>CM019069.1:122058429-122658429 GCA_009667805.1 Leptobrachium leishanense
AGTCACAGACCTCCTGGACGCTGGGGTGGTGCCGGTATAAATGGTTGGTGGTGACTGTGTCTCTACCATGCGGGGACGGTCTGAGCATGCGCGCCGCGCCGCATCCACGTGACGTGTCACGTGGTACGTACGGTACGCCAAGAGGGCGGCGCCAACAGCGTGACGAGTGCCGTTCCCAGCCTTGTGTCGGCTGTAAGGAAGGCACGCACGCTGCCTGTCGCAGTGTCGCTGCAGCGGCTCTTGTGCGTGTGGCTGGCCTGGCTACCACCTTCCAGACTCGGCTCCTCCAGTGCCCCCTGCAGCCCTCACTTGTCTCTTTAACACACAGGACAGCACAGCACTCACAGTCTCGTCAACACAAGCCGTTTTTCTGCGGCGCCGGGCCGCCGGCGGTCTTTGCCGCGGGGCCCAAGGGGGCAGCTGCTTTGGGCCCCTCAAGTGACTGGGCCCGGGGCAACTGCCCCATTTGCCCCGCGTTAAAGACGGCCCTGAGAAGCGTTTGTTATAATTGGGAGCTGCCAAGAGGGGTGCATGGGTTAGGGCGGTCTTCAGTTGCTGGAAGGCGTTTTCGCACTCCGGGGACCACAGGACTTGGCGGGGCAGGGTTTTCTTAGTCAGGTCGGTCAGGGGTTTGGCGAGGATGCTATAGTTGGGAACGAATTTCCAGTAGTACCCTGCCGTGCCCAAGAAAGCAAGGACCTGAGTCTTGGTGATGGGGGTGGGCCACTCCAGAATGGCTTCTATCTTGGCCGGTTCTGGACGCTGGGTTCCCCGACCCACCCAGTGGCCGAGGTACTGTACCTCGGACATCCCTATCCTACACTTCGCCGGTTTAAGGGTCAGGTTGGCGTCCCTTATCTGAGCGAATACCACCCCCAGATGGTGAAGGTGTTCCTCCCAAGTCTGGCTGTAGATGGCGATGTCGTCCAGGTACGCGCAAGCGAATTCCTGTAGGCCATCGAGGAGGCGATCGATCAACCGCTGAAAAGTGGCCGGGGCGTTCTTCATCCCGAACGGCATGACCCGAAACTGGTACAGGCCGAACGGGGGATGAAGGCCGACTTCGGGGTCACCTCCTCTGCAAGGGGAATCTGCCAGTACCCCTTGCACAGATCTACCGTGGTCAAGAAATGGCCCTGGGAGATCTGATCCAACAGCTCGTCGACTCGGGGCATGGGGTAAGCATCCGTGACAGTGCAGTCATTGAGCCTCCGGTAGTCGACACAAAACCGGGTGGTACCATCCTTTTTGGGGACCAGGACTACGGGCGAGGCCCATGGACTGGCAGAGGGCTCGATAACTCCCAGCTCCAGCATCTCCCGGATTTCAGCCCGCATGGATTCGCGTACTGCCTCCGGGAGTCTGTATGCCGGTTGCCGAAGGGGACGCTGGCCGGGGGTTTCCACCTGGTGCACGGCCCGGCTGGTGTAGCCAGGGAGTGCGGAGAAGAGCTCCTGGTGCTCTTGGAGCAGCTGCCTTGCCTGCTCCTGCTTATGGGGTCCCAACCCTTCCCCTAGCTGCACTTGTTCCACCCCTGAGGGCCGACCGTCTATCCCGGGGAGGTCTACCAGGGGGAACTGTTCTGCCTTCTCAGTCGCAGAAGGGCAGATGGCAGATACCGTCTCAGGGCGCTCGTGGTATGCCTTCAGCATATTGACATGGAACGTCTGCTGGATCCTGGTGTCGGTACAGCTGACAACCACGTAGGTGGTCTCTCCCACTTGGGTGACCACCCGATAGGGGCCCTGCCAGGATGCCTGCAGCTTGTTCTGCCGCTGTGGTTTCAACACCAGGACCTTCTGCCCCACGAGAAACGAGCACCTGCTGGCAGAGCGGTCGTACCATGCCTTCTGCTGGGCCTGGGCTGCCTGCATGTTCCCCTAAACCATCGCCGTGAGTTCGGTCAAGCGCTCTCAGAGCTCCAGGACGTAACTCACGGCGGGGAGCCCTTCGGCTTCCTGTCCCCCCACCCACTGCGCCCGGACTAAGTCTAGGGGGCCTTGCACCCGTCGCCCGTACAGGAGTTCGAAGGGGGAGAACCCGGTCGACTCTTGGGGGACCTCCCGGTAGGCAAATAACAGGTGGGGTAGGTATTTCTCCCAGTCTTTCCTCTCTTGGGTGTAAGCGCAGATGAGCTGTTTCAGGGTCCCATTAAACCGCTCGCACAGCCCGTTCGTCTACAGGTGGTATGGGGCGCTGTGAAGCGCCTTAACCCCGCACAGACGCCAGAGCTGTTGGGTTAGCTCAGCGGTGAATTGGGAGCCCTGATCAGACAAGATTTCCTGAGGAAATCCTACCCTAGAGAACACCTGTAGGAGGCCATCGGCGACGGTGTCTGCCTGAATGTTAGACAGGGCCACCGCCTCGGGATAATGGGTGGCGTAGTCCACCATGGTGAGAATATATCTCTTCCCGGTGGCGCTGGGGCGGGGTAAGGGACCAATTATGTCTACCGCCACCCGACCAAAGGGTTCTTGAATGATGGGCATGGGGTGAAGGGGGGCTTTCGGGTGGTCCCCAGTTTTCCCCGTTTTCTGGCAGGTCGGGCAGGTGCGGCAGTACTCCCGGACATCCTCACTAAGGCGAGGCCAGAAGAATGCTCGGGTTAACCGGTGTCAGGTCTTGGCCATTCCTAGATGGCCAGCGAGGGGAATGTCGTGGGCCAGTCTCAGGAGTTCCTTTCTGGGGGCCTGCGGTACTACTAGCTGTTTGTGGGGAGCCTGTGGTTTCTGAGCGTCTCCCCTATTGGTGTACCGATACAGTAGCCCATCTTCCCACTCAATGCTGTCATCCCGTCCGTCGCCGGGACCCTGGCCGGCCCAGTCGCGGTACCTTTCTAGGGTGGGATCAGTCTGTGTCTGGTGCCCGAGGGTGGCTGGAGAGCTCCACGTGAGGGGGTGGTCTGGGGTAGGAGATGTGGGTTCGTCCTGTCGGGGGGGGAGGTCTGGGAGGCTTGGGGGGTTTGGGAGGTGGGAGAGGTCTGGTTGGTCTCACCTGGGTCCCGACCGGAGTGCCTTGGTCGATCCGGTGGCTTTGTTGCCGGGTGGTCACTGGGGCGGCCGCGTCCGTGGCGTAGGCTGATACCAAGCGTCCCAGGTCATTCCCCAGGAGGATTTCTGCCGGTAGTTGGTCGAGTAACCCCACCCGCACGGATCCCTCCCCCGACCCCCAATCCAAATGGACTCGGGCGGTAGCGAGTCGGAGCACCATACCTCTGGCTACGTGAACAGCGATGGTGCAGTCCAGCCGGTCCTTTCGGGGAATCAGGTGAGGCCGGACAAGCGTGATGGTATCGCCGGAGTCGCGGAGACCTTCGGCGGCCCGCCCGTTAATCCATACCGCCTGTCTGTGGTGTTGGCGGTTGTCGGCGGATGCAGCCTGCACGGGATCGGCCTCATGCAGCATCCCCCATTCCTCCTGTGGGTCCCAGTATGGGGATTCCTCCTGGTAACAATGAGCCGCGGGTGGGGCTCAGATGGGGCCCCGCGGAAGGGGCGGCTGGTTGGGGCAGTTCTGGCGGTAGTGGCCCATCTGGCCGCACCCATAACAACGGATGGTAGCCGTGGAAGGGGCCCGGTTTGGGACCCGGGGTGCGGGCCAGCGTGTTGTTGGCTCCGGCCGGGGAGGTGGGGATGTGGCACGGGGAGGTGGTAGGGTGGATCGGGAGGGTGGAGGTCGTTCCCCCCCGTGGGACGTGCGCATGTCCATATACTCATCAGCCCAGGTGGCTGCTTGCTGCACCGTCTGGGGCTTCTTGTCCCTCACCCACTCCCGCACGGCTGGGCGGTGTGGTCGAAAAACTGCTCGAGAAGGAACAGCTGAGTGACTTCTTCGAGGGTTCGAGCCTTGCTTCCGGCGAACCAGGTCTTCATGTCCCGTTGCAGCCGGTGCGCCCACTCCACATGGGTAGTACCGTGGGCCGCCGGGAATTTCGGAATTTCATCCGGCTGGCTTCGGGGGTGATGGCAAAACGGGCCAGCAGGGTTTGTTTCACCTGTTCGTAGTCCCGGGCTTCTTCATCTGGGACAGTCCTGTAGGCCTCCGCAGCCCGCCCTGTTAGTTTACACGCCAGGATCCCAACCCAAGCGGCCCGTTGAACCTCGTGTAGTTGGCACGAGCGTTCAAAGTCCTGGAGGAAACTTTCTATTTCCTCCTCTGCCTCGTTGAAGCTCTTGAAGGCCTGGAAGGGCACCTTCCGTGCCGTTGGTCTTTCCCAGTTGGGGTTTCCTCCCTGTTGGTACTGGATTTCCGCCAGCGATATCTCATGTTGGCGCACCCGCTCCTGCACTTCTTCATGGGTGATGTCCCGGACGAAGTTCTGGAAGGTGGCTTCTGTCGGCGCGGCTCCGCAAGCCGCTGCCCGCTGCTGTACCTTCCTCTGTAAGGAATTTTCAGGGCTGGACGCCTGAGCTACGATCGGTGGTGAGGTTGCGGGCAGGTCCCTGGTCTGCTGATCCAGGGCCGCCAATTCTTCGACCAGGGCATCCTTGCTCTTTGAGCCCACGGTTCTTCCACGGTCCTCCAGCATGCCCCGCAGTGTGTCCCTTTTATAATTGGCATATGCTGCCATGATGAGGGTCTTCTGGGGGTGCAGAGAGCTATCCTCACCGCTTGCCACCAGTGTGACGGAATGAGGTGTTATCCGTCTGCGGGTGTGCTCCAATCTGACCCCCTCTTGATGGCGTCAGGCCGACTAACGAGTGTCACGGCACTCGGCGTCTCGAGCGGCCTGAGATGACCCTGGCGTTACTTGGCGAGATGGTGCTGCCGAATTAAGTTGACCCGTTCTGCGTAGTGGGGAGCTAGGAGACCGCAGAGTGTCTCCTGCACTGTGATTTTAGCTATGAAATGACGACACCAAACGGGGCTGTATGCTTCAAGTCAAACGCAGTTGAACTGACTCTTTACTCAAATGGGACACGCATTTAAACATCTCACACACAAAGGAGACATGCCCAGGCTTGAATGGGAACTCAATTTGCATACAATGGCATGCTTGCATCATCAGATTACACACACACACAGAGCTAATGTACACAGAAATTAGCATACAATTGAATTTCAACACAGCCTTTCACTCCTAGCAACCAAGGGGAAATATAATACCTTTAAATGCATCACACAATTACACATCTGAATCCACACTCATACAATACAGGATACATGGTAATACATCACACCAATAAAACCACATCTAGAAAAGGTATAACTGTTCATTTCAACACGCAAAACCGAAAGAGTCTCAAATAAAGAAAAAGGTCTTTGAAATGTCCCAGGCTGTTAGTTCTGGGGCTCGCTGGTCAGAGCCCCTATGTCCGTTCCATGACACTATGCAGCTACTAGGTTGCCCTTCATCCAGCGTGCTTTCTGAAAGGATGTTCAGTGCCGCTGGAGGTTTGTCACAGACAAAAGAGTGCGTCTGTCCACCGATCTGTAGACGGCTGACATTTTAAAATGAATCAGCCCTGGATCAGCAGCTATCAACCCCCCTTTGATGCTGACGTAACGGAATAGATTGGGGATGTCTTCTGCATTCACAAAACCTCCAGCACTGAACTCCACAATACCACAAAAGGGTTACGGTGTGAAGGCACTTGCTGCCATGAAAGGCACAATATTTGGCTGCACTGACGCCTGTGCTACATTTAAATCATTTTAATTTTTTGAACCACAGGGTCCAACCCTGCACTCTTCCACAATACCACAAAAGGGTTACGGTGTGAAGGCACTTACTGCCATGAAAGGCACAATATTTGGCTGCACTGATGCCTGTGCCAGATTTATATCATTTACATTTTTTGAACCGCAGGGTCCAACCCTGCACTGTTCCACAATACCACAAAAGGGTTACAGTGTGAACGCACTTGCTGCCATGAAAGGTGCAATATTTGGCTGCACTGACGCCTGTGCCAGATTTATATCATTTTAATTTTTTGAACTGCAGGGTCCAACCCTGCACTCTTCCACAATGCCACAAAAGGGTTACGGTGTGAAGGCACTTGCTTCCATGAAAGACACAATATCTGGGTGCACTGACGCCTTGACCAGAATCATATCTTTTTAATATAGGACCACATGGTCCACCCCTGCATTCTTCCACAATACTACAGAGGGGTTACTGTATGATGATACTTGCTGGCCTGGCAGTCTTGCACCAAAGGCAGAATATCTGGGTGCACTGACGCCTTTACCAGATGCATATCTTTTTAATATAGGACCGCAAGGTTCACCCCTGCATTCTTCCACAATACCACAGAGGGGTTACTGTATGATAGTACTTGCAGGCCTGGCACCAAAAGCACAATATTTGGGTGCACTGCCACTGATGCCTGTATCAGATTCATATCCTCAGAGGGGTTACGGTGTGACGGCACTGTTGGGGATGCTAAAGGACCAATTTTGAAGCATCTATTGTTACTTTCATCCAAAGCCTGCATAAGTTTCACAATAATTTAGCCCAAAAAATCAGTAAACTTTTTCTGCGTGTCCGAAAATGTCTCCTCTTTTGATACAGACTGCCGCCCCAAGCAGTTGTTTATGGATAGATTAAAGGAAAAGCATTTATCGTCATTTGAAACGTCATTTTTTTGTTTTTAAGTGTTTCTATACATCCTAGAAATCCGCCACTTCACGGGCAGGTTATGGGGACCTCCTAGGCACGATATTTGAAGGAATTTTTTGTTTTTCTTTTTAACCCTTATTTCATGGAAAACTCACTGTCCCTTTAAAAACGTTTTTTTTTTAAACTTTTTGTCCTTGTTTCCTGTCCCCCAGGGCACTACCCGGACCCCCATACACCTTTTATGGCAAATATGTAGCATATATGCCCTCTTGGAGGGCACTCTAAAAACAGAATTTTCAGCCCCTTTGACGTGCATGGGGTTCGGGTTCGAGTTCGGGTTCGGACCCGAACATTTAGAAAAATTCGGGTTCGGGCCCGAACCGAACTCGGGGAGTGTTTGGCTCAACCCTACTCGTTATATGTCTCTGTACAATTCTTAGAAAACAATTCTTGAGTGTACACACATAGAACCTATAATATAAAAATATAAAAGTACATAAAACATAAAGTGTCGACTGGCTATAGTCTATATAGTTCAAAATTTAAGGTAAAGACAGCTTTAGATTTCCAGAGGTTTGCTGTCCCTTTTTGACTAAATAATCGCTGCTCAAGTGGGTGTAATATCTCTGAAAGAGAATTACTGTTTATTCTTCACTGCAGATGGCTCTGTTTCTTGTCCCTGGAGTTTCTGCCTCCTTTACATCGACGACATAAGCAGGACAATGGCCAAACAATAGTGCGTACTGTACCAACAACTTGTCTGCCTTCTTCAGACTTCACAGATTTTTTTTCTTTTTTTTTCTTTCCCTTTGAAGTGGTCTTGATCTTATCACTGTTGTCTTATGGGCCTGAGATCCCTCAATGGCTTTTATTATTTTTGTTCCCTTTTTTCTTTCCCCACTCTAAACCAGAGAAAACCAATCACGAGCGAGCTATACTTCCTAATTCAAATAAAAAGCCCAAATCGACTGGAGGGGTTTACAGCTGAAGAGGCCGGCATTGCGACTGGCAAAACGCGTCCTGGAGACCCCCCACCTTTTATATAGATTTCTAATTTTATTTATTGTTTTTACTGTGTTAATAAATTCCTTTTATGTTGATCCAAACTGCCTCCAGCACTTACTTTCCACACGGTAAGCGGAGCCCCATGAGATCGGAACTATTTAGATCTAGATAATGGGAGCTGAGACCGTGCAGACCTACCACAGACAAAGTAAAGCAGGAGGAGGGCAAAGAAGGGTATGCTTAGAAAGTTCATTTGATGGCGGGAAAACAGTATATATATTGTGTGGGTTGTGTAAATGAGGAAGAGGAAAATTTGACCTAAACACAAACAGCTTAGAATCATAAAAACAGCAGCGGGCAATTTGCGACGGACTTTTGTAAAACCGCCCGGTCACTAAGGGGTTAATTTGTTTCTCACCACCCCGCATTTCACGACTTTTCCTGGCACTGCTGATTTGGGCCTAGTGGTCAAAGTGGATAGAGTATCCCTTTAATTTATTACTAAAATATCCTGAAAGATTATTGTAGGAGTACAGTATTAAAATGCAGGGCACATTACCCATGTTCTATTCACTAAAAACTGTAATTATATAAAATATCGTTTTAACTGTAGTTAATTATGTTCTTCAATTATGAATCATTCTATGATTACTAATTCTTAAACCACATAATTTATCCGTAAAATATCTAAAGTTTATACCTTTGATATTATTATTATTTTTTTTTTTAAACAACACTATTAACCTTTGATATGGCAATGAAGAGCACATTAATTGATCGAATGAACTCTTTTCTTTCTCTATAGCAATTAATTAAAGTATTTGGCACCAGGCAGAACATGACTCTAATGATTTTCTTGGCACTCTTCAAGGGCATTGGCCTTCAAAGAATGATTTTTGTTATAGCTTTTTGTTATTATATTAATCACAGAAAACATATCTTCAGGTTTCCTTAGGTGATTTATGAACTATTGAATCGCTAAAAATGTAATACTGACAACTTATCACTGAATAAATGGAAGTCACATCATTCCCAGACACCCCCTCACTCTGATCTGCTGCATTGGTTTTGATATGAGACTCATGTATGAAGTGATCTAAGGCTGGGGTCAGACGAACGCAGTGCGAACGCGTGTGCAGCCGCACTTTATTATGGCCCTAGTAGCAGCAAATGACGACTAGGGATGAGCTGTTCGGTTCGGATGGTTCGGAGTTCGGGCTGAACTTAGCCTGTTCTTTTAGCTCGCGAACTCCGATCATTTCCGGGTGTTCGGAGCAAGTTCGACCACAATGCACCACAATTGCCCACAATGCACTTTTACACTGGCCTGAAGCTCGTAATTGGCTACAGCCTTGCACCTGACCACAGGTCTGGTGCAAGACAGGTTCAACAGTATGCCAATCACGGCTCAGAGTCCTGATTGGGCAAATTTTGCCCAATCATGGGCTCACAGAGCTAAGTCCCGCAGCACACTATATAAGGTTTCCACGCACCGCTTCAGCACGCATTTGAGAGGAGATTTCATAGGAGATTGTTGTTGTGTGTTCTTACTGCCGTTCTGCCACGCTACTGGGGGATCTCATTTCTACCAAATATCTGGGAATTGAGGTGATGTGTGTCTTGTCACTGCTAGCAAGTATTTGGGGGGGTCACAAATTTCTACAAAACATTTGGGAATTGAGGTGATGTGTGTCTTGTCACTGCCAGCAAGTATTTTAGGGTCACAAATTTCTACAAAACATTTGGGAATTGAGGTGATCTTCTGTGTCTTGTCACTGGCTGCCAGCAAGTAGACATGTGCATTAGTTTTAGTACTAAAATGATTTAGTCCGAATTTTGGGATAATTTAGTTTTCGTATGACTCAAGAGATACGAAACTGCTCAGTACAAAAAACGAAAGAAACTAAAATAAAATGCACTACATTTTAGTTTCAGCCCTTTTTGTGATATTACATTGATGAGTGAAGGAGACCAGCAATGAAGAGCGCAACATTGCAAAGCTACAGAAAAGGTTTCTATGTGTAATCCTTCCTGACTCCTACCCGAAAATCTGACAGTGATAGAGCTCCAGAATACTCACTCACAGCACAGACAGCCAGCAAAGGAGAGGAAACCTTTACTTAACCCTTGAATGTCTAGGAGGCAGACAAGATGATAAAAGCAGCTGGAGAAGGAAAACATTCAAATAAATCACACTGAAAGCTAATGACAGAGAAGGGCTGGATAGTAAAAACCCCTTTATAACAAGCAGTGCTGGGAGAAGAGAGGGACTTTATAAAACGTGTGTTATCTCCCCTCCCACTCTGCATAATAGGGGCTTAGGTCTGATACATTTTAGATTATTCAGGAGCATTATCCCCTTTCCTCATCTATAATACACGTTTTATATAAAGTCCCTCTCCTCTCCCAGTGCTGCTTGTTATAAAGAGTTTTTTTTACGTCTGATACATTTAGTATCCAGCTCTCACAGTTACTCTGTCATTATGAGCCTTCAGTGTGATTTATTTGAATGTTTTCCCTGTATTAAAGTGCTTTATTTTATTATAAAAATAAATTTGCACCAGTCATCTCTTCTCTGAGCTTTCAGACCGATTTACGTTAATATTTTCCCTCTCCCCAGCTTTTATAATTCTGTGTCTCCCCCACAGAGATACAAAGTTTAAGTAAACGTTCCCTCTCCTGTGCTGGATAAGCATTGCATTCCAAAGTTCTGCACCCTCCACATGCCAATGCAGTGGGATGTTCTATACAGAGAGGGGCATTAATTAATGCAGGAGGATGTTCTATACATTATACAGAGAGGGGTTATTAATGCAGGAGGATGTTCTATACATTATACAGAGAAAGGTATAAATTGAAGAGGATGTTCTATACAGAGAGGGACATTAATTAATTCAGGAGGATGTTCTATACATTATACAGAGAGGGGTATTACTTAGTGCAGGTGGATGTTGTATACATTATACAGAGAGGGGAATTAATTAATGCAGGAGGACGTTATCTACATTATATAGAGAGGGGTATTAATTAATGCAGGGGGATGTTCTATACATTATACAGAGAGGAGCCTTTTTTTTTAGCCCTTTAAAACCAGTGGCTGTGAGTGCGGAGATCGGCTGCTTGTTATATTATCTCTCAGTACAATGTATCAGGCTCAGCTGTTAGAGTAACTGACTGTAACAGCGCTCAGAGTTTCAGTAAAACAAGGAAATAATATTGTTTTAACCTCTTATATATACTGAAACTCTGAGCACTGTGATGAGCAGCAGTCAGTTACTGTAACAGCTTTGCCTGACACATTGTGCTGAGAGTGAGAGATAGTGTAACAAGCAGCGATCTCAGCCCTCTGAGGAGCCACTACAATAGTAAATGTATCCACTGATTTTCGGCTGAATGAAATTAGTTTTCATACTAAAGAACTGAAAACGAATTTCTTTAGCAAGTAAATAAATTCCTTTTTAGGACTAATCCATTAGTTCAAAACGAAATTTTGTGCTGTGCACCTGTCTACCAGCAAATATTTTGGGAGTCACAAATTTCGACAAAACATTTAGGAATTGAGGTGATGTGTGTCTTGTCACTGCCAGCAAGTATTTTGGGGGTAACACATTTCTACAAAACATTTGGGAATTGAGGTGATCTTCTGTGTCTTGTCACTGGCTGCCAGCAAGTATTTTGGAGGTCACAAATTTCTACAAAATATTTGGGAATTGAGGTGATGTGTGTCTTGTCACTGCCAGCAAGTATTTTGGTGGTCACAAATTTCTACAAAACATTTGGGAATTGAGGTGATGTGTGTCTTGTCACTGCTAGCAAGTATTTGGGGGGGTCACAAATTTCTACAAAACATTTGGGAATTGAGATGATGTGTGTCTTGTCACTGCCAGCAAGTATTTTAGGGTCACAAATTTCTACAAAACATTTGGGAATTGAGGTGATCTTCTGTGTCTTGTCACTGGCTGCCAGCAAGTATTTTGGGGGTCACAAATTTCTACAAAACATTTAGGAATTGAGGTGATGTGTGTCTTGTCACTGCCAGCAAGTATTTTGGGGGTCACACATTTCTACAAAACATTTGGGAATTGAGGTGATCTGTGTCTTGTCACACAGCCAGTACCACGCAGTATTTTGGGGGTCACTAATTTCTACAAAATATTTGGGAATTATTATAATCCGTGTGTTCTCACTGGCTGCCACCCATCAGGGGGTCTCACTGATTTATAGGAGGTCTCTGAGACTTGTAATCTGTGGCTTCTCACTGCCACCCATCAAGTGGTCTCACTGATTTATAAGAGGTTTCTGAGACTTGTAATCTGTGGCTTCTCACTGCCACCCATCAATGGGGTCTCACTGATTTATAGGAGGTTTCACTGCCACCCATCAAGGGGTCTCACTGATTTATAAGAGGTTTCTGAGATTTGTAATCTTTGGCTTCTCACTGCCACCCATCAAGGGGTCTCACTGATTTAAAAGAGGTTTCTGAGACTTGTAATCTGTGGCTTCTCACTGCCACCCATCAAGGGGTCTCACTGATTTATAGGAGGTTTCACTGCCACCCATCAAGGGGACTCACTGATTTATAAGAGGTTTCTGAGACTTGTAATCTGTGGCTTCTCACTGCCACCCATCGAGGGGTCTCACTGATTTATAGGAGGTTTCACTGCCACCCATCAAGGGGTCTCACTGATTTATAAGAGGTTTCTGAGATTTGTAATCTGTGTTTTCTCACTGCCACCCATCAAGGGGTCTCACTGATTTATAGGAGGTTTCACTGCCACCCATCAAGGGGTCTCACTGATTTATAAGAGGTTTCTGAGATTTGTAATCTGCGGCTTCTCACTGCCACCCATCAAGGGGTCTCACTGATTTATAGGAGGTTTCTGAGACTTGTAATCTGTGGCTTTTCACTGCCACCCATCAAGGGGTCTCACTGATTTATAAGAGGTTTCTGAGATTTGTAATCTGTGGCTTCTCACTGTCACCCATCAAGGGTCTCACTGATTTATAGGAGGTTCACTGCCACCCATCAAGGGTCTCACTGATTTATAAGAGGTTTCTGAGATTTGTAATCTGTGCTTCTCACTGCCACCCATCAAGGGGTCTCACTGATTATAGGAGGTTCCCTGCCACCCATCAAGGGGACTCACTGATTATAAGAGGTTTCTGAGACTTGTAACCTGTGGCTTCTCACTGCCACCCATCAAGGGGTCTCACTGATTTATAGGAGGTTTCACTGCCACCCATCAAGGGG
This sequence comes from Leptobrachium leishanense, assembly GCA_009667805.1. Taxonomy (NCBI): domain Eukaryota; kingdom Metazoa; phylum Chordata; class Amphibia; order Anura; family Megophryidae; genus Leptobrachium; species Leptobrachium leishanense. The sequence continues at coordinate 122,071,248 of CM019069.1, forward strand.
ACTCACTGATTTATAAGAGGTTTCTGAGACTTGTAATCTGTGGCTTCTCACTGCCACCCATCAATGGGGTCTCACACTGATTTATAGGAGGTTTCACTGCCACCCATCAAGGGTCTCACTGATTTATAGAGGTTTCTGAGATTTGTAATCTGTGTCTCTCACTGCCACCCATCAAGGGTCTCACTGATTTATAGGAGGTTTCACTGCCACCCATCAAGGGGTCTCACTGATTTATAAGAGGTTTCTGAGATTTGTAATCTGTGGTTTCTCACTGCCACCCATCAAGTGGTCTCACTGATTTATAAGAGGTTTCTGAGACTTGTAATCTGTGGCTTCTCACTGCCACCATCATGGGGTCTCACTGATTTATAGGAGGTTTCACTGCCACCCATCACGGGGTCTCACTGATTTATAAGAGGTTTCTGAGATTTGTAATCTTTGGCTTCTCACTGCCACCCATCAAGGGTCTCACTGATTTAAAAAGGTTTCTGAGATTGTAATCTGTGGCTTCTCACTGCCACCCATCAAGGGGTCCACTGATTTATAGGAGGTTTCCCTGCCACCCATCAAGGGGACTCACTGATTTATAAGAGGTTTCTGAGACTTGTACCTGTGGCTTCTCACTGCCACCATCAAGGGGTCTCACTGATTTATAGGAGTTTCACTGCCACCCATCAAGGGGTCTCACTGATTTATAAGAGGTTTCTGAGATTTGTAATCTGCGGCTTCTCACTGCCACCCATCCAAGGTGTCTCACTGATTTATAGGAGGTTTCACTGCCACCCATCAAGGGGTCTCACTGATTTATAAGAGGTTTCTGAGATTTGTAATCTGCGGCTTCTCACTGCCAACGCATCAAGGCTCACTGATTTATAGAGTTTCTGAGACTTGTAATCTGTGGCTTTTCACTGCCACCCATCAAGGGTCTCACTGATTTATAAGAGGTTTCTGAGATTTGTAATCTGTGGCTTCTCACTGTCACCCATCAAGGGTCTCACTGATTATAGGAGGTTTCACTGCCACCCATCAAGGGGTCTCACTGATTTATAAGAGGTTTCTGAGATTTGTAATCTGTGCTTCTCACTGCCACCCATCAAGGGGTCTCACTGATTTATAGAAGGTTTCCTGCCACCCATCAAGGGGACACTGATTTATAAGAGGTTTCTGAGACTTGTAACCTGTGGCTTCTCACTGCCACCCATCAAGGGGTCTCACTGATTTATAGGAGTTTCACTGCCACCATCAAGGGTCTCACTGATTTATAAGAGTTTCTGAGATTTGTAATCTGCGGCTTCTCACTGCCACCCATCAAGGGTCTCACTGATTTATAGGAGGTTTCTGAGACTTGTAATCTGTGGCTTCTCACTGCCACCCATCAAGGGGTCTCACTGATTTATAAGAGGTTTCTGAGATTTGTAATCTGTGGCTTCTCACTGTCACCCATCAAGGGGTCTCACTGATTTATAGGAGGTTTCACTGCCACCCATCAAGGGGTCTCACTGATTTATAAGAGGTTTCTGAGATTTGGAATATGTGCCTTCTCACTGCCACCCATCAAGGGGTCTCACTGATTTAAAAGAGGTTTCTGAGATTTGTAATCTGTGGCTTCTCACTGCCACCCATCAAGGGGACTCACTGATTTATAAGAGGTTTCTGAGACTTGTAACCTGTGGCTTCTCACTGCCACCCATCAAGGGGTCTCACTGATTTATAGGAGGTTTCACTGCCACCCATCAGGGGTCTCACTGATTTATAAGAGGTTCTGAGATTTGTAATCTGTGTCTTCTCACTGCCACCCATCAGGGGTCTCACTGATTTATAGGAGGTTTCACTGCCACCCATCAGGGGTCTCAGTGATTTATAAGAGGTTTCTGAGACTTGTAATCTGTGGCTTCTCACTGCCACCCATCAAGGGTTCTCACTGATTTATAAGAGGTTTCTGAGACTTGTAATCTGTGGCTTCTCACTGCCACCCATCAAGGGGTCTCACTGATTTATAAGAGGTTTCTGAGATTTGTAATCTGTGGCTTCTCACTGCCACCCATCAAGGGGTCTCACTGATTTATAGGAGGTTTCACTGCCACCCATCAAGGGGTCTCACTGATTTATAAGAGGTTTCTGAGATTTGTAATCTGCGGCTTCTCACTGCCACCCATCAAGGGGTCTCACTGATTTATAGGAGGTTTCACTGCCACCCATCAAGGGGTCTCACTGATTTATAAGAGGTTTCTGAGACTTGTAATCTGTGGCTTCTCACTGCACTCATCAAGGGGTCTCACTGATTTATAGGAGGTTTCTGAGACTTGTAATCTGTGGCTTCTCACTGCCACCCATCAAGGGGTCTCACTGATTTATAAGAGGTTTCTGAGATTTGTAATCTGTGGCTTCTCACTGCCACCCATCAAGGGTCTCACTGATTATATAGGAGTTTCACTGCCACCCATCAAGGGGTCTCACTGATTTATAAGAGGTTCTGAGATTTGGAATATGTGCCTTCTCACTGCCACCCATCAAGGGGTCTCACTGATTATAGAGGTTTCACTGCCAACCATCAAGGGGTCTCACTGATTTATAAGAGGTTTCTGAGATTTGTAATCTGTGGCTTCTCACTGCCACCCATCAAGGGGTCTCACTGATTTATAGGAGGTTTCACTGCCACCCATCAAGGGGTCTCACTGATTTATAAGAGATTTCTGAGATTTGTAATCTGTGGCTTCTCACTGCCACCCATCAAGGGGTCTCACTGATTTATAGGAGGTTTCACTGCCACCCATCAAGGGGTCTCACTGATTTATAAGTGGCTTCTGAGACTTGTAATCTGTGGCTTCTCACTGCCACCCATCAAGGGTCTCACTGATTTATAGGAGGTTTCACTGCCACCCATCAAGGGGTCTCACTGATTTATAGGAGGTTTCACTGCCACCCATCAAGGGGTCTCACTGATATAAGAGGTTCTGAGACTTGTAATCTGTGCTTCTCACTGCCGCCTATCAAGGGGTCTCACTGATTTATAGGAGGTTTCACTGCCACCATCAAGGGGTCTCACTGATTTATAGGAGGTTTCACTGCCACCCATCAAGGGGTCTCACTGATTTATAGGAGGTTTCACTGCCACCCATCAAGGGGTCTCACTGATTTATAGGAGGTTTCACTGCCACCCATCAAGGGGTCTCACTGATTTATAAGAGGTTTCTGAGACTTGTAATCTGTGCCTTCTCACTGCCACCCATCAAGGTGTCTCACTGATTTATAGGAGGTTTCACTGCCACCCATCAAGGGGTCTCACTGATTTATAGGAGGTGTCTGAGACTTGTAATCTGTGTCTTGTCACTGGCTGCTAGCTATCAGGGTGTCTTACTGAGTTATACCAGAGTTCTTTAAATCTTTAATCTTTATACCAGAGTTGAATCAGAGTTCTGTATATATTTAATCTATATATCACTCACCATGTCTGAAAGAACAAAAAGGACAAGCAGACGCTCCCAGACACAGATAAGAGGGCAAGCAGCCCCTGTGTCGGGAGGCTGTGCCGCTGGTCGTGGTGGACGTGGTGCATCCTCTGCAGGGGCACGCTTGTCCTTTCTAACTGGTGCTGGCCGTCTTAAGCAGCAGCAACATACAGAGGACTTGGTGGATTGGCTAACCAGGCCATCCTCATCCTCCGAGTACTCTGCCAGCCAGGCTTCTAGTGCTTTACAGTCCACCTCAGCTGCCAAAGCATATAATGCAGCCTCCATGTCCACAGCTACTCCTGCCGTAGCCTCGCTATCACATACGGAGGAGTCAGCTGAATTGTTTGACTACAATGACAGTGACATGCTGCTTGAGGATGCACAGCAAGTACAGTGCTCTGATTCAATCTCTGAGGTTGAGGAAGGGAGTATAATCAACCTAGAGGAAGGGGGTGCCAGTGATGAAACACAAATAACTGGCACTCATGTTGCCCCAGCAGCTGCAGCATACTGCCAAGTTGGCTCCAGTGACGAGGAGATAGGGGGTGAAGATGACATTTGATGAGGTCACTGACTCCACCTGGGTGCCTTTTCGAACAGAGGAATTAAGTGAGGAAGAGGGTGGAGGAGGAGGTACAGCAAACACGAGGCACAACATCCTCTGTGACCAACCATAGCACTAGCCAGTCCAAGGCATCACATGTCAGAGCTGCTCCGGTGCAGAGCGCTGTTGTCTCAAAGAACACACGCAGGAACTCTGTTGTCTGGGAGTTCTTTAAGAAATGTGCAGTAGAGCGCAGCGTTGCTATTTGTAATCTATGTCAGATGAGGCTTAAGCATGGGAAAGATACTGGACACTTGGGTACCACGTGCTTCAGGCGACATATGAACAAGTGCCACACATCCCGTTGGCGCAAAACTTTGTGTAGGTCCTCCTCATCTGTCTCTACCCCCACTGTATGTCCTGCCATGTCATTGCCTACAACCTCCACCGACAGGGATGATGCTATAGTAATGGATGTACCAGCTCCTTCCTCACAATGTGACATCATCCCAGCAGCTGAAGATTTACGCAGTCAGATTACGTTGCCGCAGCTGCTGCAGTGAAAGAAAAAATATAGTCCCAACCATCCCCAAGAACAGCGTCTAAATGCCAGCTTAGCAAAATTACTCGCATTGCAGCTGCTGCCTTTCCAGCTGGTGGACTCTGCTCCCTTCCGTGAATTTGCTTAATGTGGTGTACCACAGTGGCAGGTTCCAAAACGCCATTACTTTTCATGCAAGGCCATTCCAGCACTATACCAGCACGTGGAAGACAATGTTATCCAGTCATTGGGAAAGGCAGTCAGCAGCAAGGTGCATGTGACTTTAGACACGTGGTCCAGCAAGCATGGACAGGGTTGTTACATTTCCTTCATGGCACACTGGGTAACTCTGATCGCAGCTGGGAGGGATCCAAGACGGGGCTCTGTGCTGGAGCTTGTTCATCCACCATGCCTCCAGAAAGCTGCTTGTATGAGGTCTGTCTGCTCCACCACCACCACCTCTTCCTCCTCCTCCTTCTCTGTCTCTGGCGAACTGGCAGTTAAACCGATGCCTGACAGGGTCTACGCAATGGCTCAAGCAAAAAGATGCCATACTGTGCTTGAGCTGGTTTGTTTAGGGGACAGGAGCCACACCAGGTCAGAAATTTTGTCAGCTCTGCAGGGGCAGGTGCAGAGATGGTTAACACCACGCCATCTTGAGCTGGGAATGATCGTCTGCGATAATGGCAGCAACCTTCTCTTCGCCCTACGCAAGGGTAAATTAATGCATGTACCATGCCTAGCACACGTCCTAAATCTGGTGGTACAGCGTCTCCTAACCAAGTACCCAGGGCTGCCAGAGCTTCTCATCCAAGCCAGAAAAGTCTGCAGCCACTTCAGATGGTCATTCCCAGCAAGCGTTCGCCTGGCAGAAATTCAAAGAGAATTCCACCTTCCCACAAACCGTCTGATCTGTGACATGCCCACCAGGTGGAACTCGACATTAGCAATGCTGCAGCGTCTGCACAAGCAGCAGAGGGCCATCAACGAGTACCTGTGTGAGTATGGCACAAGGACAGGTTCAGGTCAACTTGTTTTTTTTCCCCCCCGCAGTGGCTGATGATCAAGGATGCATGCACTGTACTGTCACCATTTGAGGAGGCAACGAGGATGGTGAGCAGGGACAGTGCATGCATCAGTGACACAATTCCTTTACTGTTCCTGCTGGAGCACACTCTGCGGGGAATTATAGATGTGGCTCTAGAGGCAGAGCAGCGGGAGGAAGAGGAGGCCTTTCCTAGTTCTCAAGGCCCCAGTCTTTCCGCAGACAGCATTCCAGCAGGTCCTACTCAGATCAGACAGGAGGAGGATGAGGAGGAGGAGGAATATTTAAGTAGTGGGGGCATTGAAGGTGGGGATTCCTCAAGGGAGGGTTTTGTGTGCCCAGAAACAGAAGTGCATGGCTGGGAGGAGGAAGTGCACGATACGGTCATCCTCATTGACCAGGAAGACTCGGAAGCTAATGCCACCTCCAACCTACGCTGCATTGGCTCCCTAATGATGCAAAGCCTGCTAAAGGACGCAGGGATTCGTGCTATCAAGGAGAGGGATCATTACTGGTTGGCAACCCTTCTTGATCCACGATACAAGGGGAAAGTTGCAGAGCTCATCCTGCCCGCACAGAGGGAGCACAGGATGAAAAAAACTTGAGGACGCTCTAAAGCGACACTTGTGTAACACCTTTCCAGGCACTGGTAGATTACCAAGTGCTGACACATGTGCTTCTGAGGCTGCGGGTGATCAGAGGAATAGTGGTGAAGGCCAGCGCCGCTTGACTGATGCTTTTTTAAAAATTTTTAGTCCTCGACGCCCAGGGACATCAAATGTAGGCACCCATTACCTAGGGGCAAGGGCAGACCTGGATACGTTTCCAGCAGATGATCCACTGGCTTACTGGGTGTTGAAATTGGATCACTGGCCAGAACTAAGCCAATATGCTCTGCAGCTACTAGGTTGCCCTTCATCTAGTGTGCTTTCCGAAAGGACGTTCAGTGCCGCTGGAGGTTTTGTCACAGACAAAAGAGTGCGTCTGTCCACCGACTCTGTAGACCGGCTGACATTTATAAAAATGAATCAGTCCTGGATCAGCAGTTATCAATCCCCTGATCCTTACATAACGGAATAGATCGGGGATGTCTTCTGCATTCACAAAACCTCCAGCACTGAACTCTTCCACAATACAACAAAAGGGTTACAATGTGAATGCACTTGCTGCCATGAAAGGCACAATATTTTGCTGCACTGATGCCTGTGCCAGATTTATATCAATTTAATTTTTTGAACTGCAGGGTCCAACCCTGCACTCTTCCACAATACCACAGAGGGGTTACTGTATGATGATACTTGCTAGCCTGGCAGTCTTGCACCAAAGTCACAATATCTGAGTGCACTGACGCCCATTACCAGATCAAAAACTATTCAATATAGGACCACATGGTCCACCCCTGCATTCTTCCACAATACCACAGAGGGGTTACTGTATGATACTTGCTGGCCTGGCATTAAAGGCACAATATCTGGGTGCAACTGACGCCCATTACCAGATAAAAAACTTTTCAATATAGGACCGCAAGGTTCACCCCTGCATTCTTCCACAATACTACAGAGGGCTTACTGTATGATGATACTTGCTGGCCTGGCAGTCTTGCACCAAAGGCAGAATATCTGGGTGCACTGACGCCTTGACCAGAATCATATCTTTTCAATATAGGACCACATGGTCCACCCCTGCATTCTTCCACAATACTACAGAGGGGTTACTGTATGATGATACTTGCTGGCCTGGCATTAAAGGCACAATATCTGGTTGCACTGACGCCCATTACCAGATCAAAAACTTTTCAATATAGGACCACATGGTCCACCCCTGCATTCTTCCACAATACCACAGAGGGGTTACTGTATGATAGTACTTGCAGGCCTGGCAAAAAAAAGCACAATATTTGGGTGCACTGCCACTGACGCCTGTATCAGATTCATATCCTCAGAGGGGTTACGGTGTGATGGCACTGCTGCCGACGCTAAAGGACCAATTTTAAAGCACCTATTGTTACTTTCATCCAAAGCCTGCATAAGTTTCACCATAATTTAGCCAAAAAATCACTAAACTTTTTCTGTGTGTCCAAAAATGCCTCCTCTTTTTATACAGACTGCCGCCCCAATCAATTATTATTATTATTATTATTCTTTATTTATAAAGCGCCAGCATATTCCGCAGCGCTGTACAATAAGCACAGTATAGACAGGGTTACAATACATTGAACAACATTTGACAAACAGTACAGGAGGAGATGAGGGCCCTATTCCCGTAGGAACTCACAATCTGGGAGGGTTGGGGTTGGAAACAGGAGGAGAGGACTGTAAGGTGAGAGTGATTGATGATTGCGTCAGTGAGTTGGGTGGTAGGCTTCCTAAATAGGAACGTTTTAAGGGAGCGTTTGAAGGAAGAGAAAGTTAGGGGAAAGTCTGACAGTACGAGGGAGAGCGTTCCAGAGAGTGGGGGCTGCGTGTGAGAAATCCTGCAGTCTATCATGGGAAGGTGATGCGGGGAGAAGCTAGGCGCAGGTCACTGTTGACCTTAGGGAGCGGGCTGGGTGTATTTGGTGATTAGTGAGGACAGGTAGTGGGGAGCTGAGTTAGTGAGGGTTTTGTAGGTAAGGATAAGGATTTTGAACTTAATTCTGCAGTGGATGGGGAGCCAGTGAAGGGACTCGCAGAGGGGAGCGGCAGAGACAGAGCGGCGGGTGAGGTGAATTAGTCTGGCGGAGGCGTTCAGGATGGATTGTAGGGGGGAGAGGCGGGACAGAGGGAGGCCAGATAAGAGATTATTGCAATAGTCGAGTCGGGAGATTGTTTATGGATAGATTAAAGGAAAAGCATTTACCGTTATTTGAAATGTCATTTTTTGTTTTTTACATATTTCTATACATCCTAGAAATCCGCCACTTCACGGGCAGGTTATGGGGACCTCCTAGGCACGATATTTGAAGGAATTTTTCGTTTTTATTTTTAACCCTTATTTCACGGAAAACTCACTGTCCCTTTAAAAACGCTATTTTTAAAACTTTTTGTCCTTGTTTCCTGTCCCCCAGGGCACTACCCGGACCCCCATACACCTTTCATGGCAAATATCTAGCACATATGCCCGCTTGGAGGGCACTCAAAAAACGAATTTTCAGCCCCATTGACTTGCATTGAGTTCAAGTTCGGGTTCGGGTTTGGATTCGAACATTTGGAAAGTTCGGGTTCGAATATGAACCCAAACTCGGACGTGTTTGGCTCATCCCTAATGACGACCAATGACGACCAAAATCTGAAATACGGCCGCACGAAAGTTTGGTCGTGCAACGCAAGCGGCAGAGGAACGCATTTTTTTGAGAACGTAGAACCGCTATTACTGACGTACAGAGTGCGCTGCTCACAGAGCTAAGTCCCGCAGCACACTATATAAGGCTTCCCCACAGCCCCAGCGTGTGTGTTGCAGGAGTGAATCAGAGAGGAGAGGAGATTATTGCATATCAGGGTGTATCACTGAGTTATACCAGAGTTCTGGGAATTTAAATCTGTTTCTTGGCACTGCCAGCTATCAGGGTGTATCACTGAGTTATAGCAGAGTTTTGGAAAATCTGTATATCTTTAATTCTAGATACCATAGAATACCACAGTTGAATCAGAGTTCATCTGTATCTTTAATCTGTATCTTTATCTATTCAGAGTTAAATCTGGGTCTTGCCAGCTATCAGGGTATTGCAGCATGCAGGAGAGGAAGTGAATCAGAGAGAGAGTAGAGGACATTAGCAGTCTTGCAGGGAAAATATCAGTGTAATCGCTGATTTATAGCAGAGTTCTGAATATCTATAATCTAGATAACACAGTTGAATCAGTGTTCTGCATATCTCCAATCTTTATGCCAGAGTTGAGTCAGAGTTCTGCATATCTCCAATCTATATACCAGAGTTGAATCAGAGTTCTGTATATCTTTAATCTATATATCACTCACCATGTCAGAAAGACCAAAAAGGACAGGCAGACGCTCCCAGACACAGATAAGAGGGCAAGCAGCATCTGTGTCGGAAGGCTGTGCCCCTGGTCGTCGTGGACGTGGTGCATCCTCTGCAGGGGCACGCTTGTCCTTTCTAACTGGTGCTGGCCGTTTTAAGCAGCAGCAACATACGGAGGATGAGGATGGCCTGGTTAGCCAATCCTGCAAATCCTCGAGTCCTCTGCCAGCCAGGCTTGTAGTGGTTTGCAGTCCACCTCAGCTGCCAAAACATCTAATTCAGCCTCCATGTCCACATCTACTCCTGCCGTAGCCACCTCTTCCACGTCCTTCTCTGTCTCTGGCGAAGTGGCAGTTAAACCGACGCATGGCAGGGGCTACGCAATGGCTCAAGCAAAAAGATTCCATACTGTGCTTGAGATGGTTTGTTTAGGGGACAGGAACCACACCGGGACATAAATTCTGTCAGCTCTACAGGGGCAGGCGCAGAGATGGTTAACACCACACCAGCTTGAGCTGGGAAGGGTCGTCTATGATAATGGCAGCAACCTTCTCTCCGCCCTACGCCTGGGTAAATTGATGCATATACCATGCCTAGCACAGGTCCTAAATCTGGTGGTACGTCGGTCCTAGCCAGGTACCCAGGGCTGGCAGAGCCTCTCAGCCAGACCAGAAAAGTCTGCAGCCACTTCAGACAGTCATTCCCAGCAAGTGTTCGCCAGGCAGAAATTCAAAGAGAATTCCACCTTCCCACAAACCGTCTGATCTGTGGCATGCCCACCAGGTGGAACTCGACATTGGCAATGCTGCAGCATCTGCACAAGCAGCAGAGGGCCATCAATGAGTACCTGTGTGAGTATGGCACAAGGACAGGTTCAGGTCAACTTGTTTCCCCCCCACAGTGGCTTTTGATCAAGGATGCATGCACTGTACTGTCACCATTTGAGGAGGCATTGAGGATGGTGAGCAGGGACAGTGCATGCATCAGTGACACAATTCCTTTAGAGTTCCTGCTGGAGCACACTCTGCGGGGAATTATAGATGTGGCTCTAGAGGCAGAACAGCAGGAGGAAGAGGAGGCACTCTGCGGGGAAGGAGGAATATTTAAGTTGTGTGGGCATTGAAGGTGGGGATTCCTCAAGGGAGGGTTTTGTGTCCCCAGAAACCCAAGGACTAGTACGTGGCTGGGAGGAGGTAGTGCCGATACGGTGATCCTCAGCGATCAGTTAGACTCGGAAGCTAATGCCACCTCCAACCTACGCTGCATTTAGGACCTGTGTTAGGCATGGTACATGCGTCAACTTACCCAGACGTAGGGCGGAGAGAAGGTTGCTGCCATTATCACAGACGACCCTTCCCAGCTCAAGCTGGCGTGGTGTTAACCATCTCTGCGCCTGCCCCTGTAGAGCTGACAGAATTTCTGGCCTGGTGTGGCTCCTGTCCCCTAAACAAACCAGCTCAAGCATAGTATGGCATCTTTTTACTTGAGCCATTGCATAGCCCGGGTCATGCGTCGGTTTAACTGCCACTTCGCCAGAGGAGGAGGAGGAAGAGGGAGAGGTGGTGGTGGTGGTGGAGCAGACAGATCTCATACTAGCAGCTTTCTGGAGGCGTGGTGGATGAACAAGCTCCAGCACAGAGCCCTGTCTTGGATCCCTCCCAGCTGCAATCAGAGTTACCCAGTGTGCCGTGAAGGAAATGTAACGGCCCTGTCCATGCTTGCTGGACCACGTGTCTAAAGTCAGGTGCACCTTGCTGCTGACTGCCTTTCCCAATGACTCCATAACATTTTCTTCCACGTGCTGGCATAGTGCTGGAATGGCCTTCCGTGAAAAGAAATGGCGTTTTGGAACCTGCCACTGTGGTACAGCACATTCAGCAAATTCACGGAAGGAAGCAGAGTCCACCAGCTGGAAAGGCAGCAGCTGTAATGCGAGTAATTTTGCTAAGCTGGCATTTAGACGCTGTGCTTGGGGATGGTTGGGACTATATTTTTTCTTATGCTGCAGTAGCTGGGGCAACATAATCTGACTGCTTAAATCTTCAGCTGATGGGATGCTGTCACATTGTGAGGAAGGACCTGGTACATCAATTACTGTAGCATTATCCTTGTCAGTGGAGGTTGGAGTCAATGACATGGCAGGAAATATTGGGGTATGTGGGGGTAGAGACAGGTGAGGAGGAGGACCTACACAAAGTGTTGCGCCAACGGGATGCATGGCAGGTGGTCATATGTCACCTCAAGCACGTGGTGCCCAAGCGTCCGGTGTCTTTCCCACGCTTGAGCCTCATCTGATATAGATTACAAATAGCAACGGTGCGGTCTGCTGCAAATTTCCTAAAGAACTCCCAGACAGCAGAATTCCTGGATGTGTGCTTTGAGACAACAGTGCTCTGCACCTGAGCAGCTCTGACATCTGATGCCTTGGACTGGCTAGTGCTATGGTTGGTCATAGAAGACGTTGTGCCTCGTGTTTTGTTGTGCCTCCTCCTCCTTACTTGACTCCTCTATTCGATCAGGCACCCAGGTGGAGTCAGTAACCTCATCATCATTGTCATCACCCCCTATCTCGTCATTGGAGCCAACTTGGCAGTATGCTGCAGCTGCTGGGGCAACATAAGTGCCAGTTATTTGTGTGTCATCACTGGTACCGCCTTCCTCTAGGTTGATTATATTCCCTTCCTCAACCTCAGAGATTGAATCAGAGCACTGTAGTTGCTGCGCATCCTCAAGCAGCATGTCACTGTCATTGTAGTCAAACAATTCAGCTGACTCCTCCGTGTGTGATAGTGAGGCTACGGCAGGAGTAGCTATGGACATGGAGGCTGCATTAGATGCTTTGGCAGCTGAGGTGTACTGTATGGCACTACAAGCCTGACTGGCAGAGGACTCGGAGGACTCGGATGGCCTGGTTAGCCAATCCACCAAATCCTCTGTATGTTGCTGCTGCTTAAGACGGCCAGCACCAGTTAGAAAGGACAAGCGTGCCCCTGCAGAGGATGCTCCACATCCACACGACGACCAGAGGCACAGCCTCCCCGACACAGAGGCTGCTTGCCCTCTTATCTGTGTCTGGGAGCGACTGCCTGGCCTTTTTGGTCTTTCTGACATGGTGAGTGATATATAGATTAAATATATACAGAACTCTGATTCAACTCTGTTATAAAAATTGGAGATATGCAGAACTCTGATTCAACTCTGGTATAAAGACTAAAGATTTCCAGAACTCTGGTACAACTCAGTGAGACACCCTGATAGCTGGTAGCCAGTGACAAGACACAGATTACAATTCCCAGTAACCTCCTATAAATCAGTGAGCCCCCCTGATGGGTGGCAGTGTGGCAAGACACAGATTACAATTCGCAGAAACCTCCTATAAATCAGTGAGACCCCCTGATGGGTGGCAGTGAGAACACACAGATTACAACAATTCCCAGATATTTTGTAGAAATGAAACCCCCAAAATAGTTGCTGGCAGTGAGAGCACAAGGATTACAGCAATTCCCAGATATTTTGTAGAAATGAGACCCCCAAAATAGTTGCTGGCAGTGACAACACACAGATTACCACAATTCCCAGATATTTTGTAGAAATTACTGACCCCCAAAATAGTTGCTGGGAGTGAGAACACACAGATTATAACAATTCCCAGATATTTAGTATAAATGACTGACCCCCCAAAATAGTTGGTGGCAGTAAGAACACACAGATTACAACAAATCCCAGATATTTTGTAGAAATGAGACCCCCAAAATAGTTGCTGGCAGTGACAACACATAGATTACCACAATTCCCAGATATTTTGTAGAAATTAGACCCCCAAAATAGTTGCTGGCAGTGAGAACACACAGATTAGAACAATTCCCAGATATTTTGTAGAAGTGAGAACCCCCACCAATAGCTGGTAGCAGACTGACAGTGAGAACACACGCAAACAGAACAATCTCCTCTCAAAAAACACGTGCTGGGGCTACAAGGGACACCTTATAAAGTTGGGACTTAGCTCTGTGAGCCCATGATTGGGCAAAGTTTGCCCAATCAGGACTCTGAGCTGTGATTGGCATAGTCTTGCACCTGTCTTGCACCTAAACTGTGGTCAGGTGCAGGCTGTAGCCAATTACAAGCTTCAGGCCAGTGGAAAAAGTGCATTGTGGTCCATTGTGGTGCATTGTGGGCGAACATGCGACGAACACGCGGAAATGTTCGTAGTTCGCGAACATGCGAACAGGCGATGTTCGAATCGAACTCCGAACCGATCGAACTGAACAGCTCATCCCTAATAATCAGGAATCAAAATGGAAAAGGCAGAGTCATTGTTTGGGACTGGCATATTACATAGGTGGCAGCTGTTAATTGGTTTCTCTTTCGCTGCACAGTTCCAGGAATTGATGTAATGATAAATGAGGCTGCAGTTCTGATGACAGGCTGTTTCATGCTGCATGACATAAAACTGCACCATCAATGCTAAATAAGGCATGAAGCGCTGATAATGAATTACTATAGTTTTTCATCAGTATTGTCAGTAACTGATGAAAAGAATAAAATAAATCTAATTTAATTATTACTACATATTTCCTTGTAAAGAGAGCAACCCAACAAATGTTTCAGAAAAGTAGTATAAAAACCATTGATATTTGAAAGCTATACTATATCTAAGGTGTGCAAACCTATCAGGGTTATTCAGAGAGTCAAATTGGCCCCGAAATTGTACCGAACTGTGAATTCCCCTCTATGGTGCAATTTTGTGGCCATTTGGCTAGTCAAAACCTCGCAATTCACCAAATATTGGCAAATTGCCAATGAAATACGGTGCAGTACGACGGCAGTGAAATCCCCATAGAGAAGTAATGGTTAATCTATTCAGAGAGCACTGAACAGCACAGCCAGTGAAATGCCCTGATGCTCGTTGGTTTCACTAGGCACGTTTAATCAGTCGAATCCCATAGGTTTCAATGTTAAAAATATTCCCTCTTTATTGAACATCTATTAAACTGTCTATTCTATTAATTTTCAGCAAAAGGCCTCTTTTTTTTTTTTTTAGCATCTTTTTCGGCATTTTTCAGCCCAAAAAACATTTTAAATTTTTTTTTAAAATAGCATTTTTTTTCTGTAACAGATCTTTTTATTATTATTATTCATAAGGCCTGATATGTTAATTCCAGACATTTTCGTCCAGTAGTTTTTTCCAAACATTGTTTAAATTTTGAAAGTTTCAATCGTTTTGTCATTTTTTTACCACATTTTTCAGCTTGTTGGCTTTTTCCAGCAGCTAGTCGGCACTGTGTTCGGCGGGTGCCCGGCGCCTTATCGGATTGAATCCGATAATTTCAGTGGTTTTCAGGCCTTTTTTTTTGTTATTGATTTGGCGTTTTTTCGGCAGATTTTCCCTGTACTTCAGGGACCCTGTGGTGAATACCGAATTCACTGCATGGTTGGGGAATTTGATTCCCTGAAGTGCGGGGAATGAGAGAGCACAGAAATGTCGGTGACATTTCGGTGCTCTCTGAATAACGCCTCATATTGACTTTTGTTAACTGGAAGAGATCCTGCATTATGATAGCCTTCATCCCACAAGCGGATCTATGAGAGCTAATATGCAGGCAGGTAATCACTCACACACACCTATCCAGTGGTCAAGTCCTGCAAGGAACACTTGGGAACACAGTTCCCCCACTATTTTAGCAGGATGAACTCAGTACCTTTTGGCTGATATACTGAGAGGCTGCAATACCTTTTAAAATAGACACACAGGGTAATTCAAAGAGAATCGAAAAGTCACCGCACGTTCTTCAATTTGGTTTGTTTGGCCGTTCCCATTTCGGCGCAGTGAAAAGCTGCCGCAAACCCGACGAAAAGTCACCGCAAAAACCCAGCTAATGCACGCCGAAAACCCGCAAAAATGATTGACCCATCGAAGATGCGGAAAAAAACGAGCAGGAGCCGATCACATGCAGCGAAGCCGCCGGAAAAAGCCGACACCGCAGAAGAAGGCAGTGAATAAATTAGCAAAACAGTTTGCATGAATATTTGAAAAGTGAAACGCTGTTTGCAAAGAAACTACTGAGCAAAAATGTCTGAAATTTACATATGAGGTCCAATGAATGATAATAAAAGGGCTGTTACAGAAAAAAGAAGCAAACTTAAAAAATAAAAAATCCAGAAAAATGCTTAAAATATCTGAGAAAATATATAAATAAAGAGACTCTTTACTACAGAATTTTATAATGAATGGTTTATTAGATATTGAATTAAAACAGGAATATTTTTAACATTGAAGCCTAGGGGATTCGCCTGAATAAACCTGACGAATTAAACCACCGAATGACAGGGCATTAGGGGAACCTTTCACTGCTGGTTTGTGCTCTCTGAATAGTGAAAGCACTGCTTTTTTATGGGGATTTCACTGCCCTCGAACAGCCACAGTATGTGCAGGCAATTCTCCAGGATTTGGCGAATTGCCTGCTCTCTGGATAGCCGAATGGCCAAGAAAGGTAACCGAACACTGAAAATCAGCGTTCGGTTACCTTTCTCAAGCAATTCGGATCTCTTTGAATTACCTTGACAGTTATATAAAACTGTCTGGGCCCTATTACATTCTTCACGCAAAAACGCATGCGCAACGCGTGAATTTGTACGCCTATCGTTAAACGTTAACGCACGGAAATCAACGCTGGAATTACAATCCTCACGCATTTTTTCATCCATCGAGTAATAACACGCGTTAAATGGACAAGCAAAAACGCGCGCGCAGCAACGTTACGTGCAGAAATCAGTGTGCGGACTGTTTGTTTCACGTGATTCAGCCAATTAGAATTAAGAACTACAATTGTCTCAAGTTAAGTTTTTACACCTGTCAAAGTCAATCTGCGTATATATGCTGCATCATTAAAAAAACCACACACAACTTCTCAAATTTATTGGTTTGGTATGTGTAGAATATGTAACTATACTCTGCTGCTTTTTTTTTTTGGGCTGGTGTATTTGGTTTCGGCCAGGTTGATAGAATTTGCCATTAACACCAGCTTTTAGGAGTTGAAAAATTATGCGCACAAAGGCTGTGCATTACAAACTGCGCATAGATTGTAATACCATCCGCATACCAGCGCACAAATGCATTTGCACTCACAATGTTAAGTATAGGACGCGCAAAGTACAATAAGCCTCGCGCAGGTTCACCCGCGGTAGATGTATAAGCGCGTTTGTTGTGCTGACATTGTAATACGACGTTCAGCGCAAAGGGTTTTACCCCTTGCATTAATGCGTTTTTTCGCGGGTGCAAACGTAGGCGCGAAGATTGTAATAGGGCCCTCTATATTTAAGGTTTTTTTTCTGGACTTAAGTACATTGAGAAGGCATGAAAATGGAAATTTCTCAGTTTGCCATTTCTCATTCTCATGCATAAAGAAGTGCTGCAGCTTCTGCGGCTCCCAGTAAACTTTAAGACCAGAATAGACAGAAATGTTGGTGAGTTGCCACACTTATTTTTTAGGATTTGCGTTGCACCTCACTATAGAGAATTAGATGGGGAACACTGGAATTCCAGAATCCATACCCTGATGTGATCAAGTGCATAGCAAACATGAATAAGATCATGTTTTTATAACAGAATGCACAAGATCACAAATTGCATAGAGGAATTTATGTTCAATTTTCTCAGAGTGGTTTTTATAAAATTCTGACTGATCTGGAGAATAACAAGAAATTTATTTGACCTGCATTCATCTGAAAATGAATGAGCAAGACTAAGCTCAACTACTAATGAAAACATTTATCTTTTACTCTTAGGAAAATAATCAGAAATTGAGAAAATATCACTTTCTATATAGGGGCGAATATGGGTAATGCTTTAACCCTTTCACTGCTGAGGCTTTTCACACCTCTGTGCTGAGGTCATTTTTACCACTTTCGCTCATCATGTTTAACCGTGTTTGAAGCCATATTTTGATATATGATCCAGACATATTATATATCGTTCTTTCCGGCAGACTTGGCAGATTCATAATATGTCATTATTATATGTATACGTCATGTCCTGTCTGTATATTATAACAAAAAATGCAATAAAATATGAATTTTCAATAATTTACTATGTGTAAAGTGTTTTTTTTCACATTTTAACATGCGAGCATTAGCGGTTATATTTTCTATGGGGTGCGCTTGTTAAAAAAATTCGAAATGGGGACTCGTTACATATTTTGTTGGGGAAAATGTCGCTATTTTTAACAAATGCACCGCATACAAAAATCGTTAGTGCAGCATCATTGTTCACATTATAACTGAAATGGGAACAATATTGCTGCATCAACAAAACGAAAACAAAAAAAAAATTGTTCATTTTTTTTTTAGAATTTTTTTAAAAATATATATTTTTTTATTTTTATTTTTAAAAAATTTGTATTTGTATTTTTTCATGGTCATGTTTGGTATCGTTGGGAAGGCCATGCTCTGGCCGATCCAACGATATCAAACATTAATCCCTAGCTGCCACGGATCGGGAGATAGGGGGTTCATTGGAACCCCCTATCTCCACCATTGCTGGCAGCTAGGGGTTAACTCCAGGACTGGCATCATCGTGCTATGCACGATGACGCCAGTCCTCAGTGTTAGGTGTTAATTCTACTAATTCTACTAATGAGATACGCTGCTAATGATCTCTCTGTGTACTTGCTAACATTGACCATTAATCTAGTCTGGTCTTCTCTGCATCTAGGCCTTTGCTCATGATTCCTAATTCTGCTTTTAATGCTGATCTTTATTCTGCTGTCGCAGCTAAAATAGTTTTTCTGTACCTTGATCATTTCTGCTCATCTCTCTATTGACAAAACTTCATTTGACCGAGCCGAATATTGATCTGTTCCTAAAGACGAGTTTATGTCGACCTGACCAATGTTAATTGATAACTTGCTACGTGCGGTGATGGCATGCACTATTAATTAATCTAAGCCCCATCTCTTAATATAGTTTAATGCAATTAATCTATGCAATGTATGTTTCTGATTGGTGAGCTGCGTCTCACCCGATATTGTACCACCCTGTGTACTCCCCATTCCTCCCCTTCTCTTTTCCTGTATCCTCCCACCTGAATCCTTTAAAAGACCTATCTCAAGAATAAATCAACAGAATGATTGCACACGAGATACTGTCTGTTCATGTGTTATTCCTTCTCCGATCGATCGCGTGGCGGCTGATACATAGAAGGAGAGGTGTGAAAATAGGTGTCGGGTCCTGAGACTCTTACACTCAGGGGGAGTTCCCGGAGGCTTGGCCGACATCCAAGATGTTGGCCAGCTCCAGGAGAGGATCACGAACCGGCGCTTTTCAGCACCGAATTGTGATCCGGCTCCCCAGGGGTTAATGACAGCCACCGTTTGGAAGGGCAGACTGTGCCCTTCCAAACGGTGCCTGCCTTAACCCTGTGCCTCCCGGGGATCGGGATGGAGAGAGGTCCGAAGGACCTCCCCCCTCCCATTCAGGCGCCTCCTCCGCACATGCGGGGGGGCGCCTGAATTAGATGTCATCGCGCCGCCGCGATGACATCTAATGGCCCCGCCGGCATCCTGGAGTGCTGGGCTGACTTCCAAGATGTCAGCCCACACCGGGGGGGCGCAGCAATCTGCCGGAATCCGCCGGATTGCTGCCTCCTGTGCATGGACGCGCTCAGCACGTCCATAGCACAGGAGAACCACTTGGCTGGACGCGCTGAGCGCATCCATAGCAGCCAAGTGGTTAAGTTGATAAAAACAGGATTTGGTCACCGTATGGATGTGGGGAGAAATGTAAGTTATATGTCGAAAGTGACACCAAGGCAACGAGCTTGAGGCGTCGGGCTGATGAGCATTTTGCTCATGCGTAGAGAGATAGGTGACAGGGGGTTCATTTTGGAAGGAGGAACAATAATAATTTCATTTTGGCAAGATTTAGTTTAAGGAAGCAGGAAGACATCCAGTTAGAGACGTCGGAGAGTCATTTAATGAAACGATCCAAGACAGCAGGAGAGTTGTGGGTAGGGGTGAGCTGTTCGGTTCGATCAGTTCGGAGTTCGATTCGAACTTTGGCCGTTCGCAAGTTCGCGAACTTTGAACTTTTTGGTGTGTTCGGTTCGAGTTCGGAAAAAAAAATTGAAAAAAGTATAAAAAATGCTTAAAAAATACTAAAAAATCTATAAATAAAGAGACTCTTTACTGCAGAATATTATAAGCAACGGTTTATTAGATATTGAGTTAAAAACTAATGTCTAGGTGCAAAGATTCTCACCTCTAAATGACCTGTGTTCTCAAACGCCGTAAACAACAGGTGTTAATTAGTGTTTGGAAATAACATGTGCTTTTAATTAGTCTGGTCTGATGAATTTGATACATTGTATGTAGACTGAGGTTGTGGTGTCTCCTGAACATGTATCACAACATCTCTATACACAGCCTCACAGCATCTCTATACACAAACCCATCAGCATCTTTATACACAAACAGAATCTCTATACACAACCCCATCAGCATCTCTATACACAACCTCACAGCATCTCTATACACAACCCCATCAGCATCTCTAAACACAGCCTCAAAGCATCTCTACACACAGCCTCACAACATCTCTATACACAATCCATCAGCATCTCTATACACAAAAGCATCTCTATACACAACCCCATCAGCATCTCTAAACACAGCCTCACAGCATCTCTATACACACCCCATCAGCATCTCTATACACAAACAGCATCTCTATACACAGCATGTCTATACACAACCCCATCAGCATCTCTATACACAAACAGTATCTCTATACACAACCCCATCAGCATCTCTATACACAGCATCTCTATACACAGCCTCACAGCATCTCTATACACAGCCTCACAACATCTCTATACACAACCCCATCAGCATCACTATACACAGCATCTCTATACACAACCCCATCAGCATCTCTATACACAACCTCACAGCATCTCTATACACAACCCCATCAGCATCTCTATACACAAACAGCATCTCTATAAACAGCCCCATCAGCATCTCTATACACAGCATCTCTATACACAACCCCATCAGCATCTCTATACACGACCTCACAGAATCTCTATACACAGCCCCATCAGCATCTCTATACACAAACAGCATCTCTATACACAGCATGTCTATACACAACCCCATCAGCATCTCTATACACGACCTCACAGAATCTCTATACACAACCCCATCAGCATCTCTATACACAAACAGTATCTCTATACACAACCCCATCAGCATCTCTAAACACAGCCTCACAGCATCTCTAAACACAGCCTCACAGCATCTCTATACACAAACCCATCAGCATCTCTATACACAGCATCTCTATACACAGCCTCACAGCATCTCTATACACAACCTCACAGCATCTCTATACACAACCCATCAGCATCTCTATTCACAGCCTCACAGCATCTCTATACACAAACAGCATCTCTATACACAACCCCATCAGCATCTCTAAACACAGCCTCACAGCATCTCTATACACAACCCCATCAGCATCTCTATACACAAACAGCATCTCTATACACAACCCCATCAGCATCTCTAAACACAGCCTCACAACATCTCTATACACAGCCTCACAGCATCTCTATACACAACCCAATCAGCATCTCTATACACAAACAGCATGTCTATACACAACCCCATCAGCATCTCTATACACAGCATCTCTATACACAGCCACACAGCATCTCTATACACAGCCTGACCGCATCTCTATACACAACTCCATCAGCATCTCTATACACAGCATCTCTATACACAACCATATCAGTATCTCTATACACAACCTCACAGCATCTCTATACACAGCCCAATCAGCATCTCTATACACAGCCTCACAGCATCTCTATACACAGCATCTCTATACACAACCCCATCAGCATCTCTATACACAACCCAATCAGCATCTCTATACACAAACAGCATCTCTATACACAACCCCATCAGCATCTCTAAACACAGCCTCACAGCATCTCTATACACAACATCTCTATAAACAGCCTCACAGCATCTCTATACACAACCCCTTCAGCATCTCTATACAAACAGCATCTCTATACACAACCCCATCAGCATCTCTATACACAGCATCTCTATACACAGCCTGACTGCATCTCTATACACAACTCCATCAGCATCTCTATACACAGCATCTCTATACACAACCATATCAGCATCTCTATACACAACCTCACAGCATCTCTATACACAGCCCAATCAGCATCTCTATACACAGCCTCACAGCATTTCTATACACAGCATCTCTATACACAACCCCATCAGCATCTCTATACACAAACAGCATCTCTATACACAACCCCATCAGCATCTCTAAACACAGCCTCACAGCATCTCTATACACAGCATCTCTATACACAGCCTCACAGCATCTCTATACACAACCCCATCAGCATCTCTATACACAGCATCGCTATACACAACCCCATCAGCATCTCTATACACAACCTCACAGCATCTCTATACACAGCCCCATCAGCATCGCTATACACAGCCTCACAGCATCTCTATACACAACCCCATCAGCATCTCTATACACAACCTCACAGCATCTCTATACACAGCCCCATCAGCATCTCTATACAAAGCCTCACACCATCTCTATACACAGCATCTCTATACACAACCCCATCAGCATCTCTATACACAAACAGCATCTCTATACACAACCCCATCAGCATCTCTATACACAGCCTCACAGCATCTCTATACACAGCCCCATCATCATCTCTAAACACAGCCTCACAGCATCTCTATACACAGCCTCACAGCATCTCTATACACAACCCCATCAGCATCTCTATACACAACCTCACAGCATCTCTATACACAGCCCCATCATCATCTCTAAACACAGCCTCATAGCATATCTATACACAGCCTCACAGCATCTCTATACACAACCCCATCAGCATCTCTGTACACAAACAGCATCTATATCTAGCATATATGCCCTCTTGGAGGGCACTCTAAAAATTGAATTTTGAGTCCCATTGACTTGTATTGAGTTCGAGTTCGAATTCGAACTTTTGAAAAGTTCGAGTTCGAATGCGAACCGAACTCGGGGGTGTTCGGCTCATCCCTAGTTGTGGGCGGAATGTTATACTGGGTGTCGTCAACACATAAGTGGTATTCACATCCAAAGGAGCTGATCAGTTTGCCTACAGATGCAGTATATATTGAAAAAAGAAAAGGGCTGAGTATTGGACCTTGGGGAACCCTCAAGGAGACAGGCTACAGGGAGGAGGTACTACTAGAAAAAGAGATACTGAGCGATCGATGGGATAGATAGGAAGAGAACCATGAACAAGCAGAACCTGGAAGGCCCATGTCCCAACAATGTCGCTTCACAATCTTCAAGTTCAGTTTAATGTTACTTGTTTTACGGTCATAACTTATATACTTCATTGTTTGCTCCAGTTATTTGTAGAGCAGTGTGAGAGCAATTCAAGACTTCAAAGTGGAGCTTGGAGTGCTGCAGATGAAAGTTATTAAAAAGAAAACTGGAAAAACATCATATGTATGCATCATCTTTCCCTGTTATCATTTTGTTTTCAAAAGTCAACTGCTGTGTTCCGTAATGACAAACCTAAACTTTATAAAGTGGGACATATTTTTTCCTTACTCAGGTTAATAAAATGCAGTAAAAATGACAGCAGATGGTGTAGCATATTTACAAAGAAAAATAGGCAACAAGCACAGAGTACTAAAGCTGCACACAGGAAAGGCTTTTCAGTCTTTTTCAGATATCAGTTGCTGTTTCTCTGAAAATTGACAGCATTTTGCAAACTGCTGGATATCAGAAAAGCAATGATTATGGTCCTAACACTACACATCAGAAATAACCTCTATTGTTTCAGAACACATTATCATTAATTTTAATTTCATAATGGAAAGCCCTGGGCTACTATAGCTAAATCTTGACAGGATCATACAACATGCAGACAAGAGACACTAAATACACTTACCTAGAATAGTGATATTTAGTACAGAGTTACCGGCAGACAAAAATAATGTATTACAGAAAAGTTATACAGGTTGAGTACCCCTTATCCGGAATTCTAAAATCTGGTTGATTCCAAAACTGGAACTTTTGTAACCTTTCGGATTGTACTGATTTGAGATTGGGGACACTCTGGACAGGTCCTGCCGCTGGGGAACATGGCTTTTGAGTGCTGTAGCAGACCGCAGCACATGCCGGGAGTCTCTGTGTAGCCCCAACGTGTGACATGTTGCTTGATGTCATGCTGGTTCTATGTATCATGTCCGCTCTGAAACTCTGCACAGCTGTCCCAGTGTGTGTACACACTAGTGACTTCAACAGGAATCGGATTGCACTCTCCTGCCGCAATCTCCTTTCCCTCAGACAACGGATTAGAATACGAAATCAGGAACACTCAGACTACAAACCCCCAAAAAATCTAATATTCACCTCTCATCCTGCGGCGAGAACGGTGGCTCAATCCACCCTTCTGGCCGCCGGGAGCAGAGTGAGACTGGGGGAAAAAGTCCCCCAGTCTCCCTCTGCGAATCACTCCGCCAACCTGCAGGATCTCGCGAGAGACGAGATCCTGCAGGTCATATGACTGTGGAAAAATAGTGGTAGACACCGGCTACCTAAATAAACTTTACTAGACAAGTACAATATATACACAATTATAAACCACAAAAAGTGAAAAATATATATATGAAATCCTCCCTAAAACGAGGTGAATAACCATGCCGCCCAATATATTGGGAATAAAGAGCAATAGGTAGTCAAAAACTAAGTTGCTGTAAATTACGCCGCAGGAAAGTCACCACTGGACAGATAATAAGCGTGACTCGTTGAAAATATACAATATATATTACATTGATGTCACCTTAGTACATGAAGGAAAAATATACTTGCTGTAAAAAAATATTCTAGACACCAACTTGTAGATAAACATAAGTGATCAATTCAAATCAAGTGGTGTAAATTAAGATGAAAACTCACAGCGAAAGCATGTTATAAGAAAATATACATAAAATTGTCCATTTATTTATGATATGGAGCCTTATGACCTGTTGTGTAATTGTTTATATATTGTACCCGTCTAAAAACGTTTATTTAGGTAGCCGGTGTCTACCATTATTTTTCCACTATCTAATAGGGTTATGCCCATGACGACACTGGCTTTACTCCAAATCCCCGGTGTTCTATTTTTTTTCTCTTTTGTTAAGGTCATATGACTGCCAGTCAAATCCTCAATGGAGTCCTATGGACTCCATGGATGGGATGCTCACTGCAGTGCTAAGCGCTGTCTTGAGCATCCTGAGACTTACAGGGTTATTCAAAGAGAATCAAAAAGTCACCGCACGTTCGGTGACTTTTTGTTCTTTTCAATTCGGCTTGATTCAGCGATCCCATTTCGGCGACCCTGTGTTGTATTCAGCAAGCACCACAGGGCCATCGTAGTGCAGGGAAAAGTCGCAGAAAACCTGCCGAACACTCACCGCAAAACCCAGGCGAATGCACACCGAAACCCGCAAAAACATCTGGATTAACCCCGCCGAAGACGACGGAGAAACCCGTGCAGGAGCTGATCACAGCGCCGAGCAGCCGCTGGAAAAACCCAACACCACAGATGAATGGAGTGAAAAAAAAGTACGCTTGAATGTTTGAAACGTGAAACGCTGATTGCAAAGAAACTACAGAATGAAAATGTCTGAAATTTACATATAAGATCCAATGAATGATAATAAAAAGGGCTGCTACAGAAAAAATCCAGAAAAATGCTTAAAAGGTCCTCAAAAATCTATAATTAATGAGACATTTTACTGCAGAATATTATAATAAACGGTATATTAGATATTGGATTGAAACGGGAATATTTTTAACATTGAAGCATATGGGATTCGCCTGAATAAACCTGTCGAATGAAGCCACCGAATGGCAGGGCATTTCGGCAACTTTTCACTGCTGGTTTTTGTTCTCTGAATAGACGAAGCTATGGGGATTTCACTGCCCTCGAACAGGCACCGAACAGGCACCATATGTGCAGGCAATTCGCCAAACATTTGGCGAACTGCCTGCTCTCTGGATAGCCGAATGGCCAGGAAAGGTAACCGAACACTGAATTTCAGCGTTCGGTTGCCTTTCGGCCCCAATTCGGATCTCTTTGAATAACCCTGATAGTGCTGCCCTACGAGGTAGGCTGCATAATGGTTCATTAGAAAAGCTATATTCAATCCCCCCCGCCCCGCGCTCTGGACATTCTCAATGTGGACTTTACTTTGTGGCTTTCTATGTGTCGGTTGGGTGTCTGGACTTTCTCCCTCCATTCTTTTGTGTGTAGGACGTTAAGTTGCTCTGGGTGAGCCATTGGGGTGGATACCATGGTTCTGACCATTCCCTCTGGCCCCAGTTCACCCGTCCATGTGGCCTCTTCAGTGGCCTCTGGTCCCCCGCGGAGTCGGAATGCCACTCTGGTTCGAGCGGTTCCCTCCACATTTTTTCTCCATCCCTTACTTATTTATTTGTTCCTATTTGTTTGTCCAGAGGACCCGCACACGGATTACCTGCTGTCTTGGCCACCTCCCTGGTACAGCTGTCCCATACTTGTCTGAGTGCCCCCCCCGTCCTTTTTCTCTTTCCTTGGCAGTCGTTTTCCTGCTGCCCCCGATTGATTTATTGGTGGCTGTACCCTTTGACATCTTTTTGCCTTTTTATGTTGTTTATTTGTGCCTGTGCAAAATTCACAATTAAGAATTTAAAAAAAAAAGAAAAGAAGAAAAGCTACATTCGAAAGAGTGAAGTTTCAATGCATGACTCAGCTATTTTTAGAAAACCACATTATTATAAATGTTGTAACCATGAAATAGATAAACATAATAGATACAGATCCTTGCAAAGAATTGCATATCGAATTTGTTGAAGAGAACCCATTATATGAAGGCTTGCATACTGACACATTTGTTATAATTTGCATAATTGCAATGACCATATTTATGTAAGCTTTGACTAAATGGCCTTTATGTCAAGATCCAGTAAGCCTGTAGATTGCTGATATATGCTAATTGGTCAATTTAGTTAATATTAGGAAGATCTGTAAAGGGGGGTATGGGAAGCTAATGTCTATAATTGTGTTCGGGAAGCAATACTGGTTCTGTAGCCTTCAGTCTACCTAAATGGTGACCTTTCTTATTCTATCAAAATATATTACTGTTTTTCTACTGTCCAATATTATTTGCTAGCTGCTAATAAGATTTTGCTATTAAGCCATTCATTTGATATTCAAATTTGCTGGTATGTCCAGTTGGGATATTTAATGAAAGCATATAAATATTGTTAATGATTATTGATCTTATCACTCGACTAAATCCTATTTGTGTTCAACCTTTTCATGAAATTTGACCTCTCAGTTTACTGTATATCCAAACCTTACACATACCTGCTGACCTCAAGATTAACAGGGTTGGGTTTCAATAATTATCCTGAGAACACTATAGAGGTTAATCAGAGAGAGCCGATCTGGCCCCCAAATTGCACCGAACAGGGAATTTCCCTGTACGGTGCATTTTTGTGGCCATTCGGCTATTCAGAGAATAAGCAGTTTGTTAAATTTTGGCAATTTGCCAGCAACCACGGTGCCTGTTTGATGGCAGTGAAACTCCCCATAGAGACGCAACGGTTAATCTATTCAGAGAACACCGACCAGTGAAAAGTTGTCGAAATGCCCGATGGTTCCATTCGACAGGTTTAATCAGGCGAATCCCATAGCTTTCAATGTTAAAAATATTCCCGGTTTTATTCAATATCTATTAAACAGTTTATTATTTTAATCTGAAGCAAGAAGTCTCTTTATTTATTCATTTTTTAGAATCTTTTAGGCATTTCTCAGTATTTTTTCGTCAATTTTATTCCCTAATTTTCTTTCACCCCTTCACTGCGGAAGATGTGTGGGGAACGTTCTAGGAGTCTCCCGCTGTATGCTGAGGGCGTTCCAAACACGTCTTTCACTTAGCGGGAGCACCATCGGATACTCATCTCTCTCCTCCGGGGTCCCGGGGCATTTTGGCTTCCTTGGAGTCAGACGCTGCTTTTGGGACTCCTCCTGGCATAATGCGCCGGACGCGATGACGTCATTTTCAGGCAGCCACCCGGCAAAGCCGGAAGATCGCCTTAAAGGAGGGGTGGGTCCTTTCAGATCCCTCTCCCCCTGATCGGGAGGAGGTAGAAAGTAAAGACAGGCATCGCTTGAAAGGGCAGAGTCTGTCAATGACACAGAACATCAACAGACACGGCCGATTACTGATCTAAGTGGTCAAGAGTTCATTAGGATCTCACCTGCCCTCACTAGGATACAGAAACAATACAGAAACAATTTTGAATTGAATTTACTCACAGACTGAGCTTTATGAAACCCAGTGAGCCATTCTCAGTGGGAATATATGTGATCAGTCCATATGGCACATGTAATTTGTGATACAAAGAACTGCAATACACATATTGCAGTCATAATCTGAATCGCACATGAAAGTGCACAAAACAGTCAGTGCCTTGGTCATGATACAAAATCAAACGCAAAAACGATACTTACTATATGCAACATAAGATGGTAATCACTACCATGGTAATCAATACTTGGTACTCATGCAGAAGCCCCCGATACCGCCCCCGGTACTGGAAGCCAGCACTGAGCTGGCTTGTCGGCATCTGCGGGGCTAAGGCGGCTGGCAGAATGCTCTAACGGCATTCTACCAGACCCCTGTGGCTGGTCATGCTCCAGCAAGCACCTGCAGGCAAAAGTTTAGAGTGGCCGCTCAGTGGGAACCCCCAGCCGCGATATCACGAGATCTAAGAGTTTGCGAGATCTCGAACTATGCAAGATCTCCTGAGATTGTGGCTCGAAGTTTTTACAGAGCGGGCACTCTAAACTTTTTCCCGCGGCCACTCAATGGAACACGGCCAGCCGCAGGGGTCTGGTAGAATGCCGTTAGAGCATTCTGCAAGTTGCCCCAGTGTCTGTGTTTGAGGTCTGGAATGTGTTGGGTATACATGTTGGTTGGTAATAGCAGTAGACAGTGCACTTCCTTTTGATACGACAGGGTTCCTTATGATCTCTTCATATTATATAGGTCCGCTGCGGTCTTCATGCCTCAAAAAGAATACAGAACAGAGGCACAAACCTTGGTGCAGCCAATATAGCTCAATGGAGTTTTAAATATATTAAATGTACACTCACGTTTATAGGTGTCACCCCTCGGACACCTGATGTATAGGCAGCCGGCAAATATTAAGAGGTACCGGATGCTCTCTCCTGTAGAACGTACCAGTGGCGAGTTCTTGCTTCGAAACAGTTTACAGGACAAAATGAAGAAAGTTTAAAATAAATTTATTAAATAAAAACAATTAACAACACTCCTGATACGCGTTTTGTGAAAAAAAAATCGCTTCCTCAGTCAGTGTGTATGTCCACTAAGTGGCGCCAGATACATAACTACCATATTTTGGGTATAAATGTGTCTGAGGTCTGGAATGTGTTGGTTACACATGTGTCTGAGGTCTGAAATGTGTTGGGTATGCATGTATCTGAGGACTGAGATGTGTTGAGTATACATGTTTCTGAGGTCTGAGATGTGTTGGGTATACATGTTTCTGAGGTATGAGATGTGTTGGGTTTGCATGTGTCTGAGGTGTGGAGCATGTTGGGTATACATGTATCTGAGGTCTGAGATGTGTTGGGTATACATGTATCTGAGGTCTGAGATGTGTTGGGTTTGCATGTGTCTGAGGTGTGGAGCATGTTGGGTATACATGTATCTGAGGTCTGAGATGTGTGGGTATACATGTATCTGAGGTCTGAGATGTGTTGGGTTTGCATGTGTCTGAGGTGTGGAGCATGTTGGTATACATGTATCTGAGGTCTGATATGTGTTGGGTATACATGTATCTGAGGTCTGAGATATGTTGGGTATATGCGTATCTGTGGTCTGGAATGTGTTGGGTATACATGTATCAGAAGTCTGGACTGTGTTGGGTATACATGTATCTGAGGCCGGGTGTGTGTGTGTGGGTATATAAATATCTAAGGTCTGTTTGTGTGGTCAGGGTTAGGGATGAGCCAAACACTCCCCGAGTTCGGTTCGGAGCCGAACCCGAACTTTCCAAATGTTCGGATCCGAACCCGAACCCGAACTCAATGCAAGTCAATGGGGCTGAAAATTCGGTTTTTAGAGTGCCCTCCAAGAGGGCATATATGCTAGATATTTGCCATAAAAGGTGTATGGGGGTCCGGGTAGTGCCCTGGGGGACAGGAAACAAGGACAAAAAGTTTTAAAAAAAAGTTTTTAAAGGGACAGTGAGTTTTCCATGAAATAAGGGAACGAAAAATTCCTTCAAATATCGTGCCTAGGATGTCCCCGTAACCTGCCCGTGAAGTGGCGGATTTCTAGGATGTATAGAAATATGTAAAAACCAAAAAATTACATTTCAAATGACGGTAAATGCTTTTCCTTTAATCTATCCATAAACAGCTGCTTGGGGCGGCAGTCTATATGAAAAGAGGAGACATTTTCGGACACGCAGAAAAAGTTTACTGATTTTTTGGCGGTGAAAAGCAGGAGAATGACTGGAGAATGGAAAATTCTAGACCAAATAGCCGATTTGGAAAGTGAGATAAATGGGAGAATTTTTCTGGTTTGGCAATTTGACCTAGAATTTTCTCTTCAGTCATTCTCCTGAGTTTCGCCTTTCTCTGAATAAGAGCAGTGAAGAGCAGGAGAATGGAAAATTCTAGGTCAAAATAGCCAAACCAGAAAAATTCTCCCATTTAGGCTAGGGTCAGACTAGCGAATTTTTAACGTGCGTTTAGGCGCGCTTAATCATGGCCGCACTAGCAGCAAATGACGGGCAATGACGGCCAATATACGAAGTACGGTCGCACGAAAGTCCGGCTGCGCAACGCAAGTGGAAAATGAACGCATTTTTTCGAGAACACAGAACCGCTAGTACGGACGTACAGAGTGCGCTGCGTCCACTAGCGGCGTGTGTGCGTGATTTGGAGACGTCAGACCCTGCTCATGTCCGGCCAACATAACGTCCAGACACCCAAAGTTTCCTGGTTTGGATCCGTAAAAAATCGTATGACAGTTTTCGCGCATTCCGTGAAAAAAATACGGCAATGCGTTCGGACGCACTTTTTGACGGTCGCTGTGAAAAATGCGTTAGTCTGACCCTAGCCTTATCTCATTTTCCAAATCGGCTATTTGGTCCAGATTGTTCTCTTTTCCTGACATTCTCCTGGTTTTCACCTTTCTCTGAACAACCCTGAGAGAGAGGTGAAAGCCAGGAGAACTGGCAAGAGAAGAGAACAATCTAGACCAAATAGCCGATTTGGAAAGTGAGATAAATGGGAGAATTTTTCTGGTTTGGCTATTTTGACCTAGAATTTTCTCTTCAGTCATTCTCCTGAGTTTCACCTTTCTCTGAATAACCCTGTCAGGGTTATTCAGAGAGCGGTGAAGAGCAGGAGAATGACTGGAGAATGGAAAATTCTAGGTCAAAATAGCCAAACCAGAAAAATTCTCCCATTTAGGCTAGTGTCAGACTAGCGAATTTTTAACGTGCGTTTAGGCACACTTAATCACGGCCACACTAGCAGCAAATGACGGCCAATATACGAACTACGGTCGCACGAAAGTCCGGCTGCGCAACGCAAGTGGAAAATGAACGCATTTTTTCGAGAACGCAGAACCGCTAGTACGGACGTACAGAGTGCGCTGCGTCCACTAGCGGCGTGTGTGCGTGATTTGGAGACGTCAGACCCTGCTCATGTCCGGCCAACATAACGTCCAGACACCCAAAGTTTCCTGGTTTGGATCCGTAAAAAATCACGCACAAAAATGCACATCGTATGACCGTTTTCGCGCATTCCATGAAAAAATACGGCAATGCGTTCGGACGCACTTTTGGTCGTTGTGAAAAATGCGTTAGTCTGACCCTAGCCTTATCTCACTTTCCAAATCGGCTATTTGGTCCAGATTGTTCTCTTTTCCTGCCATTCTCCTGGTTTTCACCTTTCTCTGAACAACCCTGAGAGAGAGGTGAAAGCCAGGAGAACTGGCAGGAGAAGAGAACAATCTAGACCAAATAGCCAATTTGGAAAGTGAGTTAAATGGGAGAATTTTTCTGGTTTGGCTATTTTGACCTAGAATTTTCACTTCTCCAGTTATTCTCCTGCTTTTCACCGCTCTCTGAATAACTCTGTGAATGTTTAATCCCGAGGTGAAAAATAACATTGATTTAGATGTTATTTTGAATTTTTTTCAAACACCAGTTAAATGCAGCACATTAGGATGTTTTAGGAGGGAAATTAATTCTCAAATCTCAATCAGAAGCAGACACCACCCCACCCCCTCAGTATAGTGTACAATGTATCAAATTGATTACCAGACTAAAAACACCTGGTGTTATGCCCGTTTGTGAACAGAGGTCATTTAGGCTGGGGTCAGACCAGCGCACTTTTAACGTGCGTTCTGGCGCACATAATTACGGCCGCACTAGCAGCAGATGACGGGCAATGACGGCCAATATACGATGTACGGCCGCACAAAAGTCCGGCCGTGCAACGCATGTGGAATTTGAACGCATTTTTCTGAGAACGCTGAACCGCTAGTACTGACGTACTGAGTGCGCAGCTGCGGCATACCGGCGTGTTTGCGTGATTAGGAGATGTCAGACGCTGCTAATGTCCGGCCTACATAACGTCCAGACGCAAAAAGAGTTTTATTGACGATCCGTACAAAATCACAGCAGAAAATGCGCGTCGTCTGACCGTTTTTGCGCATTCCGTGAAAAAATACGTCAATGTGTTCGGACGCACTTTTTCACGTTCTCGGGGAAAAATGCTTTCGTCTGACCCTAGCCTTAGAGTTGATAATCTTTCCACGTACACATTAGTTTTTAATTCAATATCTAATAAACCTGAAGAGAATAATGGTCTCCAATTGTCCGTCCTTTAACCCCTAAGATCCTGTCTTAGGCACACCTTGAGTTAACTCTCCTTCTGCGCAGGGAGAGAAAATCCTTTCAAAAGGACCCACGAGGCATGTATCTTTGTCTGGCAATTTTCTCTCTGCCTTCCGTTTTTTGACGCATATTTATGCTTCTAACAAAAACGTTGTCTCTTTATTTCATTGGTTAGCATTTCAAAACATAACATAGTTCATTGGCCAGTTTCAATACAGGTCTGGTGACACATTTCTGGACCGTCCCGTGGCCTCGGCATGTGATTTCTTGAGATATCAGCATTTCTTCAGACATCAGCACTTTTTTTTATCACTTCAAAGAAACTTGCAAACATCAGCATCATTGTCATTCTAAAAACATTTGCAAACATCAGCATCTAAAGACATTTGCAACATCAGCATCCTTGTCATTTCTAAAGACATTTGCAAACATCTTGAGAAGTAAAACTTAATCCTATAATACTGCTGATTTATCAATTTATCTTAAAACTATTTCTTATATTTTAAACCTTAATTTTATTATTATATTATAATTCATGGGTGTGTTATTTAACTACTTATAGGGTCCTTCTTATAGGTTAGCAGATGGTGGTCTGAGGATTCCTTTTCCTTCAATCCCCTCTTAGAATCATAGTATGATCATACTATTTGATTCTTTCTTTGTTTCATCTATCTACTGTAAGTTAGTATGGGTTGGGGAGCGAGACCCTCAATACCCATGTGGATCAATATAGAACCAGGGGGGCTGTACCTGCCACGGAACGGGTAACACATGGCAGTCTCCCAGTGCCTATTTATCTTCCTAACCTACAGTATTTTTACTTCCTATTAGCTATTCGCGGAGTTGGACATATTCTGCATAATCATTTGGAGTGGACGGTAGAGGTGTACTGTACATCATGGTGGTGGGGTTACCCTTGGCCATTTGGGCCTACATTATCAGGGATGTAGGTACAGCATGTACCTGTCCCCTCTATCATTTTGCATACACCTCCTTTTTTCAGCCAATATCATGTCCAGAGCCATCCGGTTCTGGAACGTCATAATGGATGTGGATTGTAGTTGGTCAGCGAGGCCCTGTAAAGCTTCGCGAGTATAATTAACAAATCTCTGCTGGTTAATATTGAATAGTTAATCCAATCTACATTCTTATTAATAGTAACAAGAGGTGCTAGGAATGACTCAAACCCTGCCTTTACCTGATCCCTTGCTTTAAATTCATCAGGGACCCCTCTTGGTACCCCTATAACATCAATATAGACATGCGGATCAAGACTACTTGTGGGCTTGGACTTCCCTTTTCCTGCGACGTGAGCTAATATTTGGAATTTCCTCAGGATCCGAAACAATATGAAATCCCATTATGGCCTTAGCTAGGGCACATTCACCTGACCATTGAAGGGGCAGACGCGCCCTAATCTTGAGGTTTCCACATATCCAGTAGAGATCCCCAATCAGAAAAACTTGATTCTGTAACTTAATACTGTTGATATTGCTATAATTGGCACAATAACCCTCGGGGAAGAAGGTGAGGTTCCTACCTTTTTCTGCTGACCTATAGCAGGTATAGTTCCCTGGGTAAACATGTATCCTTCTCCTGGTTGTGGGAGGCGTGTTAGTATGGGGTAGCTATTCTTCCAATATTCACATAAACTCTGGCTATCAGTGGTGTTAGTATATAAACTAAGAAACATTCTTCTACATCTTGCGGAATATTAAAAGGTACAGTGCCTAGATGTGGCCTAGCAGCACACACACATAACAATTTGTACGGTTATTGTTTAGGGCACTAAATTTTACCCATTCTAGCCAAACATTTACATCTGCAAATCCTGTTTCCATTGCTATGCTGTCTTCATAGGTGGGATTTGATTTGGTGTTAGGTAGGAGAGGAGGAGGTCTCACTACCTCTCCATATTTCCTGGGTAGGAATGGGTTTCGTCCTTCTTATAAATGGCCATATCTTGGAGTTTTGAACTTGTATCGAGGGAATTTGGTTGTGGCAGTTGCGTATATTCCCATTATATAGACATCGTGTCGGCCTGGGAAGGGTGTTGTATAGTCAGCGTCAATTGTACTGTCTGAGCTCCGCTTCTAATTGAGCACCGCCACCCACCTCTCCCAATTAAAGTCATACGATTTAATAGGCTTTGTCCCTCGGAACTGCGTCGTCGTGCGGCGCTATCTGGTTTATATCCCCATCTGGTAACTACGACATCAGAGGTACCATATCCCATATTGCCCGTGTCCCACCCCACTGCGCCCCAATAATCACAATTATGTTCCCCAGTACTCATCGGTTACACATATATATACAGTTGCCTTGTACAGTATCATACTGCCAGTAATGGTGGACAATAAAAAAAACAGTGGCCAAACAGTGATAGTTTGGGTTGGGGTTCTTTCTGGTAGGGGGTGTGGACAATAGGGGTTGTGACATATGTTCCGAAGGGGGGGGTAAACATATTATTTCAGTCTTTTTCTTCCCCCCACATGCGTCTCCATACTCTTCGAAAAGGATCCTTGGTTGTCATTCTTCTCCTTGTTGGAAGCCAGGGCTATCTGCCCTCGTGAGTGTCTCTTGTTGAGTCCTTTGTTGAATCCGCTTGACTCGAGAGGGTCCCTTGTTGAATCCGCTTGACTCGAGAGGGTCCCTTGTTGAATCCGCTTGACTCGAGAGGGTCCCTTGTTGAATCCAGACCGGGCTGTCCTCTGTCAGTATAGCTGTGTGGGTACGGCTACCACCGTGGTCTCTGGTCCATAGGCGAAATCCTCTGGTCTTTTTCCTTTCTGTAGCCGCTTTACCAGCACCTTGTCTCCTGGATTAAATGGGTGGGTAGATTTGTCTGAAAGAAAGGGGAACTTAAATATAACTTCGTCTCTGGTTGTCTCGAGGGTTGAGATCAGCTGCCTAACATATTCATCCCTTATCTGCTCTAAGTCCCCTGTCTCCACTGTTAGCCTACCTGTAGACCATGGTAATGGAAAGGGTCTGCCCATAAATGTCTCGAAGGGGAGTAGCCTGTGTTCCTATTAACCGCCATTCTGATTTCAGCCAGAATGATGGGGAGTACCAAATTCCAATTCTTTAGCTCTTCTGTGGTTGCATATTTTTGTAAGGTACAAAATAATTGTCCCTATCCATTGTGGGAGGTCGCAAAACCCGGCATTACTAGTTTAGCTATGTCCTGTTGTGCTGCTCGTTTAGCTGCTTGGTCAGCCAGATGATTCCCTTTTGCAATAGGATCTGAGGCTCTGGTGTGCGCTCTACAATGTAACACCGCTATCTGAGAGGGCATAAGAATGCTTGCTAGGAGGTCCGTCACAGGGTCGAATGGGAAATCTTCTTGCCATCTGCGGCCACAAATCCCCTCTTTTCCATATCGTCCCATGGTCATGGACCACACCATAAACATATTTGGAGTCAGTGTATATCGTGACAGG
Organism: Leptobrachium leishanense; assembly: GCA_009667805.1. NCBI lineage: Eukaryota > Metazoa > Chordata > Amphibia > Anura > Megophryidae > Leptobrachium > Leptobrachium leishanense. The sequence continues at coordinate 122,107,262 of CM019069.1, forward strand.
TCTACCCGCATAGAGCCTGCATGCTCGTGTTAATGCAATCAGTTCTGCTGCCTGGGCAGACTGGTAGGGTACAGACCCTGATTCTAGAACAGTGTCAGGGAGTTGAACCACTGCATAGCCTGCATGATAAGTGTAGTCATCGGGGCGGGTACAGGAGCCATCAACAAAGATGACATCTGCGTCCGGAACAGGTGTTGACATAAGATCAGGGCAGGGTGCAGTTTCAGACTCAATGGAGAGAGCACAGTCATGTTCGAGTGGGATTGTATCTGAGGGATTCTTAAGACCCAGTAAAGCGTTTAGGATTGGTGCTGGACCAGAGACACTTGAACTGTATTCTATGTGCAGTGCAGGGTTGCTTAGCAGTGTGACTTCATATCCACTAAAGCGCTGTGATATGTGCTGTGTATGTATGTCCTTAAGTAAAAATAAAACATCATGGGTTGTGGGTAGGGGAGGTTCGTACCCTAATGTGTATTGGCTTGCCATACTAACGGCCATTGCACATGCTGCCAGGGCACGCAAACAGGCCGGCATCCCTTGTACCGTTACCGGCAAAATCTTTGAAAAAAAATACTACGGGGCACAACCGGCCCCCATGTTCTTGCGTCAGTACCGCGGCCATGGTTTTACAATTGTCCCTTGCAAACAGATGAAATGAAAGTACATAATCAGGGAGGCCAAGCTCGGGGCTTATTAACATCATTGCATTTCTGAGAACCCTAAAGGCATTTAACATTTCATTAGACCACGTTATCACATTGGATTGACCCAACAGGGTGGCTTGTCTCAGAATGTTATCGTAGTAGGAGCAGTCAGGGATCCACTTGTCTGCAATAGTTTATCATGCCTAAGAATGACAGCATGTCCTTCTTAGTTTTCGGGTTGACCAGGCCCGTGACAGACTGGACTCTCTTCTGACTGATGCTCCGTTCCCCCTGTCTGAGAACAAACCCTAAATATTCAACTTGCGTTTGACACCACTGCATTTTGTTAAGGGAGACCTTGTGCCTACATTCCTGTAACCAACTAAAAAGTGTTTTACCATCCTCCCGGCAGGCCTCCTCTGATGGACTGCATACGAGGAGATCATCCACGTATTGCAGCAGGACAGAACCATGGCTGGGGTGCCAGAATTTCAGAGTGGCCTGCAGTACAATACTGTAGACCACCGGGGCGTCAACGTACCCCTGAGATAACCTTTTCCATGTAAATTGGGTACCTTCGAATGAAAATGCAAAAAGTAGTGCCGTGTCAGGGTGTACAGGGATGCTAAAAAAAAAATGCATTCTTCAGGTCAATTACAGAAAAATGTGTATGTGTCGCTGATATTGATGACAGAAGTGACGTGACATCTGGGACAATTGGCACAATTAGAATCACTAGGGAATTAACTGCGCGCAAGTCTTGAACGAACCTGACAGTCCCGTCAGCTTTGTGCACGGGGTTGATTGGGGTGCTGTATGGGGACACTACTGGTTGTAAAATACCGTTGCATAGGAATTGGTCAATCATGGGGCGCAATCTGTCCTCTTTCTCTTTGGACAAAGGATACTACTGCCTTTGATACACAGGGTTACAATTGTCATGTAGCCTGGCTTTATATGGAGTGCAGCTAACCAGTCCAGTGTCATAGGGCCCATTGGACCATAGTTGGTCTAAGCCTTAGAGTTCAGTGGGCAATGTGTCTATAGTCATAAAAAAAAATGGTGTTTTTCAAGAAAAAAAAAAAAAAGGTAAGGATGGCGAGTCAACAATTAACCCCCCCAGTCGTGAGTATATGTGACCTCTAATTTCCCTAAGAGATCCCTACCTAGTAGACTAATCGGACAGTCTTCTATGATTGTAAACGCATGATACAGTAGTGGTTTACCATCAGGGGTGGTGAGTGCTAAAGGGTGGGTGGAAAAGGTTTTGGTAGATACCCCGTTAATATTATAAGTTTCATATCTTCCTGTGTAAAATTGCGACCATTGCACGCCTTTTTTAAATATGTAATAGCTCCTAATGGGGCTTCTCTTGGTTTTGGACAGTGTTTTAAAATCTTATTAATATCCTCTATTTCTATCGCCTTTTTAAATAACTTATTCCCCACGGTCATAAATAGGAAAATGGGTTTTGTTGGTGTTATTCTCATATCTTAGGGCTTATTAATGGCGATCCTTTGTTATATACGAGTGGCCATAATAACGAAAGGCAGTATATATTCTTCTGCTTTTTTTACCTTTTTTTTTCTATTTTTTTTTCTTTTACTTCCTCTTTTTTTTTTTTTTCCTCGTCTTTGGATGTGGATGGGGCGAAGGTTTCAAATCCTCCATTGCCCCTACCGCACCCAAGACCTCTGTCTCAGTAAAGGGACGGATATATGGATTGTCTATAAGACGGAGGGGGTCGTGGTTCCCAGCTGACACGGGGTATTTCTTGTTTATTCCGTGGTATACTCTGTTCTATTTTATGCAGTCTGGCGCTGTCAGAGGATCATGAGGTCCCTCTTCTACATTGTTTCACCATTAATCATTGTCCCCCCTCCCCAATTTCATATACTGCATGTCCCACTGAGGGTCTCCCTGATCATAGGGCCATGCCTCGGTGTCGTCGAGACATAATCCTTTCACTATATCCATATAGAATGGGCTGTGGTCTCCCTGTCTGAGGAAAGGATCACAACTCCCACTGCTTCTGTCCATCCCGCCAGATTATCTATCCATGGGTTAATTAAATAGCAATCTGTGCCCCCTACTCGTGCTACATAATCTTTACAAAACTCTCCTATTTTCAGTAAGGGATATTCTTTAACCTTGCTACTTTAAATACCCATGGTTAGTTGTACAATTGAATAATCAGGCAGGTAAAATAGAGAAAGAAAGAAAAAAGAGAAGCTCTTCACAGTGCTCGAGAAAAAAAAACAATTTAAATTCTTACTATATATATATATATCTCTATGCCACATAGATCAACAAAAGATGAGCTAATTTAAGGATAAGTAATAAAAACTTATTTAGTGAATCCTCCCCTAATCTCGAGAATCAAACTTCTAATCTTTTGCTTTTTATTTTGTAGTTATATAATTCCTTCATATCATAAACAAAAATTTATAAACCACAATCCAATAGTATATAAAAACTAGCTTCACAATATATGTATCTCCGGTTAGCAACCGCATACATGACCAACATCATCCACCCCATCAGTCAGCAACTAACACACAAATGGCCAACAAACACCTCTGCTTAATACAACATGCACCTCACAGCAAACAATGTCCAACCAGTCAGCTCTTATATATACATATATATATACACAGTACCATCAGTATACAATGGGGCAAAAGTCTGCCCTACTTTACAGATTTTCCTGCCCAATTAACTTATCACTCTAATAATATATACTTTAACAATATATACATGTATATACATGTAATTAAACCGGTAATACAGGAATGACGAGCGTCCGTCTTACCTTACAGACCACTCGGCACTTTAACTTATACCTCTACAACTTATGTAATTTACTCTATTATCACAACTGAGGGACGTCTGTCTTACAGATCGTTCAACAGTAAATCTTAACACTCTAATATTCTTATACGCTAATATTCTTATACTCTATTATTCTTATACTCTATACATTTTATGAGGGTTAACGCAAGGTGTGATCAATTGGACATATAATGTCCCTTCTATGAGTGTGGTTCCTGACCTACTCCTTTAAATAAACGGCCCGTGGCAACGTTTTCTTTTAATTTGTAATAAACGGCCCGTGGCAACGTTTTCTTTTAATAAACGGCCCCTGGCAACGTTTCCTTTTAATAAACGGCCCCTGGCAACGTTTCCTTTTACACTATAGGACATGGACAACTAACTTTAGTTCGAGATAAACGTTGTCATTGCCCTCGTCCAGACAAGACAATATACTCACCAGGACGAGGGGTGACCGTTCATGTCGGCAGTGCCTCCAGATTGAAGAGAATAATGGTCTCCAATTGTCCGTCCTTTAACCCCTAAGATCCTGTCTTAGGCACACCTTGAGTTAACTCTCCTTCTGCGCAGGGAGAGAGAAAATCCTTTCAAAAAGGACACACGAGGCATGTATCTTTGTCTGGCAATTTCTCTCTGCCTTCCAACGTTTTTTGACGCATATTTATGCTTCTAACAAAAACGTTGTCTCTTTATTTCATTGGTTAGCATTTCAAAACATAACATAGTTCATTGGCCAGTTTCAATACAGGTCTGGTGACACATTTCTGGACCGTCCCGTGGCCTCGGCATGTGATTTCTTGAGATATCAGCATTTCTTCAGACATCAGCACTTTTTTTTATCACTTCAAAGAAACTTGCAAACATCAGCATCATTGTCATTCTAAAAACATTTGCAAACATCAGCATCTAAAGACATTTGCAAACATCAGCATCCTTGTCATTTCTAAAGACATTTGCAAACATCTTGAGAAGTAAAACTTAATCCTATAATACTGCTGATTTATCAATTTATCTTAAAACTATTTCTTATATTTTAAACCTTAATTTATCTATTAATATTATAATTCATGGGGTGTTATTTAACTACTTATAGGGTCCTTCTTATAGGTTAGCAGATGGTGGTCTGAGGATTCCTTTTCCTTCAAAACCGTTGCTTATAATATTCTGCAGTAAAGAGTCTCTTTATTTCTAGATTTTTTTGTATTTTTTTAAGCATTTTCTATACTTTTTTCAAAATTTCCTTTTTTTTTTTCGAACTCGAACCGAACACACCCAAAAAGTTTGAAGTTCACGAACTTTCGAACTGTCAAAGTTCGGGCCGAACTCCGAACCGTCCGAACCCGAACAGCTCATCCCTAGTCAGGGTGTGTGCAGGCCTGTGCAGTGGTTAAATGGGGTGCATGGCCATACATTTCAATATTAACATAAATTGGACAGGCTTTCAGCAAAATCCTAAACTAGTTATTGGAAAGCGTCACATGTCTTTAAATAAACGTATTGATGCACAGTATTGTGAGTACCTGAAAAAAAAGTATAGGTACTCATACTTGGTCTTAAAAGAATGGTATCGCTGCATCCCTAGCATAAAGTGTTAAACTGGGTGCCACTGTTTGAAATGTATCCACTGCTCCATTTTAGTATTGGCTTGCAGTGGATATAAAAACTGATGAAATTGAATGTTTTTCAAATGCGAAGGCTTCATTTTATGAAACAATTGTAAAGGAATCATTTTATATAATAGTCGTGACTTCTTACACTATCTATGATCATATCCTTTAATTCTTGTCCTTAGGTTCACTGAACATCTTTGATGCAAAAGTAATACCACTCTTCATTTTCTACAAAATTAAGGGAAATGAGGATCTCTGACAGCTTGTGAAGATCATTACTGTGACCTTTCTTTCTTATTTTTCCTAGTGGCTCAGTATTACTTAAAGTACATAGCTACTGATATAGTACGACATTGCTGATGAAGACATTGGGAGGAGATGTGTACGGTGCATTTTATGATACTCCTCAAAGACTATTGTAAGATATTAAGAATAATCTTTAGTAAATATTTGTCTTTTCTGTCTTCAGTACTACTATATTAGGATCCACAGCATTAAATGAAAGCTATGATCTTCTCACCATTGTAAATACAAGTGCTCAAAGTCACAAGTAGCCAAAATAATAATATAGTACAGCATCCTGTGAGAGATAGGAAAAAAATGAATTGCATAGATTTTATCAATTATTTAAGAGAACCAGTAGCTTCAGCAAATGTTAACCTGCAGCATGGAAGACAAAAGAAAATACATAATGCCATAAACAATGTAAAAATTTGTATAAGCACATTTTAGAGTTATAAAGTGGCTTGGATTCCGATCTTGCTTCAGATCAACTGTTTAGCCTTCTTTATTTCTTACAATCTTCAACAATGAATTAGATCATATTTATATGTATTGGATGGAAATCGAACATATAAGAAGAGGAAAGGTTTCCATAGGCTAACTTGGCTCATATGTAGCACGTATGGGTTCATAAAAGTAACCCTTGGATTTCCTCTTTAAAAGAATCTTCGTCAGATTCTGTTAAATTAAATAATTAATTTGTACCAATATCTACATAAAGACAACATTCAAAAATAAAAAAATACAAAACATATTGTGTATCGAACAAAGGTACAGGACTCTATTAATCTAAAGTAGAGGATCATTGAAGCCATTGCCACCATTGATGAGGGTATGCTACAGCAAGAAATCGAGTACCGTCTTGATGTGCTTCGTGCAACTAATGGTGCCCATATAGAGGTGTATTAAATGAGGCAAAAAACCTTAAATATATACGTCTCATTTTGTAATAATTTTCACTTATCTGTCTTTTCATTTGCCTGTGTAATAAATTTTTGAAATTGTAAAGAGACTTTATTTACACCCGTTGTTTATATACACTACCACATTATGAAAAGAGGAACACTCTCAAAAGCTTGTCTTTTATATGTAACATTATCCAATAAAAAAAAGTATCACTACACACTGGTAAACTTTGGTGATGGAGATATATATATAGTGTCAAAGTAGCCCCGCACACCACATACCAAAAAGTTAGGTGCTCCGGTGCAGAAAATCCGACTGCCGCCACAGTACTCCACAAGTTTCAAACGCACACGGAGACTTGTTCAAAATAAATAATTACTTTATTAGGTTACTACAGTCAGGTGCAGAAATATTGGGACATCAACACAATTCTAACATCTTTGGCTCTATACACCACCACAATGGAGTTGGAATGACACAAACACAATGTGCTTTAACTGCAGACTGTCAGCTTTAATTTGAGGGTATGTACATCCAACTCAGGTGAACGGTGTAGGACTTACAGCAGTTTGCAGATGTGCCTCCCACTTGTTAAGGGACCAAAGGTAATGGGACAATTCGCTTCTCAGCTGTTCAATGGCCAGGTGTGTGATATTCCCTCATTACCCCAATTACAATGTGCAGATAAAAGACCCAGAGTTCATTTCAAGTGTGCTATTTGCATTTGGAAATTGTTGTTGTCAACTCTCAAGATGAGATCCAAAGAGCTGTCACTATCAGTGAAGCAAGCCATCATTAGGCTGAAGAAACAAAACAAACCCATCAGAGAGATAGCAAGAACATTAGGTGTGGCCAAAACAACGGTTTGGAACATTCTCAAAAAGAAGGAACGCACTGGTGAGCTCAGCAACACCAAAAGACCCGGGAGACCACGGAAAACAACTGTGGTGGATGACCGTAGAATTCTTTCCCTAGTGAAGAAAACACCCTTCACAACAGTTGGCCAGATCAAGAACACTCTCCAGGAGGTAGGTGTATGTGTGTCAAAGTCAACAATCAAGAGAAGACTTCACCAGAGTGAATACAGAGGGTTCACCACAAGATGTAAACCATTGGTGAGCCTCAAAAACAGGAAGGCCAGATTAAAGTTTGCCAAACAACACCTAACAAAGCCTTCACAGTTCTGGAACAAGATCCTATGGACAGATGAGACCAAGATCAACTTGTACCAGAGTGATCGGAAGAGAAGAGTATGTAGAAGGAAAATAACTGCTCATGATCCTAAGCATACCACCTCATCAGTGAAGCATGGTGGTGGTAGTGTCATGGCGTGGGCATGTATGGCTGCCAATGGAACTGGTTCTCTTGTATTTATTGATGATGTGACTGCTGACAAAAGCAGCAGAATGAATTCTGAAGTGTTTCGGGCAATATTATCTGCTCACATTCGGCCAAATGCTGCAGAACTCATTGGATGGTGCTTCACATTGCAGATGGACAATGACCCAAAGCATACTGCAAAAGCAACCAAAGAGTTTTTGAAGGGACAGAAGGGGAATGTTATGCAATGGCCAAGTCAATCACCTGACCTGAATCCCATTGAGCATGCATTTCACTTGCTGAAGACAAAACTGAAGGGAAAATGTCCCAAGAACAAACAGGAACTGAAGACAGTTGCAGTAGAGGCCTGGCAGAGCACCACCAGGGATGAAACCCAGCGTCTGGTGATGTCTATGCGTTCCAGACTTCAGGCTGTGTTTGACTGCAAAGGATTTGCAACCAGGTATTAAGAAAGGAAAGTTTGATTTATGATTATTACTCTGTCCCATTACTTTTGGTCCCTTAACAAGTGGGAGGCACATCTGCAAACTGCTGTAAGTCCTACACCATTCACCTGAGTTGGATGTACGTACCCTCAAATTAAAGCTGACAGTCTGCAGATAAAGCACGTTGTGTTTGTTTCATTCCAACTCCATTGTGGTGGTGTATAGAGCCAAAGATATTAGAATTGTGTCGATGTCCCAATATTTCTGGACCTGACTGTATATAAGTCATCAACATTTCAGTTCCCAAAGGAACTTTCCTCAGGATGTCATACATGAAAAGTGAACACACATATATATACAAGAGCCAATAAGAGCTTCACCGGTGCATTTACCCACGCCGGAAGGAAATACACGGCCAGTGCGTTCTCTGCCATGTAGCCATGATGACCAAATTGAGAGTGTCAGACACTTTGTGTAACTATAGCAGCCACTATTCACTGTATGTGTATATATATATATATATATATATATATATATATATATAGTGTGTTTATTATTGCAGAAGCCACTTGCACATCATAGCAATTCAAAGAATTGCATCCGAGAGCTCCTGTGCCACATTCCCCATGTGCAGGAAGGAATTCTGGGTAGGATATGCAAATGACCTCTTTCTCACTTTAATGCATCCTGGGTCTGTTATTACACAGAGCCCTAAAATCAATGCTATGCCACACTGAGTGACTTTGACCAGTTGCATAAACATTATCTCTGCTAGAAACCCACAGTGTGGCATAGCATTGATTTTAGGGTTCTGTGTAATAACAGACCCAGGATGCATAAAAGTGAGAAAGAGGTCATTTGCATATCCTACCCAGAATTCCTTGCTGCATATGGTGAATGTGGCACTGGAGCTCTGGGATGCAATTCTTGTAATTGCTATGATGTGCAAGTGGCTTCTGCAATAATAAACACACAACGATAAGGACAGCGCTCCCAAGAAAAGATATATCTTTTCAACAAAAAAGCAGAACGCAATAAATGATCTTTCTATTTTCTCCTGCAAAGTCTGCTTTTTTTTGTGAAGTCCTTCTTTAAAAAATCTCTTTGTATATAGAGGGGTTTTATACACAGATAAAAATACCTCAAAGGGAAAGTTGCCAATAGAAGAAAATCTTCACACAAATATATATATGGGACCACTTCCTTAGACTGTGTAAGTTCCTGAGATAGCCTTTTCTTCCAACAGAAGGCTCCAGACTTTCAGTATGCCCTCCCGATGTACATCGACAATCCAGGAGAGCCTCAGTCATTGTCGATGTACATCGGGAGGGCATAATGAAAGTCTGGAGCCTTCTGTTGGAAGAAAAGGCTATCTCAGGAACTTACACAGTCTAAGGAAGTGGTCCCATATATATATTTGTGTGAAGATTTTCTTCTATTGGCAACTTTCCCTTTGAGGTATTTTTATCTGTGTATAAAACCCCTCTATATACAAAGAGATTTTTTAAAGAAGGACTTCACAAAAAAAAGCAGACTTTGCAGGAGAAAATAGAAAGATCATTTATTGCGTTCTGCTTTTTTGTTGAAAAGATATATCTTTTCTTGGGAGCGCTGTCCTTACCTTATCTTTGTGTGTTTATATTTATTTTTCCTGTTAGTTGGACAGACTAGCTATTTAGGATTCTAGCAGCTCCCCCTTGTATATATATACCTCATTCTTTCCTTAGCGCCATAGTAGTCCTACGTTGTATTTCTTCTACACTTATAGTGTGGATGCTTTTTATTACATCTTTTCTTTCTAAACAAACGGAAGTTTTTCTTAATAAGGAAGAAAATGATACGAAACAAATAAAAATCACAAAATACAAACGCGATAAATTGGATTATCTACACAATCAAGTGTGGACTTTTAATAGTCTACAAAGAAAGAAAATACATGAACAACCGTCAGTGCAGACTGCGAGGAACCCCTATAGAGATGGTGGACACTCAGGACGAAAAAAGAGTCAGTCTATGCACGGGGTTAATAATGCATATTATGCAGGTGATCCATATGTGAAAAAGAATCATTTTAGTTACATTCCTAAAAAAATTCGGGATGAGAACAGAAAAACTCTGTATGATAATAAAACAAGAAATGAACAATGGATACACCCAAAAAAAGTTCATAGACAGAAACAGCATTACAATCAATTTGTCTCTGGGACTAATGCTATTCCTTTGAAAAATCGCTTTAGACCACTTGACAATGAGGAAGTTTTTTTCGAATCAAATCAAGAAAAAAACAAGGATTGGCCGATTGCCCTAGAAAGAAAAGGGAGGATTTTTTATCGGCGGTTTCAACTTGGAAGAGACGAAGAGAAACCGATTCAGATTCGGCAACATCAGAGGATGCCGAGCTGGACAGAAAAAGGAAAAGAGAAAAATGAAAAGACCGTTGAGATACTAGTAGAAACTGAACGAATTCCTTTTGACAACACCATCACTTTGAATCAGAAGGGGATTTTCAATCTATCCGAAAGGACACTCTCTCCTATGGAGATTGAAGTTCTCAGTAGGGGTTTGAAATTTGCCCCCACACGTAAACATGATGGGTTTAAAGCATTGATTGATGTCAAGAAATTTGTCCGCAATTTAACTTTAAAAAAGTTTTTTTGTAAGAATCCAATTGAAAACAGCAATCCGATTATCACTACATATGTACACACAGATTTGAAAACTAGATCAACCTTCTTTCCTCAGTTCTGCAAATCTAGCTCCATGGACATGTTTGAAAAACTAGTCATTAAAGATTTAGAAAAAATTAATAACAAAAAGAATTCCGTCTATGGGAACAGGAATTACAACAATATGTCTAAAAAGAAAGAGAGGCTTTGAAAATACTCAAGGAAGATAAAAATACAATAATTAAACCAGCGGATAAAGGGGGAGGGATTGTTTTGATGACAAAAACCAAATATATAGAGGAGTGTGTAAGACAATTGAGTGATAATAACACATACAAAATCATGAAAAAAGATCCTACTAGTGATATGAAAATAACATTAATGGCACTACTGAATGAAGGGCGGATAAACAATATTTTGAACAAAAAGGAATATGAATATTTGTCTATTAATCATCCAAAAATACCTACCTTCTACATTTTACCGAAACTCCACAAAAATAGAGAAAATCCTCCTGGCCGCCCCATAATATCGGGCATTGGATCCATTTCCTCGAGACTGTCAGAATATATCGATATTTTTTTGCAGCCTGTAGTGAAGAACACTAGGTCATATCTAAAGGATACCAAGGACATTTTGAATATTTTAATACAACATCAATGGCAGGACGACTTGTGGCTAGTGACGGGGGACGTTGCTTCCCTTTATACTATCATTCAGCATTTTAAGGGTCTTCAAGCTACATCCAAATTTTTGGAGATGGATGGAAAAATTCCTTTGGAACAGAGAGACTTTTTAATAGCTAGCATTAAGTGGATTTTACATAATAATTATTTTTGGTTTAATCAAGATTTTTATATTCAGGTGGCGGGCACTGCGATGGGAACGAGGTTCGCACCCAGTTATGCTAATCTTTTTATGGCTTTTTGGGAGGAGACTTTTTTGGATGACTTCCTGGGTGCGGGCCTCGTTACCTATCGTCGATATATCGATGATGTCATTTTTATTTGGAAGGGGGATGAGGCCTCTCTACAGGTTTTTTTAGCTTTTTTGAATAGGAATGATTTTAATATCCATTTGGATTTTAATTATAGCAAACAGGAGGTGGTCTTTTTAGATTTATATATTTATATAGAGAATGCCACCATTAAAACACGTACCTTTTTTAAACCTGTAGATGTCAACAGTTATATCCATTTTTCCAGCGGACATTTTTCCCCTTGGCTTAATAACATCCCCAAGGGACAACTTATGCGTCTTAAGAGGAACTGCACTGAGAATGAACACTTTTTGAAAGAATCGGTGAAACTTCTAGCTGACTTCAAAGAAAAAGAATACCCCGAGACAATTTTAGAGGAAGCTTTTCAAGGGGTGAAGAAGATCGATAGATCTACTCTTTTAACACAAACGAATTTTGGAAGAAAAAAGAAACCCACAACGAGGTTGATTTTTGATTTTGACAACCTACATATGGATATTAAGAAGACTATAAATAAATTCTGGTATCTTTTGATGGAAGATGAGGATCTGAGGGGCATTTTGAATGAAAGACCCAGTATCACCTTTAGGGGTGCCCCCAGTTTAAAACAAACCTTAGTCCAGAGTTATATAAAAGAACATAAACAAACAGGATGGCTACAACAAGAAAAAGGTTTTTTCTATTGCAAAAATTGCCAATCGTGTAAGAACTCGAATAGTCCAAAAAGTAGCAATTGCGTCAAGAATTACAAATCGAATATAACCAATATTGAGTACCCGATCAACAATTTAATTACATGCAAAACCAACAATATTATCTATTTATTGGAATGTCCGTGCGGACTACAGTATGTGGGACGCACGGCAAGACCTTTACACAAACGCATAGATGAACATATTCGCAATATTAGGAATGGGTATATGCAACATTTTGTTTCCGCACATTTCTTTAAGTCTCATAATTCGGACCCAAGAGGTCTAAAGTTTTTGGGCATTAAAAGGGTAGGAAAATATTGGAGAGGAGGCAATAACATTCAGAGAATGGGGCAGGAAGAGATGAGGACAGCATACGATTTAAGAACTTTCACTCCTTTGGGTCTCAATGTTGATTTTGATCTATATAATTTCCTTACCTAATTGTATTTTTATGGTAGTTATGATTCCTGCCCTTCATCATGTATTATGTGTCTCTATTATGGCTATACGTATTCCATTGTATGCGGTATATTTTTACTGTTTGTACTTTATTATTAATAGTAATAATTTACGGATGTTTTTGTCCATATGTTTTTTACTTTTTTACATTTTACTCTTGTAATTATGTAGTTATGTCTTAAGATCCCTCCCCTCCCCTTTTTGGAGCGTTCTTAGAAGTATTAAGAATCTATACTCTTTCTAATGTTCGTTGTTTAGTGCTGTTCGTTTTTAATGCTGTTTTTTTTTTTTTTTTTTTTTTTTTTTTAAATGCTGTTTGTTTTTTTAAATGCTGTTCGTTTTTAATGCTGTTCGTTTTCAATGCTGTTTTTTAATATTGTTTTAAAATAATCATTGATCCATACACAGAGTGTTTTATGGGTGTTATGAATTTTTGCCTTAAAGATTATTCTTAGGGCTGTTTGTGATCGCCTATATATGGCAATCTTTTAATACATTTGTTTTTGTGCTTCCATTTGCAATATATTTAAACATACTGAAGCATTTGTAGGATCTCCATAGGGAGTGGCTACAGAGAATTTCATTAGAATTTCACCAGGTGTGTCAAGTTAAGACACTATTTAGAGAGGATGATGGCATAGTGACGTATGCTCTGATGAAGTCCCGTGGGCGGGGCGAAACGCGTCAGCACTACGTCACTTTATCATCGCGGTCCCACCTTTGGTATTGAGTGACCACCTTGGAAGCAGCCCGGGAGCTCCTGGTGGTTTTGTCTATAGAGGCTTGATTGGGACGTGATGTTTTATCTGGCAGTGGGTGAGATCAAATCCTAAACCCACTACCTCTTTTTTCTGTACGTATATTATGTCAGTAGATTTATATACACATTAATAAACGGTATAACACTATCGAGTTTCTCTTTTTCCGAGATATATACTTTTTAATGAAGATTCACCAAAGAAGTGGTCATTCGTTCCAAAGTCTTGGAAGATTTCACTGAAAAACCTTTCTACAACAGAGACTGGATATCCATTGAACGAACTATTGAGAAATAGAACTTTCTTTCTCTTTTTTGCTGTGCAGTATAGCATGCCTTCAAAATAGACCACACATAAGTTTTTTTACTTTCCTTTAGCGCAACACCACCAATTTTTGTTTTTTATGTTATATGCTTTCTGAATTTGGTGGATATCAGGGTGGTGTTTTTTTGCTGCTCATTGTTTTTGGGTGTTTCCACAGTATAAACCCTCTTTGCTCCATATATATATTTGTGTGAAGATTTTCTTCTATTGGCAACTTTCCCTTTGAGGTATTTTTATCTGTGTATAAAACCCCTCTATATACGCAGAGATTTTTTAAAGAAGGACTTCACAAAAAAAAGCAGACTTTGCAGGAGAAAATAGAAAGATCATTTATTGCGTTCTGCTTTTTTGTTGAAAAGATATATCTTTTCTTGGGAGCGCTGTCCTTACCTTATCTTTGTGTGTTTATATTTATTTTTCCTGTTAGTTGGACAGACTAGCTATTTAGGATTCTAGCAGCTCCCCCTTGTATATATATACCTCATTCTTTCCTTAGCGCCATAGTAGTCCTACGTTGTATTTCTTCTACACTTATAGTGTGGATGCTTTTTATCTCCCTTTTAGTCCTCCACCACAACCCTTGTATATATACATACAAATCTTCTACATTATATACAGTATATATAAATATATATGCTATGTGTAAAGTCTGAAATTCGGGTAAAAATAGGATTACCTGAGTAAAACTGGCATTACCTAGGCAGCTTTGGATAAGAAATCAAACACCGTTTTTTAACCATTTAATTTTCAATCAGCCTTTACCTGGGTAAACCCAGATCTACCCGAACGCTGTTCGGTAATGTATTTTCTGAGAGTTTGGAGTGCTTTAGGACTAATGCAAAACCTAGTATTACCCATTTCCATGGCCAACCCTAAACCCTAACCACCCCTAACCACAAACCTTAACCTTAACCCTAACCGTAACCTTAACCCAAAACATAACCCTGACCCTAACCCTAATCCTAAAAATCACTTTTACCCAAGAGAGGTTGGTTAGTCTGCAGATTACCTGGGAGAAGCCAGAGTTTTGATTTTACTTCATACTTTACCCAAAGCTGCCTGGATAAACCTAGGTTTATTCAGTTTGTGGACTTTATTTATATTGTATCTCAAAACGAAAGCCCAGAAGTGTGGATGTTACCCAGAATTCTATATTTAGCGTTAGAATGACTGTAATGTAAGTACATGACATGATAAAGTCAAGGTAATTAAGACAAGGTCTTACTTTTTCAACAACTTATAAATATAGAACATGCTATCACACCAGCAGCTAAAAATAGACAGACATATCCAATTTATGCATTTTAGAATTTCTCTTTATTGGATATGTTGTTGATGAGGAAAATCGTCAGCACATTTATGGCATATTGTAACGATTATTTTTCCTTGAAGATGAGATTTTCTAAGGGCAGAAGTGATGCTCTTTCGAATGCATAGATGAGTTAAGCAATATTCAGACATATAGACATGCATTACTTAATTCACTTAAATTATTAAACCCACAAAGATAAGTTGGTGTTTGAGAATGTTGTTACTGCTGCTAGGATGATATGCATTTATAGATTGAATTGATTTGGCTTCAGTTTTGATAGAACAGCCCATCAGTACAAATTTCCAACTGTGAATAAAAGTAGTCATTTGCGCTCACCCCTGTAGCTCCATGCGAAACAAAACAGTCAGAGGTTTTAGTTTACTTGAATGGCCATTAAAGTGTAAGCTCACATGCCACGTCACTGCACCTCTGGTCAGGTGAGTCCTACCTAATGAAACCAAGCTGCTTTCCAAGCAACCTCATATGCTCATGCTGCTTTTCAGTCATGAGAGAAACTGGTGGATTTACTTTTTTACCCTCACCAGGAATCATTCCACTTTGGGATAAAAAGAAAAACACGGAAAAGGAGCAGCATCAAAAAATCACCTGGCTGAGAATACAACAAACATTAGACATGTGCACAGCACAAAATTTCGTTTTCAACTAGTGGATTAGGCCTAAAATGCAATTTATTTAGTTACTAAATAAATTCGTTTTCAGTTCTTTAGTATGAAAACTAATTTCATTCATCCGAAAACCATTTTAGTGGCTCCTCTGAGGGCTGAGATCGCTGCTTGTTACAGTATCTCTCACTCTCAGCACAATGTGGGCCATATTACATAGTTGGTGCTAACATAACCAGAGCTGTTGTAAACTTCCCAGAGCCATTATAGCCTATGGAGGTTTTCAGTTTACAACAGCTCTGGTTAAGTTAGCACCAACATTGTAATACTGCCCCGTGTCAGGCAAAGCTGTTACAGTAACTGACTGGTGCTCATCACAGTGCTCAGAGTTTCAGTAAAACCAGTAAATAATATTTTTATATATAAAAGAGGTTAGAACAATATTATTTTCTTGTTTTACTGAAACTCTGAGCGCTGTTACAGTCAGTTACTGTAACAGCTGAGCCTGATACATTGTACTGAGAGATAATATAAACAAGCAGCCGATCAAAGTGCTCACAGCCACTGGATTTAAAGGGCTGAAAAATGGATCCTCTCTGTATAATGTTTAGAACATCCTCCTGCATTAATACCCCTCTCTGTATAATGTATAGAACATCCTACTGCATTAATTAATGCCCCTCTCTGTATAGAACATCCTACTGCATTGGCATGTGGAGGGTGCAGAACTTCGGATGTTGCGATGTTGCGCTCTTCATTGCTGGTCTCCTTCACTCATCAATGTAATATCACAAAAAGGACTGAAACTAAAATGTAGTGCATTTTATTTTAGTTTCTTTCGTTTTTTGTACTGAGCAGTTTCGTTTCTCTTGAGTCATACTAAAACTAAATTATCCCAAAATTCTGACTAAATCGTTTTAGTACTAAAACGAATGCACATGTCTAACAAACATACATATGTACATAAAAAACGGTTTTGCGCCTATTCCCTATCTGGGTGGCTGCACGAACCTGAAGCATTCAGCCTGTTCCATGTATAAAACATAAAAAGAACAAAAAAAGGTGCCTTTTTCTTGTTATGTTTTAGACATGGAACAGGCTGAATACTTCTGGTCCGTGCAGCCACCCAGATAGGGAGTTGGGGAGCTGTGGGAATGGGGCCCGGACCAGTGGTTTAGGAAGGAGCCTCAAGATTTCTGATGTCCTTCTCATATCATCTATACTTCTAATAGAAATTGTTGCTTTAGCGATTCAATTCGGATTTATCAGTAAGCCAACTTTCTAAAACATATCAGGGGTTTATAGGGGTTGAAAAATGGCTCTTCAGGCAAGGAAATAGGAGAAAAGCACACTGAAACCCTCATTTTAAATATTAGTGTGGGGATACCGCATCTGTGAAGTGCAGGGAAGCTTGTTTAACCCCTTCACTGCAGATGACGTGTGGGGAATATCCTCATTTACTCCCGCTATATGCGGAGGACGTTCCCCACATGCCATCCGCAAGCGGGAGCCCTGGCGGAGATACTCACCTCTCTGTCCGGGATCCCGTGGCGTTCTGACTTCAGCGAAGTCAGACGCTGAAGATAAGCCCCTCCCGACATCAATGACGTCTACGTGCCATGCGCGATGATGTAATTTCCAGGCGACCCCAGGCAATGCCGGAAGATCACCTGAAAGGGAGGGGGAGATCCTTTTGGATCCCTCTCCCTCCCGATCAGGAGGGTTTACAGTAAAAAAAAAAAAGGCACCGCTTTGAAGAGCAGTGTCTGCCCTTTAAAGCGGTGTCTTTTTTTAACCCCTTATGTGCCAGATCGCGATCCAGCGCTGTTCGGCGCCAGATCACGATTTAGCTCTGGTGGGGGCCGCCATCTTGGATGGCTGCTCCACCTCCGGGTTCCCCCTCGCCTCCTGATGTATCGCGCATAGCGTGATGATGTCAGAATGCCGGGGAACCCCTAGCTGCCCTGGGATTTCCCAAGGAAATCCCCTGGTGGAGAAGAGATAAGGGGTTCCTTCGAACCCAGTTATCTCCAGAACGTGGCAGCTAGGGGGTCATGGAGGGTGTCATTCGAAAGGCCTGAGCATGATACCAAACATGACCATGTTCAAAGTAAAAGCAAATTTAAAAAATATATATATTTTAAAAAAAAACATGTTTTTTTTGTGTGTTGTTTTTATTAATGCAGCAATATTGTTCCCATTTAAATTATAATGTGAACAATGATGCTGCACTAATGATTTTTTTCTATGGGGTGCGTTTGCTAAAAATCACATAATTTCCCCCAAAAAATGTAACGAGTCCCCATTTCTAATTTTTGTGCAAGCGCACCTCATAGAAAATATAACCGCAAACGCTCATGTGATAAAATGGGAAAAAAACACTTTGTACGCTGTAGATTATTAAAAATTCAAATTTTATTGCAATTTTTGTTATATAATACAGGCAGGACATGACGTATACATATAAAAATTATATATTATGAATCTGCCAAGTCTGCCGGAAAGAACGATATATAATATGTCTATGTCATATAATACAATGTGGCTTCAAATCACGTTTAAACATGATGAGCAAAAGCGGTAAAAATTAGCTCAGCACACAGGGCTGAAATGGCTCAGCAGTGAAGGGGTTAAAGACCCTTAGAATCCTACTGGGCAGTTAAAAAGCTGCATTCAGTAGATTACATAACAGGGCATACAATAACAATGCAATTTACAAAACCATGTTTAGCTCTCAGCTCCACAGTCCCGCAGTGAAAGGGTTAAATAGCCAGCCATCCATGGCAGTCATAGACATGTCTTGCCCTTCAGGAACTGTTCTCCGGTCTGTGTTGTCTCTAACTCCTGTTTTTAGCATTGTTTCTTTATCAGAGATCAATAGATACTTCTGTGGAATTCTCTGCCTGTTGAGGTGATTGTGTCAGAGACTGTACAGACTTTTAAAAGACTACTGGATGACTTCCTGCAAAAACAGAATATTAAGGGTCATAATATTTAATATGTGGGTAAAAGCTGCTTGATCCAAGGAGAAATCTGACGCCATTTGGGGTCAAGAAGGAATATTTTCCCAGTAAAGGGCATATTGGCGAGCGCTTCAGACTGGGGTTTTTGCCTTTTTTTGGATCAACAGCAGTAGGTGATGTGTGAAAAGCTGAACTTGATGGACGCACATCTTTTTTCAGCCTATGTAACTATGTGACTTCCACTTTAAAATCGGCAAAGTATATTCGCCAGTGATTCGAACAATGCTGACAGGAGAATAACTGCAGTTTACTCATTTTATGGAGTAATGCTGTTGATTTCAAGAATCTGCTGTTGTTAAATTTTCCTTCTGTGGATAACTGAAGTTCACCATTCATGCAACAATGCGGAACAGTGAACATCGACGCATGGTGAATTAGACCTTAAGAGTTAAAAAAGAATTTCTTGATCTGTCAGTCTAGTTGGATTCGAAAGTCTTGGGAAGTAGAAATGACCTGTGATTAGCACCATGCGATGCTGAAAGGCCCAAATCACTGTTGGGAAGCACAGCCTTCAGGCTTAGCTTTAATGTGTTTTATTAATGCTGAGAAATTCAGTTTAAGCAATTTACAGCAAATGACAAGTACAAAATGTACATAGCACATAATATGATCACACATAATGTGAAAAGACAGGTGTGTAATCACGGCTTAGCAGAACTAATGCTGCACCACATTTCTACAGGGGAAAAAAAGAATATTAACTCCTTCGCACAACATGGACATTCTGACATAATTTGCCATATTCCCCCTCAGTACTTTTACAGCTACTCACTGGGCCCTATTACATACTTAATGCTACCGTTAGAGCTCAGCTGTGTGAGTGTTAACATTATATAGTTATATAGTTATATAGTTATATAGGCTGAAAAAAGACATGCGTCCATCGGGTTCAGCCTCTCCCACATAACCTACTGCTGTTGATCCAAAAGAAGGCAAAAAACCCAGTCTGAATGCTTGCCAATATGCAACATACTGGGAAAAAATTCCTTCTTGACCCCAGAATGGCGTCAGATTTCTCCTTGGATCAAGAAGCTTTTACCCACATATTAAATATTATAACCCTTAATATTCTGTGTCTGCAGGAAGTCATCCAGTCGTTTTTTAAAAGTCTGTACAGACTCTGACCCAACCACCTCAACAGGCAGAGAATTCCACAGCTTTATTGTTCTCACCGTAAAATAACCCTTCCTATGCTTTAAGCTAAATTTTCTTTCTTCCAGTCTAAATGGCATTAGCAGAAGTGTACTTTGTGCTCCCTATGCTTAACATGGGGAGAGCAAAGTGTTAATTAGCGTTAGTATTACAATGTACTAACGCTAATTATGACCCGCTGCGGTTAACTGAAAAGTTAACCACAGCTAGGAGCTGGTGCTAACTGATTCCACTTCTACCAGCTACACATTACCCACAAAAATAAGATACTCACCTCTCATCCCGCAATGAAAATGGCGGCTCGATCCACTGCTTCTGGCTAACAGGAGCAGAGAGAGAATGGGGGGGGAAGTCCCCAGTCTCCCCCTCGCGAATCACTCCGCCGACCTGCAGGATCTCTCCAGAGGCAAGATCCTGCAGGTCATGTGACTGGCAGTCAACGCCTCAATAGAGTCCTACGGACTCCATGGATGGGATGCTCACGGTGGCGCTCAGCACTGCCTCGAGCATCCTGAGGATTAGAGCTGCATTATGGGGAAGGCAACTGAATCAGCACCTGCCCCGTAATATGGAGCTAAAACGGGGACGCTAAGGAGAAACCAGCAGGCACAGGTTTCCTCCGTAGCGTCCCCGTTTAAGGCCGGGTGCACACGAGTGCACTCAGAGTAGAAGGAACTTCCGTGAGAGTGGACGTTCCTTCCACTCGACGCCCTCCTGCCCCCCCTCAGCACTGCAAAGTGCGATCCTCCTATGGAGGATCACGCTTTGCAGCCCCGTCGACGCGCATCCTAGCACATCGACGGGGAGGATCTCTAGCCAGATGCATGCTATGCGCGCACTTCGTGCGAGCGCACAAGCATGTGACTGGCCCCGTCGCTGCATCACATGGCTGCGCCGGGCGCCGGTAAGTGCGTGCGCACAGGTGCAGTAAGTGCGCTCGTGTGCACCCGGCCTTAGCAGGCAGTATGTAATACTGCCCACTATGTAGAAACGCAAACCTGGCACTTTCTGTATTTAGAAAATGTATCATCATATTATAATAATTAGCGCAACAAAATGTTATACAGGTTGAGATGAGTTGTTTGGAATGCTCAGGGACTCAGGATTTGGAATCTGAAAGAGTTCAAAGTCGGCAAGGGAAGGCTTTGCAAAGGATGTGCTGTAGAGAGCCAGCATGTCTAACTCTGTACAGCATGTCACATACTGGAACTGCTCAGAGTCTTCCAGCACATTGTTTAGGGTCCTGCAGCCCTCCAGGGAGTGCAAGACTCCAGGAGGACCCATCCAGAGCATCAGGGAGGTAAACAAGAATTAACTGTAGAAGACTTCGAAAATTCCACATTTTGGAGTCTTCCTGATTTCAGAACCTGTATAACTGTTTCACTTAAATTGGATAAGGAAGTTTGCTCTAGGAAACAAATTTACATGCTTTCGTTGGCTATAAAACATAAATTGACACTTCTCCCTGATATTCACATGCCCATGGGCTAATCTATAAAGATAAATGTTCACATAATTTACAAAACAACTCCAAATGCAATCAAAATATCTGCTTACTATACAGATCATTAGGGATGAGCTGCTCGGTTCGGAGTTCGACCCGAACTTAGCCAGTTCGATTAGATCGCGAACTCCGAACATTTCCGGGTGTTCGCCGCATGTTCGACCACAATGCATCACAATGGACCACAATGCATTTTCCCACTGGCCTGAAGCTCGTAATTGGCTACAGCCTTGCACCTGACCACAGGTCTGGTGCAAAACAAGTTCAACAGTATGCCAATCACGGCTCAGAGTCCTGATTGGGCAAATTTTGCCCAATCATGGGCTCACAGAGCTAAATCCCGCAGCACACTATATAACGTTTCCACGCATAGCTACAGCACGCATTTTGAGAGGAGATTTCAGAGGAGATAGTTGTGTGTTGTTACTGCCGGTCTGCCACGCTACTGGGAGGGTCTGGGGGGTCTCATTTCTACCAAATATCAGGGAATTTAGGTGATGTGTGTCTTGTCACTGTGCCAGCAAGTTTTTTTGGGGTTTACAAATTTCTTGAAAACATTTGTGAATTGAGGTGATCTTCTGTGTCTTGTCACTGTGCCAGCATGTTTTTTGGGGTTTAAAAATTTCTTGAAAACATTTGTGAATTGAGGTGATCTTCTGTGTCTTGTCACTGTGCCAGCAAGTTTTTTTGGGGTTTACAAATTTCCTTAAAACATTTGTGAATTGAGGTGATCTTCTGTGTCTTGTCACTGTGCCAGCAAGTTTTTTTGGGGTTTACAAATTTCATTAAAACATTTGTGAATTGAGATGATCTGTCTCTTGTCACACAGCCAGTACCACGCAGTATTTTGGGGCTCACTAATTTCTACAAAACATTTGTGAATTGAGGTGATCTGTGTCTTGTCACACAGCCAGTACCACGCAGTATTTTGGGGGTCACTAATTTCTACAAAACATTTGTGAATTGAGGTGATCTGTCTCTTGTCACACAGCCAGTACCACGCAGTATTTTGGGGGTCACTAGTTTCTACAAAACATTTGTGAATTGAGGTGATCTGTCTCTTGTCACACAGCCAGTACCATGCAGTATTTTGGGGCTCACTAATTTCTGTAAAACATTTGTGAATTGAGGTGATCTGTCTCTTGTCACACAGCCAGTACCACTCAGTATTTTGGGGGTCACTAGTTTCTACAAAACATTTGTGAATTGAGGTGATCTGTCTCTTGTCACACAGCCAGTACCACGCAGTATTTTGGGGCTCACTAATTTCTACAAAACATTTGTGAATTGAGGTGATCATCTGTGTCTTGTCACTGTGCCAGCAAGTCTTTTTGGGGGTTACAAATTTCTTTAAAACATTTGTGAATTGAGGTGATCTTCTGTGTCTTGTCACTGTGCCAGCAAGTCTTTTGGGGGGTTACAAATTTCTTTAAAACATTTGTGAATTGAGGTGATCTTCTGTGTCTTTTCACTGTGCCAGCAAGTCTTTTTGGGGTCACTAATTTCTTTAAAACATTTGTGAATTGAGGTGATCTGTCTCTTGTCACACAGCCAGTACCACGCAGTAATTTTGGTGTCACTAATTTCTACAAAACATTTGGGAATTGAGGTGATCTGTCTCTTGTCACACAGCCAGTACCACACAGTATTTTGGGGCTCACTAATTTCTACAAAACATTTGGGAATTGAGGTGATCTGTCTCTTGTCACACAGCCAGTACCACGCAGTATTTTGGGGCTCACTAATTTCTACAAAACATTTGTGAATTGAGGTGATCTGTGTCTTGTCACACAGCCAGTACCACGCAGTATTTTGGGGCTCACTAATTTCTACAAAACATTTGGGAATTGTTATAATCCGTGTGTTCTCACTGGCTGCCACCCATCAAGGGGTCTCACTGATTTATAGGAGGTGTCTGAGACTTGTAATCTGTGTCTTGTCACTGGCTGCCAGCTATCAGGGTGTCTCACTGAGTTATACCAGAGTTCTTTAAATCTTTATACCAGAGTTGAATCACAGTTCTGTATATATTAATCTATATATCACTCACCATATCTGAAAGAACAAAAAGGACAGGCAGACGCTCCCAGACACAGATAAGAGGGCAAGCAGCCCCTGTTTCAGGAGGCTGTGCCTCTGATCGTGGTGGACGTGGTGCGTCCTCTGCAGGGGCACACTTGTCCTTTCTAACTGGTGCTGGCCGTCTTAAGCAGTAGCAACATACAGAGGACTTGGTGGATTGGCTAACCAGGCCATCCTCATCCTCCGAGTCCTCTGCCAGCCAGGCTTCTAGTGCTTTACAGTCCACCTTACCTGCCAAAGCATCTAATGCAGCCTCCATGTCCACAGCTACTCCTGCCGTAGCCTCGCTATCACACACGGAGGAGTCAGCTGAATTGTTTGACTACAATGAGAGTGAGAAGCAAGGGTGGGTGTTTGTGAGGGTCCTGAGAACGAGCAACAGCACAATGGCCTGCTCTACGGTGGGTGCCCGCTCAGGTCTCACAAACAAGGTTTTAGCTTGCTTGTGCCATTACAGGTATGAATTTTCCATATGCAAATCAGCCTGCTCTCACCCAGAAAGGGTGGCCAGTGCTGACTGCCAAGAACGTCATCCCTGCACGAGAGGTGCAGCAACCCCCGACGATCGTTTTGGCCTTCTTGGACCTCGTCAGGAGGGTATAGCTGACACCCCTCTAGGCACATCAAGCAAGGGGTCCACGTCTGGATGACCCTTTACAATTATAGTGAGAAGCAAGGGGGGGGTTTGTGAGGGTCCTTAGAACGAGCAACAGCACAATGGCCTGCTCTACGGTGGGTGCCCGCTCAGGTCTCACAAACAAGGTTTTGGCTTGCTTGTGCCATTACAGGGATGAATTTTCCATATGCAAATCAGCCTGCTCTCACCCAGAAAGGGTGGCCAGTGCTGACTGCCAAGGACGTCATCCCTGCACGAGAGGTGCAGCAACCCCCGACGATCGTTTCGGCCTTCTTGGGCCTCATCAGGAGGGTATAGCTGACACCCCTCTAGGCACATCAAGCAAGGGGTCCACGTCTGGATGACCCTTTACAATTATAGTGAGAAGCAAGGGGGGGTGTTTGTGAGGGTCCTGAGAATGAGCAACAGCACAATGGCCTGCTCTACGGTGGGTGCCCGCTCAGCTCTCACAAACAAGGTTTTAACTTGCTTGTGCCATTACAGGGATGAATTTTCCATATGCAAATCAGCCTGCTCTCACCCAGAAAGGGTGGCCAGTGCTGACTGCCAAGGACGTCATCCCTGCACGAGAGTTGCAGCAACCCCCGACGATCGTTTCGGCCTTCTTGGGCCTCATCAGGAGGGTATAGCTGACACCCCTCTAGGCACACCAAGCAAGGGGTCCACGTCTGGATGACCCTTTACAATTATAGTGAGAAGCAAGGGGGGGTGTTTGTGAGGGTCCTGAGAACGAGCAACAGCACAATGGCCTGCTCTACGGTGGGTGCCCGCTCAGCTCTCACAAACAAGGTTTTAGCTTGCTTGTGCCATTACAGGGATGAATTTTCCATATGCAAATCAGCCTGCTCTCACCCAGAAAGGGTGGCCAGTGCTGACTGCCAAGGACGTCATCCCTGCACGAGAGGTGCAGCAACCCCCGACGATCGTTTCGGCCTTCTTGGGCCTCATCAGGAGGGTATAGCTGACACCCCTCTAGGCACATCAAGCAAGGGGTCCACGTCTGGATGACCCTTTACAATTATAGTGAGAAGCAAGGGGGGTGTTTGTGAGGGTCCTGAGAACGAGCAACAGCACAATGGCCTGCTCTACGGTGGGTGCCCGCTCAGCTCTCACAAACAAGGTTTTAGCTTGCTTGTGCCATTACAGGGATGAATTTTTCATATGCAAATCAGCCTGCTCTCACCCAGAAAGGGTGGCCAGTGCTGACTGCCAAGGACGTCATCCCTGCACGAGAGGTGCAGCAACCCCCGACGATCGTTTCGGCCTTCTTGGGCCTCGTCAGGAGGGTATAGCTGACACCCCTCTAGGCACATCAAGCAAGGAGTCCACGTCTGGATGACCCTTTACAATTATAGTGAGAAGCAAGGGGGGTGTTTGTGAGGGTCCTGAGAACGAGCAACAGCACAATGGCCTGCTCTACGGGGGTGCCCGCTCTGGTCTCACAAACAAGGCTTTAGCTTGCTTGTGCCATTACAGGGATGAATTTTCCATATGCAAATCAGCCTGCTCTCACCCAGAAAGGATGGCCAGTGCTGACTGCCAAGGACGTCATCCCTGCACGAGAGGTGCAGCAACCCCTGACGATCGTTTCGGCCTTCTTGGGCCTCATCAGGAGGGTACAGCTGACACCCCTCTAGGCACATCAAGCAAGGGGTCCACGTCTGGATGACCCTTTACAATTATAGTGAGAAGCAAGGGGGGGTGTTTGTGAGGGTCCTGAGAACGAGCAACAGCACAATGGCCTGCTCTACGGTGGGTGCCCGCTCAGGTCTCACAAACAAGGTTTTGGCTTGCTTGTGCCATTACAGGGATGAATTTTCCATATGCAAATCAGCCTGCTCTCACCCAGAAAGGGTGGCCAGTGCTGACTGCCAAGGACGTCATCCCTGCACGAGAGGTGCAGCAACCCCCGACGATCGTTTCGGCCTTCTTGGGCCTCGTCAGGAGGGTATAGCTGACACCCTTCTAGGCACATCAAGCAAGGGGTTTGCTTCTCACTATAATTGTAAAGGGTCATCCAGACGTGGACCCCTTGCTTGATGTGCCTAGAGGCACTGTACTGTCACCATTTGAGGAGGCAACAAGGATGGTGAGCAGGGACAGTGCATGCATCAGTGACACAATTCCTTTAGTGTTCCTGCTGGAGCACACTCTGCGGGGAATTATAGATGTGGCTCTAGAGGCAGAGCAGCGGGAGAAAGAGGAGGCCTTCCCTAGCTCTCAAGGCCCCAGTCTTTCTGCAGACAGCATTCCAGCGGGTCCTACTCAGATCAGACAGGAGGAGGATGAGGAGGAGTTGGAGGCAGAATATTTAAATAGTGGGGGCATTGAAGGTGGGGATTCCTCAAGGGAGGGTTTCGTGTGCCCAGAAACACAAGGGCTAGTGCGTGGCTCGGAGGAGGAAGTGCACGATACGGTCATCCTCACTGACCAGGAAGACTCGGAAGCTAATGCCACCTCCAACCTACGCTGCATGGGCTCCCTAATGATGCAAAGCCTGCTAAAGGACCCCAGGATTCGTGCTATCAAGGAGAGGGATCATTACTGGTTGGCAACCCTTCTTGATCCACGATACAAGGGTAAAGTTGCAGAGCTCATCCTGCCCGCACAGAGGGAGCACAGGATGAAAAAACTTGAGGACGCTCTAAAGCGACACTTAGAGTAACACCTTTCCAGGCACTGGTAGATTACCACGTGCTGACACACGTGCTTCTGAGGCTGCGGGTGATCAGAGGAATAGTGGTGAAGGTCAGGGCCGCTTGACTGATGCATTTTTAATTTTTTTTAGTCCTCGATGCCCAGGGACGTCAAATGTAGGCACCCATTGCCAGCGTCTTCACCATATGGTGCAGGACTACCTAGGGGCATGGGCAGACCTGGATACCTTTCCAGCAGATGATCCACTGGCTTACTGGGTGTTGACATTGGATCACTGGCCAGAACTTAGCCAATATGCTATGCAGCTACTAGGTTGCCCTTCATCTACCGTGCTTTCCGAAAGGACGTTCAGTGCCGCTGGAGGTTTTGTCACAGACAAAAGAGTGCGTCTGTCCACCGACTCTGTAGACTGGCTGACATTTATAAAAATGAATCAGTCCTGGATCAGCAGCTATCAATCCCCTGATGCTGAAGTAATGGAATAGATCGGGGATGTCCTCTTCTGCATTCACAAAACCTCCAGCACTGAACTCTTCCACAATTCCACAAAAGGGTTACGGTGTGAAGGCACTTGCTGCCATGAAAGGCACAATATTTGGCTGCACTGACACCTGTGCCAGATTTATATCATTTTAATTTTTTGAACCGCAGGGTCCAACCCTGCACTCTTCCACAATACCACAGAGGGGTTACTGTATTATGATGGCACTTGCAGGCGTGGCACCAAAAGCACAATATCTGGGTGCACTGATGCCTTGACCAGAATCATATCTTTTCAATATAGGACCACATGGTCCACCCCTGCATTCTTCCACAATACCACAGAGGGGTTACTGTATGATGGCACTTGCTGGCCTGGCACCAAAGGCACAATATCTGGGTGCACTGACGCCCATTACCAGATAAAAAACTTTTCAATATAGGAACGCAAGGTTCATCCCTGCATTCTTCCACAATACCACAGAGGGGTTACTGTATAATGATACTTGCTGGCCTGGCACCAAAGGCACAATATCTGGGTGCACTGACGCCTTGACCAGAATCATATCTTTTCAATATAGGACCACAATGTCCACCCCTGCATTCTTCCACAATACCACAGAGGGGTTACTGTATGATGATACTTGCTGGCCTGGCACCAAAGGCACAATATCTGGGTGCACTGACGCCTTGTCCAGAATCATATCTTTTCAATATAGGACCACATGGTCCACCCCTGCATTCTTCCACAATACTACAGAGGGGTTACTGTATGATGATACTTGCTGGCCTGGCACCAAAGGCACAATATCTGGGTGCACTGACGCCCATTACCAGATAAAAAACTTTTCAATATAGGACTGCAAGGTTCACCCCTGCATTCTTCCACAATACTACAGAGGGGTTACTGTATGATGATACTTGCTGGCCTGGCAGTCTTGCACCAAAGGCAGAATATCTGGGTGCACTGACGCCTTGACCAGAATCATATCTTTTCAATATAGGACCACATGGTCCACCCCTGCATTCTTCCACAATACTACAGCGGGGTTACTGTATGATGGTACTTGCTGGCCTGGCACCAAAGGCAGAATATCTGGGTGCACTGACGCCTTAACCAGATGCATATCTTTTTAATATAGGACCGCAAGGTTCACCCCTGCATTCTTCCACAATACCACAGAGGAGTTACTGTATGATAGTACTTGCAGGCCTGGCACCAAAAGCACAATAAAAGCACACCTTTATCAGATTCATATCCTCAGAGGGGTTACGGTGTGACGGCACTGTTGGGGATGCTAAAGGACCAATTTTGAAGCACCTATTGTTACTTTCATTCAAAGCCTGCATAAGTTTCCAAAAAAATCAGTAAACTTTTTCTGCGTGTACGAAAATGTCTCCTCTTTTCATACAGACTGCCGCCCCAAGCAGTTGTTTATGGATAGATTAAAGGAAAAGCATTTACCGTCATTTGAACCTTATTTTTTTGTTTTTAAGTGTTTCTATACATCCTAGAAATCCGCTACTTCACGGGCAGGTTATGGGGACCTCCTAGGCACGATATTTGAAGGAATTTTTTGTTTTTATTTTTAACCCTTACTTCATGGAAAACTCACTGTCCCTTTAAAAAAGTTTTTTTTTAAAACTTTTTGTCCTTGTTTCCTGTCCCCCAGGGCACTACCCGGACCCCCATACACCTTTTATGGCAAATATCTAGCATATATGCCCTCTTGGAGGGCACTCTAAAAACCGAATTTTCAGCCCCATTGACTTGCATGGAGTTCGAGTTCGGGTTCGGGTTCGGACCCGAACATATGGGAAGTTCGGGCCCGAACCGAACTCGGGGGGTGTTCGGCTCATCCCTACAGATCATCCACCCCTTTTTATGTTTATATATTTTACAAAGTTCTTACTACGAGTTAATATGTGTGTACTTGGCAATATTTACTAACCCATTGACTAACCAGACCCTAAAACCTTGAAATATAAACTATCGCTATTTGTGAAACACAAGCAAACTCAACAAAAAAGTAGACATGTGTATGGCCGAAAATTTTTATTCAGTTCAGTTTGCCAAATTGTGGAACTCAAATATTTCAGATTCAGAAGTTGCTGCATCCGACAGATCCAAAATGATTGCAGTGTTCCAATATTGGATTGGTTTTATAAATTTATCAAAATTTGGAGGCACACATATTTAGACCACTATACCCCCTATATCCTCCTATACTTCCTTACATACTAGGGCAGGGGTGGGCACTTACGGCCCTCCAGATGTTTTGAAACTACATTTTCCTTGAGGCTCTGCAAACCTAATGAGCAGCCGAGCATCACAGGAAATGTAGTTTCAAAATATCTGGAAGGCCGTAAGTGCCCACCCCTGTACTAGGGGCACTATCACTGCCTTACCGCTAGTTGTCACATAATTGAGCAGTAGCACTAGGATAATTGAGGTGATAATAAATCACACATAGGGTGATACCCCTAACAATACAGCACAATACAGAATAAATTGGTGCAATGTATTCTTTGATATAACAACTCACAGGCTATTGGTACTGGGAAGACACATAGCAGGTTCTTGAAGGTCTCCAGGTCAAGATGATAGCCTTAAGGGAAGGATAATAACAATAGTGTAGATAGCCAAGCAACCATAAAAAAATAACGTTTTTAATGCGCTTACAAAAATTTAAAACAAATGGAGCATAACATCACCAACTCCCATGACCCAATTCGTCTGGAGGTGTCTGAAGGTGTTGCTCGACGCGTTTCGTCACGTGGACTTCATCAGGCTTTGGATGAAAGTAACAACAGGTGCATTAAAATTGGACCTTTGGTGCCAGCTAGTGCCTTCACATCGTAACCCCTCTGAGGTATTGTGGAAGAGTGCAGGGGTGGACTCTGCATTCAAATATTAAAATGATTGGAATCTGGTACACGCGTCAGTGCACCCAAATATTTTGCCTTTGGTGCCAGCTAGTGCTTTCACAATGTAACCGTTATTGTTAACTGAAGATCAGGATAAAGCAGAAATTTTAAATGATTATTTTTCTTCAGTATTTATCAAAGAAAAACCTATAACAGGAGACATGAAATTCATTAATAAAAACTTACTAATACAAAGTGACTGGTTGACTCAGGACAAGGTTTTGCAGAAATTAAACAATGTGAATGTGAATAAAGCCCCAGGGCCAGATGGAATTCACCCGTGAGTACTGAGAGAGCTATGTGTTGAAATATGTAAACCTCTGTTCTTAACCCCTTAAGGGCCGCTGACGTACCCTGTACGTCCTGTCCTCGGGTCTCCCTTAGACCCGCGGACGTACAGGGTACGTCACCGGCGCCAAATCCCCCTCCCGCCCGATACTCACCTCCCTCGTCGGATCCCACGGCGATCTGGCAGGGAGGAAGCCTGCCCATGTGATTTACATGGGCAGGCGAGGCTGATGACGTCGCCACGCTGCGTGGTGACGTCATCAGAAGGTGCCCCCATGTGTTTCAATGGAGGGGAGGGGGGGCTCCTTTGGAGCCCTCTATCTCCCCAACCATTGAAGCTAGGGAGATGCCGTTTGCACCTCTGGAGAGGGGAGAGCCTCCCCTTTCCAGCGGTGTATGGCATTAACCATTTCGCCGCCGGATCACGTTGCGGCTCCAATTGGCGCCAAAACGTGATTCAAACCTGGAGGGGGGCTGACATCTTGGATGTCAGCCAAGCCTTCAGGTCCCCCCCCCACCCACTGACAACCTCACCATATGTGTGAGGATGTCAGTGGGCCAGTTAACCCTCTAGCTGCCATGTAGAGATAAGGGGATCCTAAGGATCCCTTTATCTCCCGATCCATGGCAGCTAGATGGTCATATTTGACATCATTTGAAAGGCCTGATTATGGCCTTCAAATGATACCAAACATGACCAGGTTTGGTTTTAAAAACAAATGTAAAAAAAAAATTAAATAAAAAAAAATAATAAAAAAATTTAATAAAATAAAAAAATGGTTTTTTTTTTAAAAGTTTTTTTTGTCTGGGGGGAGTTTAATTAAATAGGACCTAGGCTGTCATCTAAAAATAATTAGCACAAAATGGTCAGAATGAGCGCAGCGCACATAGGTGAACTGGCTCAGCAGTGAAAGGGTTAAAAGGTAAAAACATGTAAAAATTGGGTATTTCTATTCTCGGGATAAAATTTGGAAACTATTTAGGAGGCGTCTTTATTGGTGGTTATAGCTTTAGGGGATTAAATTACGAAAAAGTGTGTTTTTACCATTTTTTTCATCATATTTCATATTTTTTTTATATTAAATTATTGGATATGATGGAAATAATGGTATTTCTAGAAAGTCCATTTAATGGCGGGAAAAAGGGTGTATAATATGTGTGGGTTGAATAAACGAGTAAGAGGAAAATTTGATCTAAACACGAGCAGCGCAGAAACGTAAAAACAGCAGCGGTCACTAAAGGACGGATTTGTGTAAAACCGCCCGGTCACTAAGGGGTTAATCTTTCAAGATTCTTTTCTTTCAGGAATAGTACCAGAGGATTGGAGAAAAGCTGACGTGGTCCCTATATTTAAGAAAGGTTTAAAATTTGTGCCTGGGAATTATAGACCTGTGAGTTTAACATCTGTGGCTGGGAAAGTATTTGAGGGGTTACTAAGGGATAATATTCAGGAATTTATTGGGAGGTATAATGTAATTGGCAAAAATCAGCATGGTTTCATGAAACACAGATCATGTCAGACTAACCTAATTACGTTCTATGAGGAAGTAAGTAGAAGTATAGATCAGGGGGTCGCAGTGGATGTGATTTACTTAGATTTTGCCAAAGCTTTCGACACAGTTCCACACAAAAGGTTACTATTTAAATTGATAAAAATTGGTCTAGATGAAAATACTTGTTCTTGGATAGAAAACTGGCTAAAAGATAGGGTACAGAGAGTGGTCATAAATGGTACATTTTCAAGATGGACACCAGTGGTAAGCGGTGTCCCTCAGGGGTCTGTTATAGGACCAATACTATTCAATTTATTTATAAATGACCTTGAGATAGGCATTGAAAGTCATGTATCCGTGTTTACAGATGACACAAAACTAGGAAAAGTAATACAATGTGAGCAGGATGTTACTTCGCTGCAGAGGGATTTAGATAAATTGGGGGACTGGGCACTTAAATGGCAGATGAGATTTAATTATTATTATTATTATTATTCTTTATTTATAAAGCGCCAGCATATTCCGCAGCGCTGTACAATAAGCACAGTATAGACAGGGTTACAATACATTGAACAACATTTGACAAACAGTACAGGAGGAGATGAGGGCCCTATTCCCGTAGGAACTCACAATCTGGGAGGGTTGGGGTTGGAAACAGGAGGAGAGGACTGTAAGGTGAGAGTGATTGATGGTTGCGTCAGTGAGTTGGGTGGTAGGCTTCCCTAAATAGGAACGTTTTAAGGGAGCGTTTGAAGGAAGAGAAGTTAGGGGAAAGTCTGACAGTACGAGGGAGAGCGTTCCAGAGAGTAGGGGCTGCGCGTGAGAAATCCTGCAGTCTATCATGGGAAGAGGTGATGCGGGGAGAAGCTAGTCGCAGGTCACTGTTTGACCTTAGGGAGCGGCCGGGGTGTATTTGGTGATTAGTGAGGACAGGTAGTGGGGAGCTGAGTTAGTGAGGGTTTTGTAGGTAAGGATAAGGATTTTGAACTTAATTCTGCAGTGGATGGGGAGCCAGTGAAGGGACTCGCAGAGGGGAGCGGCAGAGACAGAGCGGCGGGTGAGGTGAATTAGCCTGGCGGAGGCGTTCAGGATGGATTGTAGGGGGGAGAGGCAGGACAGAGGGAGGCCAGATAAGAGATTATTGCAATAGTCGAGTCGGGAGATTACCAGGGCGTGTATGAGTTGTTTTGTGGTGACAGCGGTAAGAAATGGCCGAATTCTGGAAATATTACGCAGTTGGTATCGGCAGGAGGAGGAAAGAGACTTGATGTGGGGGATGAAGGAAAGAGCAGAGTCAAGTGTAACTCCAAGACAGCGAACTAGGTTTGATGGGGAAATGGTGATACCCTCCACCGTGATAGAGAAGTCAGGAGGTGGGGAGGCATTGGAGGGAGGAATAAGTAGGAGTTCAGTCTTTGACATGTTGATCTTTAGGTGGTGGGAGGCCATCCAGGAGGAGATGCCAGATAAACAGTCACTGACTTTTGAAAGGACAGGGGGAGAGAGATCAGGGGTAGAGAGGTAGATCTGAGTGTCATCAGCGTAGAGGTGGTAATTGAAGCCAAAGCTGTTGATAATTTTGCCCAGGGAGGAGGTGTAGATGGAAAAGAGCAGAGGACCAAGGACAGAGCCTTGAGGTACACCAACAGATAGAGGCAATGAGGAGGAGGAGTTTCCAGCAAAGGACACACAGAAGGACCTGTTGGATAAATAGGATTCGACCCAAGCGAGTGCAGTGTCACCGAGACCCAGAGAGTTGAGGGTCTGTAGAATGAGGGGGTGGTCAACAGTGTCAAAAGCAGCCGAGAGGTCGAGCAGGATGAGAATAGAATAGTGGCCTTGTTTTTTAGCAGTTAGGAGGTCGTTGGTGACTTTGGTGAGGGCAGTTTCAGTTGAGTGTAGGGGACGGAAGCCAGATTGCAGGGGGTCAAGTAGGGAATTGGAGGACAGGAAGAGGGAGAGGCGGTTGAAGACTAGTTTTTCTAAGAGCTTTGATGTGAAGGGAAGCAGGGATACAGGGCAGTAGTTGGATGGAGAGTTGGGATCGAGGGATGTTTCTTTAGTAAAGGGGTAACTAGCGCGTGTTTGAAGGCGGATGGAAAGGAGCCAGTGGAGAGAGATAGGTTGAAGATGTGTATGAGAGCAGGGGTGAGGGAGGAGGAGAGGGGAGGAATTAGATGTGAGGGAATGGGGTCGAGCGGGCACGTGGTGAGATGTGAGGAGGACAATAAGGAATTGACTTCCTCCTCAGTGGCTGGGAGGAAGCGACAGAGGGTGGCAGAGGGGACCTCTGGGAGTGGAGGTGGCAGATAACTATCTTGTGTTGGGATGTTGCTTCTGATATTTAGAGTTTTACTGAGGAAGTAGTCTGCCAGGTCTTGAGCGCTGAAGGCAGCTATGGGGGGAGGTGCAGGTGGGTAGAGGAGGGTGTTGAAGGTGGACCAGAGCCGTTTAGGGTTGGAGGACAGCGTAGATATAAGAGATGAGAAGAAGGATTGTTTGGCAAGTGGAGGGCAGAGGTGTATGACCGGAGAATAAACTTGAAGTGAACAAAATCAGCTTCAGAGCGGGATTTCCTCCAGGCACGCTCTGCAGTGCGGGAGCATCTTTGCAGGTAGCGTGTCTGGAGGGTGTGCCAGGGCTGAAGCTGGCGGCGTGGGGCCTTACAGAGTCGAAGAGGAGCAAGAGCGTCTAGAGCAGAGATAAGAGTAGTGTTGTAGTGATTAGTGGCAGCATCAGGGCAGGTGAAGGATGAGGTATGAGGGAGGTGGTGAAGTAGGTTGGAGAATTGATGGGGGTCCACAGCATGTAGATTTCTGCGAGTATGTGTGCGGGGTGGGGGAGCAGGGTGTTTAGGAAGTCCAGATAGGTTGAAAGAGAGAAGGTGGTGGTCAGAGATGGGGAAAGGGCGACAGTTGAACTCAGAAATGGAGCAGAGGTTGGAAAAGACAAGGTCAATAGCGTGACCATCGCGGTGGGTAGGGAGGAGGGAGGATTGTGTGAGTCCAAGGGAGGACGTGAGTGAAAGAAGTTTGGAGGCAGCAGGGGCGGAAGGATCATCAATGGGAATGTTGAAGTCCCCGAGAATTAGGCATGGAAGATTAGAACAGGAAGTGAGAAAGCCAGGTAGCAAAGTGGTCAAAGAACTGGGAGGTTGGTCCCGGTGGGCGGTAGATGACTGCCACCCTGAGAGCCAGAGGAGAGAACAGGCGGATGCAGTGTGTCTCGAAGGAGGAGAAGGAGAGGGATGGGGGTGGAGGGAGATGCTGGTAGGTGCAGGTGGGAGAGAGCAGGATTCCGACCCCGCCACCATTTCTCTCACCCGGTCTGGGGGTATGGCTCAAGTGTAGACCTCCATGTGAGAGAGCAGCAACGGAGGCCGTG
This sequence comes from Leptobrachium leishanense, assembly GCA_009667805.1. Classification (NCBI taxonomy): domain Eukaryota; kingdom Metazoa; phylum Chordata; class Amphibia; order Anura; family Megophryidae; genus Leptobrachium; species Leptobrachium leishanense. Next base: position 122,142,750 of record CM019069.1, read on the forward strand.
TCAGAGGGAGTTAGCCAGGTTTCAGTTAAAGCTAGGAGGTTGAAGGAGTTTGAAAGGAAGAGGTCATGGACGGCTGTGAGTTTGTTGCACACAGAGCGAGCGTTCCAGAGGGCACAGGAGAAAGAGGACAGGCGCTGAGGGATTATGGGAATGAGGTTGCTGGGCTTGCAGGGAGGTGATTTATGTGCGATGGAGATAGGATGAGAGTGAAGTATTGGATGTGTTGTGGGGCCAGGGTTAGGGGATATGTCACCTGAATAGAGTAACAGCAGGAGGGTGAGAAAGAGAAGGTGGGAATGGGATTTGTGGGAGTGATTGGCAGCACGAGAGTTAGAGGGAGACCATGTTCTGAGGAAACAAAGGAGCTCATGGGAGGCCATCATGTGGGACGAGAGGAGGGAGGGAGAGATGCAGATAGTGTAGGGGTCGGTGGTAGAGGGGCAGGAGTTCCATTTAAGGAGAAAGGTAGAAGTAAAGAGCAGAAGCGTGAGAGAAAGCATGATATAGACGTGCGTTTACCCAGAGTAAAATTGGGCCTTGCAGTTCCTTCCTCCAGTCCCGAAACTCCAGGAATCAACTCTGAGCGTCCACTCAAGAATGCCACTTGGGGATGTCACAAGAGCCAAGGCTCAGTGGAGCTGGTCTTAAATGTTATAAAGGGCGGACTGATTACTTTTTAACTGCCTAAATGCAAACACCTGAAGCTGGATGGGCTGTGTCAATAGGGCAGGAGATTCACATGCTAATTAGCAAAGCAAATGGTGGAGAAAAACAAAAATAAATAAAAAAACACAGTAAAAAAACAAGGAAACGTTATAATGTGGGTGCCTGCGAATACTGGGTGATGGGGGTCCTACCAGCAAAAGTATGCAGGGGATCAGTTGAGATGTGGGTGTCTGTGGATGATGGGTGATAATGCCTACCTGTGGAGAGAGGAGACACAGGAATTAGGGATCGTGATGGCGTAGGGGATCTTGGATAAAACTCCAGGAAATCAACTCTGAGCGTCCACTTAAGAATGCCACTTGGGGATGTCTAGATAAATGCAAAGTTATGCACTTTGGAGTGAAGAACACACAAGTAATTTATACCCTAAATGGTACGGAGATAGGGAAATCCAAGCAGGAGAAGGATTTGGGAATAATCATAGACTTCAAACTAAGTAACAATGTGCAATGTCAAACAGCAGCCGCCAAGGCCAGCAAAGTATTGGCATGCATTAAAAGGGGAGTTCACTCACGGGATGAAAACATAATTTTGCCTCTGTATAAATCAATGGTCAGGCCGCACCTTGAATATGCCGTGCAATTTTGGGCACCTGTCTTAAAAAAAGATATTATAGTGTTAGAAAAAGTGCAGAGACGGGCAACTAAATTAATAAGGGGAATGGAAGGGTTAAGTTATGAGGAAAGACTAACAAGCTTAAACCTGTTTAGTTTAGAGAAACGGCGCCTTAGAGGGGATCTGATAACCTTATATAACTATATACTGGGCCATTATTAACCATTGTCTGATAACCTATTCATTAACAGGTCTATACATAGGACAAGGAGTCATCCATTTAGACTGGAAGAAAGAAAATTTAGCTTAAAGCATAGGAAGGGTTATTTTACGGTGAGAACAATAAAGCTGTGGAATTCTCTGCCTGTTGAGGTGGTTGGGTCAGAGTCTGTACAGACTTTTAAAAAATGACTGGATGACTTCCTGCAGACACAGAATATTAAGGGTTATAATATTTAATATGTGGGTAAAAGCTTCTTGATCCAAGGAGAAATCTGACTGCCATTCTGGGGTCAAGAAGGAATTTTTTCCCGGTATGTTGCATATTTCAGACTGGGTTTTTTGCCTTCTTTTGGATCAACAGCAGTAGGTTATGTGGGAGAGGCTGAACCCGATGGACGCATGTCTATTTTCAGCCTATATAACTATGTAACTATGTAACTATGTAACCCCTCTGAGGTATTGTGGAAGAGTGCAGTGGTGGACCCTGCAGTCCAATATTAAAATGATATGAATCTGGTATAGGCGCAGTGGCAGTGCACCCAAATATTGTGCCTTTGGTGGCAGCAAGTGCCTTCACACCGTAACCCCTCTGTGGTATTGTGGAAGAGTGCAGTGGTGGACCCTGCAGTCAAATATTAAAATTATATGAATCTGGTACAGGCGTCAGTGCTCCCAAATATTTTGCCTTTGGTGGCAGCAAGTGCCTTCACACCGTAACCCCTCTGAGGTATTGTGGAAGAGTGCAGTGGCGGAGGTTTTGGTAACGCAGAAGAGATCCCTGATCTATTCAGTTACATCAGCAGCTATAACAAAACCGGGTCAGCAATGTTCAGGCACTTGTACTGCGCTACTGTTTATGGTGAGAATTGGTGCACACCAGTAGCAACAGGAAGCAAACAGAACAGGCAGGGAATACAGAGAGAGAATAGTCAAATGGCAGGCAAAGTCGGCAACAGATCGGGTCCTCAGAACAAGCAGGGTCAGTAACTAGTATACACACTGATTCGGTAAACTAGCGATGTGGGAATAAAGGCTGAGACACACTGAGCGTGTAGCGACGCACAGCGTCACGAAGCGAAGAGAAGCAAACATTTTGCAGGTTTGACTTCACTCTGCTCCGCCTCGCAGCGTGTCTACACTGCATTACATTTGCTTCTCACCGCACTGGACAGGAATCCACTAACTAAATTAAAATATACACACAAAACCTTTTAATTTTCACAAAGCACATGTTATATAGGCAAAAAAAAGTTTCTACTGAATAAAATACATCAAAAATTACTGTTAATTTAATAGGAATAGTATAAATATATTAAAAAAAGGTAACCCCTGATCATATATATTATAGGGACACGGAGTGCTGTGTATAGAGTAGGGATGCATTGACACCACACACAGACATATACGTATATATCAACACGCAGACCTATATATACGTATATATCAACACGCAGATATATATATTGTATACACCCACCCACAGATCTCAGACCATATATACACATACGCGCATGGGGAGGTGGCATGTGGACAATCTCAACTAAATGCGCCCCCCCCCATTTGGCTGATCCCTCCAGAAGAAATGTTGAACCAGACAGAGCAGAGAATATATATATTATTCTCTGCTCTATCGGGTTCAACATTTAATCTGGAGGGATCAGCCAAATGGGGGGTGGCAATTAGTTGCCAAAATGTGTGTGTAATACAAGTCTGGATATATATATATTTATAAGAATATAGATATATATCTTATATATATATCATACCTGCCCTTAACTTCCCCTATAAATTTGCTAAAAATATACACACAAAAAAACAAACCACTGCCTGAGACCCCACGCAGCCCACATGCCACCCCTCTCTACCTGGCTTAATGCATCTAATATATATAATTAAATACATTCAGCAAGGTAGAGAAAGAAAAAAAAGTTTTATTTTATGTTCCTGGGGACATTTAAAAATGTCCTCGGATTTTTTTTTTTAGAAATATGTCGCCTTACCTTAGCCTGGTGGTCAGTGGGGGCTCCCTGGATCCTGTTTTTTGGGGGGTTTGCCGTGGCCGCAGGTGCAGTGGCTGCCTCCCTGCGCCACCTGTCTCTGCCACATGCACCCGGGCGGCTAGCCCACACAGTCGCAGCTCTGTCATCCGGCGGCCGCATGCTCCTCAAGGGGATCCTTGGGGGGCCCTGGCAGGCTGCCCTCTACAGTGCCTGATTAGAGGGCCGTGTCTGCCTGATGTTTCAGTAACAAGAATGTTTTATCCCATAGGCTTCAATGTTAAAAATATTCCCGTTTTAATTCAATATCTAATAAACCGTTGCTTATAATATTGTGCAGTAAAGAGTCTCTTTATTTCTCAATTTTTTTTGTATTTTGTAAGCATTTTTATACTTTTTTCAATCTTTTTTTTTCTTCGAACTTTTAGCGAACATCCCAAAAAAGTTCGAAGTTTCCAAAATTTCAAACAGCCCATGTTCGATTCGAACTCCAAACAGATCCGAACCGAACGCTCATCCCTACTGCAGAATCAGCGAGCTGCAGTTAACACTCCCCCAAAAATAAAATGCTCCCCTCTCCTCCTATGGCGAGAACGGCATCCCAATCCAACGCTTCTGGCCGCCAGGAGCAGAGTGAAACTCTGTCCCAGTCTTCCTTCACGATCACTCCGAGGACCTGCTGCAGGATCTCACAAGAGGCAAGATCCTGCCGGTCATGCGAATCGGCAACAGACGCCTCCATGGAGTTCTTTGGACTCCATGAAGAAGATGCCCTGGGCATTGGGAAGCCTAGTGGCCGCTATGGGGCACGCTGCTAGCCTCAGTGCCTGCCCCGTAATCTACAGGTAAAACGAGGACACTAAGGGGAGATTAGCGAATGCTAATTTTTCCCCTTAGTGTCCCCGTTTTAGCTCAGGGCAGCCGATAGTGCCCTAGGTGTCAGAATCCATGGCCCTTCAGATGGTCTTATAACTATGTTTCCTGTGTCCAATAATGGATCGGTAGTGAAATTTTGGAAAATTTGCAGACACTCACAATTAAACCCCTATATTCCTTATACCGCCCTTTATACTTCCCTCTACACTAGTGATGGGCCGAACACCCCCGTGTTCGGTTCGCATTCGAACACGAACATTTGAAAAAGTTCGAATTCGAACACGATTCAAACTCAATGCAAGTCAATGGGACTCGAACGTTCGATTTTTAGAGGGTCCTCCAAGAGGACATATATGCAAGATATTTGGCATAAAAGGTGTATGGGGGTCCGGGAAGTGCCCGGGGGACAGGAAACACGGAAAAAAAGTTTTAAAAAAACTGTTTTTAAAGGAATAGTGATTTTTTCCATGACATAAAGGTTAAGAATAAAAAAGAAAAATTTCTTCAAATATCGTGCCTAGGAGGTCCCCATAACCTGCCCGTGAAGTAGCGGATTTGTAGGATGTATAGAAACATTTAAAAACAAGAAAATTACATTTCAAATGACGGTAAATGGTTTTCCTTTAATCTATTCATAAACAACTGCTTGGGGCGGCTGCCTGTATGAAAAGAGGAGACATTTTAGGACACACAGAACAAGTTTAGTGATTTTTTTGGCCAAATTATGGTGAAACTTATGCAGGCTTTGGATACAAGTAACAACAGGTGCATTAAATTTGCATGAGCATTAACATTTGCTGCGGCGTTCACCGCATATTTGTAACGATTCCCCAGGACAGACCTGGTAAGATCCATGGTAACAGACCTCTAACCCTCCGATCCTAAGGATGGTCGGAACCCGGGACCACTAAACCTAACCTCTAGCAGCCACACAGGCCAGGGAGACAGCACCAACAATATACACCACAGACTGAGATCAATATATGTTTGTACTGCGCTATAGTATATGGCAGGATGGAAGCGCACCAGCAGTAACAAGCAGCGGAATATACCAGACAGGGGCGCAGAGCGAGAGTAGTTGTTATAACAAAACTGGGTCAGCAACGTTTAGACACTTGTACTGCGCTACTGTATATGGTGAGAATCGGCGCACACCAGTAGCAACAGGAGGCAAACAGAACAGGCAGGGAGTACACAGAGAGAATAGTCAAATGGCAAGCAAAGCCAGCAACAGATCGGGTCCTCAGAACAAGCAGCGTAAGTAACAAGTATACTTCTGAGAAGATATGCTTTTAGTGTAGCGAGGAAGCTGGCTGCGCATTTTGCATCGCTCCCTCTACACTAACAGCGTATCTTCTCAGAAGCTTCACACAGCGCGCCAGTGTATGCAGTGTCTATCAGCGTGGGAGATGGGAGGCTGCGCTTGTTGGTGGATCCAGGAATCAGGTGAGTATTAGAAAGAAAAAAAAGTTTTATTTTATGTTCCTTGGGGCATTTAAATGTCCTCGGATTTTTTTTTTTTTAGAAATGTGTCGCCTTACCTTAGCCTGGTGGTCAGTCAGTGGAGGCTCCCTGGATCCTGGTTGTGGGGGGGGGTTCTGCCGTGGCCGCAGGTGCAGTGGCTCCCTCCCTGCGCCACCTCTCTGCCACATGCACCCGGCTGGCCTGCCCACACAGTCGCAGCTCTGTCATCCAGCGGCCACATGCTCCTCAAGGGATCCTTGGGAGGCCCGGCGGGCTGCCCTCTACAGTGCCTGATTAGAGGGCCTCATCTGCCTGATGTTTTAGCAAGAAGATTGTTTTATCCCATAGGCTTCAATGTTAAAAATATTTCCATTTTAATTCAATATCTAATAAACCGTTGCTTATAATATTCTGCAGTAAAGAGTCTCTTTATGTTTCGATTTTTTTAGGATTTTGTAAGCATTTTTTTAAAAAAATTCAAAATTATTATTTTTTTAACTTTTTGTGTACGACCTGAAAAGTTTGAAGTTCGCGAACTTTCGAACGGCCGATGTTCGATGCTGGCAGCAGAGCCTGGAGCTGGACGACCAGGACACGTGCGGGCTAGACAGAGACAACGAGGACGAGGCGGAGCATGCCAAGGGGAGTCCTGCTGGGGACCTCGGGGCTAAAAGGAAAACGAAGAAGCAGAAAAGAAAAAAAGAAAAGCCGAATTCTGGAGGAGCCAAGTCCGACTCGGCGTCAGATTCGCAAGAGATTAGAACGCAGCAGCCATCGAAAGTGAGCGAAGTTCATCAGCACTAGAGGATGCGTGGAGACTGCACACAACGACCAAGGAGACAGCTGAGAAAAGAAGGGATTCGGTCATCTATATGGACTGAAAAAGCGCAGAGTCTCGAGCTAAAACGTCATTTAGCTCAGAACCATGTAAGTGAGATACTGATATCTTCTTTCTAACACTGTTTATAACAGTATGCACTATTGTCTGGCCTGTCTTTACCTTTGTGTCTTCTGAGGTAAAAGGAGAAAAAGGGCAATAACAACAGAAGATCTGTACATCTTATTGGAAGGATCAGCGATACACTCATAAAGAACACTGAGGCTAATCAAAATAAAGGACGAGAGACCCTATGGACATTTAGGAGCATCATTTCTCCCCTAAGGTCACCTTAAATCGATTAATTGAGGCACCAAAGGAAAGTCACCACTTCTGTGTGCTAGCATAGGATCCACTCCTGACCATAGAAGCTCAGAAAACACATATCATAGTTAGCCAGCTCACGTGGATATACTGTGACTTGCTCTATAATTACTGTCCACCACCACAAGAGGGCAGCAAACCCTGTGGTTGCACTAGAATACCTGTTTTCCATTATAAGTTACATGCTCCATACCAAAGTATTACCGTATGTGAACCAGTAAAAATATACCGCAATATTTGTTAAACTGTAATAATTTGTACGTGCCAAAGTGAAAATTCGCATTATACATTTGTCTGCATGTGTCAGAATCCGGACACTCTGTTAACCTAAAGGTTTCCATCTGTGTTTCACCAACACAGCATAAGTGAGCAGCGCCGGTCAGAGGGTACCCTTACACACAAGCTATATTATAGACCAGGGGGTTCCAAAAACTCTGTACCATACGTATGTACTGATTACCACAATGTAAAATCAATATTGTCTACTGCCAGTTTGAAAATAGACACTTGGATATTATTTTTACCCTTAGCGTCCCCGTTTTAGCTCAGGGCAGCCGATAGTGCCCTAGGTGTCAGAAGTAATATATATATATATATATATATATAAATATATATATATACAGTTGTGTTCAAAATTATTCAACCCCCAATGCTGTAAAGGGTTTTAGGGAATTTAGTGTACATTTGTAATTGTATTCAGAATGAAATCCTACAAGGACTTTTTAAAGAACCATATGCAACTAAAATGACATCAATTGGTTTTGTAATACAGTAGTAAATGTTTCTTTTGTGAATTCTTCATTGACACAATTATTCAACCCCTTAAAGACTACCACTCTGAAGAACAGAGGTTCATTCAAGTGTTTTCAATCAGGTATTGAAAACACCTGTGGATGTCACGGAGCAGCAATAAAGCATAATAAGCACCAATTAGGCAGCTTTAAAATGACTGTGATACTCAGCTCCTTCTAGACATTTACTGGTGTGGTTACAAACATTGTGAAGTCAAGAGAATGGTCCAGGAAGACAAGAGAAGAGGTGATTACTCTTCACAGGAAGGGCAATGGATATAAGAAGATTGCAAAGATGTTAAACATACCAAGAGAGACCATAGGAAGCATCATTCGCAAAGTCAAGGCAAAGGGCACTGTTGAAACACTACCTGGTCGTGGCAGAAAGAAGATGCTGACTTCGACTGCTTTGCGCTACCTGAAGCGTAGAGTGGAGAAAAGTCCCCGTGTGACTGCTGAGGAACTGAGAAACGATTTGTCAGATCTGGGTACTGAAGTTTCAGCTCAGACAATACGGCGCACACTGTGTAATGAAGGCCTCCATGCCAGAACTCCCAGGCGCACCCCCTTGCTGTCTCCAAAGAATAAGAAGAGTCGACTGCAGTATGCCAAAAGTCATGTGGACAAACCACAGAAGTTTTGGGATAGTGTTCTGTGGACTGATGAAACAAAATTAGAACTGTTTGGGCCCATGGATCAACGCTATGTTTGGAGGAGGAAGAACAAGGCCTATGAAGAAAAGAACACCTTGCCTACTGTGAAGCATGGCGGGGGGTCAATCATGCTTTGGGGCTGTTTTGCTTCTGCAGGTACAGGGAAGCTTCAGCGTGTGCAAGGTACCATGAATTCTCTTCAGTACCAGGAGATATTGGATGACAATGTGATGCAGTCCGTCACAAACCTGAGGCTTGGGAGACGTTGAACCTTTCAACAGGACAATGATCCCAAGCATACCTCCAAGTCCACTAGAGCATGGTTGCAGATTAAAGGCTGGAACATTTTGGAGTGGCCATCGCAGTCACCTGACTTAAATCCGATTGAGAACCTCTGGTGGGACTTAAAGAAAGCAGTTGCAGTGCGCAAGCCTAAGAATGTGACTGAACTGGAGGCTTTTGCCCATGACGAATGGGCGAAGATACCCGTAGATCACTGCAAGACACTTGTGTCAAGCTATGCTTCACGTTTAAAAGCTGTTATAACTGTAAAAGGATGTTGTACTAAGTACTAAGATTGAATGTCACTTGGGGGTTGAATAAAACTGATAATGATGTGAGCACAGAAAAGACATTTGTGGTTATTTCATTATAAATCTTATGTTATATTTGTCTGACCTACACCTTTGATTTAATTGTAAGCAAGATGACTGAATGATCAAAATCAATGTCAAACTGGCCAAAACACTCAATTTCAGTGGGGGTTGAATAATTTTGAACACAACTGTATATTACTTGCTTGGGTTGTGGTGGAAGACAAAAAATTTGATAAAAAGCCGCCACGCAATAACCAATAATTGCGTGGAGGCTTTTTATCTAATTTTTGCCCGCCACCACAACCCAAGCAAATACTGAATTGCCCTATGGGTCCAAGTATCCACTGCAACTAGTCATGCCTAGCCTCTGCTGACAAAGGTCCAATAAACCCGAAACAGCGCTGTCCAGAGGTGGCTGTGACCAGTTGCATACACCTGATGTCTGCTAAAAAAAAGTCATCTAGTATGGCATGGCATTGATTGAAGGGTTCTGTGTGAAAACAGACCCAGGATGCATAAAAGTGAGACAGAGGTCATTTGCATGTCTTACCCAGAGTTCCTTGCTACATATGGGGAATGCAGCACTGGGACTCTGGGATGCAGTTCTTTGAACTGCTGTGATGTGCAAGTGGCTTCTGCAATAATAATCCATATATATATATATACACATTTATTAAATCTTAAATTGAACGCCAGCCTAATTTCTATGCTATCACACTGAGATATGTCCTGGAAAATGTAGTGATAGAAGAAAAGCAATGCTGTATTGTAAATAATAATAATGACAACAATAATACCAACTGCAGTCAGTGAACAATGGATTCATAAGTACAGGCTATTATTACTTCACCATTCACATCAATTAAATTGCTTACAAGAATGGACGGAAGCCACAATGCATGTTGTTTTCTAGCTATTCTTATGTTGCATTTATCACACTACAAGTCTGTATATTGTTGTCAGCTTGATCAACAAATTGGGACACTAATCTGTTGTCATGAATACTTTAATAACATTTCATAAAAACGATATTTGCTCCGCTCAGAATCCTATTTATAGGGCTTATTTTAGTTTTAAGTGTAAATAAGCAGAGGAGAGATGCCTCGAAGTTAAAATAATTATTTTAAAAAATGCTTTACAATATTTTTATATGTATAACATATATATATATCATTATTTTGCAATGTATAAGTAAAAATTTAGCATATCTGAAAAAATTTACAGGTCTCAGCAGGTCTCATTTATTATTTGCTGTCAGTTTATCCAATTATCATTCATCTGTGGGTGGTGAGAGGACAATAAAAATTTAGGTCAAAGTCTTCGAATAAAATTTTTAAAGGGATACTCTGTTAAAAAAAGAGTTCCCTTTTTGACCGTAATTAAATGGGCAGAGGTTGCTGACAGCACCTGCCAAATTATTATTATTTTTTTTGTTTAGGGGATTTTCTTCAACTTTTCTCCCTCGCCACACAGCTCCTCCTCTTCAGCTCTGGGGCCTGCGAATCCGGAACACTGTCTGGGATGGATAGTTGTTTTCCATAAACCCTCTGGATCTTACCAGCGGTTTTATGGAAAACCACCCGGTAGTAAATAGACATGTGCACAGCACAAAATTGGTTTTGAACTAATGGATTAGTCCTAAAATGCAATTTATTTAGTTACTAAAGAAATTTGTTTTCAGTTCTTTTAGTATGAAAACTAATTTCATTCATCCGAAAACCAGTGGATACAATTACTATTGTAATGGCTCCTCAGAGGGCTGAGATCGCTGCTTGTTACAGTATCTCTCACTCTCAGCACAATGTGGGCCATATTACATAGTTGGTGCTAACTTAATCAGAGCTGTTGTAAACTTCCCAGAGCCATTATAGCCTATGGAGGTTTTCAGTTTACAACAGCACTGGTTAAGTTAGCACCAACATTGTAATACTGCCCTGTGCCAGGCAAAGCTGTTACAGTAACTGACTGCTGCTCATCACAGTGCTCAGTTTCAGTAAAACTAGTAAATAATATTTTTATATATAATAGGTTATAACAATATTATTTCCTTGTTTTACTGAAACTCTGAGCGCTGTAATGAGCAGCAGTCAGTTACTGTAACAGCTGAGCCTGATACATTGTTCTGAGAGATAATATAACAAGCAGCCAATCTCAGCGCTCACAGCCACTGGATTTAAAGGGCTAAAAAAAAGGCTCCTCTCTGTATAATGTTTAGAACATCCTCCTGCATTAATTAATACCCCTCTCTGTATAATGTATAGAACATCCTCCTGAATTAATTAATGTCCCTCTCTGTTAGAACTCCTCCTCAATTTATACCTTTCTCTGTATAATGTATATAACATCCTCCTACATTAATACCCCCTCTCTGTATAATGTATAGAACATCCTCCTGCATTAATTAATGCCCCTCTCTTGTATAGAACATCCTACTGCATTGGCATGTGGAGGGTGCAGAACTTCGATGTTGCGCTCTTCATTGCTGGTCTCCTTCACTCGTCAATGTAATATCACAAAAAGGACTGAAACTAAAATGTAGTGCATTTTATTTTAGTTTCTTTTGTTTTTTGTACTGAGTAGTTTCGTATCTCTTGAGTCATACGAAAACTAAATTATCCCAAAATTCGGACTAAATCGTTTTAGTACTAAAACTAATGCACATGTCTAGTAGTAAAGGGTTCAGATCTATAGAAAAGCTGCGAAGAGAGAGTCAAAGGATTTGAGGGTGTTTTTTTTTCCTATTTATTACAGTTTTATTGTTATAGTGACAGAGAAAAGTGAATAAGTGTATATTTGAGTATCCATCCAAAGCAATAATACAGTTGCAATGTGATAACAAGAAGCAAAGTGGCAACAATATCTTGGCAACATTGTTGAAGTGGGAGGAATCTCGTGCAAAGGCCAATAGTCATACAATGGATTCGGATCACTAAGCCCTGAAATTGTAATACTGCTTCAGTTACAAGTTCCTGCAAATAAATTACTGCTGAAAAATCCAAAATACACTATGTACAGTGTCATCTCCGCAGAACTGCAATCTCCTTATAAGCATTATATGAATGGAAACTCACACTCACAGTTGGTTTTGAGTTGGTCCACCCATCACCCAATACAGACTTGCAGTCAAAGCCGAAAAATGATATTAGCCTGATGCTGCTCAAACAAAAGCAAATAAGGCATGGAAAAGCCCTGTATGTGTTCCATCACGTTTGCAAACATACATAAAAACTCAAAAGTGTAATAGAGCATGCAAGCACAAAACCCCCCCAAAAAAAGCAGGCCTCATCATAACTCCAAAATGCAGTGCCATGCACATTTTAAAATTTTGGACTGAAAGGAACACTGTTATTATTATTGTTTTTTCCTTTTTGTTCTTCATTTACATAAAAAAAACAGAGGTGTTGTTCTGCAACTCCTTTAGTCTAATGTGGTTATTCAGAGAGCACTGAAGCTTAACTGAAATTTCAGTGCTCTCTTGTTCGGCGCATTTCGGGGCACTTCAGCGATTTCAATTCGCCGACCCTGCGGTTAATTCAGCAATCGCTGCAGGGTCCTCAAAGTGCGAAGAATAGGATATGCCGAATGCTGAGACAGCCCGCCGAATGCCGCCAAAGACAGCCGCCGATCCGAGTAATGCTGTCGAAATGCCCGCCATATGCCGTCGAACGCTGCCAAACTGTTAAAAAAAAAAAAAAGGAACTCGGCAATTTAAGAAGATGCATTTAAGGAGAAAAAAAAATTAAATAATAAAAAAGATCCTATAAAAATAATAAAAGGGTCTGTTACAGAATAAAAAAGCCAAATAAAATGGAAAAAATGGAAATCAAAAATGTCGCTGAAAAAAATCAGTTTAATACATAAAAAATTCTTAAAAATAAGTAAATGAAATGTAATTTTGCTGCAAATGAAAGAAGAAACGATTGAATCAAAAATGAATAAAAATGCATTTTTTATTTACATTGAATCCTATGGGATTCGCCTGTTTAAACTTGTCAAACTGAACTGCTGAAAATCTGGTCATTTCGCCAACATTTTGTATTGAAACATAAGGTATTCTATAGTTTTCCTCAAAAAGTAAAATAAAATTTCTACAATTGTACACTTACCACAAATATAATCACCCCTTAGAACGTTCACATTTTGTTTCAATATCTGCAATTCACCAACCAAACCCATACTGTGACACCTCGTGTAACTGGCATGCATAGAATTTAATAATCATTTATTGAAGTTAATTGTTTAGATTAAAGAGCTACCATTGTATATTTAATAGTGTCCCAAGTTCATCTTAGTGCTAATGAAATTCATGAGTTTTTGAAGCGTACATGTATTCCAAGAAATGAAATAATTGTCCATATTATTGACTTAAAAAAAGGGGATTGCGGCAGCACAACAGCTATTTGATCTAACATTGTATATGCCACTGCAACAAATCCTCAAGCAAACTATCAATCTGAAAGGAGGAAAAAAGTGAGGGGTCAACAATGTATGATTAATGCATTTTCATTAAAGCAAACTGAACATTTGACTTTATGAAGAAGTAATTTGCAGTGGCTTATTTAAAGATTAAAATGCCGCTTAGAACTGTTTCCAGCCTAGGGGTTTTCCTTCTTATTCTGAAAGTAAACGATATATATTTGGTGAACAAAACGGAGGATAGAAAGACTAATGTTTCTTAAACTCTCTGTATAAAAATGTTGTGAAATACAATAAATTCTCGTTCTCATAATTTTTACCACATATTACAATAAGCACAATGCACATGTTTTCTGTTTTCCAAAATAATTTTTCTGTTAGGTTGACCTTGGCCAGGTTTCTTGTTATCAGTATCTTGATTATCAGTATCATCTTGTCATCAGTATCATCCTTGCCCTGCTATAGGCCATGCCAATGTATTTGAAGGTATCTGATTTTCACATTTAACCACTTCACTGCAAAGTGACCCCCCAATTAAAAAAAACACTGTCAAGATTCGGTGGTTTTTGAAAAATAATTTTTATTGAAGTATACATGAATCCCATAGGGACCACTGACGTACATAGTACGTCCTGGGGAAAATTCCCCTTAAGGACCAAGGACGTATTAAGTACATCATGGTCCTTTATCCCCCCCTCCCTCCCTATACTCACCTCTCTGGCCAGGGTCCCATGTTGGGCTGGCTTCCTTGAAGTCTGAAGTCGGCCCTATGGTTTTATGGGCCCCAGCCTTCGTGATGATGTCATCGCCGTGCGCAATGATGTCATTTTCAGGCGCCCCCGGCACTGCAAGGAGGAACCTGAAAGGTGAGGGGGTGGTCTTTTGGCCTTGTCTTCTCTATTGCATGATATAAATCTTTGTTGCCTATTTTTGCCTATTTAAAAATGTCTGTGCACTTGTACACTAAACGGGTTATTCAGAAAGCACTGAAATTTCTGTGAAATTTCAGTACGTTCTCGTTCGGCGCACTTTGGCGATTCCATTTTGCCAACCCTGCTGTGAATTCACTATTCACCGTAGGGTCCCCAAAGTGTGCCGAACGTGGAGCCACTGAACGGCACTGAAGATTGGCGAGCAGATCAACAAATGCCGCCAATGACCGCCGATCAGAATGCTGAAGACCACTGAACTGACCGCCAAATGCCGCTGAACTGCAGAAAAAAGAGAGCTCTGATATTCTTCCAAAAGGTGTTTAAACAAATGAAAGTGTGTGTAAATAATAAAAAGGTCCTATTAAAAAAATTAATAACACTGTCTGTAACAGAATTTTAAAAAAAACCTTAAAAAAATTAGGAATCAAAAATTTCAACTAAAAAATAAAACAAATACATCAAAATGTTCCAAAAATAAAAAATAAATAATAAGATGGTGTGCTGAAAATGAAAAAAATAAATGGTTGAATAAAAAAACAGCGATAATAGTTTTTTTAACATTGAATCCTATGAGATTCGCCTGTTTAAACCTGTCAAACTGAATTGCTGAAAATCAGGGCATTTCACTGACACTTCGGTGCAGTTCAGCGTTCTGTGAATAGATTAACCATTATTTCTCTATGGGACAATTTTTCTGCTGACGAAGATAGACCGAATTGCGGTGAACTGCACCGCATTTCGCTGTCAATTCACCAGTATTTTGGGAATTGACAGTTTAGTGAATAAACAAAATGCCACAAAATTTTTTAAGCATGATGAAATTTACCGTTTGGTGCAACTCGGTGGCAAGTTCACCGTTTATTGATAAACCCCTTAATTATGAATTTTAGAACTGTACCTGTTGTTCAGCATTGATACCCAAATGCAGTGGCGTAGCGTGGGGGGTGCCTCGGGGGCGGTCGCCCCGGGCGCAATTTTCTTAGGGGGCGCAAAATTTCAAAAGAAATTTGAACCACTAATATTTTCCAGCAGGGATCAGCAAGGTGTCTGCCAGTTTTGCCATGCCGGTGGTGACTTCGCACTCAGCATCCAGATGGGAGGACCAGGACAGACAATTCTGGTCCTGTCTTGACTCCTTCTTAACGCCGACATGAGTCACGTGAAGCAGCGCAGCATTATTCGACAGAACACCCTGTACCACGCATGTCAACCCCCTTGAAGCACTGTTCCAGCCCCCCTGCCGCTGGCAGCCCTGCAGCTGCTGACTAGGGAGGAGGGAGGAGGCACCTGCCCTGCAGCACAATTTAAAATTCGGTCTCCACTAAGCCCCCCGGACAGCCCCCCCAGGCCACCAGCAACTCAACACAGGTAGGCAACACTGTGTGACACCAGAGCAGCGTGACCAACACACAGTGAGGGATACAGGGAGACAGTGACTGGAGGTTCAGGGAGAGAATGATTGGGAATACTGGGAGAAAGTGACTGGAGATACTTGAATAGAGATAGAGTGACTGGGGTACTGGGAGAAAGTGGGGGTACTTGGAGAAAGATTGAGAGACGGGGTTACTGGGAGAGAGAGAGTGACTGGGGGTTAGTGGGAGTCACTAGGGGTTACTGGGAGTGACTGGGGGTACTGGGAGAGAATGACTGGGGGTACTTGGAGAGAGTGACTGGTATAGTGTGAGAGTGGAACTATGCTAGGGTATACCGGGAACAGGGTGACTGGTAGCAGTGGCATAGTGTGGGGGCATGTGTGTTTCACTTTTTTATTATATCAGTATTTTGTTAATATACAATACTTGTGCTTGTGGGGTAAGGGGGTCAATACGCTACTGGTAGAAGGGAATCATGGTGTATTATGTCCACAGGTTGGGGGGGGGCGCACAATTCTTGCCTTGCCCCGGGCGCTGACAACCCACGCTACGCCACTGCCCAAATGCAAGAGAAAGAAAAGTCAGATGAAAACTCCAGGTTCAGTCAAGTTCAAGCTAGCAATCCTTTCAGCTAAAAACTTGTTGTTCCTGCTGTTCTGACGCATGCAGTAAGCGATAGAAATAACTTCTATACAAATATAGCCTGGCAGGGTTAAACCTATCACACTTACCTACAGGGTTCCACCGTCTAGGTAATAGCATTAGCACAGCTTGACCTTGTGGTGTGACAAAATCTCAATATGTTATATTTGAAATAGAGTTTTTTTATTTAGTATCACTGAATGATTTGTGTATTTTGAAGAACTTGAGCACCAGTACCATTATTAAGTAATACATTTTCTCTATTGATTTATGACTCTGAGCGACACACTGTAACTCATATTTTGTGCACATTGCAGTATTTCTAAGTCTTTGTGGATAAACCCAAGCAATATAATAAGCTGACAACAAAGGTTAAAATGTCACTACCAAGTGGTTTTCCTTATACCTGCTCTCAGGACCATTTTTATCCCCCCGTTAATTATACAGTATAAAAAAATAATAATTGGGACATTTCACAATGTAGTGTTTACTGTAGTAATCCTATTTGACAGGCAGACATCGCCATCTGATGGCCAAAAAGAGCAACTGTGTCTCGGGCTACATGCTGAATCAGCTGGGAAGCTGGGTGTTTTAGACACAGGTGGGCTGTCACAGGGTTCAAGTCGAGCAGGAACTTGTGGGAACGTAGTTCCCCTACTCTTTTTGGAAAGGGAGTTCCTGTTTGCCACACACCCTGAAAAGTATATTTCTTAAGGTTTTAGTTGTATCTTTCCCTTTAAGTCATAATAAATATATGATTTTTATGTTAATTATCATAACAATTCCCTAAAGCTAAGTGTGCTATAGTTTTAGAATCCATATCTAATTTCAGTGAAGGCTAAAGGCGTGATGAAAATGATTACAGGGGGTGCAGAGGATAGGCAGAAATGTTGGCGAGTTCCCACCCTTCTTTCTGTTGGACTTGACCCCTGGGCTGTCAGATATTTTCTTCTAGGACCTAAATAGATATCTGCATTTTGCTTAGTTCTGAATCGCAAATTCTAATGAAATCATACCGGGGCTTTTTTCTTTGCTGTTCGCAGCGATTTTTTTGGTTTTCCTTCAGTCTGGCTGCATTCAGTGGGTGCTGTCTTAGGTGCTGAAACATATTTCAGCACCAAAGACAGGGATTTTTTACCCCAGAGGCGCGCGGGGCTGCTGTCCTTGGTACGGAAACATATTTCAGCACCAAGGATGGGGGAAAACGGATCTTTTAACCCTCAATTTCTTAACCCTAATCTAACAGTAATTAATTCATCAGTTTCACCATTCCGAAATAACGAATAAAAAAACCCTGAAATAACGTATCAAAAGTAAAAATCTAATAGGTACGATATACGAATTACTAATGTCCCGAAATAACATATCAATCCGAAATACAAATCACAGTAACATAAGTAATGCACCAAAATGAATTAAAAACTTAATGAATCGATCCGAAATGAACCAGAACAAATTTTCTGAATTTTGGTTTAATACTATATAATCACGTGAAACAATAGAATAAACAACAGAGGGTCTGAAACTGCACCTCGTTTTGTAGTTATTGAATTCTGTTCCCACGGTATTGTGAAACTGTGTGTGAGACAGTGACTTGAAGTCAAGGGTTAAACAAAGTCTATATATGGCAGGTAAAACAACGGACAGACTCAAGCACATGTAATCTGATAACGTGCTAATACAAAGACTAATCTCATAGCAAGACCTCAGAATTTTAATCTTCTTCTTCAGTTCAGACAGAGGAGATAACCCCTTTGATTATCGGTGTGAATAGTATTGCGGTGCTGTTGGTGGCAGCAGTGGGGATTGAATTGCTGAAATGGAAAGTAAAGTCCAGGAAAAAAGGTAAGAAATGGAAAGGAGATAACCCCCTTTTTTAGGTTTGGTTTTATTCCTGAAATGAAAAGTTTTGAAGTTAATCTTCAAAAAGCCAAGTTATGTAATGGTGTATATCCAGTATACGCCAGTGGTGTATATGCAGGGATAAACAGCTGGTAAAGGTCACCCACTAGTTCTCAGACTGGGTGGAACATATACAGCCAATTTACCTTAGTGGATGGTATGCCATACAATATTGTGGTCGTGCGGCAGGCTGTAAGGTCGTGGGTTGGTGTCAAACAGAAGTGTCGTATAAAAGGCAATAGATCATAGGTGAGCGGCAGGTGATAAGGTAGTCAGATAAACCAGGTAAGCAAGGGGTAACACAGATATACACAGCTCAACTGTATAGAATAAATAAGCTAAAGAGTCGCCAGAATGCCATCTTCTTATAGAGCCTCAATTATTATAGTGATTCACGTACATCTTGGATTTACTTATGCGTCATCAGATGGTGCTGAACTGTCATCAGAACCAAATAGCGTCATTAGTGAGCGCGTGGTCATGTCATTCTGTGACTTGTTCTAGGAGGCGGAGGATCTATGACCTGAGCAGTGGTATAGCACGGGATGGAGACCGCTTGATGACACTGTGCCAGTTATGCATTGAGCGTCGGGGCTTAGAGTCATAGGATATGACAGTATGACAGCCCCACTCTATAATGATTATGGCTCCCATCATTTTTCCTCCCAGTTTACAGAATTCTTTTGTGACGGGAATGTTGCTCCAGGTTATTGTAGCGTTAATATGCCGGTTGCCAGAGAATAACGAGCAATTTCAAGGTCATTCAATATCCTCAATTACCGCCGCTGAAAAATATCTAACAGCTGCAAGAGACCGGTAAGTGATATTGCTTATGCTTTAGAAAAGTCACTTACTATATGAGCATGCACAGTCGCTAGCTAATGGTTAACACTTAACAGCACATTCTCCATTAGTGTCTCTCTATTACTGGCTCAGTGGAATAGGCCCGTAAGTGTGAAAATGCATATGTTAGTTTCCAGGATTAAAAGAAAACCACTTGTAAAGTGCATGATGAGTGCAAATTATTTAGCCAGCAAGAAAACTTTCCACCTATGATTAGCTGAGCTATTAACCCTGTAAATGAAGGTATCTGTAACATATACATCATATTAAAAAAAATTATACATATGAAGCACTGCATTATTACACCCTAGGGAATTTCTGTTTGATAAATACACAGATAATGGATAGTTTCAGCTCGTCTAAAACAAAGTGTTTATTTATGGGGAAATTGCTTATTATTTTATGATCATAATTTAGTCTAATTGCATTGATTGTTTTCTGAAACAGTTCATTTCAGCCGTTTCTACTCAATATAATTTGGCAAAGTGAAAGTTAGCATTTTACAGGAACAGAACCTTTCATATTATAACATCTGCAACATTATTGCTGTTCTCAATTTGTTTCTATCTGCTCTTTAAAAACAATGTTATTGGTCATTATCCAATTTGATGTGAAAAAGGACAATCTTGTTTAACCCCTTCGCACGCAAGTCTTTTTTTATCTAACAAAATGCCATAACACTTTCAGGGTTATCCAAAGAGATTCGAAAAGTCACCGCACATTCGGTGACTTTTCGTTCTCTTCAATTCGGTTCATGTTGCCGATCCCATTTCGGTGACCCTGCGGTGTATTCAGCAAACACCACAGGGTCCCCGAATTGCAGGGGAAAGCTGCCGCAAACCCGATGAAAACTAACCGCAAAACCTGCCGAATGCACGCCGATAGCCCGCAAAAACATCTGGATTAACCCGTCGAAGAACCCGAGCAGGAGCCGATCACACGCAGCAAAGCCACCGGAAAAAGCCGAGAAAATGACGACACCGCAGACAGAGGGAGGTGAATAAATTAGCATAACAGTTTGTATGAATGTATGAAAGTGAAAAGCTGTTTGCAAAGAAACTACTGAGCGAAAATGTCTGAAATTTGCATATGAGGTCCAGGGAATGATAATAAAGAGGGCTGTTACAGAAAAAATAAGTAAACTTTAAAAAAAAAAAAGTCGGACTTTTAAGAAAAAAAAAAATGCTGAAAAATGCTTAAAGTATCCTAAAAAATCTATAAATAAAGAGACTCTTTACTGCAGAATTTCATAATGAATGGTTTATTAGATATTGAATTAAAACGGGAATATTTTTAACCTTGAAGCCTAGGGGGTTCTCCTGAATTAACTTGCCGAATTAAACCACCGAATGGCAGGGCAGTTCGGGAACCTTTCACTGCTGGTTTGTGTTCTCTGAATAGCCGAAGCAGTGCTTTTTCATGGGATTTCACTGCCCTCGAACAGGCACCGAACAGGCACCGTAAGTGCAGGCAATTCGCCAGGATTTGGCGAATTGCCTGCTCTCTGGATAGCCGAATGGCCAGGAAAGGTAACCGAATGCTGATTTTCAGCGTTCGGTTACCTTTCTCAAGCAATTCGGATCTCTTTGGATAACCCTGTTATTTGAAACTTGACATGTGTAGTTAGAAAGAAATATATAGTGGAATAGCATATTTTAGGTAAAGATTGTTATTTCAAAATGGTTAAATACTAATCCATTAGTAACCAGGCTGTTTCACCATTGTCTGTCCCAAAGTACCCACTGCTCTTTTTACGTTTCTGCACTGTTTGTGTTTAGCTCTAACTTTCCTCTTACTCGTTTATGAAACCCACGCATATTATATACCATTTATCACCATTAAATGGACTTTCTAAAGCTATCATTATTTTAATCATATAGTTTACAATAAAAAAATATGAAATATGATGAAAATTTACAACCGCCAAAAAGACCCCATCTAAATAGTTTCTAAATTTTGTCCTGAGTTTAGAAATATCCAATGTTTACATGTTTTTGCTTTTTAACCCCTTCACTGCTGTGCTAATTCATCTATGTGTGCTGAGCTCATTTTGACTATTTTGTGCTCATCATGTTTAAACGCAATTAGAAGTCCCATTTTATTGTATGATCGAGACAATTTTGTTGACAAAAACTCCACCTTTTTATTTATTTTTATTTGTTTATTTATTTTTATTTGTTGTTACACCAAACCTGGTCTTGATTGGTATCATTGGAAAGGCCATGATGAGGTCTTTCCAATGATTCCAAACATGACCCTAATAATGATAAAACTGCTTCCAGATATCAGCACATTTCAGTCCGGTTCTACATTGATGCCATGGCATCTGTATCAGTATCTTGCTTCCTGGAAGTTACATATATATATATATTTATTGTATGTCACACATAATGATACATCTATGTTTCACAATAAAGGTGAAAATGTACAGGAAAAACAGCACTTTGTAACATCTCAAGGACTTTCCTAAAATAGATCCACCAACAAATATTAAGCAATTAGCCTAGCTTTAATTGCAACAACCCATACAAAAACTGGGATGTGTTCCACTGTTTGGAGACATACAGGGTTATCCAAAGAGATTCGAAAAATCACCGCACGTTCGGTGACTTTTCGTTCTCTTCAATTCGGTTCCTTTTGCCGATTGCATTTCGGTGACCCTGCGGTGTATTCAGCAAGCACCACAGGGTCCCGAATTGCAGGGAAAAGCTGCCGCAAACCTGACGAAAACTAACCGAATGCACGCTGAAAACAAGCAAAAACATCTGGATTAACCTTCGAAAAAGCCGAATAGGAGCCGAACAGGAGCCGAATCACACAGAGCCGAAGCAGCTGTGACGTAGAGGAGGCAGTGAATAAATTAGAAAAACCATTTGTATGAATCTGGGAAAAAGAAACGCTGTTTGCAAAGAAACTACTGAGCGAAAATGTCTGAAATTTTCACAGGAGGTCCAGGGAATGATAATAAAGAGGGCTGTTGCAAAAAAAATTAGTAAACTGAAAAAAAAAAAATCGGACTTTTAAAAAAAAAAAAAAAAATCAGACAAATGCTTAAAGTATCCTAAAAAATCTATAAATAAAGAGACTCTTTGCTGCAGAATTTTATAATGAACGGTTTATTAGATATTGAATTAAAACGGGAATATTTTTAACATTGAAGCCTATGGGATTCTCCTGAATAAATTTGCCGAATTAAACCACCGAATGGCAGGGCATTAGGGGAACCTTTCACTGCTGGTTTGTGTTCTCTGAATAGCCGAAGCAGTGCTTTTTCATGGGGATTTCTCTGCCCTCGAACAGGCACCGAACAGGCACCGTATGTGCAGGCAATTCGCCAGTATTTGGCGAATTGCTTGCTCTCTGGATAGCCGAATGGCCAGGAAAGGTAACCGAACGCTGATTTTCAGCGTTCGGTTACCTTTCTCAAGCAATTCGGAGCTCTTTGGATAACCCTGATAATGTACAGTATGTCACACTGCACAGATACTGTTAAAGTCAGTGTCTCTTTTAGTAAATAAGATTATTTTGGACGTTTGCAGGAATCTACTTTTAAAGTCCAAACGTGAATATATCATGCACGTCAAGGGTCAGCATCCTTGGTCCTCTAGATGTTTTGATGCTCATTTACTAATTTGATTAGCTGACTTGAATAGGAAATGTAGCTTTAAAACATCTGGAGGGCCACGGTTGCTGAACCCTAATGTACATAATCCACACACATATAGCCTCGTTGAAGTTGACTGTTCGATCACAATAACATTCTTCAAGCGCTGACCAGTGCTGCACCTACAGTGCTGTTGAATATTATAGTGATAATAAGCAACCATCTTACTGGTTCTTAAAGTGGCCAGTAATCAAATACAAATACAGAATGCTAAGCTCCACCGGTGTCCTTTACACACAGAAGAATAACACCTGTATAGCTTATTTAAAACCTTCACTAACAAGATCAAGATATCTCAGACTTCAAAGGCACCATCCGGTGCCCTGATAGAGATATCTTGATCTGCAGATCTGCAGCCGAGATGTAAATGAAATTAGTTTGGTGCAAACTCATTTGCTTTTGGGCTGCAGAAGGTGCCCCCAAAGTTTTAGCCCTGTGGGCGTAATGTCCAAAGAGCTATAACTGTGTAAAATCAGCTGTTGAATGCAGACATTCATCAGCCAATGCAGGGATAAAAAAATCGAGCTACAGCTGTAACTAAATTTGGCAGTAGATGGCACCATCTACTGGCCAAATATGTTATTTACTTTAAGAGATGAAATGGGAATATGCCAAAATATTTCTTACTGTATAATTAATGATTTTACAAAAAAACACTGGTTTCTGAAAATTACTTGGTAGTGAAGGGGTTAACCTGCCTGACTATAAGTAAGATGTATACTATAGAAGCATCACCTCAATACTCCCAAGCTTAAAAGAACAAACAGAAAATATTTACTTGACAGAAGAGAGTATAAAAATGTATTCAACTACAGCATCCCATCATTGCATAGATAATTCCAAAGCCCCTTGTCCTTTCATGTGACCAGTATTTCCTACCAGTAATATTATACACCACTTAACGCTTTCTACTGGCTCAGTGGGCCCTGTGCCATTGTTGCCAATAAGGGAAAAAAATTGGTGCAACCCTATTTCCTTTACCGACTTCCTGGTACGTATCTATTCTGACCCAACTGCTGAATTAGTGGCTTAAATTGTATAATAATCTGAATAATAGGGAACCGTAAGCAGATATACCAACAGTGGTGCTGATATTGGCTCCTGAGGTTTATAAGACACAATGGAGCCCAGAGCAGCCCTGATACAAGCTCTATGCAAGCTTGCACAAGTGGTATAGCACTGGAGTTGCAGAGGAAGCGACGAGGGAAACTGGGAACTATTTGCTCCCAATCTTCACTATTTATGACAATAGGAAGTGGCGGATCGCGCCGCCCTTTTAACCATGGAATTAGAGGGGTTCACTTTAAATTGCAAAATCACTTAACAGAGGTTTTGGCAGTTGGTATTACGTTCAGATATACCTGCTCCAATGGAGTAGAATGAGCTAAATTGAAACCACTCGTTTTCGTCATCTAGGCACACATTAACAGCTCCTATACAAAGTATAGCAGCCATAATTTACAGCAGGGGTCTGCAATCTTGGCCCTCCAGATGGTTTGGAGCTACATCTCCCATGATGCTTGGACATAACATAGGTTGACTGATCATCTAGGGAAATTTAGTTCCAATACATGTGCAGGTCTATTCAATAAAGGTGAAACTCAGGAGAATTGGCAGAAGTGAAAATTCTAGGTCAAAATAGCCAAACCTGAACAATTCTCCTATTTAACTCACTTTCCAAATCAGCTAATTGGTCTAGATTGTTCTCTTCTCCTGTCAATTCTCATGAGTTTCACTTTTAGTGAATAGACCTAATGGAGGGCCAAGGTTCTGACCCCTGATTTACAGTAAGGAGCTGCAGTGATAGAGCCACAAGCAAATCTTATGTCAAGGTTAGAATAGCAACTCAAACGATTAATTTAACTGCTGAAGCCATTAATTGTAATGTCCCCAGCTCTTAAGTTAATGGTAATAGTGGAATAGAGCCCAATGTGTATACAACTATTATTCCAGATGTCCAAATTAATTTCACATTACAATAAATCTATTACGTTAAAATTAATTGACTTAAACTAATAAAATGCTGAAGGAGGCCACAGTGAAACTCTGAATGCAGAAATTATTTTTTCTGTTATATCAGTATTTCATATGTAGTATGAGATGTTTTACATGTGGTTAAACAAATCCAGATATATCGCACAGCATTGGTATTGTTCCACAGTATGCCTCTGAAAAATCAGGCACTCACAATTCCCATGTTACATGAAAATTCAAAATGAAGATAATTAACTGAGGAAATGGAAAGCAGGGAAAAAAATCACTAAGCAAAACATCAACAGGCATAATCAGACAAGTTCAAATTAATTAAAATAATTAAAGATTGCCATGACAAGATGAAAAACTAGGCTGCAATGCAAAACAATAAAACACAAGCACCAGTTCCCATGAAGACAAAATGATGTTTAATTGTTAATGACAGTTTCCATTGTTTGCATTATTAACTCCTTCACTGCAAAGCGATTTTTGTTGAAACTTTTTTATCATCACATTTATTTGAAACATGGGATGTGAAGCTAACAATTAGATATAGGGTAAAATAGAAGTTTCGCACAGAAATTGTTATTCTGAGATCGTTAAAATTTTTATAAAATGTTAATTTGATGTTTGTTAAAATAGTTACATAGTTACATAGTTATATAGGCTGAAAAAAGACATGCGTCCATCGGGTTCAGCCTCTCCCACATAACCTACTGCTGTTGATCCAAAAGAAGGCAAAAAACCCAGTCTGAAATATGCAACACACCGGGAAAAAATTCCTTCTTTACCCCAGAATGGCGTCAGATTTCTCCTTGGATCAAGAAGCTTTTACCCACATATTAAATATTATAACCCTTAATATTCTGTGTCTGCAGGAAGTCATCTAGTCGTTTTTTAAAAGTCTGTACAGACTCTAACCCAACCACCTCAACAGGCAGAGAATTCCACAGCTTTATTGTTCTCACCGTAAAATAACCCTTCCTATGCTTTAAGTTAAATTTTCTTTCTTCCAGTCTAAATGGATGACCCCTTGTCCTATGTATAGTCCTATTAATGAATAGGTTATCAGACAATGGTTGATAATGGCCCCGTATATATTTATATAAGGTTATCAGATCCCCTCTAAGGCGCTGTTTCTCTAAACTAAACAGGTTTAAGCTTGTTAGTCTTTCCTCATAACTTAACCCTTCCATTCCCCTTATTAATTTAGTCGCCCGTCTCTGCACTTTTTCAAACGCTATAATATCTTTTTTTAAGACAGGTGCCCAAAATTGCACGGCATGTTCACGGCCTGACCATTGATTTATACAGAGGCAAAATTATGTTTTCATCCCATGAGTGAACTCCCCTTTTAATGCATGCCAATACTTTGCTGGCCTTGGCGGCTGCTGTTTGACATTGCACAATGTTACTTAGTTTGAAGTCTATGATTATTCCCAAATCCTTCTCCTGCTTGGATTTCCCTAACTCCGTACCATTTAGGGTAGAAATTACTTGTGTGTTCTTCACTCCAAAGTGCATAACTTTGCATTTAGCTAGATTAAATCTCATCTGAAATTTAAGTGCCCAGTCCCCCAATTTATCTAAATCCCTCTGCAGCGAAGTAACATCCTGCTCACATTGTATTACTTTTCCTAGTTTTGTGTCATCTGTAAACACTGATACATGACTTTCAATGCCTATCTCAAGGTCATTTATAAATAAATTGAATAGTATTGGTCCTATAACAGACCCCTGAGGGACACCACTTACCACTGGTGTCCATCTTGAAAATGTACCATTTATGACCACTCTCTGTACCCTATCTTTTAGCCAGTTTTCTATCCAAGAACAAGTATTTTCATCTAGACCAATTTTTCTCAATTTAAATAGTAACCTTTTGTGTGGAACTGTGTCGAAAGCTTTGGCAAAATCTAAGTAAATCACATCCACTGCGACCCCCTGATCTATACTTCTACTTACTTCCTCATAGAACGTAATTAGGTTAGTCTGACATGATCTGTGTTTCATGAAACCATGCTGATTTTTGCCAATTACATTATACCTCCCAATAAATTCCTGAATATTATCCCTTAGTAACCCCTCAAATACTTTCCCAGCCACAGATGTTAAGCTCACAGGTCTATAATTCCCAGGCACAAATTTTAAACCTTTCTTAAATATAGGGACCACGTCAGCTTTTCTCCAATCCTCTGGTACGATTCCTGAAAGAAAGGAATCTTGAAAGATTAAGAACAGAGGTTTACATATTTCAACACATAGCTCTCTCAGTACTCGCGGGTGAATTCCATCTGGCCCTGGGGCTTTATTCACATTCACATTGTTTAATTTCTGCAAAACCTTGTCCTGAGTCAACCAGTCACTTTGTATTAGTAAGTTTTTATTAATGAATTTCATGTCTCCTGTTATAGGTTTCTCTTTGATAAATACTGAAGAAAAATAATCATTTAAAATTTCTGCCTTATCCTGATCTTCAGTTAACAATAACCCTGACTCAGATTTTAGTGAACCTACATTTTCACTCTTGGGTTATTTAGAATTTATGTACCTAAAGAATCTTTTAGGGTTGGTCTTGCTCTCTTTGGCTATTTCTTTTTCATTTTCCAGTTTAACCCATCTAAACGCATTTTTACATGCTTTATTGGCTGCCCTATATGCTTTCTAGGATGCCTCAGATTTATCAAATTTAAAAGCTTTAAATGCCTTCTTTTTATTTTTCATTTCCTTAGTTACCTTCCTACTAAGCCACATTGGTTTCAGTCTGTTTCTTTTATATTTATTAACCAGTGGAATATATTGTGACGTGTACTTTTCTAGTGTTAGTTTAAAGTTATTCCACTTATCCTCAGTGTTTTTCCCGTGAAAGAGTTTCTGCCAGTCAGTGACATTGAGAGCTTCCTTTATTTTAATAAAGTTAGCCTTTTTAACCCTTTCGCTGCTGAGGCTTTTCACACCTCTGTGCTGAGGTCATTTTTACCGGTTTTGCTCATCATGTTTAAACGTGTTTTGAAGGCTTATTTTAGTATATGACCCAGACATATTATATATCGTTCTTTCCGTCAGACTCGGTAGATTCATAATATGTCATTATTATATGTATACGTCATGACCTGTCTGTATATTATAACAAAAAATGCAATAAAATATGTATTTTCAATAATTTACAATGTGTAAAGTGGTTTTTTTTCACATTTTAACATGCGAGCAATTGCGGTTATATTTTGTATGGGGTGCGCTTGTTAAAAAAATTAGAGATGGGGTCTCGTTACATTTTTTTTTGGGGAAAATTACACGACTTTTAACAAACGCACCGCATACAAAAATCGTTAGTGCAGCATCATTGTTCACATTATAATTGAAATGGGAACAATATTGCTGCATTAACAAACCAAAAAAAAGAAAAAAAAATGTTTATTTTTTTTTTTATAATTTTTTTTAATATATTTTTAATTTTATTTTTAATTTTTATTTTTTTTAAAAAACTTTTTTCACAGTAGTGTTTGGTATCGTTGGAACGGCCATGCTCTGGCCGATCCAACCATACCAAACCTTAACCCCTAGCTGCCACGGATCGGGAGATAGGGAGTTCATTGGAACTCCCTATCTCCACCATTGGTGGCAGTTAGGGGTTAACTCCAGGACTGACGTCATCGTGCTATGCACGATGACGCCAGTCCTCAGGGGGAGTTCCCGGAGGCTTGGCCGACATCCAAGATGTCGGCCAGCTCCGGGAAAGGATCACGAACCGGCGCTTTTCAGTGCCGATTCGTGATCCGGCTCCCCAGGGGTTAATGCCAGGTACCATTTGGAAGGGCAGGCTGTGCCCTTCCAAACGGTGCCTGGGTTAACCCCCGCAACGCCGCCGATCGGGAGGGAGAGAGGTCCGAAGGACCTCCCCCCCTCCCTTTCAGGCGCCTCCTCCGCACATGCGGGGGGGGGGCGCCTGAATTAGGTGTCATTAGGACACCTAATTTCACCAGCGGCGGTTCCGGATGCTGGGCTGACATCGAGGATGTCAGCCCGCACCGGGGGGGCCAGCGATCGGCCGGAACCCGGCCGAACGCTGACCCCAAAGGGAGGACGCGCTCAGCGCGTCCTCCGCACAGCAGGAGCCATGTGGAGGACGCGCTCAGCGCGTCCTCCGCATGGAAGTGGTTTTAAAATTATATGTTTTAGCATGCCCCTTATGAATGTGTTTTTTTGAGTTTATTTCAAAAGTCACCATATTATGGTCACTGTTTCCCAACTGTATTCATTTATCCTTTACAGAAATATTGCTAAAATGTAAATGGTGTCCTTTATCTTACACAATTTCAACCGGGGTCTGCATTATTATCATGCAGGCAGAAAAGACCATAAGATGGTAAAAATAAAAAAATACATGTTTCCCAATGTTCCACCACAAATCCTTCTGCCATCCCAGGCTGACCCCGCTCACACAAGCTCCCACAGAGCTCGAGTGTGATGGCATCTCGATCCACAGAGTCCAATGTGTCCAAGGGGAAATTTTGATCTATGCATTTTTCGCGAAGCAAACATCATGATATCCAGGGGCCTCATTCCAAGGTTAACACAAAGCTAAGCACTCAAACCGTACAGTGTTAAGGTTCTAGAAGGTAGCTTAATATCTGGAGATGCTATTCTGACCACGCCACTCCTTACTGTAAATTAATGACTTCTACATTTTATAAAGGAGCCATTAATTAGCAGTTTGCTGATGAAGAACAAACTATTCCAAACTCACTCGCTCTTCACCTGTGACCTGATATTCACCAAAGCATGACAGCTTTTACCTTGGTGTTAAATGATTTTGTTTTTGTAAAAATCAATTAACATATTATTTTAAAGCCAATCAAAAATTCCAATCTTACCTGAGATTCCTCGATGAAGAGAGCGGGTCAATCTGCTGCTTCCTGTCTCCCTACATAGCAGAACACTGGCAATAGTTAACGCCCAGTATTCTTCTGCAAATCCTTCTGCTGTTCTGCAAGACCCTGCTCAAGCAAGCTCCTGCAGTGCTTGAGCAAGGTTTCACTTGGCTCCATAGAGTCCTATAGACTTTTGGAGCTAACAACAAAAAGCACCACTGCCATTATCCACCTGTGGTTTACAAGTATTCCAACTGTAGCCTCGGGTACAGCGACTCGGTTGGAATACAGCCATTTATAACAAGCCGCAAATAGAAAAGGGCTTGCGCAGGATTTTTCCATTTGTGACTGTCTGTTAATGGAATGTGGCCCTAGGTTTTTAACCCCTTCACTAATGACATCGAGATTCTCTACTTCACAGGCACCACTTGGTTCAACGATATCGAGATATCTCGATATGCTGATCTGCAGCCCAAAAGCAAATTAAATTTGTTTGCTACTTTTGGGCTGCAGAAGCCCCCAAATTTTAGTCCTGTGGGCATAATGCCCAAAGAGCTAAAACTGTAAAATTGTCAACTGAAAGCTCTGAAATATTCGCCTTTAAGAAGCAACCAGCAGCCGATGCAAGGAGAAAAAGAAGAAAATAGACTTGCTGTTTAAACCTCTGTAACTCAATTTGCCCAGTAGATGGTGCCAACCACTGGCCAAATAGTTTATTTACAACAATAGCTTTGTAATACTGTATAATTAATCCAAAAAATATTTTTGAAAAAAAAACACTGGTTTCTGACAATGTTATTTTGGAAAATCAGAAGGGGTTAATTCCTTAATTTTGTTTATACCAGATGCAAGAGACTCTCTGATAAAAACAATATTATTGATAAATGAGTTTCTGCTACAGTGAATTATCGTATAGAGGGTTAGAAATATGCAAAGGAGTTTCTTTAATGTTGTTAAGCCAACATTTGTTTTTGATTACATCTTTTGTAAGAGATCCTGGGGGTAATGGAATGTAGAATTAAGTATTTAATTATACACAAATATATTTTCCCAACAAACAAACTGGTATTTCAGAGCAATTAATCAATACAGCGGACTCAGTTGTAGTGAACCACAAAGCACTTGGTGAAGAAGATATGAAGTATATACATGACGTCCCGTAGGATAAGAGACCAGTTTCTCAAAACAATAAAAATGGAAAGCATGCACTGTTAGCCACTATCTTCCAGGATAAGTGAATTTTTTTGTTTCCTGAAAAGAATATAAATTAAAGCTTTCATTCTGCTGAATAGATATCAGGTTCTCTGGTACATAAAGCATTTTCTATAATCCAAAAGCAAATAATAAATAAATAAATGAATTTTTTTTTTACCTCAATTTGATTTCACTTGTTTATATAAATTGGAATGTCAGTCATATTATATTTATTTTGCTGGTGCAGTTATGCTTGTTTATTTATTTTTCTGTTTATCTTTTTCATTCCCTTTTAACTCTTTTTTTTGAAAAATATCTGTTATATTCAATATATCTGTATGATCTTCAATGCAAAATTTTGCATACTATTAACCACTTTGCTGCGGAGGACGCGCTCAGCGTGGCCTCCCGCAGGAAGCGTTGTCTGCGACGGATGCGCTGAGCGCGTCCTCCCTTTGCAGCCAGCGATTGGCCGGTCGCTGTGCCCCCCTGTGCGGACTGACATCCTTGACTGCCGCGGGCACCAATATATTGTCATCGTAGCGGCGCGATGACATCTATTGCAGGCCCCCCCCCCCGCAAGTGTGGAGGAGGTGCCTGAAAGGGAGGGGGAGGTCGTTTGGACCTCTCTCCCTCCCCTTCAGTTCAGGGCAGCGATCGAAGCCAGGCACGGTTTGGAAGGGCACAGCCTGCCCTTCCAAATGGTGCCTGGCTTTAACCCCTTGGGGACCGGATCGCTATTCGGCAAATATACAGACAGGACATGATGTATACATATAATAATGATAAATTATGAATCTGCCGAGTCTGCTGGAAAGAACGATATATAATATGTCTGGGTCATATAATAAAATATTGCTTCAAAACGCGTTTAAACATGATGAGCGAAACCGGTAAAAATGACCTCAGCACACAGGCGTGAAATGGCTCAGCAGTGAAGGGGTTATAATGCTTTAGTACCTTGGCGATGATGCTCATGGTGCTATAACATTGAGGGCACCTTCTGGAGCCCAAATGCAAATTAAATTAATTTGCAACAAACAAATTTATTTTGCAATGATATAGCATAGCCCCAGATTAACATTAAATTACCATTAATTTTAAAATTAAATGAAATTTCCATTTTCAACAGAGCTGAGGGTTAAAAACCTTGTAAAAAGTCTTGAATGGGTTAAGAACTGTTGTAATTCTGAAGGGGGTAAGAATTTTTGAAGCTTTAAAGGGTTAAAATCTGGTAAAATCTTTAAGGCTAGGGTCAGATGAACGTGATTTCTACGGACTGTACGTCCGTGCAGTACGGACGTACTTTAGTACGGAAGACGCAGTAGTGGCCACACAGTCCGTGATCACGTCCGTGATTCTTCACGGATCAATATAAAAAAGTGAAATATGAGTAACAAAATTAATTGCAGATTGAAGAAAACGAGGGGAAAAGGGTATAAAGAAGCCATATTGTGGATGGTGGGTTTCCCCAAGATGGATGCAGTTCAAGTATTTGTGTTCGCCACTACGGGCTACCTGTACCTCAGGAACAAGTGACAACGGTCGCAACGGTCCCATCAACGCTGCTAGATACATGCATGGCCACTTTGTGACGCTGTACAGGTCACTGCGAGAGAGGGACCCGGCAAAGTTCTTCAACTACCTGCGGATGTCCATCCCCTCCTTCGACGAACTGTTGTCGAAGGTACGTGAGCCGTTGACGAAGAGGGACACAAACATGAGGGACGCCATACCACCAGAGGAGATGCTGGTCATCACGTTGCGGTAAGTACCATCAAACACCAGCATTCACGACTTCCCTGCCAGTCAGCAGACATGTGCCCACATTGTCCGTGTGTAGTGATATGCCCACTCGCACATGCATACACACACACACATGCGCATCGCATATCATCACACATACTCAATAATGCATGACACCGCCATCAATGACATAAAAATCTGTGTTTCATGCACAATAATGTAAATTCCAAAACAAAGAATGAATACACACCATATGTTCATGAACATAAAATTTATAAAAGGAAAATGACAGAGGCCACAAACATGTGGCAAATACAGGGAAAACATATGCTTCCAACGCATAGAAGAAACAGGTATGACAAGGACAGAAAGCTACAAATCCTCATATTGAGGATCTCGGTCATAAGGACCGGGCATGTGACCTTGGTAGTACTCTGACTCAGGGGGTGGTTGCGACCTTGCACCGAGGGATATGGGTTGATGTCGTGGCTGTGGTTGCCGGTAATAACCACTGGCATATTGTGTGTGGGCCACACCACTGCGAGGCACAGGTGGTACTGGTGGGCGGCTCAAAATGTCGTTGATGGTGTCCAATGTTCACCGGCGATACTCCATCTTCTGAGCCAGGCTCATCCGGTGCAACATGCGCAGACACGAATGGTGGAAGGTCATGTCATCATCGTCCCAGAAGCGGCATTGTGGAGGTGGTGGTGGTGGTGGTGGTGCTAGTTGGTGAGCATCCATAAATGTCACCATGGCATGCTCGAACTCTGTACCCGGTGGCCTTCTCCTCTTGGGCGTCGGTCTGGTGGTGTCCGATCTCGCAGTATCTGGCTCCTATGCAGCGGTCTCCTCCTCCTCCAAATGCGATTCGCCTCCACCCTGTTCCACATCTTCAGAGCAGGTGGCTGAACCACATGGCATGACGTCTCACCGTGCCCCGGATGTTGACGGGACATCGATGCTGCTTGCCATAGGTCGTGGTTCGAGGGTCCGTCACAGGAATGAGAGCTGCTCGGCATATACATAACTGCGGCCCCTCCTCGCCGCAGATCCAGAGCGTGCCAATTCTGCATCTTTTTTGAGGACCCGTGTATAATTATCCCTGACCGTCCTCCATTTCACGATGACCTCACGCGCTGCAAAACAGAAGAATTATATTAGGTGCGGTTCATGCAATGTGATCATAACACGCTTTTTGGTTTTTCCATAGGTATCTTGCCAGTGGATGCAGTCTGAAGGACCTGCATTATAATTTCCGTGTTGGCAGATCTACAGCGGGTGAGATCGTTCGCAAGGTGTGCCAGACAATATGGGACACGAGTCATGGGCACGAATTGCTGAGGGATTCCTGGACAGAGCAAACTTCCCAAACTGCCTGGGAGCCGTGGATGGGAAACATGTCTGCATAGTGAAGCCACTGCAGAGTGGCTCACTGTATCACAATTATAAACATTTTTTTCAATTGGCCTACTGGCAGTCGCAGATGCCAACTATTATTTTGTCTGTGTGGATGTGGGGTCATACGGGTAGGAATCTGACTCCACACTGTTCATGAACTCCACACTGTGGAATGGAATAGAGAGTGGGACCCTGAACATCCCCAGACCTACACCTTTGCCTGACACAGACGTGGCAGTCCCCTATGCCTTTGTGGGGGATGAGGCATTCGGCCTGTCCACACATCTCCTGCGACCATACTCAGGGACACACCTGACTGTGAAGAAGTGGGTGTTTAATTACAGGCTGTCGCGGGCGAGACGGTATGTCGAGTGTAGCTTTGGCATACTGAGCAACAACTGGAGGATATTTCATAGGCCGTTAGATGTGCAAATAGATTTTTGTGTAGATATAGTGAAATGCTGCTGTGTGTTGCATAATTTTGTTCGTGGGAGGGATGGTTTTAACTTGGATGACTCGTTGTCTGTTATTGGTATGGAGGAATTCATTAATGATGATGTCATGCCTGTGAATCGACACAGTAACAGGTATTGCGATGCCCTGGCAACCTATTTCACTAGCGAAGCTGGTGAGGTGCCCTGGCAGATGGGGAGCATTTGACATGTGCCGATCATAAATCCATTTGTCAGTTACATTTAGTTTCTATTCAATATGCATTTGATTATAAATTAAATAATCATATACTCACTCTGCACTTTCTGCTCGTGATCAGACCATGTGTCATATGCAGGGTACACCGCCCTCACCACTGCTGCCCATGCGTCTGTCTTACGGGTCTTGTCCTTATAATGTTCGCTGGCAGTGTCCCACAATTCAGGGTGCTCCCCCACTTCGGTGATAATTCGCTCCACGTCCATGTCACCTGCCGCGTCCACAAATCCCTCCCCTGCGTCCACAAATCACTCCCCAGCATCCACAAATCACTCCCCAGCATCCACAAAACACTCCCCAGCGTCCAGAATACTCCAGCCACCCCGGAAGTTTCTGCAGTCTGGACGTTATGTGTAGGCCGCAAAACAGGTGCGTCTGACGTCTCCTCCTCACGGACACAGGCCGCTAGGCGGACTCAGCGCACTCTGTACAGCCGTTCTAGGGGTTGTACGTTCTTGCCTGCCTTGCGTCCGTGGGCCGCGACCGTTGTGCGTCCGCAGTTCAGTGCGGACGTACTTTGTGTGTCGGGCTCCAATGGGCTTTCTGTCATGCTATCACGGACGTACTTTTGGGCGCCATCACGGACATGAAAACTACGTTTGTCTGACCCGAGCCTAAATGTTTAAATGTTTAAAGCTGCTGGTTATGTCTTTGAGTGTGCTCTCTTCCTGGTATGATTATATATATATATATATAACACCTTATTTTCACTCAATGTATCCCAAAACACATTATTTTACCTTCACTTATAGATTTAAAACCAGCTGCAGAATGCTTCTGATTCACACCCCCAAAGCTGATTACGAATGGAGTTCAAGACTGCAGTAGCTCCATTTGGGCAATAGATGGCAATCTCTGCCTGCCAGATAGGGTATTACAGTAGGGATTACATTGGGAACATTCCCAAATATATCTAATTGTTTAATTAAATTTTCCAAACAACTACTGGTTCCTGACAGTGGATTTTGGAAAATCTGTTGGAAATAAAGGGGTTAACCCTAATATAAAACGTTTGTGTTCTTTAGTGTAATTAAAGGGATTGGTTGATATAAATTGTGCGTATCTCATGCTTTTCTTTAAAGGTTCTAAAGAATTTTTCCTTGTATCCTCTGTGTCTACATTGATCTTTTGTCTTCTTTTCATTCCCAACTCTTTTCATGATATTACATTCTGACTATTCATTTTGATCTGTATATTAATGTTTTTTTCTTATTGTGTTTTTTTAACAGATAAATAACACAACATCTTAAACGAAAAAAGGAACATGAATAAGCAGTAATAATAATAGGGATTATTTTTTGCAGGAAATTAATTTTATTTTATATATTATTCAGGTAATAGAGCTACTTTTATATGTTCTGCCGTGATGAGGAAAATCAATATGCCACAACGTTCAGAGTACATTATGTTACGCCAAGATGAGGTATCAAAGGCTGCCATTCAATCTGTCCTCAGAAAGAAATATATTGGAATTTATGGCACAAGGATGATATTTGGAGTCATTATAAATATAAAAAGTGTTTTAAGAACTGTACGTACTGTTTTATAGGAGTTGTTGTGATTGAGTATAGGAGTAAATATGACCGAATAATAATAAAAAAAAATATTACTTTTTTAGGCTGCTATCCTCTTATCAAATATAGGAGAAATCAGTTTTAGAAAGAAGTTTAAATGCTGCTTTTTATATCCTAGACACAAGCTATTGTGAGTGTCTTCATAGTTAACAACATTGAAATGAAGTATACCTAAAGCAAAGAATTTGGGGACATATGTGAACTGGGAAACTGAAGTTCAAAACCAGGTGTTAAAAATATTATATATTAAAGGATTTGTAAAGTCTTATTCTGGTATGTGACATTTTTTTATATATGCAGATAAATTTCTCTGACCAAAAAAAAAAAGAATATCATCCTGTGACATTTTCAGTAATAATTGAGCTCTACGGTTACTTGCCTGTCTGCATCTTTCCTGCCACAAGAGGGCGTGCAGCTGAGAAATATTTTCCGGAGACAAAGCTTTTTTTTTTCTTTTTAAATTTACAATTTTATTTTGTACAGATGTCATCTCACAATCAAATAAAATCTTGCCCTGAAATGGCACCGAATTGACGAATTTCCCTGTACGGTAACATTTCGGGGTCATTCGGCTATTCAGAAAGCAGGTAGTTCACCAAATTTTGGCAACTGCCTGCAAATATGGTGCCTGTTTGACAGCAGTGAAATCCCCCATAGAGAAGAAATGGTTAATCTATTCAGAGACACCGAACAGCAGTGAAAAGTTACCATAGTGTCCTGCTGTTCGGTGGTTCATTCGACAGTTTTATTCAGGTGAATCCCATTGGCTTCAATGTTACAAATATTACCATTTTAAACCAATACCTATTAAACTGTTTATTATTTTAATCTGCAGGAAAAGTCTCCTTATTGATTTTTTTTTTTAGGATATTTTATGCATTTTTCAGAATTTTTGCGGCAATTTTTTTTTAAAATGTTTTTTTTTCTGTAACAGATCTTTTTGTTAGCATTCATAGGACCTTATATGTTAATTCCGGACATTTTTGTTCAGTAGTTTTTTTGCAAACAGCGTTTCAATTTTGACACTTTCGTTTTTTTCTTTACCCTGTTCGTCAGCTTTTCGGCTTTTTCCGGCGTCTGGTTGGCGCTGTGTTCAGCAGAAAGTTTGTTTTATCCGGACATGTTCAGCGTGTTTTTTGCGGCGGTTCGAGTGATCCGATACTTCGGATCGTATCGGATGCAGTTTTTCGGCAGAATTTTGGTGTATTTTTTGGCGATTGTTCAGCGGGTTTGCGAAAGTTTTGCAGCAGATTTTCAAGTCCCTTCCCTGCACCCCAGGGACCTTGTGGTGAATGCTGAATTCACCACAGGGTCGGGAAATTTCATCCCCGAAGTGCAGGGAACGAGAGAGCACTGAAATATTGGTGACATTTCGGTGCTCTCTGAACAACCCCTTTTTGTGATTGAGCCTAGATTTTGGTTACATGCTTCTAATAGACAGAATCTATGAGAGTGACTGTTCCAGGTATTTATAATTCTGAATATGAGCTTCATTACTTAACATCAGGAAGCATTATTTTACTGAGAGGGTGGTGGATACATGGAACAGCCTTCCAGTTGAAGTGGAAGAGGCCAAAACAGTAATTGAATTTAAGCAGGCATGGGATAGGCATAAGGCTATCCTAAACAAAAGATAAATCCAGGTAAAGTATCCATGTAATTGGGCAGACTAGATGGGCCGAAAGGTTCTTATCTGCCGACATTTTTCTATGTTTCTATGTTTCTAACAATAGAAACATAGAAAGGTTTCGGCAGATAAGAACCTTTCGGCCCATCTAGTCTGCCCAATTACATGGATACTTTACCTGGATTTATCTTTTGTTTAGGATAGCCTTATGCCTATCCCATGCTTGCTTAAATTCAATTACTGTTTTGGCCTCTACCACTTCTACTGGAAGACTGTTCCATGTATCCACCACCGGCTCAGTAAAATAATGCTTCCTGATGTTACTTTTAAACCTTTGCCCCTCTAATCTAAGACTATGTCCTCTTGTTTTGCTATTTTGTTTCCTTTTAAATATACTCCCTTCCTCTACCTTGTGGATTCCCTTTACGTATTTAAATGTTTCTATCATATCTCCTCTGTCTCGTCTTTTTTCCAAGCTGTACATGTTAAGATCATTAAGCCTTTCCTGGTAACTTTTCTCCTTCAAGCCGTACACCATTTTAGTAGCCCTTCTCTGAACTCTCTCTAAGATGTCTATATCCTTCTGGAGATACGGTCTCCAGTACTGCACACAGTACTCCAAGTGAGGTCTCACCAGTGCTCTGTACAGTGGCATGAGCACTTCCCTTTTCCTACTGTTAATACCTCTCCCTACACAACCAAGCATTCTGCTAGCATTTCCTGCTGCTCTATTACATTGACTACTTACCCTTAGATCCTCTGAAATAATGACCCCTAAATCCCTTTCCTCAGATGTTGAGGTTAGGACTGTATCAAATATTCTATATTCAGCCCTTGTGTTTTTACGTCCCAGGTGCATTATCTTTCACTTATCCACATTAAAACTCAATTGCCACAACTCCGACCATTTTTTTAGTTTACCTAAATCATTTGTCATTTGGCTGATCCCTCCAGGAACGTCAACCCTGTTGCAAATCTTTGTGTCATCAGCAAAAAGACATACTTTTCCATTAATACCTTCTGCAATATCACTAATAAAAATATTAAAGAGAATGGGTCCAAGTACTGACCCCTGAGGTACCCCACTGGTAACAAGACCTTGCGCCGAATAAACTCCATTTACCACAACCCTCTGTTGTCTGTCACTCAGCCACTGCCTAATCCATTCAACAATATTGGAATCCAAGCTCAAAGATTGCAATTTATTGATAAGCCTTCTATGCGGAACAGTATCAAAAGCCTTACTGAAATCTAAATAAGCAATGTCTACTGCACCACCTGTGTCTATTATTTTTGTTACCCAATCAAAAAAATCAATAAGATTAGTTTGGCATGATCTCCCTGAGGTAAACCCATGTTGTTTCTGATCCTGTAATCTATGTGTTTTTAGATGTTCAACAATCCTTTCCTTTAACATGGTTTCCATTAATTTCCCCACTACTGACGTAAGACTAACTGGCCTATAGTTCCCCGATTCCTCCCTACTACCCTTCTTGTAAATGGGCACAACATTTGCTAGTTTCCAGTCTTCTGGGACGACTCCTGTTAACAAGGATTGGTTAAATAAATCTGTTAACGGTTTTGCTATTACATCACTGAGCTCTTTTAATAATTTAGGATGAATCCCATCAGGCCCCATAGACTTATTTGTCTTTACTTTAGACAGCTGCTTTAGAACCTCCTCCTCTGTAAACTCATATGTAAATGTCTCTTTAGTGTTCTCTCCTAACTGAGGTCCCTTTCCTTCCTTTTCTTCTGCAAAGACTGAACAAAAATATTCATTGAGGCAGTCAGCGAGACTTTTATCCTCTTCTACATACCTTCCTTCCTTTGTTTTTAATCTAACTAATCCTTGTTTTACTTTTCTTTTCTCGTTTATGTATCTAAAAAATGTTTTGTCCCCCTTTTTTACTGACTGAGCTATTTTCTCTTCTGCGTGTGCTTTGGAAGCTCTTATAAATTGCTTTGCCTCTTTCTGCCTAATCTTATAGGTTTGTCTATCTTCTTCATGCTGAGTTTTTTTATAATTATTGAATGCTATCTTCTTGTTCTTCACTATTTTGGCCACTTCTGCAGAGTACCACAGTGGTTTCTTCCCTTTTTTGTTTTTGCTAACAAGCCGAATGCAATTTCCTGTGGCCTTCAATAATGCTTCCTTTAAATAATCCCATTTCTCTTGGACTCCCTTTAAACTCCTCCAGTCTGATAATGACTCCTTCACACAAAATCTCATTTTAGAAAAATCTGTTCATATTATTATTTATTATTTTTTACTATATTTACTATATTTATTATTGTGTACTCTCCATTTGGCATTATCTAATTAGCTACATGACAGTAGTTAGACATTTCAATGAACAGGTAATGCCTACATGAGTAATTTATTTCTGTTGCAGTGTAATTAATGATGATACATTTTGATTTGCCTGTGAGCAACTCAATAAATAGGCAACCTGCCAGTTTTAAATATATGCCACTGTGCAGATTCAACTTCCCTAGAAGACGGTGTAGCAACTGAGAAGCTCTTGAGACAAAAACATATGTGTTGGGAATATTGCTGGTGGGAATTCCTAAGCAAACTCTAAATCATCATAGTTTTATTTTTAATTTGTTTAACTCACTTAATTTATCTTTATTTCTAAAGATTAAGCTGTTTAATTATACGTCTCTTCTATTCCAAATTACTGGCAAGGATCTCAGAGCTCATTCCTAATGTAATTTGTAAGGCAGCAGTTGTGTGGGGCTTGTTCCAGTACGTTCATTCATTCAGCTGACAAGAAGAGGTCCAACCTGGTAAGATCTGGAGACAGGGGTGGCAACAGATTCTTGGAAATGCCAAAACAATGCTAAAAAAGAAATAGAACCTCTGGATTGTTGCCAATGATACATGTGATGTGTGCTGTAACATGGGTGATCACTGTCCCCATGCAGTCTGCTCCCCCAAAACAAATTAACTAAGCGGTGTTAAAGTAAGTCTATAACAGTTTGGCTATACCATCATTGACAGACATTCATATTCCTCAGGAAAAGGACAGGGGGTAACCCTAATTTGGTTCATTTAAATAGGTGAGGACAGCGATTAAGGCTCCTGCCAGACGAGCGCAACGTTCACGTCCGTGATGGCGCACAAAAGTACGTCCGTGATAGCACGACATAAAGGCCAATAGAGTCCCACACATGAAGTATGTCCGCACTGAACTGCGGACGCACAATGGCCGCAGCAAACGGACGCAAGTTAGGCAAGAACGTACAACCCCTAGAACGGCAGCACAAAGTGCGCTGCGTCCGCAACGTCCGCATAGCTTTGTGTGTGAGTGATGGAACGTGGTCAGACGGACTGCATTTATACATCCAGCATTTTTGACGGACAAAATGGTTTTGCTTTTTAATTTATTTTCCCTGCTACATCCGTCAAAAAATAACGTCAGTGAAAAAACGGACTGTGTGGCCACTACTGCGTCTTCCGTACTAACATACGTCCGTACTGCACGGACGCACAGTCCGTAGAAATCACGTTCGTCTGAGCCTAGCCTAAAACGTAGCATTTATTGTATACTTAAAAAATCAAACTAACAAAAACAAACATACATAAACAACTGTGTCCCACACAAGCCATGTAGAAAAGAAAAAATCAATGCCACATCGGGTGTAGATTCTTTGTATGGGTAGGTGAGACACTGGAAAAATGACAGGCTAAGCTGTTTTTCCTTTGGATTTAATACGTTGAACAGGGTCCAAATAGCTTACCATATGAATAGGTAATAGCATATTGGCAAACAACAAAACATGGGGTCAACCAAAAAAGGTTAGTCTCAAAATTCTCTTATTGTAGAAAGAGTGGCCCAATGCGGCCAGAGTAGAGATCCTTAGAATGGTCTCATAGAACAGTGAAAGAAAGTGCATTTTTTGTATTTTTTGAATCACTGTTCTATGAGACCATTCTAAGGATCTCTATTCTGGCCGCATTGGGCCGCTCTTTCTACAATAAGTGAATTTTGAGACTAACCTCCTTTTTTGGTTGACCCCATGTTTTGTTGTTTGCCAATATGCAATTACCTATTCATATGACAACAGACAAAGAGAAAGCAACAAACTTCCTCAAACAGACATCAGGGTGCTGAATAATAAAACATAACTTTTATTGGTTATAATCGTGGGAACGAACAGACGTCTAAAAAACATATACACAAAAAGAGCTGAGATTAGACATATTGATTTTGGGTAGCACAATATGCTCTGGATTAACACATTTCACTTTGCTATAGATTACAACCCATCGGGGAGGCGTGCACACACAGCAAAGAATTAGACTGTACGTAGCATTCGAAAATACAAAAGGGGAGACATAGTTCTCAAAGCGGCAACCGAAATGAGTAATGGCACACACTTAATTGGCGGAGTACTAGTTCATACACATTTGCATGAGCCACAAGTCCTGAGGATTTAGCTGCTAGGGTGCACAATAGATGCCATATGGGAATCAATAGCAATAACCATTAGCCAGAAAACTGCTAAATTACACCAATCCACACTTCTTGCGTCTTAACTCAAGCTCAGAGACACATTAAAAACAAACTCAACACTGGCGCGTGTTTCGCCGATCACCACATCGGCTTCATCGGGAGTAAAGTTAAATCTAATGACGCTATTCACTTCCCTGTATATATTAGGAAAAGCCCCTAGTCACATGGCTGGAACTGGCCAATCATTCGCCATCAGGAGGCAAGAACGATCATTGGACATGATGCTGTGACAGACTTAAAAAGTCACCTATCGACTGAATGAACCATCATCTGACTGCCCACATCCAATAGATTTTAAAGCATTTTATTATGACCGATCGGACAAAACAGCTGTTAGCATAATAATAGTGGCAGCCAAAACAGATCGGCTGGAGACCCATAAATTCGGCAAATTGCACAAACGCTCATCGCCATGCTTGGATGTAGAAAGCGTTACGGTACATGTGGCACCATTAAGTGCATCGAGATGGTGACCCTCTATTGGCCACTGTAGAAGATGATAGTAGCCCATAGTTATAATGAAGGTCATGTGTTGTACATACCAATAAACACAACGCTTGATGGTGGTCTAGCAACTAGATGAAGGTTGGGTGCTAGATTGGGTGAATACAGGTGATACTCCATTATTCACCAGGAATACAGATTATAAAGGTAGAGACTACAGCAGCCTAAAATAGTCTCAAATAAAGGGCCCCCATATTGAATGAATTTAACAGATGTAAATTAGAAGGCATAAATAGTCACAACTGCACTTAGGATCATGGGTCCCTCATTAAGATCTAAATATGATCTATCGATCAAACAAGGTAATCTAATTAGCTGGAAATACTCGACATAAAGTAGACAGTGTGGAGTAATAACAGTCACAATTACAGTAAATCAGAGGGTACCACGAAAGAGAAAGGACACCAGATCAAAAAAATTCCAAGTGGTGCTAGATTGGGTGAATACAGGTGATCCTCCATTATTCACCAGAAATACAGATTATAAAGGTAGAGACTGCAACAGCCTAAAATAGTCTCAAATGAAGGGCGTAAATGAGAAGCCCTCATTGAGACCAAGTGGAGCCAAAGACCGTATCTGATAAATCCACCAACATTCTCTACGACGTAATTTCAGATCAAAGTCACCTTTTCTAGGGGATGGGGTCACCAACTGCAACCCACAGAACCTAAGCGATCCAGCATTATTGTCATGATATTGTGACAAATGACGTGAAATCGGGGTCTCTTGAGATCGTTTAACCAAGGATACAGGGGCAGAAGGGATCGATAAACTCCCTATTGAATAATGACGATATTGCCATTGAACATCTAAGTGATCCTGACCCCTTAAGTATATTTGAATCTTGTAAAACATCACTTGGTCTATCTCCCTCTCCTCCCTGTGAACCCTTATTGCCATCACCGAATAATAGATGGGGAATTTCTGCAATATTCAATTTGATGCGACTGCAACTACTTCTGTGGCTCCACCTTATATGCCTGTTCAGCAGGGAATTAATACTGTGCAAGTACTGTCGGATGTTGTCCCATGTGAGAGATTGTCATCCTCTGATAACCAGTCTCTAAGGATAGTCAATCTCTCAGAATTTCAGTTGAACACACACCATATAAG
This sequence comes from Leptobrachium leishanense, assembly GCA_009667805.1. Classification (NCBI taxonomy): domain Eukaryota; kingdom Metazoa; phylum Chordata; class Amphibia; order Anura; family Megophryidae; genus Leptobrachium; species Leptobrachium leishanense. The sequence continues at coordinate 122,186,841 of CM019069.1, forward strand.
TGTATTGAATAAAGGTTTATCCTTTGTTCCACGACCTAGGTTTAATAGATTTGAATGGGTGAAAGATGTGCACCTGTTTAGTCGCAAACTTGCATTACACAAATTATATAGGACTAAAGATGAAATTAAAGCAAAGAGAATGGGTTTGGAATACTCGGATCTACCGTGCTTACAAGATTTGATGGACCTATTAGATCAATCGGCAGACACTAGGGTTGGTCTAACAGACCTACGACCGAGAAGTAGGTTTACTCCCAATCTGAGGGAATTTGGAAATGTCGATCTTTTTTGCAAACTTGTCTGTTCTGATATTGATAAAATTGATACTCACAATGTGGTTAAGATCCATCCGGATAACCTGATGATTAATGAGAGAAATGCCCTGACTGAATTGGAAAAGGATAACAATTTATTGATTAAACAATCTGATAAAGGGGGAAATGTCGTATTAATGACAGTTGTTAAATATGAAAAGATGGTAATGAGTATTTTGGATGATCGATTTACGTATACTATCTTGCCAAAGGACCCTACTTCCGATTTCTTGGTACAACTGCGACTCTTGGTCAATCATGCCTTTAATACATCTGTGATTTCTAAAACCGAATGTGATTTTTTGATCCCTTCCAATCCCACACGGGCTACATTCTACTGCATCCCCAAAACCCATAAAAGCACATCTGAACCCCCTGGATGGCCAATCGTGTCTGTTAATGATAATCTTACACAGAATATGAGTATATTCCTTGACAAAGTTCTTCACAAATATGTTGTGGCATTACCATCCTACATAAGAGATACCAAACAGATATTGCAGACCCTTAAAGATAAAAACTTCAATGATGACGTCTTATTATGCAGCTTGGATGTTGAATCATTGTATTCATGTATACCTCATGATTTGGGGCTTCTACATGTCCAAAAGATCTTGTCAAGAGATAATACAATATCAGATACGACTAGCAAATTTTTATTAGACGTCCTTGAGTTCATTTTGAAACACAATGTTTTTGTGTTTAATGGCCGTTACTATCATCAGATCAGAGGGATGGCCATGGGGTCATCTTGTGCCCCTTCATATGCCAACTTGTTTTTGGGGGTGTGGGAAGATGAGATTGTCTTCGGTAATGATTTGAGTTCCTTTCATTCCAAAATTGAGATGTGGTATCGTTATATTGATGACATACTCATCGCTTGGCGAGGTACTTAATCTTCTTTTGAGGAATTTGTGACTAAATTGAATGATAATTGTCTGAACCTTAGGTTTACCTTTGAAGTACAGAAATATGAAATAGATTTTTGGACATCAAGATTATCAAAAATGTCACTGGCGAATTAACAACTACATTGTACCGTAAAAAAACAGCTTCAAACAACTTATTACATTGGGCGAGTTTCAACCCAAATCCATCAAAAAGGGGGATCCTGATCGGGCAGTACCTGTGGTTACGCAGAATCTCTTCCACAGATGAGGAATTTATTAAAAAATCACAAATTCTGCGAAAGGGTTATCCCAACCGGTGTCTTAAAGTGGCATTCCAACGAGCAATGTCAATGTCGTGAGAAGATCTTTGGACTGACCACAAAAAATCCAATACTAAACTAATTCGGTGTATTGGTACCTATGATGCAGGATGGTATCCTGTGAGGGAAATATTAGATCGGTATTGGCCACTATTAACATTTGACCCTCAGCTAACGGATGTACTTACAGCTAAGGCATCTATGACAGCAAGACGTAGCTGTAACTTAAGAGATAAGTTGGTTCACAGTCATCATCAGGTTTTACCTAGAGTCAAATCGACCACTTGGTTGGCTCGTGATCTGAGAGGTACTGATAAATGTGGTCGATGTGTTGCTTGCAGCTATATTTTGAAAACGTCTAAAAATTTCATGGATTCTCAGAATAACGTCAAGTTTCAAATCGACTCTTTCTTCAGTTGTTATTCAGCAGGACTGGTTTACCTTATTTCATGTAGATGTGGAAAGAAATACGTGGGCAAGACTTTGCGTCCATTGAAGAGAAGAATTATGGAGCATGTCCATTCTGTTAAACGATCTCAAGAGACCCCAATATCACATCATTTGTCACAATATCATGACAATAATGCTGGATCGCTTAGGTTCTGTGGGTTGGAGTTGGTGACTCCATGCAGTAGAAAAGGTGACTTTGATCTGAAATTACGCCGTAGAGAATGTTGGTGGATTTATCAGATACGGTCTTTGGCTCCACTTGGTCTCAATGAGGGCTTCTCATTTACGCCCTTCATTTGAGACTATTTTAGACTGTTGCAGTCTCTACCTTTATAATCTGTATTTCTGGTGAATAATGGAGGATCACCTGTATTCACCCAATCTAGCACCACTTGGAATTTTTTTGATCTGGTGTCCTTTCTCTTTCGTGGTACCCTCTGATTTACTGTAATTGTGACTGTTATTACTCCACACTGTCTACTTTATGTCGAGAATTTCCAGCTAATTAGATTACCTTGTTTGATCGATAGATCATATTTAGATCTTAATGAGGGACCCATGATCCTAAGTGCAGTTGTGACTATTTATGTCTTCTAATTTACATCTGTTAAATTCATTCAATATGGGGGCCCTTTATTTGAGACTATTTTAGGCTGCTGTAGTCTCTACCTTTATAATCTGTATTCCTGGTGAATAATGGAGTATCACCTGTATTCACCCAATCTAGCACCCAACCTTCATCTAGTTGCTAGACCACCATCAAGCGTTGTGTTTATTGGTATGTACAACACCTGACCTTCATTATAACTATGGGCTACTATCATCTTCTACAGTGGCCAATAGAGGGTCACCATCTCGATGCACTTAATGGCGCCACATGTACCGTAACGCTTTCTACATCCAAGCATGGCGATGAGCGTTTGTGCAATTTGCCGAATTTATGGGTCTCCAGCCGATCTGTTTTGGCCGCAACTATTATTATGCTAACAACTGTTTTGTCCGATCGGTCACAATAAAATGCTTTAACCCTTTCGCTGCTGAGGCTTTTCCCGCCCCTATGCTGAGGTCATTTTTACCTGTTTTGCGCATCATGTTTAAACGTGTTTTGAAGGCTTATTTTAGTATATGACCCAGACATATTATATATCGTTCTTTCCGTCAGACTCGTAGATTCATAATATGTCATTATTAATGTATACATTATGTCATGTCTGTATATTATAACAAAAAATGCAATAAAATATGTATTTTCAATAATTTACAATGTGTAAAGTGTTTTTTTTCCACATTTTAACATGCGAGCAATTGCGGTTATATTTTGTATGAGGTGCGCTTGTTAAAAAAATTAGAGATGGGGTCTCGTTACATTTTTTTTGGGGAAAATGACACTATTTTTAACAAACGCACCGCATACAAAAATCGTTAGTGCAGCATCATTGTTCACATTATAATTGAAATGGGAACAATATTGCTGCATTAACAAACCCAAAAAAATAAAAAAAAGTGTTTAATTTTTTTTTTAATTTTTTTTTTTTTTTTTTTTTATTTTTATTTTTCATTTTTTTTTTTTTTACAAAATTTTTCACTGTAGTGTTTGGTATCGTTGGAACGGCCATGCTCTGGCCGATCCAACGATACCAAAATTAACCCCTAGCTGCCACGGATCGGGAGATAGGGAGTTCATTGGAACTCCCTATCTCCACAGTTGGTGGCAGTTAGGGGTTAAGTCTAGGACTGGCGTCATCGTGCTACGCACGATGACGCCAGTCCTCAGGGGGAGTTCCCGAGGCTTGGCCGACATCCAAGATGTCGGCCAGCTCCGGGAAAGGATCGCGAACCGCGCGCTTTCAGCGCCGATTCGCGATCCAGCTCCCCAGGGGTTAATGCCAGGCATCATTTGGAAGGGCAGGCTGTGCCCTACCAAATGATGCCTGGGTTAACCCCCTGTGCGCCGCCGATCGGGAGGGAGAGAGGTCCGAAGGACCTCCCCCCCTCCCTTTCAGGCGCCTCCTCCGCACATGAGGGGGGGCGCCTGAATTAGGTGTCATCGCGCCCCCGCGATGACACCTAATTCTGGCGGCTGCTGGTCCGGATGCCGGGCTGACATCCAGGATGTCAGCCCGCACCGGAGGGGCCAGCGATCGGCCGGAACCCGGCGAACGCTGACCCAATGTGAGGACGCGCTCAGCGCGTCCTCAGCACACAGCGGGACTGCTGAGGACGCGCTGAGCGCGTCCTCAGCAGCGAAGTGGTTAAAATCTATTGGATGTAGGCAGTCAGATGATGGTTCATTCAGTCGATAGGTGACTTTTCAAGTCTGTCACAGCATCATGTCCAATGATCGTTCTTGCCTCCTGATGGCGAATGATTGGCCAGTTCCAGCCATGTGACTAGGGGCTTTTCCTAATATATACAGGGAAGTGAATAGCGTCATTAGATTTAACTTTACTCCCGATGAAGCCGATGTGGTGATCGGCGAAACACGCGCCAGTGTTGAGTCTGTTTTTAATGTGTCTCTGAGCTTGAGTTAAGACGCAAGAAGTGTGGATTGGTGTAATTTAGCAGTTTTCTGGCTAATGGTTATTGCTATTGATTCCCATATGGCATCTATTGTGCACCCTAGCAGCTAAATCCTCAGGACTTGTGGCCCATGCAAATGTGTATGAACTAGTACTCCGCCAATTAAGTGTGTGGCATTACTAATTTCGGTTGCCGCTTTGAGAACTATGTCTCCCCTTTTGTATTTTTGAATGCTACGTACAGTCTAATTCTTTGCTGTGTGTGCACGCCTCCCCGATGGGTTGTAATCTATAGCAAAGTGAAATGTGTTAATCCAGAGCATATTGTGCTACCCAAAATCAATATGTCTAATCTCAGCTCTTTTTGTGTATATGTTTTTTAGACGTCTGTTCGTTCCCACGATTATAACCAATAAAAGTTATGTTTTATTATTCAGCACCCTGATGTCTGTTTGAGGAAGTTTGTTGCTTTCTCTTTGTCTGTTGTTATATAATTTATCAGGTTTAATCCTTTATCAGGGTGTTCACCTTGATTCTGATTGTGTTTATGAGGTGGGGTGACTGTTGCTTCCATCTACTTTTGTTGTGGGTGTTTTCTTGCTGTTTCTACCTATTCATATGGTAAGCGATTTGGATTTAATACGTTGAACAGTGTCCAAAGGAAAAATAGCTTAGTCTGTAATTTTTCCAGTGTCTCACCTACCCATACAAAGAATCTACACCCGATGTGGCATTGATTTTTTCTTTTCTACATGGCTTGTGTGTGACACAGTTGTTTATGTATGTTTGTTTTTGTTAGTTTGATTTTTTTAAGTATACAATAAATGCTACGTTTTAATCGCTGTCCTCACCTATTTAAATGCTCCCCCAAAACCCAGGGAAACACAGGAGATCCTTGCAAATTCAAAACCACACAGACACTGGCTTCATTTTCACTTTACATTTTGAAAAAACACACACACAGGGGAATGTACAGAAACAATGGAAACACGCCCAGCATTGGAACAGTGGCTTAGGGAGTAACACAGGGAGTAGGGATCATGTTACAGCTGTTTTCAGGGGGGATGGTGATGCAAGCATGGGCAGACAAAGGAATCCAAACGCACAAAGGAAAAGAATAACACAGCGTATACAGTTATACCACAGGAGACTACACAATAAATACAGAAGGGAATATTAATATAACACAGACATCAGGGAATAGCACAAAGAAAACACAAACCCCCTACATCTAAAATTGTAGATACAGGGTGACTTTAACAAAGGAAAGAGCAGGAAAACATCATCATCAAATATGAAACATCATGCCTGCACCTCTCAAATCCATTTCTAGGCCCATGTACTTCAAGTCCAAAGTGATGCACGTCACATGTGCCACAACACCTTTCTCCATTTCTATTACTTCTTCACCCAGGAGTGGAGGGGGAGGGACATGCCCCTCTCCCAAATTTATATCTAGCCCCAACAACTTGCATGGTTGGGGCTGGGGAGTACATATGCCTAATCATTTGTCAAAAAGTTAATTCTGCTAGATTTTGTGACTTGATCCCATTCTCATTATCCTGTGTCTGGGACTATGTTCAGTCACCAAGCAGTCCCTTGGAGGAGACCCTGATGATGATAGATAGCGTATTTATCAAGGTGAGAGGATATGTGCTATGGTTTGCCATAATGAGCTATGGGCTGAGAAATCACAGTTCTTTTTCCCTTAATCAGCAGGATAGGGGAGAACATAAGGGTTGCATATCACGTTGCCCTTGCTAAAACAGGGACGCTAAGGGGAAAAATTTGTGTTTGCTAATCTCCCCTTAGCACCCCTGTTTTACCTTTTTGATTACGGGGCAGGCGTTGAGTTCAGCAGCCTATCCCGTAGCAGCCACCTTGGCTCCTGAATGCTCGGGGCAGCGCTAATGCACATGACAAGCAAGATCTCACCTCTCGTGAGATCCTACTGGTCGGCAGAGTGATGTGGAGTGAGACTGGGGACTTTGTCGGCGACATTTCGTGCTTTCTGAATAACCCCTTAATTTTTTGGGCACAATGTTGGTGAACCTACATGTGATCTACTAAAGCAACACCAAATCCTAAAACTGATCCCACAGTCTTGTTTAGTAAGTGGTTATTTTTTTTGGCCAAGGAGTGTACATAACATCAGAAGCAGTTGGATCATTTCTTCTTTGGGCAAAACTATTCGATGCTTATTTCTGCATTTAAGAAAGGAGAACTCGACTTTTCATTTCTAAGTAACTCATTAATAAAAAATGTCTGTAAGTTTGTGAAACAAAGTAATCAAATTCCAGCCACGCCATATACTTATTTTTAGCTCATTGAGACCTGAAAACACTACTAGATGGCACAAATATAAATGTAGCAAATAGCTTGTGTTGGAGGCGAACTGTTATTTTGTTCCTTCCTCACCGTTTTCATTCATTAAATACCCTTGTTCTTATTGCAGGCAATGAATATCATATATATAATCTAATGATGACTTTAAGGATTCAAACCTAAATTCAATTTTTGCTCTTGGTGTCTCATTCTGCAATACGGATGTAGGACTGCTGTCATCACTGGTCAGCTGGAAATCAGGACTGGTGCCAATACTCGCTAAAGTCTGCATTTGCCTTGCAGTGGGACTGTCAGTGCTCCTTGCTTGGCAATTTTTTGGACTTGGCAAAGTAGCCAGCCTTTAATTGCATGTTCTGTTTCTTTGCATTTTAGCTGGGCTTGACTAATTTAATGCTCAGGTCTTAACCACAACTCCTTTTTGGGTTGGAGCATACTTCAACTTGCACTTGTGCCAGTTCCTATACTTATAGTGGTGAGGATTAGGGATTGGCTGCTGGTTCGAATCAGTTCGAAGTTCGATTCGAACATCGGCTGTTAGAAAATTTGTGAACCTCGAACTTTTCGGGACGTTCGCGGAAAGTTCGAAAAAAAAATCAAAAAAATGCTTAAAAGATCCTAAAAAATCTAAAAATAAAGAGACTCTTTACTGCAGAATATAATAATAAACGGTTTATTAGATATTGCATTAAAATGGGAATATTTCCCCCTCATTGTTGGTCAAACATTTCCCACTCATTGTTCGTCAAACCTTTCCCACTCGTTGGTGTTAAAACATTTCCCATGGCTTCAAATCACGTTTAAACATGAGCAAAAGCAGTAAAAATTAGCTCAGCACATAGCGGTGAAATGGCTCAGCACTTAGCAGTGAAAGGGTTAAAACCTTTTTTTCCCTCATTGTTTCCTGTCCCCCAGGGCAGTACCCGGACCCCCATACACCTTTTATGGGCAATATCTTGCATATATGCCCTCTTGGAGGGCACCTTAATTTTCAAACATTCAAGCCCCATTGACTTGCATTCTGTTCACATTGTGTTCGAGTTCGCTGTCGAACTTTTTCGGGTGTTTGAGTTCTAATACGAACTGAACACAGGGCTCATCACTAGTGAGAATATCGCGGCTCTGCTGTGTCGCCACAGTCCATAGTGACTTTCAGGTCTTTTCAGCAGAATTAACTTACATTAAATCACAGTACGGTCATTGTTACAATTTCAATGCTTAGTGACTCAAGACCAACAACAATAATGAACATGACCAATTACCCAGATTGTGAGTTCCTACGGGAATAGGGCCCTCATCTCCTCCTGTACTGTTTGTCAAATGTTGTTCAATGTATTGTAACCCTGTCTATACTGTGCTTATTGTACAGCGCTGCGGAATATGCTGGCGCTTTATAAATAAAGAATAATAATAATAATAATAATTACTACATATTTTGAAGAACAATACATTGACAAAACCTTTGGATTTTTTTTTTTTTAAACTGAAGGTCATTGGGTGAAAACCATTAGATTTTCAATATAATTATTTCTTTTAAAAATTGTTTCACTCTAAGTAATTATGCTTGAAGAAACCCAACATAAATCAACAAAGTACAAAACAGAATCGTGACCTGGGGTGGTTTAGCAAAATGTAATTAATTCCTAGAAGCTACCTATTTTCTATTTCTGGGATAGACCGAAGCATATGCTTTATTTTTTTACTTGTAAGATTGTTGATGCCTTAACAGGTTGATAATAAAAATATGTAAATTAAGATTTGCAAATACAGATGTGATCTGCAAATGTGTCAGTGTTTGTAAACACATCCATCATTAACCATCTCAAAACCTTAGCAGTATTTGCAATGCTCCTTCCATATACAGGTTCGAAGAACGTTGCATTAATCAAAATGAATTGTAGTCTATTTATACAACGTGGTAAGCAAATGGCTAGTAGTATAGACTTTTATAATGCCCTATTAACCCCTTCACTACCAAGCGATTTTTGTTGAATTTTTTTTATCATAACATTTATTTGAAACATGGGATGTGAAGTTAACAATTAAACATATGGTAAAATAGAAGTTTTGCACAGAAAGTGGTATTCTGAGATAGTTAAAAATGTTAATGTGAATTTGCTCACTGTTAATTTTTCATGTGTGTATTTGTTTATCCTTTACAGATATATTTTTGAAATGTAAGATTCTGAGCTCTAGATGGTGTCCTTTATCTTACACAATTTTGAAAGGGGTCTGCATTATTATCATACAGGCAGAAGAGACCTTTGTTTTAAATACAGTAACTGTGATAATGATAAAGCGTAAAAATGTTCAGATCCCCTGTTTATGGGGGTTTGTATTGATCATAATGAGAATATTAGCAATCCAGCTTACCCGAAAAATACCAAGAGAATGTAAAAATATTATCTGTATGTGACATAATGCCTGTATATGGAGATCTGTACTGTTCAGGGATTTTCAGTTACTATAACCCCCTGATTCTTATCCCTATACAGCAGTGAGTTACCACAGAGCTCTCCCTGTATTCTGCTAAATCCCCTGCAGCTGTAATGCAGCAGAAATCGAGTTGAAATTTTTGTTACAATGAGGATTGGTATTGCTATTTGCAGCTGGTTTTATGTTTCTTCAGGGTGCTTGGAGAGACATAAAACAAAGGATTTTGTTTCTTCACTGGGAGCACACTAATATGGCTTTAAAAAGGTGTGAAAATGGTCTTTTGATATGCTGATGAGCGCTTTTCAATGCATTACAATGTAAAAGCAAGATTACTCGATTTTGGATGTGAATTTGTTATATTATTTGCCCCTACACAAATCACAGACTTCCAATGGCATGGAGGGCAATGTCTCACACAAAAACGGGGACGCTGCAGGCACAGGTTTAACCCTGTTAATAGTCTAGCCCTGTTTTATGGTAACTTTTGTACACAGATCTACAGTGTTATCTTAAAATGCGTTATCTGCAGTGCTCATACTGTAAGATCTGCATTATTATATTAAAACAGGGAACACGAAAACCTTTATACTGTAAGATTCACACTGCTACATTATACACTCAATACCTGCACTCTAAAATACACATTATAACATTAAAATACGTAACCCACAATGCCCGTATTGTAAGATCTGTATTATATTAAAACATGGAATGTACAACCTTAGTACTCAAAGATTTGCACTATTACATTACACATGCAATGTTTGTACTGTAAGAGCAGCACTGGTACATTAACCCTTTCCCTACCAAGTCAAGTTAATGCAATTTTGTATTGTAATACACTGAAACGTAATCATTAACAAATAAAACCTGATTTGCATATCTTTTAAGGACAGGATTAGTGTGCCCCCGGAGAAATTAAATCTACTGTGAGGATTCACTTCATTCTGTGTTATTGTAAAACAAGCTGCAAAGAACAGCTCCAAACCTCACTGAAACAAACAGTTCAAAAATGTTGCTGCTGCATTACAACAGCCAGAAAGAAGTCAGAATCCAAGGAGAGCGCTGGAGTCACTCTCTACTGTACAGGGATAAGGTTCAGTTATAACTGCTGTACATTACTGTAGCGCACAGATACAAGGTGTTACTCTGATTTCTATATACAGCGATTATGCTGCATACAGTAATTGTACTTGACACCACGGCCATTTCTATCTGTATACTGATAATTCAGACCCTGTGTGATGATGTTCAAGATAACAGGAGCCTTCTAGAATTTAGAATCTTTTATTCCAACAATATGTTTGTAAAATTAAGCAAATACATTAACCCTATCCGGTCCTATGTCGGAATATATCCGACACAACCTTTAGCAGGTTGTGGTCCAATGTGGGATATATTCCAGCATGACCGGCTCGCCTTCCTGATACTTACCTCTCTCTCGGGGGTCCCACAAAGTGCTGACTAAAGGAAGTCAGACTTCCGTTTTTATACCCTTCTGGGCGTACTGATGTCATTGCGGATAGATGGATGGATAGAGCAAAAATCTGATATGAATAATGGGGCCTCGAGCTGCCTCCAGCAAAATAAAAGCGTCTGTCTGTCACTCTCGTTGAGTTCTAGGCAAGCATGAGAAAATCGTCCTTCCTTCAAGACCTCAGTTTAGATCTGACTCTCATTCGCTACTCACTGCTTTTACTGCAACTCAGATTGCACTGATGTCCAATGGCTTGGTGACACTCTGATTACAAACTCTAACTGTACCTGATCTGGATATATCGCACTACAGCACCGGAGGACACATCGGAACACAGCAGAAAACAGCGGTTAGCGGTCGAGCCTGGACCATGAGGCTCCCATCTGTGCGGCAACATCTGGATCCTCAGGACCAGCAGAAGAAGGGGTCAGACAATTACCAAATAAATGCACAAGCGATACATATGAGCCTTAGGAATTGCAGGTTCCAACATCTGTGAGCATATACCTTTAATAACATTTATTCATCCAATGAAGGCACAATACGCTATGAGAGCATTGCCTGCCTTTTGCTTTTTTCTTCCTTCAAACATCCGCTTGCGAGCAATCTACCACCAAGAAGGATCGTGCCATCCTTAAGTTGGCTGGATGCATGTGTACCCAGAGCCAGGTCCCCTTTGTGGCTCTATAGCACGTGAGTGCCCTTATGCCCACAGAGTTTTATTCTCCACAGTTTTTGTGATCTCTGCACCATTATGTTTTTTTATGTGTTTCTGTTCTCTTTGAGATTGGATCAAGACTGAATTAGGGACTAGAAAGTGGACTTTTCTAAGCATAAGTATATTGAGTCTGCATGGCAGTGGGCTTGTAATACTCCCGCACATGTAATCTCTAATGTTTTTGACACATTTAATTGTATAGTTTGCTTTATTTGCACATATCACCTTCTTTTTCCTGATTAAACTATGCACATAAGGCTTTGGGTTTTGCGCAACCTCTGAACCGATTTAGGTACATGCTAGATAAGATCTGATTATTTTGTGCATTCCTTTGTCGTTTTTATAGTCATGTAGCACAATTTGCTGAGTGTTTCATGCAGGGTTATTCAAAGAGAATCAAGAAGTCACTGCACGTTCAGTGACTTTTCGTTCCCTGCAATTCGGCGCGATTTGGCGATCCTAGTTCGCTGACCTTGCGGTGTATTCAGCAAGCACCACAGGGTGGCCATACTGCAGGAAAAACCTGCCACAAACCCGACGAACACTCACTGCAAGACCCACCAAACACTCACCGAACACTCACCGAAACCGCCGGAGAGAAACCCGACTAGCTGCCGATCACAGCGCAGAGCAGCCGCCGGAAAAACATGATACACAGACGAATGAGGTGAAAAAAAACCAGAATGCTTGCAAGTTTGAAATTTGAAATGCTGTTTGCAAAGAAACTACTGAACGAAAATGCCTGGAATTTACATACAGTCAGGTCCAGAAATATTGGGACATCGACAAAATTCTACCATCTTTGGCTCTATACACCACCACAATGGAGTTGGAATGAAACAAACACAATGTGCTTTAACTGCAGACTGTCAGCTTTAATTTGAGGGTATGTACATCCAACTCAGGTGAATGGTGTAGGACTTACAGCAGTTTGCAGATGTGCCTCCCACTTGTTAAGGGACCAAAAGTAATGGGACAATTGGCTTCTCAGCTGATCCATGGCCAGGTGTGTGATATTCCCTCATTGCCCCAGTTACAATGTGCAGATAAAAGGCCCAGAGTTCATTTCAAGTGTGCTATTTGCATTTGGAATCTGTTGCTGTCAACTCTCAAGATGAGATCCAAAGAGCTGTCACTATCAGTGAAGCAAGCCATCATTAGGCTGAAGAAACAAAACAAACCCATCAGAGAGATAGCAAGAACATTAGGCGTGGCCAAAACAACTGTTTGGAACATTCTCAAAAAGAAGGAATGCACTGGTGAGCTCAGCAACACCAAAAGACCCGGGAGACCACAGAAAACAACTGTGGTGGATGACCGAAGAATTCTTTCCCTGGTGAAGAAAACACCCTTCACAACAGTTGGCCAGATTAAGAACACTCTCCAGGAGGTAGGTGTATGTGTGTCAAAGTCAACAATCAAGAGAAGACTTCACCAGAGTGAATACAGAGGGTTCACCACAAGATGTAGACCATTGGTGAGCCTAAAAAACAGGAAGGCCAGATTAGAGTTTGCCAAACAACACCTAACAAAGCCTTCACAGTTCTGGAACAAGATCCTATGGACAGATGAGACCAAGATCAACTTGTACCAGAGTGATGGGAAGAGAAGAGTATGGAGAAGGAAAGGAACTGCTCATGATCCTAAGCATACCACCTCATCTGTGAAGCATGGTGGTGGTAGTGTCATGGCGTGGGCATGTATGGCTGCCAATGGAACTGATTCTCTGGTATTTATTGATGATGTGACTGCTGACAAAAGCAGCAGGATGAATTCTGAAGTGTTTCGGGCAATATTATCTGCTCACATTCAATCAAATGCTGCAGAACTCATTGGACGGCGCTTCACAGTGCAGATGGACAATAACCCAAAGCATACTGCAAAAGCAACCAAAGAGTTTTTGAAGGGACAGAAGTGGAATGTTATGCAATGGCCAAGTCAATCACCTGACCTGAATCCCATTGAGCATGCATTTCACTTGCTGAAGACAAAACTGAAGGGAAACTGCCCCAAGAACAAGCAGGAACTGAAGACAGTCGCAGTAGAGGCCTGGCAGAGCATCACCAGGGATGAAACCCAGCGTCTGCTGATGTCTATGCGTTCCAGACTTCAGGCTGTGATTGACTGCAAAGGATTTGCAACCAAGTATTAAGAAGGGAAAGTTTGATTTATTATTATTCTGTCCCATTACTTTTGGTCCCTTAACAAGTGGGAGTCACATCTGCAAACTGCTGTAAGTCCTACACCGTTCACCTGAGTTGGATGTACATACCCTCAAATTAAAGCTGACAGTCTGCAGTTAAAGCACATTGTGTTTGTTTCATTCCAACTCCATTGTGGTGGTGTATAGAGCCAAAGATGTTAGAATTGTGTCGATGTCCCAATATTTTTGGACCTGATTGTATAAGATCCATTGAATGATAATAAAAAGGTCTGTTACAGTAAAAAGAAGACAATTTAAAAAGGAAAAAAAACGGGTAAACATTTTTGCCAAAAAAATCCCAACAGATCCTTAAAAATCGACAAATAAAGAGACTTTTTACTGCAGAGTATAATATTAAACAGTTTATTAGATATTGAATTAAACAGGAATATTTTTAACATTGAAGCCTATGGGATTCGTCTGAATAATAATGCCGAATGAAACCACCGAACAGCAGCACATTTCGGCAACTTTTCCCTGCTGTTCTGTGTTCTCTGAATAGACGAAGCATTGCTTCTCTATGGGGATTTCACTGCCCTCGAACAGGCACCGAACAGGCAACGTATGTGCAGGCAATTCGCCAAGATTTGGGAACTGCCTGCTCTCTGACTAGCCGAATGGCCAGGAAAGGTAACCGTACGCTGAATTTCACTGTTCGGTTACCTTTCGGCCACAATTCGGATCTCTTTGAATAACCCCCTTTGTGTTTTTTCCAGTGAGACAGCAAGTATTAGAAGTGCTTGTTTTACTATTTATTTGTAATTTTGTATCAACACACTTGCATTAGTATATAGTGATTTGCAGAGCGCCAACACTCATTACTTTTTGTTTCATAATAAAAAATGTTGCACAGGTCACTAATAATCATCATACTGGTGAGTGTAAAATTCTATCTAGAATGATATCTAGGATGATTTTGGAGCGTGCACTTTTTCACTCAGGGCTATTCAGAGAGCGGTTAAACCCTTGAGAATTGGCAGGAGAAGAGAACAATCTAGACCAAATAGCCAATTTGGAAAGTGAGATAAATGGGAGAATTTTTCTGGTTTGACAATTTTGACCTAGAATTTTCAATTCTCCAGTCATTCTCAAGGTTTTCACCTCTCTCTGAATAGCCCTGACTGTGTTTTCTCTACTATTATTATTCTGACGTTATCTTGAATATCAAAAGAACGAATGAGTGTATTTTTTTGACACAACATGCTAGCCATATTATGGTAGACAGACAAACAGATATTAAAAAGGAAAAGTGGTTATACTCCGTGGCGCTAGATATACACTTTTAAGGATTTGCTATATTCCCACACTGTGGTGCTCTCGTCACCAGAACAAATTGCAAAATGTGAAGTAAAGAAATATGGACAGCGCTTCAATTTAAAAGGATGCAGTGTATAAGTGATGTGGTAAATATGGAAAAATGCTCACAAGCAATGGTAGGTCCCTTAGGGAGGATTAGGCGTGGACTATAACAGGGTTATTGAAAGTGAATCGAAAAAGCCACCGCACGTTCGGTGACCTTTCGTTCTCTTCAATTCGGTGAGATTTGGCGATGCCATTTTGGCGACCCTGCGGTGTATTCAGCAAGCACCACAGGGCTGCCGTAATGCAGGGAAAAGTCACCGCAAACCTGCCGAAAACTCACCATAAAACAAGGGCGAACGCACACCGAAACCCGCAAAGACATCTGGATTAACCCGCCGAAGATGCCGGAGAAATCCGAGTAGGAGCCGATCACACACAGCGCAGCCGCCAGAAAAAGCCGACACCGCAGATGAAGGAGGTGAAGGAAAAAAACCAGTACGCTTGAATGTTTGAAAAGTGAAACGCTGTTTGCAAACTACTGAGCGAAAATGTCTGAAATTTACATATAAGGTCTAATGAATGATAATAAAAAGGGCTGTTACAGAAAAGAGAAAAACCGATTTAAAAAAAACGGAAAAAAGTTTGCAAAAAAATATAAAAATAAAGAGACGTTTTACTGCAGAATATTATAATGAACGATTTATTAGATATTGAATTAAAACAGGAATATTTTTAACATTGAAGTCTATGGGATTCGCCTGAATAAACCTGCTGAATTAAACCACCGAATGGCAGGGCAATTCGGCAACTTTTCACTGCTGGGTTTTGTTCTCTGAATAGACGAAGCATTGCTTCTCTATGGGGATTCACTGCCCTCGAACAGGCACCGAACAGGCACTGTATGTGCAGGCACCGTATGTAGGGATGAGCCGAACAACCCCGTGTTCAGTTCGCATTCGTACTCGAACAATGTCAAAAGTTCGAGTTCGGACGCGAACACGATCCGAACTAAATGCAAGTCAATGGGACTCGAACGTTCGATTTTTAGAGTGCCCTGCAAGAGGGCATATATGCAAGATATTTGCCATAAAAGGTGTATGGGGGTCCGGGTAGTGCCCTGGGGGACAGGAAACAGGGAAAAACGTTTTAAAAAAAGACTTTTTTAAAGGAACAGTGATTTTTCCATGAATTAAAGGTTAAGAATAAAAACGAAAAATTCCTTCAAATATCGTGCCTAGGAGGTCCCCATAATCTGCCCATGAAGTGGTGGATTTGTCGGATGTATAGAACCATTTAAAAAGAAAAAAATGACATTTCAAATGACGGTAAATGTTTTTCTTTTTATCTTTTCATAAACAACTGCTTGGGGCGGCAGCCTGTATGAAAAGAGGAGACTTTTTAGGACATGCAGAACAAGTTTAGTGATTTTTGGGCTAAATTATGGTGAAACTTATGCAGGCTTTGGATGAAAGTAACAACAGGTGCATTAAAATTGGACCTTTGGTGCCAACTAGTGCCTTCCCACCGTAACCCCTCTGAGGTATTGTGGAAGAATGCAGTGGTGAAAGTTTTGGGAATGCAGAAGAGATCCCCGATCTATTCAGTTACATCAGCATCAGGGGAGTGATAGCTGCTGATCCAGGACTGATTCATTTTTATAAATGTCAGCTGGTCTACAGAGTCGGTGGACAGACGCACTCTTTTGTCTGTGACAAAACCTCCAGCGACACTGAACGTCCTTTTAAAAAGCACGCTGGATGAAGGGCAACCTAGTAGTTCCATAGCATATTGGCTAAATTCTGGCCAGTGATCCAATCTCAACACCCAGTAAGCCAGTGGATCATCTGCTGTAAAGGTATCCAGGTCTGTCCTTCCCCTAGATAGTCCTGCACCATATGGTCAATGGGTTCCTACATTTGACGTCCCTGGGTGTCGAAGACTAAAAATATTGGAAAAGGCATTAGTCAAGCGGCCCCCTTCACCACTCTTCCTCTGATCATCCACAGCCTCAGAAGCACCTGTGTCATCAGTTGGTAATCTACCAGTGTCTGGAAAGGTGTTACACAAGTGTCGCTTTAGAGCGTCCTCAAGTTGTTTCATCCTGTGCTCCCTCTGTGAGGGCAGGATGAGCTCTGCAACCTTACCCTTCTATCATGGATCAAGAAGGGTTGCCAACCAGTAATGATCCCTCTCCTTGATAGCACGAATCCTGGGGTCCTTTAGCAGGCTTTGCAGGATAAGGGAGCCCATGCAGCGTAGGTTGGAGGTGGCATTAGCTTCCGAGTCTTCCTGGTCACTGAGGATGACCCTATCGTGCAATACCTCCTCCCGGTCACGTACTAGTCCTTGGGTTTCTGGGGACACAAAACCCTTCCATGAGGAATCCCCACCTTCAATGCCCCCACGACTTAAATATTCCTCCTCATCCTCCTCATCCTCCTCTTGTCTGATCTGAGGACCCGCAGGAATGCTGTTGTCAGGTCCTAGAGGCCCTGACCCCCTGGCACCCCCTTCTATGCCACATCCTGCATACCCTATGTAGGTTCCAGGACTTTACATCAGACTATACACATTCCTGGACTCTGACATTCTAACCCTGAAACCTCACCTGCCCTTCATCCTCCCTAATCAGTCCTGCATTTAAGGAAGTCACACCCTCTAACCTGGACTTCCTCATTGAAGTTCTAGACTGTGTTGCATTGCAGAGCTGAATCCTGAACTCTCCTAATCCAGACCTTCCTGAGAGGACTCTGTCTATTTCCTTGACATTCACCCTTCAAGCTGGTAACCCCTCTGTGCATCCTGACTCCCCCATCTTGAATCCCTGGCTACCAGACCCCCTTGATTTTGGACTTTGACCACCCTGATTGCTGCCTTGCCTAGACCCCCTGCTTTGCCCAAGACCATTCTATTGCCGGCCCCCTGCCTGAGACCTTTGTTTCTGTTATCTGTGTTTATCTGTTTAGTGTATTATTGTTTATTCATTGCTTGCCCCATGTGCTGTTAAGTTCCCTTTGTGTCTCTTTCTGCTCACTTCTCCAGTATCTTAGTCTCCTCTTGCTATCACTCATTTCTCCTGCTTTCTAACTGCTCTCATATTCAGTTCTCCCTAACCTCCCCTCCCACTACTCTCAGCCATCCCTTTGGCCTCAACCTCCTTTTCCTGCATCTCCTCTCCTCCTCCTCTAGCTATTCCCCATTTTGCCCAGTCTCCCCTATTGTCTTATTCAGATCTTGTGTATGTTTTACGTTCTGGTGTTTATTATGTAATAAACTCTGTTTATTCTGCAAACCTGCCTCACTGCATCCTGGGCTCACTACCACACCTGCTGCATCAATCAGTCTGAACCCTGACAGCTGTCTGCGTAAAGACTGGGGCCTTGAGAGCTAGGGAAGTCCTCCTCTTCCTCCCACTGTTCTGCCTCTAGTGCCACATCTATAATTCCCCGCAGAGTGCGCTCCAGCAGGAACACTAAAGGAATTGTGTCACAGATGCATACACTGTCCCTGCTCACCATCCTCTTTGCCTCCTCAAATGGTGACAGTACAGTGCATGCATCCTTGATCATCAGCCACTGGGGGGGAACAAGTTGACCTGAACCTGTCCTTGTGCCATACTCACACAGGTACTCATTGATGGCCCTCTGCTGCTTGTGCAGACACTGCAGCATTTCTAAGGTCGAGTTCCACCTAGTGGGCATGTCACAGATCAGATGGTTTGTGGGAAGGTGGAATTCTCTTTGAATTTCTGCCAGGCGAACACTTGCTGGGAATGACCGTCTGAAGTGGCTGCAGACTTTTCTGGTCTGGCTGAGAAGCTCTGCCAGCCCTGGGTACCTGGTCAGGAAAAGTTGTACCACCAGATTTAGGACGTGTGCTAGGCATGGTACATGTGTCAACTTACCCAGGTGTAGGGCGGAGAGAAGGTTGCTGCCATTATCACAGACGACCATTTCTAGCTCAAGCTGGCGTGGTGTTAACCATCTCTGCGCCAGCCCCTGCAGAGCTGACAGAATTTCTGGCCCGATGTGGCTCCTGTCCCCTAAACAAACCAGCTCAAGCACAGTGTGGCATCTTTTTGCTTGAGCCATTGTGTAGCCCCTGCCATGCGTCAGTTTAACTGCCACTTCGCTAGAGACATTGGAGGAGGAGGAGGAGGAGGAGGAGGAAGAGGTGGCGGAGCAGACAGACCTCATATAAGCAACTTTCTGGAGGTGTGGTGGATGAGCAAGCTCCAGCACAGTGCCCCATCCTGGATCCCTCCCAGCTGTAAGCAGAGTTACCCAGTGGGCCGTGAAGGAAATGTAACAGCCCTGTCCATGCTTGCTGGTCTAAAGTAAAGTAATGTGCACCTTGCTGCTGACTGCCTTTCCCAATGACTCCATAACATTCTCTTCACGCGCTGGTATAGTGCTGGAATGGCCTTCCATGAAAAGAAATTGTGTTTTGGAACCTGCCACTGTGGTACAGCACATTCGGCAAATTCATGGAAGGAAGTAGAGTCCACCAGCTGGAAAGGCAGCAGCTGTAATGCGAGTAATTTTGCCAAGCTGGCATTTAGACGTTGTGCATGTGGATGGTTGGGACAATATTTTTTCTTCCACTGCAGCAGCTGGGGCAACGAAATCTGACTGCATAAATCTTCAGCTGATGGGATGCTGGCAGATTCAGAGGATGGACGTGGTACACCCATTACTGTAGCATCATCCCTGTCAGTGGAGGTTGTAGGCAATGACATGGCAGGACATATAGTGGGGTTAGAGACAGATGAGGAGGAGGACCTATGCAAAGTGATGCGTGGCAGGTGGATGCGTGGCAGGTGGTCATATGTCGCCTCAAGCACGTGGTACCCAAGTGTCTGATGTCTTTCCCACGCTTGATCCTCTTCCGACACAGCTTACAAATAGCAACGCTGCAGTCTGCTGCACATGTCGTGAAGAAGTCCCAGACAGCAGAGATCCTGGACATGTGCTGCGAGACAACAGCGCTCTGCACCTGAGCAGCTCTGACATCTGATGCCTTGGACTGGCTACGGTTGCTCATAGAGAATGTACTGCCTCGTTTTTTTGTGCCTCCTCCTCCCTTGACTCCTCTGTTTGATCAGGCACCCAGGAGGAGTCAGTGACCTCATCATCATTGTCATCACCCCCTATCTCTTTGTCACTGGAGCCAACCTCACAATATGCTGCAGCTGCCTGGGGAACATGAGTGCCAGTTCATTGTGTGTCACTGGCACCCCTTCCCTCTAGGCTGATTATACTCCCTCCCTCAACCTCAGAGTTTGAATCAGAGCACTGTAGTTTCTGCGCATCCTCAAGCAGCATGTCACTGTCATTGTAGTCAAACAATTCAGCTGACTCCTCCGTGTGTGATAGTGAGGCCACGGTAGGAGTAGCTGTGGACATGTAGGCTGAATTAGATGTTTTGGCAGCTGAGGTGGACTGTAAACCACTACAAGCCTGGCTGGCAGAGGACTCGGAGGATGGCCTGGTTAGCCAATCCTGCAAATCCTCTGTATGTTGCTGCTGCTTAAGATGGCCAGCACTAGTTAGAAAGGACAAGCGTGCCCCTGCAGAGGATGCACCACGTCCACGATGACCAGGGTCACAGCCTTCTGACACAGAGGCTGCTTTCCCTCTTATCTGTGTCTGGGAGTGTCTGCCTGTCCTTTATGGTCCTTCTGACATGGTGAGTGATATATAGATTAAAGATATACAGATTTTCCAGAACAATGCTATACGTCAGTGATACAGCCTGGTTGATAGCTGGCAACACCCAGATTCTACTCTGAATAGATAAACAGATGAACTTTGATTAAACTGCGTTATTGTATGGTATCTAGAATTAGATTAAAGATATACTGATTTTCCAGAACAATGCTATAAATCAGTGATACAGCCTGATAGCCTGGCAGCAGCTGGCAGTGCCAACACACAGATTACAATTCCCAGATATCTGCTAGGAGTATGTGGGACCCCCTGATAGCTGGCAGTGAGACGACACAGATTGCAATTCCCAGATATCTGCTAGACGTCTGTGAGACCACAATAGCTGGCAGTGAAAAGACACAGATTACAATTCCCAGATAATTATCTGTTAGAAGAAAGTGAGACCCCAATAGCTGGCAGTGAGAAGACACAGATTACAATTCACAGAAATCTGCTATACGTCTGTGAGACACACTGAAAGAACAATCTCCTCTCACTCCTGCAAAAAAACACGTGCTGGGGCTGCGGGGAAGCCTTATATGGGTGCAGCGGGACTAAGCTCTGTGAGCCCATGATTGGGCAAAATTTGCCCAATAAGGACTCTGAGCCCTGATTGGCATAGTCTTGCACCTGTCTTGCACCTGACCTGTGGTCAGGTGCAAGGCTGTAGCCAATTACGAGCTTCAAGGCCAGTGGAAAAGTGCATTGTGGTCCATTGTGGTGCATTGTGGGCGAACACGCAGTGAACACGCGGAAATGTTCGATGTTCGCCGAACGGGCAATGTTCAATTCGAACTCATGTTCAGGATCGAACCGCCAGCCCATCCCTAACCGTATGTGCAGGCAGTTCACCTGGATTTGGCGAATTGCCTGCTCTCTGGATAGCCGAATGGCCAGGAAAGGTAACCGCACGCTGAATTTCAGTGTCCGGTTACCTTTCTCCAGCAATTCGGAGTTCTTTGAATAACCTTGTAAATCAATCAAAATCTTCATAATAGGATGACCTCAAAAAACAAAAAAATACAGACAATGGTACAGTATTGCACAAACTATACTGCTATAGTAAAGTTGCAATGTTCACTACTCACACTTTATAAGTCCACACCAAATCCTCCTTAACAAACAGATATGTAGACAGATAGATAGCCAGGTAACAATAGTTTAAAGGCAGGACAGATGTAATGCCTGTTTCTCTGTCTACATAAATTTATTTATTCTATTTATTTGTAAAGGATTTTACCAGGAATATAAATATATATTATTATATTATTATTATATTATAGAACATAAATGACTAATTTTATCTATCTACCCACCCATGAGTCTGTCTGAGATAAACATACATAGAGTCATGTAGATAAAGTCAAATAATTCACTGATATATATATATATATATATATATATATATATTTGCAGCATGGGTTCTTTAATATACACAAGCTGATTTTCCTGTGTCACCAGTAAGAAGTGTTGGGGGAGGGGACTGCATGGGTTATTCACTGTCACCAATTTATCCTTTTTTTGCAAAGTGATGTAGAGGGAGCATCTTCCTCTGCACTTCTTTCCACAGAATACACACACTGCTGGTTCTTCTTGCAAAGGCTGTGCTCGCATCCACTACAAAGAACTGCTCGCTCATCCAGATATAAGGTTAGAAATCGGTCTTCTTTAAGGACAGCTCAGCTCTTTCTCCAGCGAGGGAAGCATGTTGCAAGCAGTGGCAGCACCCACACTTTTCCATAATCATTACAGTAACAGCAGCAGGTGGAGGGAGTCCTGGGATGCAGGGATGCTCTGAGTCTGAAGGACAAAGCCCTTGCTGGATACATATCTTTGTGGAGAGTGGGGACCAGCATCTTTCTCCCTCTTTCTTACATTTATGCTTTGAAGGCACGGATTCCTGCAGCAGATAAAGCAAGTAAATGGAGCATAATCATATATACAACAGTTCCCTTCTGTCTCTCAAGAATGGCTGTGGCTTGGGATATGCACCAGTTATATACTACAGTGTACTGCTTTGTCTAGGATTACCAGGTAAGTGTATTTTATATCAGCTCTTACCAAGCTCCCCATCCATGGTAAAATACAAGATATCACATGGTCAGACAGCAATATCATATGAGAACAAAATCTGTATTAACAGTTCCTGCTGTTTGTTTGTGTTTGTTTGTGTTTGTGTTTTTTTATATATATTCTGCAGAAGCCACCTGTCTGTAAGTGAGATTAAAAGGCTTAATCACTGAAAAAAATGAATTTATGCAGGAATGGATTGATTTGCTATGGTTTCTCAATACTCTGCAGGATAATACACGTCAAGGTCAAGTCATTAGACTGCAAGCTCTTTTGGCTAAGACGTGGCAATGATTTTACATCTCCAGCAAGGGAGCATGATATGTGTCAACTTCTAAATCAGCATCTCTTATTTCACTGCAGAATTGGCAAAGGCTGATTTCCTTGAAATGTAATGTGATGATAAAAGTTTTACTATCTGAAAGTAAATATTGTTCTTCAGTACTCATCCTATATATATATATTATATATATATATATATATATCGAGAAAGAGCTAGGGGATATACATATATATTATATTGCAGTATATAGGTATATTGTGTATATAGTTTGTATATATATTTTATAAGTGTATATGGCTTATACACGTGGTCTGCTGTAGACTAACAGGGTTATTCAAAGAGCGTGAAAAGCAAGAGAATGACTGGAGAATGACTGGAGAATGAAAAATTCTAGGTCAAAATAGCCGATTTGGAAAGTGAGATGAAAGGGAGAATTTTTCTGGTTTGGCTATTTTGACCTAGAATTTTTCGTTCTCCAGTCATTCTCCTGCTTTCCACGCTCTTTGAATAACCCTGATAGTATATATGCATAATATATTATAGTGAAAATACAAGTATTATATACAGTAATATATGGGTTATATATAGACACACGTGTATAGCTTGTATATCTGGTGTGTATATATACTATGTATAGGAATATGCATATATAGCTAGGATTGGAAATGTGTATATATAGCTATTATATATAGTATATATAGCTTATAAATGTACACATACGCACATATATATTGTATATCTGTTGTATATAGTACGTGTAGGTATATGTATAATGTGTATATATATGATATGTAGTAAATACAGCTTACATACATATATAGATTGTATATCTACCTTATATGTACTACAGTATGTATAGGTATATGCACAGTATATTATAGTGTATATATAGCTATTATATACAGTATCGTATATAGAATGAGTATATACAAATTACATATAAACATTCACATATATATTATCTGCAGTTTATATATATATTTACAGGTCTATTCACTAAACGGTGAACTCAGGAGAACTGGCCGGAGAAGTGAAAATTCTAGGTCAAAATAGCCAAACCAGAAAAATTCTCCCATTTATCTCACTTTCCAAATTGACGATTTGGTCTAGATTGTTCTCTTCTCCTGCCAATTCTCCTGAGTTTCACCCTTTAGTGAATAGACCATATAAGGTATAGGTATATCATTATTATATAATATAAGTAAATATAGGTTTTAAATAAACACACACATATATTGTATATCTGCAATGTGTATATTATGTAAAGGTAGCATATATATATATATATATACATAACATCAAAAAAGTTTACAGCTGAATTGTGTGTATATGAGAATGCTGATAGTAGAATGTGATGTCTTCAAAATGTCAGCATTTCCGCATATGGTAGTATAACAAGCATGTTCACAGTTATCTTAACATTTTATTTTGTTGGTTATGTCCAATAGCCATAACCATGTGATTAAAAGATAAAAAAAAAAACTCTTACCTACTTTCCTATATTCAATTTTCTGCCTCCCTGCTCTGTGAACGATTATGGAGATGAATAGAGAAAACTCACCAACCTCGGTACGTTTCACAGGGATCTGCTATAGCAGTAATTGAACCAATCTCATCTAAAGTCCAAAGCTATCAGGCTTTCATTTGCCAACAACAACTACTTTACCCCATGCATTGATTATTTTGCAAACAAAGGGTAAAGTTCACCTGCGCTTGAATGGTGTAGTTACTAATGATGAGATAAGAATAATAAGAATCCATTGTACTAATAAATCCAGAAGTCTTCTAACAATGTATCAACTTCTGGGCTTCCTCAGGTCATATCGGATAATTTATTCAACATAGAATGTTCTACTGAAATCTTCTTCATTTCTTTTTCCAAAGTTCTATTTTTTATTTTTCCCCAAATTGTCTGCACAACTATATCATATGGGCAACAAGGGGCACTATTCCATAGTACACGCTAACTCCCGTAGAATCCCCTTGTTAGCGTGGTATTCCGGGGCAGGCGCTAGCTCAGAACCTCGTCCTGGAATGCAACGCTAACCACAGTGGTACTCGCGGTTGCGCTTCCGGTCCGCTAGCCCTGTACGATCTCGTTCTCTTGCGAGATTATGCAACTCCTCAGAGTGATCGCGGAGGTAGACTTGGAACTATTTGCACCCAGTCTCATGCAGCTTACTGCCAGAAGAAGCAGTGGATCGGGCCACCCTTCTCGCCGTGGGATGAGAGGTGAGTATGGGATTTAATGGGGGCGTTTTAGGGGCGCTAAATGATTTTGCGAATGCAATAAACACACTTTTCCTGGTGGTAACACTTACATATTGAGGAGCTAAATTAGCGCCACCTATGGATTAGAGCCAAAGGCATTTAAAGGTTTTGTTTTATAAATTAACCAAAAACCTGCGGAACTGCAACTTTTTGACCAAGTATTTGAATTAGAAAAAAAAATGATTCAATACAATTTTTCAGTATTTTGAATTAAGAGTTGCAATATGTTTCAATGTTAGATTTATTAATTGCTCTATTAAATACTTTGCGCAAACGTTAATGCGTGCGCAAAAACGCACAACGCGAGAGGAAAAACCGTTTGTGCAGAAAGTCGTATTACAATGTCCGCGCAAAAAATGCGCGTTAACGTCTACCGCTGGTGAACTTGCGCGAACCCTTTGCGAGCGTAATGTACTTTGCGCGTCCTATACTTAACATTGTGAGCGCAAATGTGTTTGTACGCTGGTACACGGATGGTATTACAATCTATGCGCAAATTTTAACGAGCAATGTTGGCGCGTATAATTTTAACGTCTTTTAAAAGCTGGTGTTAATGTCAAATCTGAACGTTCTGGCCGAAAACCAACAGGGTTATCCAAAGAGATTCGAATTGCTTGAGAAAGGTAACCGAATGCTGAAAATCAGGGTTCGGTTACCTTTCCTGGCATTCGGCTATCCAGAGAGCAGGCAATTCGCCAATCCTGGCGAATTGCCTGACATACGGTGTCTGTTCGGTCCCTGTTCGAGGGCAGTGAAATCCCCATGAAAAAGCACTGCTTCGGCTATTCAGAGAACACAAACCAGCAGTGAAAGGTTCCCCTAATGTCCTGCCATTCGGTGGTTTCATTCGGCAAATTTAATTCAGGAGAATCCATAGGCTTCAATGTTAAAAATATTCCCGTTTTAATTCAATATCTAATAAACCGTTCATTATAAAATTCTGCAGCAGCAAAGTCTCTTTATTTATAGATTTTTTAGGATACTTTAAGCATTTTTCTGAATTTTTAAAAAAAAAATTAAAAGTCCGATTTTTTTTTTTTTTTTTTCAGTTTACTTATTTTTTTGTAACAGCCCTCTTTATTATCATTCCCTGGACTCCCTGTGAAAATTTCAGACATTTTCGCTCAGTAGTTTCTTTGCAAACAGCGTTTCCTTTTCCAGATTCATACAAATGTTTTTCTAATTTATTCACTGCCTCCTCTACGTCACAGCTGCTTCGGCTCTGTGTGATTCGGCTCCTTTTCGGCTCCTGTTCGGCTTTTTCGAAGGTTAATCCAGATGTTTTTGCTTGTTTTCAGCGTGCATTCGGTTAGTTTTCATCAGGTTTGCGGCAGCTTTTCCCTGCAATTCGGGGACCCTGTGCTGCTTGCTGAATACACCGCAGGGTCACCGAAATGCAATCGGCAAAAGGAACCGAATTGAAGAGAACGAAAAGTCACCGAACGTGCGGTGACTTTTCGAATCTCTTTGGATAACCCTGCAAATACACCAGCCCAAAAAAAAAATACGGCAAAGTATAGTTACACATTCTACACATACCCAAACAATAAAATAGAGAGGTTGTGCGTGTTTTTATTATTGCTGCAGCATATATACTTGATTTTGACAGGCGCAAAAACTTAACAGGAAACAATTGTGGATCTTAATTCAAATTGGCTGAATCGCGTGAAAAAACAGTTCGCCCACTGATTTCTGCGCGCAGCGTTAATGCGCACTCGTTTTTGCGCATCTTTTTTACGTGCGTTATTTTTTGACGGATGAAAAATTGCGCTCGGATTGTAATACCAGCGTTAATTCACGCGCGTTAGCGCTGCGCGTTTGCTGTTAATAGATTTGAATTATTGATTTGATTTGAAGATTTGAAAGTTCACGACTATTGGTGGCTAATTCATGGTGGCTGGGGGTGTGGTCTTTTTCTTTCAATTCTACTCTACACATCCTGGCCACTTTGGCTTTTTAAAGTGATCAGACTGTGTGGAGTGGCTTCCCACGCCCTAATTTGCCATCAGTACAAATTACTGTGTGACCCAACCCATATACGCGTCATCAGGCAGCCGTGATTTTGAGTTTCTTCGGTGCAGGTCACCGAATTGGCCACTGATGATTTCAGCACATCCTGCAGTAGCAAGCGTCCTGATACAAGGCACCCAATGGATTGGTTCTGCACATGTGTGCACAGCTCCAATCCATCATACTATACAGGTGCTATGGAACTTGCGTACTAAGGTACACAAGTTTCGAACTATGCGCAAACTTACATCCTACACAACACAAGTTGTGTAGTTATGCAAATTGTGTAAAAAGCTGCAGGGACTTATGCATTTCGGTAGCCCTGAGCTGATGGGGAGGAGCAACGTGAGCCTAGGGGGAAAAGTTGAGCATTTTCACCTAATCTAAGCAAAAGTTAAAAAAAATGATTGCTTATTACTTAAAGGCATAAACGGGGCAGGAGTGTAAAAGTGCATTAGAGCGCTCCTTTAATGTTACGTAAACATTATTTTATTATTTATTTATATTTACAAACAGCGCAGAACAAAACATTTCAAGGTGGGGGGGAGAGAGGGAAAAGAAACAGAAAAACTTCATATATGTTTCTATATATTAGGTGGGTCAACATTGTGAATTGCTTAGATCTACATATGAGAGCTGCAACACTTGCACCAATTCTCCACTATTTTAGGTCTGGCAAGCAACCGTCATGAAAAAATGCATTTAAGGGTCTATTCACAAAGCACCAAACTTGCCTCTGAATTGCACCGAAGAGTGAATTTCGCAATTCGTCAAATACAGGGGAATTGGCGGTGAAATATGGTGCAGTTCGCTATAGTTTCTCGATCTTAGGCGGCAGAGAAATTGTCCGAATGAGAGTTAATAATTTGTCTGTTCACAGAACGAAGAACAACCTTTTTTTTATTATTTATCAGTTTATCAGTTAGACACCTATTAGGAGAAAAGGAGAGTTCCGTTTTTGTTTTTTTGTTGCAGTTCGGTGGAATTCGCCAACTCCACTTCTGCATTCTTTGGTGGTTTTCTTTGCTTTTCGGTGCTCTTTGGCGATGTTCTCCACCTTTGGTGACTCCATCTTCAATGCACTGTGGTGACCATTCACTAAATAGTAAATTCCCCGAAATTTCTGCGATATGGGATTTCTGCGAAGTGCGCTGAAGTGAAAAGCACTGAGTTTTTTATTTCACTGAAATGTCTTTGCTTTCTGAATAGACCCTTTAGTTTCACTATGTGATCATTGAGTTGGCTTTGGGAACACATCTTGAGGCATCTCTTTGCAAAAGATCAGCACATGAGCTTATCAAGCTTACCTTATTATTGATTATCTTTATTTATATCGTATCACATCCTCCAAGCAATATTATGTGCAGTAGGGATCAAAACGAAATCAGAAATACAATGTGAATCTGATAAATGTAATATCTTTTTTGTTCTTTACACAGATAACCATACGTTACCATCTTATACTTTATCTTTGCAAAAGTAGAACTGCTTGATTAACGCTTTGTTGAAAAAAATTTGACTTTTTATGTGTGCGCTAATGGGTTAAGTGGCCTATTCAATAGGTTCCACTGTGTGTCTTCTTGATAATGTCAAGGAGTGGAGTGTCATGAACATTATCTCTTGTCTCCTCGACTTGACTCAGAATTAGTGAATAACCTTCAAACATAATAGTTTCTCGAAATGATGTCTGATGATGTACTATTAGGTTTTATCTCTTTTAGTTCTCTTTTTTGACTCTAAATTGGAAACTTTTATAGATAAACTAGGGATGTGCACGGCTGAAAAATTAGTTTTGTTTCGCTTTAAATTAATTTTGTTTTCGGTATTTCTGAAACAATTTTGTTTCGTATTTCGTTTCGATCGATTGGAAATTTTGTATCGATTCGAATTTCATATATCAATTCGATAATTGATATCAATTCGATATTTGATATCAATTCGAATTTTGGACCACTAAATAAAACCCCAATTATTCAAATTTTGTTGTTAAAAGACAATCTAGGGTTAAAATATTTAGCTGTCTCACAGATTTTGTATTTGAGTCAAAATAAACACTGAAACGAAATTAATTTGTTTCATAAAGTCATTTGCTGAATATACTTGTAAATTAAGATCAATTTAACCCTTTCGCTGCTGAGGCTTTTCCCGCCTCTGTGCTGAGGTCATTTTTACCGGTTTTGCTCATCATGTTTAAACGTGTTTTGAAGGCTTATTTTAGTATATGACCCAGACATATTATATATCGTTCTTTCCGTCAGACTCGGCAGATTCATAATATGTCATTATTATATGTATACGTCATGAACTGTCTGTATATTATAACAAAAAATGCAATAAAATATGAATTTTCAATAATTTACAGCGTGTAAAGTGTTTTTTTTCCACATTTTAACATGCGAGCAATTGCGGTTATATTTTGCATGGGGTGCGTTTGTTAAAAAAATTAGAGATGGGGTCTCGTTACATTTTTTTTGGGGGAAAATTACACGATTTTTAACAAACGCACCGCATACAAAAATCGTTAGTGCAGCATCATTGTTCACATTATAATTGAAATGGGAACAATATTGCTGCATTACCAAACCAAAAAAAAGAAAAAAAAAGTGTTTATTTTTTTTTTTATAATTTTTGTTTTAAATATTTTTTTATTTTTATTTTATTTATTTATTTATTTTTACAAACTTTTTTCACATTCGAGTTTGGTATCGTTGGAACGGCCATGCTCTGGCCGATCCAACAATACCAAACGTTAACCCCTAGCTGCCACGGATCGGGAGATAGGGAGTTCATTGGAACTCCCTATCTCCACCGTTGGTGGCAGTTAGGGGTTAACACCTAATTTCACCGGCGGCGGTTCCGGATGCTGGGCTGACATCGAGGATGTCAGCCCGCACTGGGGGGGCCAGCGATCGGCCGGAACTCGGCCGAACGCTGACCCCAAAGTGAGGACGCGCTCAGAGCGTCCTCAGCACAGCAGGAGCCATGCGGAGGACGCGCTGAGCGCGTCCTCCGCATCGAAGTGGTTAATATTTGATATCAATTCATATTTGGATCACTAGATAAAACCCCAATTAATCAAATTTTGCTGTTGAAAGACAATTTAGGGTTAAATATTAAGCTGTCTCATAGATTTACAGGGTTATCCAAAGAGATCCGAATTGCTGGAGAAAGGTAACCGAATGCTGAAAATCAGCGTTCGGTTACCTTTCCTGGCCATTCGGCTATTCAGAGAGCAGGCAATTCACCAAATCCTGGCGAATTGCCTGCACATACGGTGCCTGTTCGGTCCCTGTTCGAGGGCAGTGAAATCCCCATAGAGAAGCACTGCTTCGGCTATTCAGAGAACACAAACCAGCAGTGAAAGGTTCCCCTAATGCCCTGCCATTCGGTGGTTTAATTCGGCAAATTAATTCAGGAGAATCCCATAGGCTTCAATGTTAAAAATATTCCCGTTTTAATTCAATATCTAATAAACCGTTCATTATAAAATTCTGCAGCAAAAAGTCTCTATATTTATAGATTTTTTAGGATACTTTAAGCATTTTTTTTTTTTTTTTTTTTTTTTAAAAGTCCGATTTTTTTTTGATTTTTTTTTTCAGTTTACTTATTTTTTTTGTAACAGCCCTCTTTATTATCATTCCCTGGACCTCCTGTGTAAATTTCAGACATTTTCGCTCAGTAGTTTCTTTGCAAACAGCGTTTCTTTTTCCCAGATTCATACAAATGGTTTTTCTAATTTATTCACTGCCTCCTCTACGTCACAGCTGCTTCGGCTCTGTGTGATTCGGCTCCTGTTCGGCTCCTGTTCGGCTTCTTCGAAGGTTAATCCAGATGTTTTTGCTTGTTTTCAGCGTGCATTCGGTTAGTGTTCGTCAGGTTTTCGGTAGCCTTTCCCTGCAATTCGGGGACCCTGTGGTGTTTGCTGAATACACCGCAGGGTCACCGAAATGCAATCGGCAAAAGGAACCGAATTGAAGAGAACGAAAAGTCACCGAACGTGCGGTGACTTTTCGAATCTCTTTGGATAACCCTGTTAGTATTTTAGTCAATTTAACAGGGACAGGTGCTTGTGAAACTAAATTAATTTGTTTCATAAAGTTGTTTGCTGACTTATTACTTGTATTGTATGTATTTTAATTTAAGATCAGTTCGATAGTTGATATATCAATTCGCTATCGATTCGATAGTTAATATTGATTCGAATTCCGGAACACAAAAAAAAATCAAAATTTTCTTTTATTTTGATGACACAGTGTATAACGAATCAAATATGTTTGATACCATTTCGCTTCGTTTCGAATTCGGATCCTATCGATTTCGTTATTTCGGAGTACTTCCGAAATACGAATTATTGAATTTCATTCCAAATTCCAAATTTTTCTGAAACGAATGCACATCTCTAAGATAAATTAAGCATATTCTTACTTTGTAGACATCATAAACAATACAATAGTATAGGAATTCTCCAGACTCCTATATCACATTTGTTCTGTTTTTGCAGTGATCACATTGCAAGGTATCTGACCCCGGATACTAATTTATATAGGATTGTACTATACTATGGTTAAAAGTAAGGAAGGAGGTATCCATTTCCCTGCCTCTGGATCAGGCCTCTAAGAAGCCTAGTTTCCCCTGTCAGTCCATATAGAGCAGTGTTTCCCAAACCGGTCCTCAGGACCCACTGACACGCCAGGTTTGCCAGATATATGAAGCACAGGTGATATAATTTGCTGCTCAGTGATTGCAGGATTCAATCTGCAATTCCCCAAGGTGATCTGCAAAATCTGGCCTGGTTGAGGGTCTTGAGGATAGGTTTGGGAAACATTGATAAAGAGCTCAGCTTAGCATGGCTGATGCTTTACTAGTAATAAAATCAGTGCAGGCTCTGTGTCTTTGGCTAATTCGAAAGCTAAACCATACATATTGTAACTTATGTTTGATTGTGAGCTGTGGATTATGGCTTTTCTTATTGGCTTTTTGTAGTGGATCATTGGCTTTTTCTAGATGGCACTGTGGGAATGCCTGTGTGAAACTCGTGCGCAGCTTTTTACATTGAGCTCTCTCACAGCACTGGTGGCAAACCTATTAGAACTTGGCTGTGTATGGTGCGTCCCACTGTGGGGATGCCCTGAGCGTATCTTGTATTTCTAAAGTACGCAAGTTCTGAACTATGTGAAACTTTGCTCCCACTCAACACCAGTTGCATAGGAAAGCAAATTGTGTAAAAAGCTGCAGGGACTTATGCATTTGGGAAGCCCTGAGCTGGAGGAGAGGTGTAGCTTGCGCCTAGGTGGAAAAGGTGAGTATTTTCACTGCAATTACTACAGCAAGGGATGAGCTACACATTTCATTAACACTGAAAGTATTAGTAGGATGTGCTAGTCCTTCATTGAGCAGAATAAACCTGTTTTATGGAGTCACATCTAGGTCACTTGCAAACCAGCTGTTAACCCCTTCACTTTTTTCCAAAAATTCACTACCAGGAACCAGTGTTTTTTATGGAAAATCATTGTTAAAGTATTATATACAGTAGTAAGAAATATTGGGGAATATTCCCAATGCATCTCTTACTGCAATAACCTATTTGGCAGATATATGCTCAATGGCCAAATGGAATTACTGCAGTTTCAAGGTTCCGTGCATGGGCTGGGTATAAAAGGACATTCCTTTGCCAATAGCACCTTGGGTTTATGCCCACAGGGCTAAAACTTTGGGATCACCTCCTGGAGCCTAGATGAAAACGAACTTCATTTGCAATCATACAGCATAGCGCCAGGTCTCGGGCTGCCGTTTCTGCTACCACTGATCGTGTATGCACGGTCACAGTAGTGAAGGGGTAAGTTCTAAACCATCGAAATTCTATCCAATTTGTTATCCTTTTGCAAGTGATATTAAAAGCTGGGAAGAAACAGTATGAAGCTGAGGTCGCAAGGCTTGTTCAGTTAAAACATAACTTTTACTAGTTTCATTAAAATTTTGACACTTAAAGAAATAAATATACTACACACATAGAAAAAAAGAAGAAAAAATGGAAGTGTAATAAATAGATATTGATACTCAGTAGATGTGTGCGCTGTCAGGGATGCTATCACTTAGGGATCCTTGATCTGGTCCCAATATAAGTTATCCCCAAATGGGGTTGACAGGAGTACGCGCACGTCCCTGTATGAGGACTGGGGTAAGTGAGCTTGGTGTACAGAAGTGAAAAAAGGGGGGAGGGGACACACAACAATTGTGATCCTCGGTATTACTGTTCCTTTGGATCCTTAGTTGGTCCTATAACGTTGCCCTATATAGGGAGGACAGGTTGGTATATGAGTCCCTATAGCAAGCAAGCACCAGTAAGTACTGGTATATGGAGGAAAAAGAATAAGGCTGCTATCCTACAGTGATAGCCATCAGCCAATGATTCATGTATGTAACAAGTCCTCGGAGGAGTACAGGGTCTGAGATCAAAGCTTTTTAAACCATAGATTCAAATGTCCTGCCAGTTAGCTCTACGCGTTTCGCCCTGTCGGCGTCATCAGAAGCTTAGTGGCAGCGTGTTTCTCGGCAGTGAGATAAGGAATCAAGTGATATGCATGAAAACAGAAATGCTTGCATGAAGAAATCTGTGACCCTGATTTTCTTCATACTTTTAATGTCTGCCTTTAACCCCTTCACTACCAAGTTGTTTCTTTGAAACCACAACCAGGACCTGATGTTTTATAGTAAACAACATTCCATTGCAGACAGTGTAAAATTAATAGACCCTTCAGAAAATACATTTTAGAGACCGTTTGCGTATTTGACAGTCCCCCTGCTGGCCAAACAGTGCTACAGCATTTATAATAATAATAATACCGCTGAAGCTCTCAGGGTAATTCAAAGAGAATCGAAAAGTCACTGCACATTCGGTGATTTTTCGTTCTCTTCAATTCGGTTTGTTTTGCCGATCCCATTTCGGCGACCCTGCGGTGTATTCAGCGAGCACCACAGGGCCCCCGAATTGCAGGGAAAGGCCACTGCAAACCAAATGAAAACTAACCGCAAAACCCAGCGAATGCACGCCGAAAACCCGCAAAAACATCTAGATTAACCTGCCGAAAACGCCGGAAAAACCCGAGCAGGAGCCGATCACACGCAGAGCAGCCGTTGGGAAAAGCCAACACCACAGACGAGTGAAGTGAATAAATTAGAAAAACAGTTCGCTTGAATGTTTGAAAAGTGAAACGCTGTTTGCAAAGAAACTACTGAGCGAAAATGTCTGAAATTTACATATGAGAACCAATGAATGATAATAAAAAGGGCTGTTACAGAAAAAAGAAGTAAACTTAAGAAGAAAAAAA
This sequence comes from Leptobrachium leishanense, assembly GCA_009667805.1. Taxonomy (NCBI): domain Eukaryota; kingdom Metazoa; phylum Chordata; class Amphibia; order Anura; family Megophryidae; genus Leptobrachium; species Leptobrachium leishanense. Next base: position 122,221,483 of record CM019069.1, read on the forward strand.
ATCGGACTTTTTAAAAAAAAAAAAATCCAGAAAAATGCTTAAAATATCCTAAAGAATCTATAAATAAAGAGACTCTTTACTGCAGAATTTTATAATGAATGGTTTATTAGATATTGAATTAAAACGGTAATATTTTTACCATTGAAGCCTATGGGATTCGCCTGAATAAACCTGCCGAATTAAACCACCGAATGGCAGGGCATTTCGGGAACCTTTCACTGCTGGTTTGTGTTCTCTGAATAGCTGAAGCAGTGCTTTTCATGGGGATTTCACTGCCCTCGAACAGGCACCGAACAGGCACCGTATGTGCAGTCAATTCGCCAGGATTTGGCAAATTGCCTGCTCTCTGGATAGCCAAATGGCCAAGAAAGGTAACCGAACACTGATTTTCTGCATTCGGTTACCTTTCTCCAGCCATTCGGATCTCTTTGAATTACCCTGTCTGTCTTTTTGTAAAAGAAAAAAGGATCTCCAAGCTGTTCAAGCAGCTTCATCACCTTGGCTGACCTGTCCAAGGTGCTAAAGATTTCAGGGAACATTCTGAAGTCCATTTGCAAACAAATGTCTCTTGCATTAAACAAATTTGTTGCATTGCTCCAAAATATGACCAGATTGAGTTTACTCAATCTTTGGATCCTGCTGGAGCTTTTGAATAATGAGTATATTTGACCATAGTGGTGAAGGAGTTAAATGAAGAAACAGTTTCATAGTCAAATAAAAGGGAGAATGGTGAAAGAATGGCAGAAAAGAAGATAATTCTTACTGTGCCTAATATAAAAAAAAATAATAATGTTGGATTGAACACTATCCATTTACATTCATCCTGCGAATGCAATGCTGAAAACTGCCTCCTGGATGCTGCCAAATACCACCTTTTATTTAAATTTGTTCATAATCATGGGATTAAGGCTAAGGTCAGATGAACGCAGTTTTAACGTGCGTTTAGCCGCACGAAATCACGGCCGTGCTAGCAGCAAATGACGTCCAATGCCGGGGAACATACGACGAACGGCCACACGAAAGTTCGTCCGCGCAACGCAAGTGGCAAACGAACGCATTTTTTCGAGAACGTCAAACCGCTACTACTGACGTACAGAGTGCGCTGCGGCCGCATAGCGGCGTGTTTGCGTGATTGGGAGACGTCAGACGCTGCACACGTCCGGCCAACATAACGTCCAGACGCAAAAAGGGTTTTGTTGATGATCCGTACAAAATCACGGACGAAAATGCGCATCGTATGACCGCTATCGCGTATTCCGTGAAAAGATACGTCCATTCGTTCGAACGCACTTTTTCACGGACAACGTGAAAAATGCGTTTGTCTGACCCTAGCCTAAAGCTAAATCATTACACATACAATCCATAACGGGGCTCTTAAATAATAAAGTATAATATGATATTTTAATAGGCGAAAGTGAAAGGAAAGTGACTTACGTGCTAAGACGTCGGGAGTTATATAAAATATTGTCTTTATTAAAAGATGCGCGTTTATTCCGGGTCGAGTTTCTAGCACACACATTGACAGAACAGAAAATCCAGCAGAGGTGGAATATTGTAGCAAATGCACTGCATAACCTTCCTTAGGTAATAAATATAGTCGACATACAGTGGAAAAATGTCCATATTATTCAGCATAATGATGCCATTTTTTAAAAACACTTCTCATTAAGCATTTTTATGAGGGAGGCTTATGTCAATGAAACATCCGTAGAATTCATTGTGTTCTTATTGCCTGTGATAATAGCAAAAGTGCATGATACAGCCATACGGTATCTACCTACCAGTCACGTGCATTTTCATAAACAACATTTGTGTTATTTGTGTTACGGTATTATAATTATTAAAACATCTAGAAAGATAATGGACTTTGTTGCCAAGACAGTATTATGAGTCACTAGGCAATCTATCCTGCCTGGAACCTATCTCAATGCAATATGTCACAGAAAGTGGTTTAGTGACATGCAGAGGTGGATCCAAAGTCTCGCCTCAGTAGACATTCGACCACTTAATGCTGTATTATTTTGTGGCAGATAAACTGGGTAGAAAACGTGTATATTTGATGCGTTAAAAACTCTACAATAGACTCTACCAAGAGTGTGAGATTTATTGATATGCAAAACTGTCATGAAAATATACTCAGCATATCAATGTATGTTTTGCTTGTTTGTGTTGTTTTGCGATTGTATACTTTTTTGCCTTATCCATATTGCACAGAGTTATGATTTTGATTGTTATTGGGCTCTGAAACGTTCATAGACTTTCTTTTACCACGATTACTGTTACCTTCATACACATTGCGCACTTGAGTCTTAAAGTAGCCAAAACACAGTTTAGAATGTCGTATTTCTCGGTTCCGCTCTTAAAATGCAACACATTTCATGGCTGCGCTTCTTAGGTTTCTCTATCGGTGTCACTTGACTACTTTCTCCTCCTTCTCGTGTCACTTTGTGTTCCCTTTCCCCATGTCAACATGCCACTTTCCGTCAATCTCTTCTGACTCTCTTGACCTGTTCCATCTGTGCCATTGTTGACTAGTCATTTCAGAGGACATTTTTCAATGTCGCTCTCTTTATATTTTGTGCATGCTTGGCTTGTTAACAGAAATGAAACAGGGATCTGAAATTCTAGTCATACATAGGTTGATCATATTGGCCATGTTTAATGGACACATATAATTTATTCATGCTGATGGGCAGTGCATGAAGAATGTGACACCGCAGCATGCAGAATCTATATGCTGCAGGTAAGAAATCAAAGCGGAATCCCATGTGACCTACCTTGATTTCCTTCCTTGTAGCATATGAATTATACATGTTGCAGGGCAGCACTTTTCCCTCTGTTCCCCTCTGCATGAATCAGTAATATGTGCCCCTTTAGACATGGCCGATATGGTCTCCCTAGTCATTCATCTGTGGTGTCTAATATCCTAAACATTAAGGCTAATGTCAGACGAACGCAGTCTGAGCGCACTCTGCGTGCGTGCATAACGGACAGACGTACTGACGGAAGACACTGTAGACACCACACGGTCTGTGTTTTTGTGACGGGCATAGAAAAAAAAAGGGAACTATGGCAAATAAAATTAATATGGAAAGTGATAAAAATTTGAAAAGGATATGAAAAGCCATTGTGTGCGTCAAGGTGCTGGACGTCGCAAATGCGCTGCGTCTGACTTCATGTCATCACACACCTAACGCTAGGCGGACGTGGCGCACTCTGCGCGTCTGTCCTAGAGGTTTTACGTTCTTGCCTATATTGCGTCCGTTGCCACGTGCGTTGTGCGTGTGCAGTTCTGTGCGCACGTACTTCGTGTGTGGGTCTCTATTGATCATGATCCTATGCTACGACGGACGTTAAACTGTGCGGCAACACGGACATGATCACTGCGTTCGACTGCCGTAAAGCGTAAAAGAGCTGACGGTTGAATTGTTACCAAAAGTATCATGACCAGACCACCAGGGATATAACATTCTAGATGGATCCCTAATGCCTAATGACTCCCCCTCTCTGTACTCATATGTGTAATTTTGGCTATACGTGACAATAATGATACAAAAGGAACATGAGTCATGCACTCAACTTTATTGATACTTTTTTTTGTTGCTGTTATCAACTAAATGGTCAGAATCATCCCAATCATACCTTTTAAAGGAAAGATTAGTGTGCCCTCTGTCGATTAAAAAAAATCCAAGTGAGATCTCACTCTCGTCATCCTGTACTACTGTAAGAAGCTACAAGCAGCAGCCACACCCTCACTGTAACAAAATGTTGAAGGAACTTTACTGCTGCACTATAATAGCCAGGGTTAGGGCACAATACAGGGAAAGCTCTGGGGTCACTCAGTGCTGTACAGGGATAAGAATCTGGGGGTTATAATGATTGAAAATCCTAGTTAAGTACAGTTACCAGGTATTACTGTAATTTCCATACATAGACATTATGCCACATACAGATATTATTTTGTAATTCTATTGGTAGTTTTTGAAAGCTGCATTGCTAATAATAACAACATTATGATCAATACATATCCCCATAAACAGCATAGCTGAATACGCTTATTATCTATCTTTATAACAGTTACACAGGGTTATCCAAAGAGATCCGAATTGCTTGAGAAAGGTAACCGAACGCTGAAAATCAGTGTTCGGTTACCTTTCCTGACCATTCGGCTATCCAGAGAGCAGGCAATTCGCCAAATCCTGGCGAATTGCCTGAACATACGGTGCCTGTTCGGTGCCTGTTCGAGGGCAGTGAAATCCCCATGGAAAAGCACTGCTTCGGCTATTCAGAGAACACAAACCAGCAGTGAAAGGTTCCCCTAATGCCCTGCCATTCGGTGGTTTAATTCGGCAAATTTATTCAGGAGAATCCCATAGGCTTCAATGTTAAAAATATTCCCGTTTTAATTCAATATCTAATAAACCGTTCATTATAAAATTCTGCAGCAAAAAGTCTCTTTATTTATAGATTTTTTAGGATACTTTAAGCATTTTTCAGATTTTTTTTTTTTTTTTTAAAAGTCCGATTTTTTTTAATTTTTTTTTTCAGTTTACTTATTTTTTCTGTAACAGCCCTCTTTATTATCATTCCCTGGGCCTCCTGTGAAAATTTCAGACATTTTCGCTCAGTAGTTTCTTTGCAAACAGCGTTTCTTTTTCACAGATTCATACAAATGGTTTTTCTAATTTATTCACTGCCTCCTCTACGTCACAGCTGCTTCGGCTCTGTGTGATTCGGCTCCTGTTTGGCTCCTGTTCGGCTTCTTCGAAGGTTAATCCAGATGTTTTTGCTTGTTTTCAGCGTGCATTCGGTTAGTTTTCGTCGGGTATGCGGCAGCTTTTCCCTGCAATTCGGGGACCCTGTGGTGCTTGCTGAATACACCGCAGGGTCACCGAAATGCAATCGGCAAAAGGAACCGAATTGAAGAGAACGAAAAGTCACCGAATGTGCGGTGACTTTTCGAATCTCTTTGGATAACCCTGACTGTATTTGACACAAAGGCCATTTCTGCATTATGCTAATATGCAGACTCCATTTGAAATTGTGCAAGGGACCTCATCTAGACTAGAGTTTAGAAGCTTTCATCACGAATAAAAATGAACCATTTTGCGTTATTATAATATTTTAACTATTTTCAATTAACAATCTCTATGCAAAGTGACAATTTACAACCCATTAAATTGTTAAATATGCACCCCATGTTTCAAACAAATGTTATCTTAATATTTTTTCAATAAAAAGCGCTTGGTAGTGAAAAGTTAACATAGTGAAGAGATCTACTTCATGTTTGTTTTGTAATAGCTCTAAAGGACTTGCTAGAAACTTTTCTCTTCTCAGAAAATGTGACAAGGGAGAATAATATTGTTGATATGTTGCATGCTCAATTCACATAATTTGTAATAAAACTTTGATGGAATTACTTGCAAAATATTAAAACATGATTCGTTTCATATGCGAAACATTATTCTAGGTGATCCTACTAGACCTTCCCATTTTGCTTTAGCTTGACTACTCTTGTCCCAACATCTCGCATTCCCTTGGGATTTTTCCACAAATGCACTGCTTAGTGAGTATTACTTTATTGTAATGACATAGGACGAGATGTACTGTACTACAGGTTGATTTTGCCGCAGTGAGGGTTCATCTGTTTTGCCAGATGGCATGACGAGCGATAATTCAGTGTGATTGTGTACCAAATGCAGAAATGTGGGTTTCTCTTCAGATGGCGGAAATGCTAGAAAAGCAGTCGGCTGTGAGGCCCAGAACTTTGCATGAGATAGCTCGAAAATTTGCATGTTGACTGCACAATTTCAAGGAAACAAAATAGTTAATGTTTCCATTCCCCACTAAAACACTCCACGTAAATACAACAAGCAATAAATCAATTCTGAATGGAAATACAAGTGCACGGATGTTTAGGTGTTTAACCCCTTGGCTGCAGAAGACTTGTGGGGAATGTCCTAAGGATTCCCCACAACATGCAGAGGGCACTCCCCACACATTATGGCCTCTCCTCAGCCGGAGGGGAGATCACTTCGTCTTCGGTGGGAGTCCCATGGTTTCCTGGCTTCCTTGAAATCAGAATGTTCCGTGGGACCACCCCCGGCGCACATATGTCGCCGTGCCGGTGTGTGATGACATCATTTTCCAGGCACCACCCAGCGAAGCTGGGTAAATGACTGAAGGGGGAGGTCCTTTGGACCCCTCTATCTCCTCATCTGTAAAGGGGAACAAATGTAATAGAGGCATCGATGGAAAGGTCACAGTCTGACCTTTCCAACATTGTACCTCTTAACCATTTAACTGTGAACAATGCGCTGAGCGTGTCCTCTGCTTTCCCGCTAGGGTGTAGAGTACACGCTCAGTGTGTCATCGCAGTTCTGATCTGGCACCGATCGTGGCCGTCTCAAAGGCTGAATCTTGGATGTCAGCCGTTCCTCAAAGAACCCTCCCCTCATCCACTGACGTCATTGTCATAAAGGCGGACATTATTGCGTTTTTTTAGTACTGGCATTTAAATTACAAAAAGTTAAATTAGTTTTTACCCTAGGCACATTGCAAGTTGCGGGTTGTATTAAAATAATGTATTTTACAGTACAGACTTTGCAAGATGCTGGGTTTATTTGAAATAGTGTATTCTACAGTAGACACATTGCGACTTATAGGTTTTATTTAAAACAGTGTACAGTTTACTGTACAATAGTTTTTTTTACAGTTGAGACATTTTGAGTTACAGGTTATAATGTATAAGTCCGGCTTTTAATGTATGGACAATTTTCTTGACAGTCGAGGATAGCAACTTTAACGCTGTGAGCTGTCCCTGTAACTCAAAAAACACATATCATTCAGATATTTAACAATACTTTGTCTGTTAGCAAAGGTGTTTGGGGACCATTCATGTTTATTGAGCAACTTTAAATATCATTTTTTTACAAAATAAGCTGTTTTGTGGAAAATGGGGTGTAAAGCCCACATTTATGAGCTCCTTGGCCGGCTTTTCGCAAGTGCGAAGGGAGTGGTGCCCCCGGCCACGCGCTCAAGTCGGCTCTGTGGGTTGCTGACAAGTCTAAGGATGTGAGAGGCGCATCGTTGGGAATCCCTCCCCAGCACTGACGATGCACTTCTCACATCCGGCTCAGTTCCTGCCTGGTCCCTGCTGTGAAACAGCCCTCCCACCCAGTCGCGGGAGACATCGTGCACACGCACAATGATGTCACAGACAGGGATTCCCTCTGCCCGGCAGGGGAATTCCTCTGCCCTGCAAGGGAATCCAATTAAGGAGATGCAGAAGTCCTACGGGACAATGGAAAATGACAACCTGGCGTCTTACTGCTATTTATCAGAAATTCCTCCCCTGGAATTTTGCTGCGCTTAATCACAAATTCCTCCCTGGTGTCTATGTGTCTGGGACATAATTAGACCAGGAACAAATAATGGAATTAACTCTGGTCCCCAAAATGCATTGTGCAACATCCCAACAAAACAGTTTAATAGGGCAATAGCAGATTGTGAGGCTAAACAGCGGATCTATACAGTATCTGATAATAGGGCAGTGTTTGCCAAACGAGTCAGAAAACAAAGGCCACTCCAACCCTTAACAGATGGAAATTCACTCTAGATAGGGGGAGTTGGAAAGGGCTACAGTGACCCACACAGTAATCCTATTGGCAGATAATAACCAATAAAGATAGAAAATAATGATAATAACAATAACAGTATTCATGAGTAGCACAGAGGACATAAACATCCTGCACCTAGAATTGTGGTACAAGGTGACTTCAACATAGGAGAGGGCAGGGAAAAAAATATAGAACATCAGGCCTGCACCTCCCAAATGCATCACTAGGTCCATGTACCCTAAATTCAAAGTAACTCTTGTCCCAATCTGCACCTGTCATTGTTCAGGAATGTATAATGACTTTTAAAGCCTGTGGTCAAGTGATTGTGCTTCTGGAAAAAACTACTTAACTTGCTATTTAACCCCACCAAAAAAATCAAATACTCACCTCAGATCAATCTGTGAAGAGAGCGGTGTCATTTGCCAGCTGAATATTGGGAACAAATAGATCCCAGTGTTCCTCCAATCCTTCTGCCATTCCCGTCTGACCTCACTTTCACGAGCTCCCGCAGAGCTCGAATGGGATCATGTCTGGCTGATAGCTGCGTCGGCACAGAGCCACTGCCATTATCCTAAAACACATCAAAATTATTACCACTCGATCTGCTGACAAGGCGACTCAGTGGAAATAAAGGCGTTAAAATTGAGCCGGAAATGGAAAACGGTCTGCACACAAGTTTTCCATTTGTGTCTGACCTTTAATGTCTCGGTTGGAATCGGGCCGACCGTTGTCAACACAAACAGAAAACCTTTTCCTTTTTCTGCAGAGTTGTATTGCCAATTGATAACCTGCAAGTTAGTACAAGACACAAGGTTGCAGTTTGTCTAAAATGCTTCTGGACACAGGAACGTTGACACAGTGAAGATATGAAACGCTCTCTGGGATTTTAGAATTTTAACAATAAAATATTGAACTACTCTTCGTTGAATTTCCTTTCAACATAATGAATTGCACTGGCAGAAATAATAAAGTTGCACCACACGTTACTATAATGTCTGCAGACTTTGATACGTGATTTATTTATATTATTGTACCTACCAAACATTTCTTCAGCTGATTTCCGGTAAGGAAGAAAGAAAATTATGAACGTTTTTATGTTGAGATATAATAGAACTAAGACCTAATAATCAGAGTAAGTAAAGAAGAGGATAAGTAATTTTTTGGAGAAAAAAACAGGTTTTTATTACATACAGTGTTATATGCATATTATAGGAGGGTTTATTCATGTAGTTGGTGATTATTCCTACTTATTACTTCCTTCTCCATGATGACACAAGGGAATAAGATTTTCTAAGTTCGAGCTTTTATGACATCCTTATGATAACAGGTTATGTTGCAGTCTGTATACATTTATTAACACCCAAATATATGTATGCACATTTTTGCACTGAAAAAAATATTTAATCCATGAAACTCCACTCACGTGCTCTTTTAACCCCTTCACTACCTGGTTATTTTCCAAAAAAAACATTGTCAGACAATTTTACACAGTTTTAACTCCTCGGCCATTATGCCCACAGGGCTAAAACTTTGGGGACACCTACTGCAGCCCAAAAGCAAACAAAATTTGTTTACAGCATATTAATTTCATTTGCTTTTGTCCTTCAGAGCTGCAGATAGAGATAACTCACTATCGGTACCTGATGGTGCCTTTGAAGTCCCGAGTTGTCTCGATCTTGGCAGAGAACGGGTAAATTCAGAATTCTTGTTCTAGGTAAAAAAATATATATATTTAATTTAACCCTCAATCTGTAAAACAAAAACTTCTACAAACTCAGTTACTGCATTACAACTGCCAGGAAGAAGACAGAACAATAAATAAGTTTAACCCCTTCAGTACCTTGATCGTTTATAAAAGATCAGTCATAACAAACACAGCAAACTGAGGTTGTGTTAACACAATCTGGGGCTATGCTGTATTGAAATTCATTTGTTGCAAACTAATTCTGTTTGCTTTTGAGCTCCAGAAGGTGTCCCCAAAGGTTTAGCCCTCTAGGCATAATGCCCAAGGTGCTAAAACTGTTTGAAATCAGCAAATCAGCTGTTACATACCGCGCTATGGTCACCTGGCGCCCGGCAGCATCGTCCTCGCTGCTCGCTGGCCGGGCGCCAAGTGAAGAGGGGAGGCCGGGTGGTCATGTGAGACACCGGGAGCGGAGCCAGGCGTGATGACGCGGACCTGCCGAGTTTGAAACCATGGGCAATGCATTCATACATTGCCCTATCGTGGTTTTACATCCCTTAGAGCTGCTCCTGTTGATATTGTTACTTTCTTGGTATACTGACCCCTGGCAACGGCTTACGATATTCTCTGGCGTACTGAACCCTGGCAACAGTTTACGATATTCTCTGGCGTACTGACCCCTGGCAACGGCTTACGATATTCTCTGGCATTTCTGGTTTGGCTATATGTTCTCACGCTTGGCTTCTTCAGTGTCATTCTAGGGATATATATATATATATATATATATATAGACCGACCATTATAAGGATCGGAGGGAAAGGATAGGTGCTGCGTAGAAGGATCATATTCTTCTCCTGGTGGGGATTCGTAACATTACAATAGGGCCATGGATCCTGTAGACCTATCAGCTCAATTAGCCAAGATCTCTGCAAGGCAAGAGGAACAGGATCATAGAATGGATAAAATCGCTCAGGCCTTGCATGCTCTGTTAAATCAGCCGGGTAGAGCACCGCCTTCGCCGTCTCTGCCAGTTCCTGAGGCTACTGAATCCGCTGCCGTTTTGCCGCCTAATCACCATGTACAGTCATGGCCGAAATTGTTGGCACCCCAGACATTTTTGTCTGTGAGAGGTATAAGAAGCTTATTGATGGTTATAGGAAGCGACTGATTTCAGTTATTTTTTCCAAAGGGTGTACAACCAAATATTAAGTTAAGGGTGCCAAGAATTTTGTCCAGCCCATTTTTGGAGTTTTGTGTGACATTATGTCCAATTTGTATTGTTCCAATACACACAAAGGGAATAAACATGTGTATAGCAAAACATGTGTTACTGCAATACTTTTCTGTGAGAAATACTTGATTTTCTGGAAAAATATCTGGGGTGCCAACAATTTCGGCCATGACTGTACATATGACAGCACCGATGCGCTTTGATGGTACCCCTAGTGATTGTCGAGGGTTTTTTATTCAGGTGGGGATTCATTTTGACCTCAACCCGGGTATGTGTCCGTCTGATAAATCTAAGGTGGGGTTTCTTATTAACCATCTCTCTGATAAAGCTCTGGAGTGGGCTACACCTTTATGGGAGAATAAGAAACCGATTGTATATGACTATGAGATAGAAACATAGAAAAAATGTCGGCAGATAAGAACCTTTCGGCCCATCTAGTCTTCCCAATTACATGGATACTTTACCTGAATTTATCTTTTGTTTAGGATAGCCTTATGCCTATCCCATGCTTGCTTAAATTCAATTACTGTTTTGGCCTCTACCACTTCAACTGGAAGACTGTTCCATGTATCCACCACCCTCTCAGTAAAATAATGCTTCCTGATGTTACTATTAAACCTTTGCCCCTCTAATCTAAGACTATGTCCTCTTGTTTTGCTATTTTGTTTCCTTTTAAATATACTCCCTTCCTCTACCTTGTGGATTCCCTTTACGTATTTAAATGTTTCTATCAAATCTCCTCTGTCTCGTCTTTTTTCCAAGCTGTACATGTTAAGATCATTAAGCCTTTCCTGGTAACTTTTCTCCTTCAAGCCGTACACCATTTTAGTAGCCCTTCTCTGAACTCTCTCTAAGATGTCTATATCCTTCTGGAGATACGGTCTCCAGTACTGCACACAGTACTCCAAGTGAGGTCTCACCAGTGCTCTGTACAGTGGCATGAGCACTTCCCTTTTCCTACTGCTAATACCTCTCCCTACACAACCAAGCATTCTGCTAGCATTTCCTGCTGCTCTATTACATTGACTACTTACCCTTAGATCCTCTGAAATAATGACCCCTAAATCCCTTTCCTCAGATGTTGAGGTAAGGACTGTATCAAATATTCTATATTCAGCCCTTGGGTTTTTACATCCCAGGTGCATTATCTTGCACTTATCCACAATAAAACTCAATTGCCACAACTCCGACCATTTTTTTAGTTTACCTAAATCATTTGTCATTTGGCTGATCCCTCCAGGAACATCAACCCTGTTGCAAATCTTTGTGTCATCAGCAAAAAGACATACAGTTGTGTTCAAAATTATTCAACCCCCACTGAAATTGAGTGTTTTGGCCAGTTTGACATTGATTTTGATCATTCAGTCATCTTGCTTACAATTAAATCAAAGAGGCACGTGTAGGTCAGACAAATATAACATAACATTTATAATGAAATAACCACAAATGTCTTTTCTGTGCTCACATCATTATCAGTTTTATTCAACCCCCAAGTGACATTCAATCTTAGTACTTAGTACAACATCCTTTTACAGTTATAACAGCTTTTAAACGTGAAGCATAGCTTGACACAAGTGTCTTGCAGCGATCTACGGGTATCTTCGCCCATTCATCATGGGCAAAAGCCTCCAGTTCAGTCACATTCTTAGGCTTGCGCACTGCAACTGCTTTCTTTAAGTCCCACCAGAGGTTCTCAATCGGATTTAAGTCAGGTAACTGCGATGGCCACTCCAAAATGTTCCAGCCTTTAATCTGCAACCATGCTCTAGTGGACTTGGAGGTATGCTTGGGATCATTGTCCTGTTGAAAGGTCCAACGTCTCCCAAGCCTCAGGTTTGTGACGGACTGCATCACATTGTCATCCAATATCTCCTGGTACTGAAGAGAATTCATGGTACCTTGCACACGCTGAAGCTTCCCTGTACCTGCAGAAGCAAAACAGCCCCAAAGCATGATTGACCCCCTGCCATGCTTCACAGTAGGCAAGGTGTTCTTTTCTTCATAGGCCTTGTTCTTCCTCCTCCAAACATAGCGTTGATCCATGGGCCCAAACAGTTCTAATTTTGTTTCATCAGTCCACAGAACACTATCCCAAAACTTCTGTGGTTTGTCCACATGACTTTTGGCATACTGCAGTCGACTCTTCTTATTCTTTGGAGACAGCAAGGGGGTGCGCCTGGAAGTTCTGGCATGGAGGCCTTCATTACGCAGTGTGCGCCGTATTGTCTGAGCTGAAACTTCAGTACCCACATCTGACAAATCTTTTCTCAGCTCCTCAGCAGCAACACGGGGACTTTTCTCCACTCTACGCTTCAGGTAGCGCACAGCAGTCGAAGTCAGCATCTTCTTTCTGCCACGACCAGGTAGCGTTTCAACAGTGCCCTTTGCCTTGAATTTGTGAATGATGCTTCCTATGGTTTCTCTTGGTATGTTTAACATCTTTGCAATCTTCTTATAGCCATTGCCCTTCCTGTGAAGAGTAATCACCTCTTCTCTTGTCTTCCTGGACCATTCTCTTGACTTCACCATGTTTGTAACTACACCAGTAAATGTATAGAAGGAGCTGAGTATCACAGTCATTTTAAAGCTGCCTAATTGGTGCTTATTATGCTTTATTGCTGCTCCGTGACATCCACAGGTGTTTTCAATACCTGATTGAAAACACTTGAATGAACCTCTGTTCTTCAGAGTGGTAGTCTTTAAGGGGTTGAATAATTGTGTCAATGAAGAATTCACAAAAGAAACATTTACTACTGTATTACAAAACCCATTGATGTCATTTTAGTTGCATATGGTTCTTTAAAAAGTCCTTGTAGGATTTCATTCTGAATACAATTACAAATGTACACTAAATTCCCTAAAACCCTTTACAGCATTGGGGGTTCAATAATTTTGAACACAACTGTACTTTTCCATTAATACCTTCTGCAATATCACTAACAAAAATATTAAAGAGAATGGGTCCAAGTACTGACCCCTGAGGTACCCCACTGGTAACAAGACCTTGCGCCGAATAAACTCCATTTACCACAACCCTCTGTTGCCTGTCACTCAGCCACTGCCTAATCCATTCAACAATATTGGAATCCAAGCTCAAAGATTGCAATTTATGTGTCAGATGTTTGTGTCAGAAGAACTACGCCATACATTTAATCCCACTCGTAGATCTCAGACGGCAGGTAGGGCACTCTTCCGAATCAGACAAGTCAACAGGAAGGTATCAGATTATTTTATTGAATTTAAAACACTTGCTTCTGAGTTTATTTGGACCAACGAAGCTCTTGTCTTGGCCTTCACAGAGGGCCTGTCTGACTCTCTTATGCACGAACTCGCACCAAGGAAATTACCTGAAGTGTTGGAAGAGTTAATTGATTTTCTGTATAGCCCTGGATAACCAGATCTGTGACAGACGGGGTCCCAGAGAAAGAGTTCGCTGGGTACTACCACCTCTTCCTATCATTGCTCCTCCTATTCCCGTGCCACCTGCAGCCGAACCCCATCCTCCTGAACCCATGCAAATCAGTAATACCGGTATAACCTAGGAGGAGAGAGAGTATAGCAGAAGAGAGGGGTTATGCTTTTACTGTGCTGGCAGGGGGCATTTCCAGAATCAATGTACCATGAGACCTAGAGGCTTAAGTTTTTCAGGAAACGAGACAGCCTAAGGTCTTCCAGGAGACTAACCTTGGGCTTGACTGATGTGTCTCCTATAATGAAAAACAAAACATGCATGGTAGTGCCTATCTCTCTCTCCTGGGAAACAGTCTTGATCAATACTGTTGCATTTCTTGACTCTGGGGCGGCAGGGAAATTCGTGGATCAGGAGTTTGCTCGTACCCATGCTATCCCTTTGGTTGAGAGAGATACGCCATTGTTTGTAGAAGCCATTGACGGAAGGCCTCTATCCCAACCCAGGGTGACACATTGCACTGCAGTTCTATGTCTTACCACAGGGGTTCTTCATCATGAACAAATCACTTTCCAGGTTATTGAGTCACCGCCGTGTCCCGTGGTGTTGGGTTTCCCCTGGTTGGTGTGACACAATCCATCCCTCGATTGGGAACACGGTGAGATTAAGGCATGGAATTCTCGTTGTTGGGTGCAGTGTTTGCAGACTGTCACCACTATAGGGAGCCTTAATTTGCCAACCGCTCCTCCTTTATCCACAGAGGTACCTGAGTGGTACCAGGATCTGAGGGAGGTTTTCGAAAAAAGGAAATTGTGACGTATTACCTCCTCATAGACCATATGACTGTGCTAGCGATTTGCTTCCTCGGTACCATGCCACCCAGAGGTCATGTCTATCTTCTGTCTCAAAGAGAGAATGAGATTATGGAGGAGTACATAAAGGAGAATCTGGCTAAGGGCTTTATAAGGCGTTCCTCCTCCCCGGCCGGGGCAGGCTTCTTCTTTGTATCCAAAAAAGAGGGAGACCTACGGCCTTGTATTGACTACCGGGGGTTGAATCGTATCACCATTAGAAATGTATATCCTATACCACTCATTTTCGAACTGTTTGACAGGTTACAAGGTGCCAAAGTGTACTCCAAGTTGGATCTCAGGGGTTCATACAACTTGGTCAGGGTTAAGGAACATCATGAGTGGAAGACTGCCTTTAATACCCGCAGTGGGCACTACGAGTATCTAGTGATGCCTTTTGGGCAATGTAACGCTCCGGCAGTATTTCAGGACCTCATAAATAATGTACTCAGAGGCTTCTTGCAGATTTTTGTTATTGTTTATTTAGTTGACATTTTGATTTATTCACCTGATATCGAAACCCATCATGAATATGTTCGGTCTGTGCTAAAAAGATTGTTAGACAATGGCTTGTATTGCAAACTTGAAAAATGGATGTTTGATTTAAATAAGGTACATTTCCTGGGTTACGTGATTACCCCTGAAGGTTTTAAATGGATCCAACTAAACTGTCTTCTATCTTGGATTGGCCGTTACCTCAAGGCTTGAAAGCCATTCAGAGGTTCTTAGGTTTTACCAATTATTACAGACGGTTCATAAAAAAAAATTCTCCTCCCTGGTGGCTCCATTAACTGCCATGACCAAGAAAGGTATACAAAATCAGAAATGGTCCCCATGTGCAAGACAAGCCTTTCAAACACTGAAAACCGCATTTACTTCTGCTCCGGTTCTGAGACATCCAGACCCTCGTTTTCCATTCCAGTTAGAGGTCGATGCTTCTGAGATAGGAATAGGAGCTATTCTATCTCAAAGAGAAGCACCAGATAAACCGTTACATCCCTGTGGGTTCTTTTCTCGTAAAATGTCTCCAGCTGAAATGAACTATGATATAGGGAATCGAGAATTGTTGGAGGTTGTGTCCGCCTTGTCCGAATGGAGACACCTTCTTGAGGGGTCGTCCATACCCATCGTGATAATCACAGATCATAAAAATCTTCATATATAGGAGATGCGAAAAGATTAAATGCCAGACAAGCCAGGTGGTCATTGTTTTTGTCCAGTTTTAATTTCCTCCTGACATTTCGACCTGGTTCAAAGAATATCAAGGCAGATGCCTTGTCCCGTCAATTCGACCCCTATGAGAAACATATACAGGATAACAATCCCATCGTCCCTAAGGAGTGTATTGTTTCGGCTACCACTGTCACTGTCTCTTTTCCTCTGCTCGAGAGTCTTCAGGTAGCCCAGAAACTTGCTCCTGAGGGCAAACCTCCAGATAAGCTCTTTGTACCTGAAAACCAAAGAGAGAACTTGTTCAGATTGCATCATGACACCAAACCGTCCGGTCATATGGGAGTGACTCAAAAGGCAGTTTTGGTGGCCTGCCTTACGTCAGGATGTAAAACAGTTTGTTTCTGTTTGTGATGTATGTGCTAGAAACAAAAGTCTAAGGAACTTACCAGTGGGATTGCTGCAACTCTTACCCATTCCTGATAGACCCTGGTCTCACATTTCCATGGACTTCATAGTCGATCTACCGGCATCCAAGGGGAACACGGTGATCCTCACCATTGTTGACTGCTTTTATAGAATGGCTCATTTCGTTCCTCTCCCCAAGTTACCCTCTGCCTCGGATTTGTTGCCCGTCTTCATCGACAATGTTGTGAAACTTCATGGTATACCTGTTGAAATTGTGTCACATGGAGGTACACAATTTGTCTCCCAGTTTTGGTGTGGTTTTTGTGCCCTTCTGTTGGTGAAGTTGGCTTTTTCATCCGCTTATAACTCACATACAAATGGGGCATCCGAAAGAGCAAATCAAGGGCAACAATATCTCCGTTGCTTCATATCTCAGCAGCAAAACTCATGGTCCAATTATTTGCCATGGGCTGAATATGCTAGAAACAATTGTGACAATGAAACGACCGGTCATTCTCCTTTCTTTACTATATATAGCTTCCATCCCACGACGCTTCGATCTCACTTTCCCACCTCCAATTTACCCGCTTTAGAGAAGCACTTACATACACTTCAGCAGACTTGGGTACAAATCAAAGAGTTATCTGAATGGAACGTGGTTACTCAAAAAGGTAAAGCCGACAAAAATAGATGTATGTCGCCTGTTTATCAAGTAGAGGAACAGGTTTGGTTGTCCACCCGTCATATCGGGTTGCAGGTACCCACGATGAATTTGGCACCATGCTTCATAGGCCCTTACAGGGTCCTGCGTCGAATCAACCCTGTATCATACGAATTGGCTTTGCCCCCAGCCCTTCGCATCCATAATGTGTTTCAGGTGAGTCTATTGAAACCTTTGTTATGTAACCTCTTTACCAGAGTCGCTGTCCCTCCTCCACCTGTTGAAGTTGAAGGTGAGGAGGAATATGAAATCAAAGCCGTGTTGGCTTCCAGGCTTTGTAGGGGTTCCCTTCAATATCTGATTGATTGGAAAGGTTATGGGTCAGAGGATCGCTCCTGCTTGCCTGCTTGTGATGTCCGTGCTCCTCGGTTGGTTTGGGCATTTCACAGGGCTCATCATCAGGCGCCGGGTGGTCGTTCGGTGACCTCCAGTAGAGAGGGGGGTACTGTTACATATGGTGCTATGGTCTCCTGGCGCCCGGGAGCATCATCCTCACTGCTCGCTGGCCGTGTGCCAAGTGAAGAGGGGAGGCCGGCGGTCACGTGAGACGCCAGGGGGCGGAGCCACGCGTGATGACGCAGACCCGCCGAGTTTAAAACCATGGGCAATGCATTCATACATTGCCCTATCGTGGTTTTACATCCCTTAGAGCTGCTCCTGTTGATATTGATATTTTCTTGGTATACTGACCCCTGGCAATGGCTTACGATACTCTCTGGCGTACTGACCCCTGGCAACGGCTTACGATATTCTCTGGGGTACTGACCCCTGGCAACGGCTTACGATATTCTCTGGCGTACTGACCCCTGGCAACGGCTTACGATATTCTATGGTGTACTGACCCCTGGCAACAGGCTTACGATTTTCTCTGGCATTTCTGATTTGGCTATATGTTCTCACGCTTGGCTTCTTCAGTGTCATTCTAGGGATATATATATATATAGACCGACCATTATAAGGATCGGAGGGAAAGGATAGGTGCTGCGTACAAGGATCATATTCTTCTCCTGGTGGGTATTCGTAACATCAGCTAGGGAATGCCCTGACATTACAGCTTTCCCCAGCCAATGCACTGAGCCACAGGCTGCAATTCTAACTGCTGAAACTCCTTTTTACCAGTAGATGGAGCCATCTGCCTGCAAATAGGTTATTACAATGGGAATATTTTCAAATGTTTCTTACAAATATTTTCTTGACAGTGAAATTCTGGAAAATCACTTGGTAGTGAAAGGGTTAAGCATTATTTTAAATGTAATCTACTCATTATTCTGTCTCGCTGCTAATAGCAAGCCACTTGAGACATAAATCTGAACAACAAATGAATAGCGGCAGCAGTGATATGCACCTCCACTGTATTCTGTCCACAGGACTCTATAGGGAGTCATATAAGAGTCACACAGCGCTGGTGGAAGGACACAAGAGAAATATTTGTTCTCCCTATCCTACACAAAGAGAGGAGGTGGCAGATCGCACCCTCCTTTTCACTGTGGGATCAGAGGTGAACATATGTGGAAGTGTCAGAATGGGATAATGTTTAACTCCTCTGTTTCCTACCCACTAATGTTTTAACCCTATAATATCTAATTAAGATAAAGACTGGTGAGAAGCAAAACATAACTTTTATTTCTATCTCAGAATGAATTGTCATTTTCTGGTCCAGAGTTTCATTTGTGATACAATGTCTTAAGAAAAAAAAGTATATATTTTATTGAAAATTATACAAGCAGGTTTGAAGCGGTGAGGGAGCTCTGCAGAGTCTATGGAAGAAATTGAACATGCAGTTCAAGGCTGCAATTGCAGAATTTATACTGCTGTAAGTGAGCATTTTATTGAAGGCATTCCTCATTCAAATGCTGATGCAACAAGCTGAATTGAGGGATTTCGATATGAAAACATGATTATGCAGATTATTCAGCAGAGCTTTATAGTATCAAATTCAAAGCCAAAACGCTCGCAAGACAAAGGAGAACAACTAATTTTAAAAAGCAGAAAAGCGTTTGTTTTTTTAACTGATGATAATTTGCAACATCTCTTTGTGAGTTCAAACAAAGGAACTGAAACTCAAAAATGACTTTCACAAAAAAGGAATAAAAAGGAAAAGTTCAGTTAAAACTATTTTTGAATGGAAAGGAAACACATCACTTATATTTTTATATTTTGTTCTTAAACCGCGACAAGAAAAGAATATGCAACATAAGTCGGAAGAAATTGCTAAATCTTATGAAATTGTAATTTCAGATGTGCCAGGCATCAAATGCAAACAATGGTACTTCACAAGTACTTTGCAGCATCTTGGGATATATTACAGATAAATCTGTAAAAGGGATCCTCTAACGGCAGAATATGGGGTTCCCCTCAGCTTCTCCCAATTATCGGACCTATTAGAAGAGCCACTATGGTTACGTCTCGATGTGTAATAATTGGGATCAGTTAGCAGATACCATCAATGGCACCGTGTGCCACCATTGATATCCTTTCCTGGTCCACAGAGAACCCTGCGCAAAATCGCATGTATGGGATCTCAAAGGGTCAACGGAAGAACATCGGAAAGTTTTGCTTTCAGTTTCCTTCTGAATGAGACAAAAGGTAGCAACAAATCGCTCCATCCTCAGACCAACTTTTATTCTACTTTTTATTCTGTATTGGTTTGAAAGTTGGAATATTTTATTTAACCCTTTGGCTGTTGGAAACATCATAGTGTTTCCCCGCAACATACGGAGGACGTCTCCCACACGTCACAAGGTTTTCCAGGGGGAGACTGTGAATGCTCATGTTGGAGCCGCGCAGCGGTCTGACTTCCTTGAAGCCAGACTATTCTGTAGGACCCCTCCCGGCTCACATACGTCATCGCATTGGTGCGCTATGATGTCATTTTCAGGCACCACTCAGCAGAACCGGGTGAATACCTGAAGAACAGCAGGGTTCATTGGACCCATCTAGCTCCTCATTCAGAGGGACTAGACACTCAAGAGACGCATCACTGGAGATATCACAGTCTGATCTTTCCAATGATGCCTCTCAAATTGCATTTTTTTTTCAGTTTTGGTTAAAATTGCATATTTTCTCAGAGAAATGCAGAGCAGGAAGTCCATTTATTTATTTATTTTTAAGCAAAAGTGCCCCATAGAATATATAACGACAAAAGGTTTGGATGATAAAATGAGAAAAAATACTTTTAGACGCTGTAAATGATTGAAATGTGAATGTAAATTTACATGTTGTCGAAATTTTTGTTACACCATTCTGACGCAACATGACGTATACATATAATAAATATAGAGCGCCGCGGTGATCGTCTGGAGGGAGCCCTACCCCTGTATCCATGAGGTCACCACTGTAGAAGGTCGTGATGTATGATTAAGACCCTCGGGTCAAAACGTCACACCACTTTTTGTTTTATGTGGCTTGCTGTACCCGAATAAAATTATTCTTCACCTATTCCACAGGAGGTCCCACGTCTTCTTTTTCGTTCCTCTGTATACATATAATAGTCGTACCAGGTGGAGTAGAGGTAACATCACTGCTCTATAATCGTGGAGAGACAGGTTCGATCCTGGCAAGAGCACCTCTCCAGTAAGTGCCCTTGGGCAAGACACCTAACGGTACATACTCGCCACCCAGGACATACTTGAAAACGAGAGAAATCTCAATGTATCCTTCCTGGTAAAATACTTTCTCAAAATAATGATATATTTTGAATCTGCCGAGTCTGCTGAAAAAAGGACGTATAATTTGTCTGGGTCCTATAATAAAACATGATTTAAAGACGTGTTTAGACATGATGAGCACAAAATGGTAAAAATGAGCTCAGCACACACGGGTGAAATGGCTCAGCAGTGAAAGGGTAAAATACCGTCTGCAAGCAAGAATAATGAGCATTGTTTAACTCGCTTGTTACCCTTCTGGAAATGCATTTGTGATTCCTATACAAAGTATCCGACTGGAATTCCAATGTAGCTGTTAACATTAACCTCCTCACTACCAAGGGATTTTCCAGAACAACATTTCCAATAACCAGCATTATTTTGGAAAGTCATGTTTCGAATTATACAGTACAAAGTATTCAGAACTACTCCAAATTTATTCCTTAACTGAAGTAGCCTATTTGACAGGTAGACATTGGCACCTGCTACCCAACAGGAGATTGTGCAGCTCTGGGCTCCATACTGGACCAGCTGGGGGCTGTGCTAGACTGAGACATAAAATAGGCCCGGGCATTTAAAAGCACAGCAGCCCATTTTTATTTTTTTATTTATATGAGACACACATGCGTAGCCATATATTTGCACAAACTTACAGACACACTCACAAACCATATATTCCATCTATGCACAAATATCCAGGACACACACGAAGATCACACATACACAGAGCACACACAGGCAGAGCTCTCGCACACACGCATAGGCAGATCTCTCTCTCTCACACACTCTCGCACATACACACACACAGATCACCCACACTGGAAGCTCACTCTCACAGGCAGATCACTCTTATACAGGCAGATTACTCTCATTTTCACACACACACACACCACACACACACGCAGATCACACATACACACAGACAGATCACATACACACACACACTCGCAAATCACACAGAGAAAACATACACAAAAAAGCCCCCCTAACTGCATGAAGATTCTTCACAACTCACCAGTTTCCTGCAGGTGGAGGTTCCCTGCTTGTGCAGGGGGGGGTTGGAGCCAGCTTGTCACTCAGCCGGCTACCTCGACCTGGTTGAGGGACTGCCTTCCCGAGCAGCTCCCGGAGAGCTGCATCCATTAGCCCTCGTCTTTTGAATTGGGGCCGCTCAGATGGAGTCTCCTGTGGGGACTGGGAGCCCTGACAGGTGCCCTGCCCTTATGCAGATATCAGCCTGCTGCTTGCACAACCGGCCGGCTTTTCTGCATAATAGCCAGCATTCTCAGCTGCTGGACTGCTCAGTTTACTAGCCCTGCAGCCAATCAGCCCTCCAGGCAAATGCCCGCTGCACCTGATGGTCAGTCCAGGTCTGGCTGGGGATATGTGTTCGACGCATATTCCCAGCAGCCCAATTCTGTTCGCAAAGTGGCATGACACCTCAGGTGCTAAAACTTTAGAAGCACTTTCTGGAGCCCAATTGCAAATTAAATTCCTTTGCAATGCTTGAGTATTATACTAAAATCGACTAAACTTCATATTGGGGCACCAGTAAGGGGCCTTGCTGATCAAGCACCTTGGTAGTGTATGTGGTCCTTATACGTTACGGCTCATTCAACATTGCTAGTGGCTGAAATGGAATAGGGCCCTTAAATATAAATGTCATGATACATTGTGACACAAAGTTTCAAAAGTGGAAAGAAGTATAAATTAATCAGCAAACAAAACCAAGTAAATTAAAAATCTGTACCACACGTAACTTTGCTTTGGCATAAAAATGACGCCTATAAAAATGTTCAATTTTTTCTTCTTTTTATAAATCAGAATTTACATTTAGTGTTCGTAAGACAATACTTAAGATCAACAAAAGATGTGAATATTCTGTATTAAAAAATGCATACAAGAAGTGACATAGATAAGGTGCTTTAGCAAGTAAAGGAAATATGGTAGATACGGAATCTACTGCATGATAATAACTGTATTGAATATACAACAAAACAATCTAGGTCAGCCATCCATAACCTTGAGTTCCCAAGAGGAACCCTTCAGATAATGATCAGATCTCAGGAACTCCCTGTATGAAAAATACAAAATCTACTCAAAGGAGAATAAAAATGTGAAGTTGTGTTCATTGCCTTTTTATCTGTACAGGGAAAATGCAAACATTCAACAAGCTAACAATAAAAAAAATCATACATTATCTGGAATAAATTGTGTTAGTATATCTGTCAGATAAAACATGACTTATTTCTATATCTTTTTGAAATGTTGGCAGGATTGGGAAGTGGAACGAGATTGAGAATAGTTTCTTCCTTGAAGAAAAGATTGTTTAATTAAAAAGTAGGACTTTTTTTTGCTGTCAATCATCCAGTGCTGTCTACCAGTCTTGAGAGATTGATGACCTTTGCAATGATTTTCTTAATCCCAATAGGTGGATTTCAACAAGACAGGTTCCTTTTTACTCGCAATCCACTTAAAGTGCTGCCAGCATTCCAAACTGCATACTAAGATAACCAAATGTTATGCGGATTGTTTTTATAGTAAAAAGCATTACTGTAGTTCTGTTAAAAAATAACAATAATACAAATAATTAAACTCCTGCCTATTCTTTTGCTCTCAACCCCCTACCAAACAGTTATCATTTAAATTTTTTATTTTCATCTAATCATACAGGTGTCGGACACTATCACTTACAGCTGTCCAACCAGGAATGATTTAGGGAGTCTATCGGGGTTATTCAAAGAGAATCGAAAAGTCACCGCATGTTCGGTGACTTTTCGTTCTCTTCAATTCGGTGCAATTCGGCGATCCCATTTCGGCGACCCTGCGGTGTATTCAGCAAGCACCACAGGGCCGTCGTAGTGCAGGGAAAAGTCGCCGCAAACCCGACGAACACTTACTGCAAAACCCGGTGGAGGCACACCCAAAGTCGCAAAAACATCTGGATTAACCCCGCCGAAACCCAAGCAGGAGTCGACCAGAGCACAGAGCAGCCGCCGATCACAGCGTAGAGCAGCCGACCGGAAAAACCTGACACCGCAGACGAATGGAGTGAAAAACAAACAAACAGTAAACTTGAATGTTTGAAAAGTGAAACGCTGTTTGCAAAGAAGCTACTGAACGAAAATGTCTGAATTTTACATATAAGATCCAATGAATGATAATAAAAAGGGCTGTTGCAGAAAAAACGATTTAAAAAAAAATGAAAAATGCCTAAAAGATCCTAAAAAATCTATAAATAAAGAGTCTTTTTACTGCAGAATATTATAATAAACGGTTTATTAGATATTGAATTAAAACGGGAATATTTTTAACATTGAAGCCTATGGGATTCGCCTGAATAAAGCTGTCGAATGAAACCACCGAACAGCAGGGAAATTCGGCAACTTTTCACTGCGGGGTTTTTGTTCTCTGAATAGCCGAAGCATTGCTTCACTATGGGGGTTTCACTGCTTTCGAACAGTCAACGAACAGGCATCTTATGTGGCTATGTGCAGGCAATTCGCCAAGATTTGGCGAACTGCCTGCTCTCTGGACAGCCGAATGGCCAAGAAAGGTAACCGTACGAGGAATTTCACTGTTCGGTTACCTTTCGGCCACAATTCAGATGTTTTTGAATAACCCTGATTGATTAAGTGCCGGTGTTTTCTGGTATTACAGATCCAACAAATGCCGGCATTCCACAAAACTAAGATCCAAACGGCAACAGGAGATGTTTTACTGCAAAGATTCTTCTGTTGCTGCTTATATTTTAATTTTATGAAATGCCGGCATCTGTCAGCTCTGCAATACTGGCGATTTTTGCAACGTGGCAAGCACTGGCACTTACCGGATAACCCCTGCACGTTTCTTTAGACCAGGGATCTCAAACTCTAGCCTCCCCAGATGTTTCTGTACTACAACTCCCATGAGTCTCTGGCCACCCATTGTATTAAAAGAATCCTGGGAATTGTAGGCAATCGACATCCGTGGGGCCAGAGTTTGAGATACCTGCTTGTACAGCTGCAGCGTACATAAGACTCCAATATAATTGAGTTCATGAGAAAACACAAATGAAATAAAATGAGACATAATTAAAGGAATGAAATGGCTACCATTACCATACACAAAGTGCTTAATTTCATGGGTTTCACATTGTAACAAGCTAATTGAGGTCAAGGATGCCACTTCTACAACCAATAGTGGAAAAGCGTACAGTGTGCAACAGACCCAGCTCAATTGCTTTCCTTGATAAATAATAAATGATGCTATCTGTATCCATTCCCTACCTTTATCATTATGTATCAGATATTGGGTTTGCAGGAGCACAAGGTTGTTTCCTTAACAAAACAATTAAAAGCATTTAATGTCTTCCTTGCAAATGCCCTGATTACCATAAGCGAGTGTGAAGTTGAAATACAAACTGCTCATTATGTGTAAATAGAAAAAAATGCTCGTAAACAGGCCATTCGCAAAGCATAATAAAGCAAAACAATACAAAATAATACTTAAATGTTCGCATTTACAAGATTAATCTGAGATGTTTGCATTTTTTACATTATTATGTTCTGTGCATTCACCATAGAGAAATAATTTCGGAGAAACCGACGGTTAAACTGGCCATTTTACAGTTTGTTTTGTAAATGAACTCACCATTTACTGAATGTATCTCCTGCTCATTAGGACTTATTCAAAACATTCTTGCTACTATACAAAACTTAAATATGTAAAGCATATTTGAAAACATAAGTTTGCCTCTGTATAAATCAATGGTCAGGCCGCACCTTGAATATGCCGTGCAATTTTGGGCACCTGTCTTAAAAAAGGATATTATAGCGTTAGAAAAAGTGCAGAGACGGGCGACTAAATTAATAAGGGGAATGGAAGGGTTAAGTTATGAGGAAAGACTAACAAGCTTAAACCTGTTTAGTTTAGAGAAACGGCGCCTTAGAGGGGATCTGATAACTTTATATAAATATATACGGGCCATTATCAACCATTGTCTGATAACCTATTCATTAACAGGACTATACACAGGACACGGGGTCACCCATTTAGACTGGACGAAAGGAAATTCAGCCTAAAGCATAGGAAGGGTTATTTTACGGTGAGAACAATAAAGCTGTGGAATTCTCTGCCTGTTGAGGTGGTTGGGTCAGAGACTGTACAGACTTTTAAAAAACGACTGGATGACTTCCTGCAGACACAGAATATTAAGGGTTATAATATTTAATATGTGGGTAAAAGCTTCTTGATCCAAGGAGAAATCTGACGCCATTCTGGGGTCAAGAAGGAATTTTTTCCCAGTATGTTGCATATTGGCGAGCATTGCAGACTGTTTTTTTGCCTTCTTTTGGATCAACAGCAGTAGGTGATGTGTGAGAGGCTGAACCCAATGGACGCATGTCTTTTTTCAGCCTATGTAACTATCAGGGTTATCCAAAGAGATCCGAATTGCTTGAGAAAGGTTCAGCGTTCAGTTACCTTTCCTGGCCATTCGGCTATCCAGAGAGCAGGCAATTCGCCAAATCCTGGCGAATTGCCTGCACATACGGTGCCTGTTCTGTGCCTGTTCGAGAGCAGTGAAATCCCCATGAAAAGCACTGCTTCGGCTATTCAGAGAACACAAACCAGCAGTGAAAGGTTCCCCTAATGCCCTGCCATTCGGTGGTTTAATTCGGCAAATTTATTCAGGAGAATCCCATAGACTTCAATGTTAAAAATATTCCCGTTTTAATTCAATATCTAATAAACCATTCATTATAAAATTCTGCAGCAAAAAGTCTCTTTATTTATCGATTTTTTAGGATACTTTAAGCATTTTTCTAATTTTTTTTTTTAAAAAGTCCGATTTTTTTTTTTTTAAGTGTACTTATTTTTTCTGTAACAGCCCTCTTTATTATCATTCCCTGGACCTCCTGTGTAAATTTCAGACATTTTCGCTCAGTAGTTTCTTTGCAAACAGCGTTTCATTTTCACAGATTCATACAAACGGTTTTGCTAATTTATTCACTGCCTCCTCGGCTTCTCAGCTGCTTCGGCTCTGTGTGATTCGGCTCCTGTTCGGCTGCTTCGCTGCGTGTGATCGGCTCCTGCTTGGGTTTTTCGAAGGTTAATCCAGATGTTTTTGCTTGTTTTCAGCGTGCATTCGCTGGGTTTTGCGGTTCGTTTTCGTCAGGTTTGCGGCCGCTTTTCCCTGCAATTCGTGGACCCTGTGGTGTTTGCTGAATACACCGCAGGGTCACCGAAATGGGATTGGCAAAAGGAACCGAATTGAAGAGAACGAAAAGTCACCGAACGTGCGGTGACTTTTTGAATCTCTTTGAATAACCCTGCTAGTAACTATGTAATATATTTGTAGTTTTGATATAAAATAGATATGTGCGTTTCATTCTGAATCACAATTCGGATGAAATTATACCGATTCGTATTTCGGAAACACTTCCGAAATAGCGAATCGGTTCCCTTCAAAACGGAATGAAAACTAAACGAAATATAATGAATCAATATTTTCTTCACAAATCAATTTGTTATACTGTTTCACAGATTCAGCGCTGCATCTCTGTCTGCTGGCCCTGGTGCTGAATCTGTTGTTTTCAGCACTACAGGCCATGAACAGCACCATGGTGCTGTTTGGTGCCATTCGACGGTAGTGAAATTCCCCATAGACAAGTAAAGGTTAATCTATTCAGAGAACGCAAACAGCGTAAGTGAAATGCCCTATTTTTTGGTGGTTCATTCAACAGGTTTAAACAGGCGAATCCCATAGGTTTCAATGTTAAAAAAAATCCCAGTTTTTATTGAATATTTATTTGACCATTTATTCTTTTATTTGCAGCAAAAAGCCTTTTTATTTATTGTTTTTTAGAACTTTTTTGTATTTTTTTTGCTGAAATGTTTTTGCTTGGGAGCCCCATGGTGATGATGTCCTTAGTGCTGAAACATATTTAAGCACCAAGGACAGGGGGATTATATATCTTTTTTCTTAACCCTAATCTAAGTAATTAATTAAAAGGAAGTAAATGGGCGCAGATCACTGTATAGACATGACAACCGATGCAGAAACAAAAGAACACAAAAACAATGGTTGCAGCAAGGTCCCATATGGATCCACTCCATATGTCCACACAACAATAGATACAAATAAAAATAAAGGTCCTCACGCAGTATGGAAAAAATCTGTATCTTCTTCTTTGATATTCCCTCTAGGTTCCTAAAATAAAATACTTAAACATGTACATACACTGTGCAGTATGTCTGAAAGGTGGGGAATCAAAGATAGAAAAAAGTGGCTATTCAACTCACTTTTTCCAGAGCCACACTTATGCCGGCTCTGAGCAATAAAGCATATGGTGTAATGGTGATGTTGGACAATATCCTCACTGGTACCAGCAGCTAGGGATGTGCGTTTCGGAATTTCGGAATTTTCACGAAATTTTCCGATTCGTGCCTTCGGATTCAGCCGATTTTCCGAAAATTTTCGGATCCGAAAACAGCAGATGTGAACAAATTTCCGAGCCGAAACAAAAACTTTTTGGAATTTTCGAATGGACTAGAAATGTGTAAAATCGATATTCATTTTCATTCCATTCGTGATTTCGGCTCCATTCCTGATTTCGGTTCCATTTCAGTAATTTCGGACATCGTATTTTCAGTTATATCTCTGATTCTGTAATTTTGTATCATCCCCATCTCAATGTATCCTTCCTGGAAAACCAGAGAAATCTCAATGTATCCTTCCCGGGAAACCAGAGAAATCTCAATGTATCCTTCCCGGGAAACCAGAGAAATCTCAATGTATCCTTCCCAGGAAACCAGAGAAATCTCAATGTATCCTTCTTGTAAAACATGAGAAATCTCAATGTATCCTTCTTGTAAAACATGAGAAATCTCAATGTATCCTTCCCGGGAAACCAGAGAAATCTCAATGTATCCTTCTTGTAAAACATGAGAAATCTGAATGTATCCTTCTTGTAAAACATGGGAAATCTCAATGTATCCTTCTTGTAAAACATGAGAAATCTCAATGTATCCTTCCCAGGAAACCAGAGAAATCTCAATGTATCCTTCCCGGGAAACCAGAGAAATCTCAATGTATCCTTCTTGTAAAACATAAGAAATGTCAATGACAGAATTATCGTATCGGCAGAATTATCGTATCGACAGAAATATCGGATCCGAAAAACCATTAGTTAACGTCAAAACGAATAGACACTTTGAAACGAGGAGAACAGATATTCCGAAAAACATGAAAATTTCCAAAATCACGAAAAAAAAGTCGATACGAAAAACGAACCGAAATGAACCGAACCGAAACGGAAATCGGCCGAAATGAGCCGAAACGAAAATTTACAAAAAAAACAACGAACCGAATCGAACCAAAAAAAAATCGTGCACAAGTCTACCAGCAGCCTGCTTTCCAAACGGTTCCTTCCAGGTCTCACATCAGTTTCCACACAGTCTAGTTCCCTGCTCAGGGTCGGACGCCATGTTCAGATGACTGAGCAACCGGTAACCAGCTAAACAACATACGCAGACAGCGCCAGACACTTCCTCATACTCCAGTATGGCTTCCGACCCTAAGCAGGGAACTAGACTGTGTGGAAACTGATGTGAGACCTGGAAGGAACCGTTTGGAAAGCAGGCTGCTGGTACCGGTGAGGATATTGTCCAACATCACCATTACACCATATTTATTATTGCTCAGAGCCGGTATAAGTGTGGCTCTGGAAGAAGTGAGTTGAATAGCCACTTTTTTCTGTCTTTGATTCCCCACCTTTCAGACATACTGCGCAATGTATGTACATGTTTATGTATTTTAGGAACCTAGAGGGAATATCAAAGAAGATACACAGATTTTTTCCATACTGCGCGAGGACCTTTATTTTTATTTATAAGTAATTAATTAATCCATTTCACACTGCAAAATAACGAATAAAAACTAAATAACGAATAAATGTGTAACAACGAATAAATACAAAATACGAATTACTAAACTCCCGGAATAACGAATCGATACGAAATACGAATCACAGTAACATAACGAACACACTGAATAAAACTAAGAAACGTAGCGAATCGCTCTGAAACTAAACAAAATATTTTTTTTCGTTGTGCACATGTCTAATATAAAATATAACAGATTCCACAAAATGCTTCTAGTTCCTCTAGCATGTGTATCATATAATTTAACAGGTTTTTTGAAGCGTGCTTTAGCTCACTATGGTTTAGAAATAGTAATATTTATTTCTCCTGAAGAAGACTGTCAGGGTTATTCAGAGAGAAGTGAAAACCAGGAGAATGACCGGAGAAGTGAAAATTCTAGGTCAAAATAGTCAAACCAGAAAAATTCTCCCATTTATCCTCACTTTCCAAATTGGCTATTTTGACCTAGAATTTTCACTTCTCCAGTCATTCTCCTGGTTTTCACCTCTCTCTGAATAACCCTGATAGTCATCAAACGAAACATGTTAAGCACATTCTATCAGGGTTATTCAGAGAGCGTGAAAAGCAGGAGAATGACTGGAGAATGAAAAATTCTAGGTCAAAATAACCAAACCAGAAAAATTCTCCCTTTCATCTCACTTTCCAAATCGGCTATTTTGACCTAGAATTTTTCATTCTCCAGTCATTCTCCTGCTTTTCACGCTCTCTGAATAACCCTGTTTGTGTATTTTTTCAGTATATTTCTTTTATTATTGCCTTTTTTATTAAATAAATTATGTATATATATTATCATTTGGAGATTTGGGTTCCTGCTCGAGGGACCATCCTATCTGGTGGAGGAGATCAACCGGGAGGCGGTGATATTATTATGTTTTTATCTTGGTTTATTTTGTTTGTTATGTTTGTATATAGTGGTGATTTTATGTTTAGATTGCTTCTCCCTATGGTTTAATATTTTTTTTTTAAAAAAAATAGACATTTTTCCATACATTTTATTGTCTGTTCTCACTGCACCAAAACACAATTTTGGTTATTCAGAAAGAGGTGAAAAGCAGGAGAATGACTGGAGAATAGAAAATTCTAGGTCAAAATTGCCGATTTGAGAAGTGAGATGAATGGGAGAATTTTTCTGGTTTGGCTACTTTGACCTAGAATTTTCACTTCTCCAGTCATTCTCCTGGTTTTCACCTCTCTCTGAATAACCCCCAATGTTGCCTGAAAGAACCTCACAAGGTTATTCAGAGAGCGGTGAAAAGCAGGAGAATGACTGGAGAATAGAAAATTCTAGGTCAAAATAGCCGATTTGGAAAGTGAGATGAATGGGAGAATTTTTCTGGTTTGGCTACTTTGACCTAGAATTTTCACTTCTCCAGTCATTCTCCTGGTTTTCACCTCTCTCTGAATAACCCCCAATGTTGCCTGAAAGAACCTCACAAGGTTATTCAGAGAGCGGTGAAAAGCAGGAGAATGACTGGAGAATAGAAAATTCTAGGTCAAAATAGCCGATTTGGAAAGTGAGATGAATGGGAGAATTTTTCTGGTTTGGCTACTTTGACCTAGAATTCTCCATTCTCCAGTCATTCTGCTTTTCACCGCTCTCTGAATAACCCTGTCAGTTACTTCTTGAGTATAGTCATTGAATTTTTGTTGTTGTTTTTTTCATATCGGATCATATGCATTGTAGACAATCAATTTTTAATTTGGAGTTCATTAGATGAGAAAGAAAGTATGAGGCTCCAGAGATCCTGTGCCCAGGGGTGCATGAAATATACATCTGTCACTGGACCCTTTATATAGTATTAATAATGATAATATGCACGGCTTGTTCCCAGGTATATGTCAAGATAGGCAGAGCATGAGCAGCAAAGGATCTAACATGCTGGAGGGATGATGAAGTGAGCTGATCAAAGTCAGCTAACTGTGAATCCAATTAAAATGCAAAGGCGCAGGGAGCAAGAGAGAAATACTGAAAGCCCAGATGGTAATTATTATTACTACTACTTTAGGCTAGGGTCAGACGAAAGCAGTTTTAACGTGCGTTTAGACGCACAAAATCACGGCCGTGCTAGCAGCAAATGACGTCCAATGCCGGGGAACACACGAAGTACGGCCGCACGAAAGTTCGTCCGCGCAACGCAAGTGGCAAACGAACGCATTTTTTCTAGAACGTCAAACCGCTAGTACGGACGTACAGAGTGCGCTGCGTCCGCTAGAGGCGTGTGTGCGTGATTGGGAGACGTCAGACGCTGCTAATGTCCGGCCAACATAACGTCCAGACACAAAAAGTGTTTTATTGATGATCCGTACAAAATCACGGACGAAAAGGCGCATCGTATGACCGCTATTGCGTATTCTGTGAAAAAATGCGTCCATTCGTTCGAACGCACTTTTTCACAGACAACGCGAAAAATGCGTTAGCCAACTGGCAGATCTAAAAGGATGGTGATCTGAGCACAATCAACATAGCAAATATCAATATCCAAAAATGAAAAGGAGCATGACTGTAAATAAATCTATAAACAAGCCTCGCGACGCTTATACCATCTGACTGCAGGACAAGGACAGGACAGCAGGGGCCAGTTATAGAGAGCATGGAGGCTTACAGATAATTTAAAGGGATACTCCATTGAAGAATAGAGTTGCTTTTTGGTGACAGCCTCTGTGCAATCATTTTTTGCATATCTTTTTTTTTTGTGATTTTAGTTACTTTTTGACCCTCGTCACGCCCAGCTCCTTCTCTTCATCCCGGGGACCCCCGAACTCGGAGGTGCCTGCAACTATCTAAGCAATTTGTGCTCCTTCACAACTTGCCCAGAGTGGGAACCGCAAATTGTGCACCGCTACGGACTTGTGCACCGTATGTACGCAAGTTCCGTAGTGCCTGTAAAGAATGATGTAATGGAGCTGCACACCCAATCAGGGCAGCAAGGGGGGCGGAGCCCCGTCGACGCGAATCCTAGCGCATCATCACTGTCGATGCGCTAGGATGTGCGTCGACGGGGCTGCGCGATCCTCCTATGGAGGATTGCGCTTTGCAGCGCTGAAGGAAGGGAGGGCGGGCGTCAAGTGCGACGCCGGTTTTCTTTAACGCACGTAATGTGCGTTAAAGAAAACTTCCCGTGTGCACCCGGCCTAAAGCAATAAAATGGTCAAGATGAGTAGAGAGTCGTTTTAACTGTAGCATTTGTATTTATAAAGCAAGCAAAATTCTGCAGAGTGCACTAACTGTAGAATATGTACATGTCTCCTTTAGACATCCCAGGCTAGGATGAAAGACCATGGTACCTATTCCGGCTCAGCCCCTGGTAGTGAGCCACTAAAGGACAAATGCAATGTCAACCTTTAATCTTACCAGCTCTTTGTTACTTGTCAAGTTTCTAGTGAGCTGCTATGGTAAGGCTTTACTCGTGATAAGAAGGAAGCACTAATAGATACCAGCAGTGGTGCCACTTACATCATTGTCTCCTGAGGTCCATAGAACGAGCTTGTGTCTGTTCCCAATTTCTTCTACTGGTGTTGAGAAGAGGCACCAGATTGCACTGTCCTAAGCATCATTGAAGGAACCCATTAAGATTAATAAACATTGATTTAATGATACGATGTGTCTGCATTGTGCACGCCGTACACTAGCAATTTTAATTGGGTAATTCATCTTTAGGTTGTTAACTAAAGAGTAAATTTCATCAATTAAAAAATTCCTTAATCCCAACAAAACACTGTTCTTGTGCCTATAAAGAAATATGAGGGTATCTGTCCCTCACATCTTCTCCAGTTCCCATGGCCCATGGCCCTATCCACAGTGACACCAGAGGTACATACAGTATATTAATCATATGTCCTTTTTTATCAGGGTTATTCAAAGAGATCCGAATGGCTGGAGAAAGATAATCGAAAGCTGAAAATCAGCGTTCGGTTACCTTTCTTGGCCATTCGGCTATCTAGAGAGCATGCAATATGCCAAATCCTGGCGAATTGCCTGCACATTTGGTGCCTGTTCGAGGGCAGTGAAATCCCCATTAAAAAGCACTGCTTCGGCTATTCAGAGAACAAAAACCAGCAGTGAAAGGTTCCCCTAATGCCCTGCCATTCGGTGGTTTCATTCGACAGGTTTATTCAGGAGAATCCCATAGGCTTCAATGTTAAAAATATTACCGTTTTAATTCAATATCTAATAAACCGTTCATTATAAAATTCTGCAGTAAAGAGTCTCTTTATTTATAGATTTTTTGGGATATTTTAAGCATTTTTCTGGATTTTAATTTTTTTTAAAAAGTCCGATTTTTTTTTTTTTTTTTTAAGTTTACTTATTTTTTCTGTAACAGCCCTTTTTATTATCATTCCTTGGAAATCATATGTCAATTTCAGACATTTTCGCTCAGTAGTTTCTTTGCAAACAGCGTTTCACTTTTCAAACATTCAAGCAAACTGTTTTGCTAATTTATTCACTTCACTCGTCTGCGGTGTCAGCTTTTTCCAGAGGCTGCGCTGCGTGTGATCTGCTCCTGCTCGTTTTTTTCCGGTGTCTTTGACGGGTTAATCCAGATATTTTTGCGGGGTTTCGGCGTGCATTCGCTGGGTTTGTGCGGTGACTTTTCGTTGGATTTTCGGCAGCTTTTCCCTGCGCTTCGATGGCCCTGTGGTGCTTGCTGAATACACCGCAGGATCGCCGAAATGGGATTGCCGATTCGGCCCGAATTGAAGAGAACGAAAAGTCACCAAACATGCAGTGACTTTTCGATTCTCTTTGAATAACCCTGTAAGTGTTAAGTGATTTTGCAAATGTGAATTCTCTTTACACCAGAGTCTGAGAACCAATACTTTTCTTTTTGCTTAAATTAGTAGATGAGAATTATAAGTGATCTGGGAAACGCTTGTTATTCATTGTATGCCTACAAATTACCTCATGTTATACAAAGTACAAAATATAATTACGATGTATAGGAAGCTTTAATTCACAGTAACCAGCAGTACCAAGCAAAGTTTGTAGCTCATGTGGAACAGCAGAGGCGCCGTCATTGTTAACGAGTGAGCCGTTAGATATCATAACATGCTTGGAATAGGGCCCCATGTCTCATGTTATTGAATGCTGGATTTACGATCCTTGGGTTTACCAGAATTTAGAAGCATTAGGGGAAAATCCAACTGTTCTAGATTACAAATCGAAGCAGGTATAAAAAGCTATTGACTGGCAAAACAAGTTAGAAACCAGCTGCATATTAATGAAGGTGCTTCGTAACTGCAGTGTCATAGCTTGGTAATAAACCTTGAAGCAATGATTCAATAAGCATAATGGAATTTATTGTCCACATCAGTTCACCCATCTGTATGACCATTTGAACATGACCTTTCAAGTGTCTTATTTCCAGAATGGCATTCCTGATGGCTCTATTCCAAAGGCTTTTGGCTCTAGTTACAATTTGCCATTACAAATAAAAAGCCATTAACCTCCCTGGCGGTCTAATTTTTTCAAAATTTTGTGTCTAAAAGCGTCTCAATTTTTTTTTAAAGGAAAGGTGTTTTTGTACATACGTAGTTAGCCTGTAATAATTAGGAATCACGCACTGAAATCCGTGCAATCAAGAGTCCTTACTGGTAAAATCCTTTATAAATAAATAAATAAATAATAATAAAAAAATAGTAAATAGACTGAGTCCGATAAAGTTTGAAACACGACATGATAATTTATTATCCCAAAAATAATTATCCAAAATAATGCAATAAATGATATTCAATAAAATACAGCAAAAAAACACTGAAATCAATCTGCAAACAAGGGTGAGACAATGTATCGTCTATTTCTTATCCTGTACTGCATGTGGACGAAGAGGAGGCACAAATAAACAAGGACGTGGTGATATATATACAGTATGTTACAGTTAAAGCCCGAAGTGCGGTTAGTCCTAGGATTACCCGGGTAATCTTGACATTACCCAGGCGTCATTAGCAAAAGTCTGAAGTGAAATGAAATTTCGGACTTTACCCGGGTAATCTGCAAAGTATCCAGAGGCCTCTGGGTACTCTGATTTTCTGCTCTGTTTTAACCAGGTAATTCGCACATTACCCTAGCGTTGCTGGATAAAGTGTGATGTGCAACGAAACATCAGAATTTACCCGGGTAATCTGCAAAAATGTCCAAACGCCTCTGGGTACTGCGCTTTTCTTCGGTCTTCAGCAGGTTACAGTTGACTGAAATCCGAGGATTACCCGGGTAAAGCTGCAAACTGTTATCTGACTGATAACAAAATAGTGTTTTTTGTTATTTTTTAATGAAATTGTATCCACAATCACAAACCACACAAAATAACTGTCATGTAACTCTGCATTAATTGTCTGAAAATTAATTTATGAAGATAAAGTTATTATATCAAGAGTAACCTAATGGTTATTATGTATTATAAATGATATATAAGCACATATGACACTTAATAAAGATCATGTAACTCTTTCACATTCATATAAGAAACATATCCTGTTACTCTGTATATTCAATATATCCGCAATACATTTTAATGTTTGTCTTCTTGCCATTTTCATTGATAATATCCATAGATAATAGCAAAATTCACTTTTACCCAAGCGGGGTTGGATGCTCAGCAGATTACCCAGGTGAAGCTGTGGATAGTCCTCAGATTACCCGGGTGAAGCTTCAGACTTGCACATTATCCAAGTAAAGACTAAAGAGCGAATTTTTCAGCTCTGCCAGACTGTTACCCAAGGGCAGTTGGTTAGTCCTAAAATTACCCGGGTAAAGTCCGAAATTTTCATTTTTTTGCAGCTTTACCCAGCGGTTTTGGGTAATGTCAGGATTATCCAGGTAATACTAGGATTAACTGCACTTCGCGCTTTACCCGTAACATATTTATTTATTTATAAAGGATTTTACCAGGAAGGATACATTGAGATTTCTCTCGTTTTCAAGTGCGCCACCAGAGTATAGCAGTGCATAGTGATATATTTTTATTGGACTAACGTTACATTTAAAAGACAAGCTTTTGAGCATGTAACTCTCTTCTTCAGGTCCGGAAGAAAACAGATCTGAGCAAAATCATAGCGTTGAACAAAAAGGGTAAAGCAGAAGGGTTGGGGGTTAGGATGGGTGTTGTAAAAACTGAAGAGTGGAATAGTATGGTCAAGAAGGGTAAAGATCATGGACCCATAAAACAACAGATACACATGATGTGCATCAATGATTGTGAAAAGATGAAGAATTCAATGAGATAACTTCCAAAAAAAACCACATACACCAGGTACAATTCTGAATGTTATGTGACATTATGATAGTGAGTTAAAAATCTACATTACTGTATATACACACACACAAGCATGAGAAATGGACACATTCCAAGCACTTTAAAAGGAAAAACCCTAGTATTTTTTTACAGATACATTAAAAACATATCATCTGAAGTATTGGCTCTCCCAAAGTCTTTATCAGGCTAGTTAATGTATGTTACAGTAAACCTTACAAAGACAAAATTTATTAAAGTAATCTCTCCAGACCTGTTGTACGTCTGTAACAAGCGTAGTACTGCTCACACAGGAGTGAAGAGGTTGAGATCTTTAAGGACTGAAATATCTGCTTGACGTTTACACACTGCTTGGTATACACAGACTTATACACTAAAGTCAGGGAGGATGAGAAAACCACTGAGTTGCTACTAAGCACTAAAGGTTTCAAGACCGATAGACAATTTAGAGCACGTTCAGAAACACAAAGATACTTCAGACAGTGGGTGAATTGTACGGACTGCAGGGCAGTCAGGAAATGTGCAGATATACCGTTTTCTGATAAGCTGGAGCAGGTCAACGGTACCTTACGATATTCAGAGGTCACTGACACACATAGGGGTCTATCGCTGGTACAGTATCGAGTATACTTAGCGGTTTGAGCACACAGAACATAGGCTGAATATAAACAGTATTTTTCTATCACGGTTTTCACATAAGTTTGTGGCAAAGACACATGAACCCTGGGTTGGCTATAGTAACCTAATGCGGCCATAGACGATACCCCAAAACGAGAAGGGACAAAACCCCCGTATCAAGTGAAAACCCCAGCGGCAAAGATGGGGTTAAACCACCAAAGCACAACACTGGCGATCGTAACTCGAGCAGCAATAGAATGGTCAAAAACAAGCCAGGTCAAAAATCAGAAGCAGGGATCGTATCCAGAAATGGGTTGGCAACAGAATCAACAATAGGAATCAGCCAGCGATGCGGGAACAGAACTCCACGACAGGGCGACGAGGCAACTCCTCGTGCCCTGTTTTAAACCCGGCGGCTCCTCGTGAACACGCCAGGCCCCGCCCCCTTGGATGCCACTCGGCCACTACCTGATGCTGGCATTCGGCCAGCTCTTGGCACAGGACCTTGCCCAGACCCCCCAGGCAGCACAGCAGGGGCTGAGGAAATAAGAACATCTTCACGGAAGTGAAGTCTCACTTAGATTTACGTGAAATTCCATAATGCGCAGAAAACGTTACGCGTGCTTTCCACCAAACTGAGTAGTATCCCTTGAGAACAGGAACGAAGATTGTTTATGTATATATGTATATATATATATATAATGTAGATTAGGTAGGCCGTGTTATTCCAGATGCCAAAATCACGAGTATAGCAGTCTGTAGTGATACCTTTTTTTATTTTTTGGACCAACATTACATTTAAAGTACAAGCTTTCGAGAGTGATCCTCTCTTCGTCAGGTATATTGAAGCTATGCTGAGCAGAATGATAGATTTAACATTGGGACATTAACCAGGCACCCGGTTGGGGGTGTAGATGTTGTAAAATCGCCAAATGGCAGGGTTAGAGTGGGGAAAGAAAAAAGGGAAAAAAAATCAATTAAGGCACATGAGAAAACAGTGATAAGTTCACTTCAAAGGGAAAGTGAAAGCACACACACAAAAAAAAGAAGAAACCCAGTGAGTATGAAGAAGACACAGAATAAAAAAAAATTAAATAAATACATTTTTTAAAAAAAGGGAAGAGAAAACCAAACCCCACCCAGAATTATGAATATTATGATAATGGGTTAAGAACCCCGAATCGACATTGAGTCCGGCATTTATGGTTTTAAAATATGTGATCATTTTCATTTCATATGTTTTGCGTTCACGATTGTCTTTAAAGTGTCCTTTGAGGATTTTAATTCTGAGGTTTTGGATGGAGTGGCCTGTTAGATTGAAGTGATGTCCCACCGGGGTACAATATGTATTTTCCTGGTGGTTCCTGACGGAGTGTGTCACGAATCCCCCTGAATACCAAGATAGTGGTCCCTTTACGTAGACCGCTCTCTACCCTTCCGATCCTTGAATGGTCGGCACAACTAGATAGATAATTAACCAGACAATAGACAAGCAAGGGTAAACACCAGACAGAGGTACAGAATAGAGTACTCGTTCTCCCTAGGACCTTAGTAATATCAGAGGTAGCCTGATGTGTGCTTAGGGTGCCACATAGACTGACCTCGGTACCAAAGTTAAGAGCAGAACCGTAAGAAGAGTAAATGCCAATACCAGGGGTTATACACAGGGTGGTTCGTTCGCCAATGCCAGGGGTCGTACACAGAATGGTTCGTTTGCCAATGCCAGGGGTCATACACAGAATGGTTCGTTTGCCAATGCCAGGGGTCATACACAGAATGGTTCGTTTGCCAATGCCAGGAGTCATACACAGAATGGTTCGTTTGCCAATGCCAGGAGTCATACACAGAATGGTTCGTTTGCCAATGCCAGGAGTCATACACAGAATGGTTCGTTTGCCAATGCCAGGAGTCATACACAGAATGGTTCGTTTGCCAATGCCAGGAGTCATACACAGAATGGTTCGTTAGCCAGAAGCAAGGTCAGACACAGATATTTTAGCCAAAAACACAAGAGCTCTGCGGGAAGTGAATACCACGTCAGGGCACCGGCGAACTAGTGAAGCCGGGATTTAAACCCGGCGGGTCCGCGTCATAACGCCAGGCTCCGCCCCCCGGCGTCCCACGTGAGCGCACCCGGTGGCGTTTTATTATTCGGCGCCTGGCCAGCGAGCAGCGAGGAATCTGCTGCCAGGCGCCCCAGAACAGAGCCATCCGTGACAGAACCCCCCCTCCACGGGCGGCCACTGGACGACCCCCAGGGGCACGGGGTGCGCCAAATAGAAGGCCTTCACCAACCGAGGGGCATGGACCTCTGCAGCCGGAATCCAAGAACGATCCTCTGGACCGTAACCCACCCAATCGACCAAGTACTGTAAGGACCCCCTAGACTTTCTGGCATCCAGAATGGCCTCAACCTCGTACTCCTCCTCGCCCTCCACAGAGACAGGAGGAGGTGGAGCACGGACCTTGGTGTATCGGTTACATAACAACGGTTTCAAAAGGCTTACGTGGAACACATTGTGTATCCTAATATGGGGGGGTAATGCCAAAGCATAGGAGACAGGGTTGAGTCGCCGCAGAATCTTATAGGGGCCGATATATCTAGGTGCCAACTTCATGGAAGGCACTAAGAGCTTGATATTCCGTGAAGAAAGCCAAACCCTGTCCCCAACTTGATACACGGGTGCCTGCCTCCTGTGTCTGTCGGCCTTGGTTTTCTGGATGGCACTACTCTCCTCCAGTGCCCGTTTGACTCTCTCCCAAGTCTCTTTCAATGATGCCAACTGCTCATCCAAAGCAGGAATCGTGGTATCAGGAAACGTAGCGGGGAGCACGGGAGGATCAAAACCATAAACAGTGAAGAAAGGGGAATGTCCTGTGGATTCACTTACTGCACTGTTCAAAGCATACTCTGCCCATGGTAACAGGTCTGACCAGTTATTTTGTTGTTCTGATATAAAGCACCTGAGATATTTCTCTATATTTTGGTTGGCTCGTTCTGCTGCTCCGTTGGTCTGGGGGTGATAGGCCGAAGAGAAGGATAAGTCTATCCCCACATTCTTACAAAACCCTTTCCAGAATCTGGAGACGAATTGTGTCCCCCTATCAGAGACAATCTCCAGAGGAACACCGTGTATGCGGACCACGTTGGAAATGAATATGGGCACCAGTTCGGCTGCCGAAGGTAGTTTCCGAAGAGGCACATAGTGACCCATCTTGGAGAATCGATCTATGACCGTAAGTATAACTGTATTCCCTCTTGACTCAGGTAAATCTACTATAAAATCCATGGCTACATGTGACCATGGTCGTTCGGGGATCGGCAAAGGCTGGAGTAAACCAATGGGTGCTGTTTTGGGACTTTTATGTCTTGTGCACACCTCGCACACAGCTATGTAATCTTTAACATCTCGGCGCAACGTGGGCCACCAGAGGAGTTTACGGATACTAGACACTGTTTTGGTGATACCCATATGCCCAGAGGTTTTATTGTCATGATAAACGTTAAGTACTTCCTCTCTTTCGTTCTCAGGTACAAAGAGTTTCGCGGGAGGTTTCTCCCCAGGAGCTGCACCCTGGACGGTCTGCAACCTTTTCACTAGAGGAGACGAGACACTAATCGTGGTAGAGGCTATAATCCTTTCCTGGGGTACAATGGGATGCTGATCTTGGATATTATGTTCATAAGATTCATACTGTCTCGATAATGCGTCTGCTTTAATGTTTCTGGACCCAGGTCTATAGGTAAGCACGAAATTAAAACTTGAAAGAAACAATGACCATCTCGCTTGTCTGGAATTTAAACGTTTAGCATCTCCAATGTACGTGAGATTCTTATGATCGGTTATGATAACGATGGGGTCCCTAGACCCCTCCAATAAGTATCTCCATTCTGCCAAGGCCGAGATGACTGCTAACAACTCTCTATTTCCAATGTCATAGTTCTTCTCTGCCGGGGACAATTTCCGAGAATAGAAGCCGCATGGATGCAAGGGTTTGTCGGGTTCCCTTTGGGACAAGACTGCACCAAGACCTAGTTCGGAGGCGTCAACTTCTACTTGGAAAGGCAGAGCCGGATCTGGATGTCGGAGAACAGGGGCAGTAGTGAATGCTTGTTTAAGTGCCTCAAAGGCTTGAGTGGCTTGAGGTGTCCATTTCTGATTTCCCACCCCTTTCTTTGTCATAGCCGTGAGGGGAGCTACCAAGGCTGAAAAGTCTTTAATGAATCTCCGATAGTAGTTAGTAAACCCAGAAACCTCTGGATGGCTTTAAGCCCTTGGGGTAGAGGCCAGTCAAGAATTGCTGAGAGTTTTTTAGGATCCATTTGAAAACCCTCAGGGGTTATTATATAACCAAGGAAATGCACTGTTACTATGTCGAATAGACATTTTTCTAGTTTACAATACAATCCAGCCTTCAATAGTTTTTTCAATACTTGTTTCACGTGGGCGTGATGAGTGTCCACATCAGGAGAGTATATCAGGATGTCATCCAGATATACTATGACGAATTCTTGCAGAAAATCCCTTAGGGTGTCATTTATGAGGTCCTGAAAAACGGCTGGCGCATTACATAATCCAAAGGGCATCACCAGGTATTCATAATGCCCGCTACGTGTATTAAAAGCCGTTTTCCATTCATCCCCCTTTTTAACCCTAACCAGGTTGTAAGCTCCGCGTAAATCGAGCTTCGTATATATACGGGCCCCTTTTAATCGGTCGAACAATTCTGTTATGAGAGGTATGGGATATGCATTTCTTATAGTTATCCTATTCAAACCTCTATAATCGATGCAAGGTCGCAGATCTCCCTCTTTTTTGGAGACAAAAAAGAAACCTGCTCCTGCTGGAGAGGAGGACCGTCTAATGAATCCTCGCTCTAGATTCTCCCTTATGTATTCCTCCATAATGTCGTTTTCTTTTTGTGACAAAGGGTATACATGTCCCCTAGGAGGCATCGTACCGGGGAGTAAATCAATAGCACAGTCATATGGACGATGTGGTGGTAGGACCTCAGTCCTGGCTTTAGAGAACACCTCCTTTAATGCCAGATAACATTCAGGGACCTCTGTGGATAAAGGAGGGGCTGTGGCAATATTGAGGCTACCAATCACATTGACCCTGCCTAGGCAATTAGACTGACAACTAGGACCCCAACATTTTATGTCTCTCTGAACCCAATCAATAACCGGGTTGTGCTCTGTTAGCCATGGAAACCCAAGAACGACAGGACATGAGGGAGATTCAATAATTTGAAATCTTATCGTTTCATGGTGCAAAACTCCTGTTTTCATACATACATCGACAGTGTCGTGAGTGATATGTGGACATGACAGGGGTTTACCATCTATGGCCTCCACCATTAGAGGCTTCTCCTTGAGAACCAGAGGTAAGAGGTTTTTGGCAGCAAAATATTTATCCATGAAATTACCTGAGGCCCCAGAGTCTAAGAACGCCTCAGTCTTGAGGTGAACCCCCTCCCAGGTTAGGGAGATCGGTAACAGAATCCTGGATTTTTTTTCTCACTATCCACAAAGGAGGCATACAGAGAACCGATAACCTGGGTATTGGCTGTTCTTTGACCCGATTTGCCACTCTCCCCCCTGCTAACCCTGGGTCTCTGAGGACATTGAAGGCGGAAATGATCAGCCCCTGCACAATAGAAGCAGAGCCCCTTTTCTCTTCTGTGAGCTCTTTCTGCTTCCGAAATACCTGTTTTTCCTATTTGCATAGGTTCAACGACTGGCATATCTGTTTTTTACGTTCTCCGGGTTACCTGACGTACTGGTGTGTCTGGGTAATAAGGGTAAAGGAGGCAAGACCCTTCTGGGTCTGTCTCTGGGGTGTCTCCTTTCCCTAATTTGATCGTCCATGGCTATGCAAAAGTCAATCAGATGGTCCAGATTTTCTGGTAATTTTAAGGGAGCCAGCTCAAACATAAAAGCCTCGTTCAGGCCTTCGGTAAAGGCTAAGGTTAAAACGTCGTTCGGCCAAAGCACCTCTGACGTCAAAGTCTTAAACTCTATGGCATAGTCGGAGACCCTCCTATTACCTTGTTTAATGTGAAACAAGGACCTACCCGCATTGGTAGCCCTTCTAGAGGGATCAAAGGTACGTTTTAACTCAGAGGTAAAACCCTCAT
Source organism: Leptobrachium leishanense (assembly GCA_009667805.1). Taxonomy (NCBI): domain Eukaryota; kingdom Metazoa; phylum Chordata; class Amphibia; order Anura; family Megophryidae; genus Leptobrachium; species Leptobrachium leishanense. The sequence goes on from CM019069.1 coordinate 122,265,151, forward strand.
AGTCATAGATGATGGGTTTCTTATTTTCCCACAACGGCGTAGCCCATAATAAAGCTTTTTCTGTTAAATGATTAATCAGATAGCCTACTTTGGCTTTATCAGATATACAAGACCCTGGGTTGTTCTCAAACAAGATCTCGAGTTGGGTCAAAAACCCCGGCATAAGCTTGGTGTACCATCATAGCGTAAGGGTGCCTTCATACTAAGCCTATGTCTTTCAGGAGAGACCGAACTGACTCTAGGCAATACTGGGTCTGGAGGGTTTGTGGTACCAGTATTGGACCGATTTAACAGGGTTTGTAGAGCGAGAGAAATCTGGTCCATCCTATGGTCCTGCTCCTCTTGTCTGGCTGCGATACGTGCCAACTGGTTAGAGAGGTCTGCGGGATCCATTGGCCCTGACGTAATGTCACGAATCCCCCTGAATACCAAGATAGTGGTCCCTTTACGTAGACCGCTCTCTACCCTTCCGATCCTTGAATGGTCGGCACAACTAGATAGATAATTAACCAGACAATAGACAAGCAAGGGTAAACACCAGACAGAGGTACAGAATAGAGTACTCGTTCTCCCTAGGACCTTAGTAATATCAGAGGTAGCCTGATGTGTGCTTAGGGTGCCACATAGACTGACCTCGGTACCAAAGTTAAGAGCAGAACCGTAAGAAGAGTAAATGCCAATACCAGGGGTTATACACAGGGTGGTTCGTTCGCCAATGCCAGGGGTCGTACACAGAATGGTTCGTTTGCCAATGCCAGGGGTCATACACAGAATGGTTCGTTTGCCAATGCCAGGGGTCATACACAGAATGGTTCGTTTGCCAATGCCAGGAGTCATACACAGAATGGTTCGTTTGCCAATGCCAGGAGTCATACACAGAATGGTTCGTTTGCCAATGCCAGGAGTCATACACAGAATGGTTCGTTTGCCAATGCCAGGAGTCATACACAGAATGGTTCGTTTGCCAATGCCAGGAGTCATACACAGAATGGTTCGTTAGCCAGAAGCAAGGTTAGACACAGATATTTTAGCCAAAAACACAAGAGCTCTGCGGGAAGTGAATACCACGTCAGGGCGCCGGCGAACTAGTGAAGCCGGGATTTAAACCCGGCGGGTCCGCGTCATAACGCCAGGCTCCGCCCCCCGGCGTCCCACGTGAGCGCACCCGGTGGCGTTATTATTCGGCGCCTGGCCAGCGAGCAGCGAGGAATCTGCTGCCAGGCGCCCCAGAACAGAGCCATCCGTGACAGAGTGTCTGTGCTGGTTCATCCAAATGCAACCTGCATAGAGCCACTTAGCCAAAATATTCCTGGGTGCAAAAAGTCCTAGAAGATATAGAGTACATATACCACATGGATGGACGCACTCCAGGACTTCTCAATGGGTTAAATGATGTTTTATTCAAGAATCAAAGATTAAAAAATGCCCATATGCATAAGCCGACGTTTCGGCTCCCTCTGGAGCCTTTATCAAGGTAATGGATCCAGTGAACATACAACATATTTATACAAAAGAAACAATTAAGAAAACATCATATCACCACTTACCCAGCTTGTGGCGTGCCATCGGGCGGATCGCCGAGTCCTGGAGGCACAACTGCACGCCACAAGCTGGGTAAGTGGTGATAGGATGTTTTCTTAATTGTTAAGCTTATGCGTATGGGCATTTTTTAATCATTGATTTTTTAATAAAACATCGTTTTTAACCCATTGAGAAGTCCTGGAGTGCGTCCATCCATGTAGTGTATATATATATATATATAGATGTGTTTATTATTGCAGAAGCCACCTGCACATCATAGCAATTCAAAAAATTGCATCCCAGGGCTCCTGTGCCACATTCCCCATATGCAGCAAGGAATTATGGGTAGGATATGCAAATGACCTCTGTCTCACTTTTATGCATCCTGGATCTGTTATTACACAGAACCCTAAAATCAATGCTATGCCACACTGTGGCTTTCTAGCAGAGATAAGGTTTATGCAACTGGTCAAAGCCACTCCCAGGACAGCGCTGTTTCGGGTTTGTTGAACCCTCATCAGCTAGGAGGTAGGCATGACCAGTTGCAGTGTAGATTTTTTTTATAAAAATAAATAAAAACTGATAAATAATGATATAAAAGGGTGCAAATTCAGTCAAGTAATTAGTAAACCATAGTTTTCAATGGTGCCTTGATCACTGCCAGGAGTCAGAGGATTTAGGGAAAATAACTTTATAGTTCTCATACAGTGAAAATGTGTCTGAAAAATCCTGAAAGCAAATTTTCAAACTTTATGCACCATTTGACAGACAGATGTTGCCATCTGCTGGCAAAAACATGCTACTACATCTCCTAAATACAGCTTAAAATCCATTTTTCCTAAATACGGCTTAAAATCCATTTTTCCTTGAAAACAGACATCCAAGCTGTTCAAACTGTTGTAGCACCTCAGCTGTCTCGGCTGCGGCGTTAAAATTTTGGGAGCATTTTCAAACACATTTCATTTGCAATAATTGAAATTTATTTGAATAAGATATCCAGTCCTGGTGGGGTTTTTATGCTTGTTTTTTTTCCTTTTGTTTTTACATATGAGATAGTCTTTATTTTAGATTTTCTTTACAGTTATATGTGTGCAAATGAAATATTTAGTTAGAGTATCTGTCTCAATTGGAAAGTTGGGAAAAGTCTGTTACTATGGTAACCGGAACAACCAAGCAGCTACTGTATTTGTGCGTTTTACACTTGTCTTTGTAGCATTATAAAAAAATCCTGGCGCTACAGAAGTTAAAGACCTTTATGATCATGGCAAATAATTCTGTAGCAGAGCCACTATTTACATGGCAACTGTTTATTCACGTGGCAGCTACAGGGTTACAACTGGCAGTGCAATTTTGTCGAGTCCCTGCAATTTACACACAGCACTCAGTCTCAAACATATGGCCCAATATTCCTGGCCAGTACCAATAAAAACAAAATCCATAAAACCAAGCAATATACGGAGGCAGTTTTCCTTTACCTAGAAGTATTTTTTTTCCTTTCTTAGACAGAAAATCAATAGTAACAATGTTACAGAAAAGGGAAAAAAATCCTCCTGCATTGAATATCACTTATCTGAGTCTGTAGTTTCCATATGGTTGTGATGTCATGCAAATGGGCTGTTCACCTACTCTATTTGTAACCCCTTCACTACCAAGTGATTTTGTACAAAACCACTAGCAGGATCCAGTGGTTTTAGAGAAAATCTGTTTTGTATTACCCAAACTGTTAAAACATATGTAGTGTCTATACATACGTTTTTACAATATTTTGACAGAGAGCTCCCCCTGCTGGTCAAATTTTGCTACTGCAGCATGTGTTACAGGCAGATACAGAGAGCAGTTCTGTGAATTGCAGCAGATCACACCATGTCTGGTGAAACTTTGGGGACATGTTCTGGAGCCCGTTTGCAATAGAATTTCATTTGGAATAAAATAAATTATTTTGCATTCCTCTAGAACAGTGGTTCCCAACCGCGGTCCTCAAGTCCCCCTAACAGGTCAGGTTTTCAGATATCTGAAGCACAGCACAGATGATATGATCTGCTGCTCAGTGATTGCAGGATTCAGTCTGCATTTCCCCAAGGCAATCCTTAAAATCTGGCCTGTTGGGTGTGCTTGAGGACCGCGGTTGGGAACCACTGCTCTAGAAAAGACCATATCGAGATTACTCGATGTTGGGCTCCAGCAGGAGCTTTTGAAGATCGTCTATTGTTGATCATGGTTGTGAAGGGGTTAATTTATTATTTATCTCACACATACAAATGCTGCTTTTCAGTATCTCCAGGGATTTATTGATGAAATAAACTGTGCTTAGTATGGCAGAACCTGGTGAAATTCAGGCATAAATGTATTTATTAGTCACAAAGTCAGGTAGAATAGTAATTTTTAAAATAAGTGACTAGCCCTGCCAGAGAGGCTATTCATCCGAGAAGAATGGTGTGCCTGTTCAGTGAATTACTTCTGTTTTTTTAGGTCACCATCTAATTTTTTTTTGGTTCATGATAAAGAACATGAAAATAGTCAGTTTGTGGACACATTTTGTTAGTAACGTGTAACATGTGCACATACCGTAAAGCTCCGGGTTGCGGGATCCGCCAAAACATGACGGGCAGCACGTGAAAAGTTCTGTCCTGCGGGCTAGCTGCTTCATCTGCTGCGTGACGTGGGGACCAGTTAACCAGAAGAAACCTCCACTGCAGCAGATGGATGGCACAAGGCAGCACCTTTCACGTATGGCCCCTCATACAGTTAAAGTGATTGAGTACTGGAACATCCTAAAAGTGACAGCCTGGGGAGTTGTTAGTGTGGTTAGGCTGCTTTAGCTTTCATGGTGTGGTGGTGGTGGAACCCACGCGTTCTTGGAGATAGGTGGTCAGTCACCTTCTCAGATCCGGGCACAGGTAGTTCACAAGGTTTCCAGGGGATGTCTTGGACTTAAGGCTGTGAGGGATGGGAGTGTCCACCTTGACAACTCCCATGTGTTTCCTGGGGGTTTCCTTGATGAGGAGCTGCTGGCTGAGAGTAGTGGAATATGCAGTAACAGTGATTACAGGTCTCGCAGGCAACTCATTCCTGGGAATCACAGGGTACGAGCCTTCCGTGCCCCTGGGCATGATTTGGGACAGGCAAAGAAATTAATACCTGATTTATATCAGCCTGTATTAGCTGGAGAATGCTTGAGTATGTTTACCACTTTGTCCATTTCACAGTGAGCTGGATTGAATAAAGCTCGTTATGGCCATGGTGGGAGTCAGCTACTATTGCTAGGAGCAGGGCCAGCCTAAAACACTGTGCTACCTGGGTCCAAGGATGAAATGCTGCCCCACCTCCCAAAACATGCACTGTGTGTGAGCGTATCACAGAGTTCCACAGCAATAAAACTCACAGTAATGTACTGTGGGCATGAGTGTATCACAAAGCTGCACAGCAATAAAACTCACAGTAATGTGTGGTGTGCCTAGTTGACTCCCAAAATGCTGCCCCTGGCAAAGTGCTGCATGGAGATATGGCCCCATCCGGCCCATGGATGAGTCGGCCCTGACTAGGAGACACGCCAAATTCACAATAGATCACATACTATATATCAAAAGTGCAAGCTATACACTAATGGACATAACTGACTGGAAAAAAGGGTGGCTGTGAGTTGTACCAAAGCGTTTAGCTCTTTGCAGAAAGGCTGGAACTCCCACGAGAGTCTTGATGACTGGGTGCACGATCTCAGGTAACCATTAGTGCGCAATATGTTCATGTTCAATTCTCTTGTAAATTCTCACAGGCGATTTGCTTGTTTTTTTTGTCAACTTGCAGGTTGAAAATTTATATTTGTTGTATTTTTAGCTTGATCAGGATGTTCCTATCAGTTTTTTCTTATGAGAAAAAGAAAGGGGGGGGGCTCAACACTACAAATACAAATCTGTATAAACCAATATCCTCCTGAGAGTCTCTTCCTCTCAATATCCTCCTGAGGGTCTCTTCCTCTCAATATCCTCCTGAGAGTCTCTTCCTCTCAATATCCTCCTGAGGGTCTCTTCCTCTCAATATCCTCCTGAGGGTCTCTTCCTCTCAATATCCTCCTGAGAGTCTCTTCCTCTCAATATCCTCCTGAGGGCCTCTTCCTCTCAATATCTTCCTGAGAGTCTCTTCCTCTCAATATCCTCCTGAGAGTCTCTTCCTCTCAATATCCTCCTGAGGGTCTCTTCCTCTCAATATCTTCCTGAGAGTCTCTTCCTCTCAATATCCTCCTGAGGGTCTTTTCCTCTCAATAACCTCCTGAGGGTGTCTTCCTCTCAATAACCTCCTGAGAGTCTCTTCCTCTCAATATCCTCCTGAGGGTCTCTTCCTCTCAATATCCTCCTGAGAGTCTCTTCCTCTCAATATCTTCCTGAGAGTCTCTTCCTCTCAATATCCTCCTGAGGGTCTTTTCCTCTCAATAACCTCCTGAGGGTCTCTTCCTCTCAATAACCTCCTGAGGGTCTCTTCCTCTCAATATCTTCCTGAGAGTCTCTTCCTCTCAATATCCTCCTGAGGGCCTCTTCCTCTCAATATCTTCCTGAGAGTCTCTTCCTCTCAATATCCTCCTGAGGGTCTTTTCCTCTCAATAACCTCCTGAGGGTCTCTTCCTCTCAATAACCTCCTGAGGGTCTCTTCCTCTCAATATCTTCCTGAGAGTCTCTTCCTCTCAATATCCTCCTGAGGGCCTCTTCCTCTCAATATCCTCCTGAGGGTCTCTTCCTCTCAATATCTTCCTGAGGGTCTCTTCCTCTCAATATCCTCCTGAGGGTCTCTTCCTCTCAATAACCTCCTGAGGGTCTCTTCCTCTCAATATCTTCCTGAGAGTCTCTTCCTCTTAATATCTTCCTGAGGGCCTCTTCCTCTCAATATCTTCCTGAGAGTCTCTTCCTCTCAATATCCTCCTGAGAGTCTCTTCCTCTCAATATCCTCCTGAGGGTCTCTTCCTCTCAATATCCTCCTGAGGGTCTCTTCCTCTCAATATCTTCCTGAGAGTCTCTTCCTCTCAATATCCTCCTGAGGGTCTCTTCCTCTCAATATCCTCCTGAGGGTCTCTTCCTCTCAATATCTTCCTGAGAGTCTCTTCCTCTCAATATCCTCCTGAGGGTCTCTTCCTCTCAATATCCTCCTGAGGGTCTCTTCCTCTCAATATCCTCCTGAGTGTCTCTTCCTCTCAATATCTTCCTGAGAGTCTCTTCCTCTCAATATCTTCCTGAGAGTCTCTTCCTCTCAATATCTTCCTGAGAGTCTCTTCCTCTAGACACGCAAAGCAAATACCAGTTTATACAACAGAGAAGATGGCTACTAGACAAAAAGATATCTTGCTGTTAAATATTTGCCGTGCTTTCCTGTCTTTGTACCTCAGTCCACCAGAGATTTAAGATAAGCTTTTTATCTGTATTCTTTCTGTACATGCCATTTATATCAGCAGAGAAATGTACTGGCTTTATCAGAGTTACATTGTTTTTTTTCCTCTCTGTTGTATACATTAGAATATTCTTGTATCCATTTTTCTTGCTCTGGTTTTCTCGTTTGAGATTGTTGTCCTCGCTGCTCCAACCATGTAGGGGATTTATGGGCATTCTGCGGTGAAGGCTCACCAATTTGGATTTAGGGATTTAGCCTTTTCTTTCAGGAACTGCATGTTTTTATGCACTTTGACATTTTCTGTGTGTTTGCAAACATTTTTAGAGATGAACTGGGCTTTTACTGTGTTTTATTTGCTTTTGTTCCGTCCACCACACTAGGCTGATTTTAATGGGTGAGAGGGGCACACCAAGACCACATTTTGGTTGACGCGTAGGTCATATGAGGAGATTGAGGCTTCAGTGTGAAACCGCCAATCTAAGGGCTCTATTACTTTCTTCGCGCAAACGTTAACGCGTGCGCAAAAATGCATCATCGCAAGGGGAAAAACCTTTTGCTCTAAACGTCGTATAACAATGTCCGCAAAAAAAATGCGCGTTAACGTCTACCGCTGGTGAACCTGCGCGAACGTAATGTACGTTGTGTGTCCTATACTTAACATTGTGAACGCAAATGCGTTTGTGCGCTGGTACGCGGATGGTATTAAAATCTATGCGCAAAATTTAACGCACAGCGTTTGCGCGCATAATTTTAACGTCTTTGAAAAGCTGGTGGTAGCGGCAAATCTGAACGTCCTGGCCGAAACCGAATACACCAGCCCAAAAAAATAATACAACACAGTATAGTTACACATTCTACACATACCCAAACAATAAAATTGAGAAGTTGTGCGTGTTTTTTTTTTGATGCAGCATATATGTTCAGATTGACTTTGACAGGCGCAAAAACTTAATGCGAGACAATTAAGGTTCTTAATTCTGATTGGCTGAATCGCGTGAAAAAACAGTCCGCACACCGATTTCTGCGCGCAACGTTAATGCGTGCGCGTTTTTGCACTTCTTTTTTACGCGCGTTATTTTTTTGACGGATGAAATAATGTGCGAGGATTGTGATACCAGAGTTAATTTACACGCGTTAACGTTTAACGCTTCACGCAAAAATGTACGCGTTTACCGTGCATTTTTGCGTGAAGAATGTAATAGAGCCCTAACCTAAGTGAATAACAGGTTTTTCAAGCCCTGATCTGCTTGCAGTAAATTTCAGTTCTCTAATTGACCGAGTATATATGGATAGTGGATCTCGCTCAGTGATTGGATGCATGCTGTCCAGTCCAATTGCAGCATCTACAATGGGAAACACAAGGGTGTTAATATATAAGGGCAGATCTCTTGAGGCTTTTAACCCTTTCACTGCTGAGGATGTGTGGGAAACGTCCTCATTGACTCCTAAGGAAAGATGGGGTGGAGATAGGGGGTTAGTTTGAACCCCGATATCTCCTGACTGCTGGCACCTAGCAGGGTCATGTTTGGTATCATTAGAAAGGCCAGAGTATGGCCTTTTCAATGATTCCAAACATGACCATGTTTAAAAAGTAAGGAAAAAAAATAAATAAAAGTAATAATAAAAAAAAATGTGTTTTTTTTAAGACGTGAAATGGCTCAGCAGTGAAGGGGTTAAAATTCATGAGTTTTTGTATCTGAAAATACACTAGTGGCCAAAATTATGGATACACCTTCTGATTTTGTTAATTTTGGTTGACAAGAAAATACCTCTCCTTCCCTAGCCTGGAAATAGCCCTGACTTCAATCCCATCGAAAATCTATAGTCAAGATTGAAACGCATGGTCTCGAGCAAGAATCCAAGCAACAAGCCAGGACTCATTGAGGCTATAATCAATTCCTGTCATCATTTGATCACAGAAGAGGATGACAAAAGACTTGTAGAGCCAATGCCTAGAAAGTGTCAGGCAGTAGTTAAGGCCAAAGGCTATCCAACACGTTATTGAAAAAAATACATTGTGACAAGCTTGAAATTATCATGTACTGTATATGCTATATAATAGCAAAGATGCATTATGGTGCATTTCCAGCCAAAATTGAACTTATTTAAAGATATTTTTCTGTTAAAATTTAATCTAGCAAATGAATGCCTTAACTGTGCTATGACATTTATAGAGATTTTTTATATAAAAAGTACTTTAAACTGCAAAAGTTTGTAAAAATGTAAGGTGCATCCACAATTTTGGCCACCAGTGTAGGAGGCCCAATGCATTATAAATGGGTAAATAGATGAAGAATTTTAGCAACTTATTTATTTTACTGTAAATATTGCAGCTGGTCAGATCACCATAGTTGCCATGCCAGCAATTTAACAGGCTAGGAACACTGTGCTACTTAGAATACAAAATCTAGATTAGGAGATAACCCTGACAGGTTACCTTCGCTCTGGGGTCTCCTAATTAGCAGTTGTGTTGACACTACTTCTAGGTTATAATGGATTACGTCTAAGTAGGGGAATACCAGTTTAGCCCTTCTTTATAGCTGACGACATTTTTGGGTAGTCATAATGGAATATTTTGAATTACTATATCATACAGTGAGGTAAATTAAAACTACTTTTGAATTCAATAGTTGGTGTTTGATTGTGTCTTATATTCATTTAGACACCCTAATAGGGAGGCTAGTCTCCATTTTGAGACTTCCTGCTAATATCTCTTATCTTATACAACATTTGAAGTTGGCATGTGCACAATGAAAAAATTAGTTTTGTTTCGTTTTGGATTGATCCGTTACGTTTTATAGTTCATTTCGTTGTGTTCGTTATGTTACCGTGATTCGAATTTCGAATTGATTCATTAATTCGGGAGATTATTAATTCGTATTTTGGGTTGATTCGTTAATTTGAGAGATTATTAATTCGTATTTTGGGTTGATTCGTTAATTTGAGAGATTAGTAATTCGTATTTCGGGTTGATTCGTTAATTTGAGAGATTAGTAATTTGTATTTCGGAATGATTCGTTAATTCGAGAGATTAATAATTCGTATTTCGGATTGATTCGTTAATTCGAGAGATTAGTAATTTGGTAATTCGTATTTCGTATTGATTACTTATTTCATGTTTTTTTCGTTATTTTGGAATGTGAAACAGATTTATTAATTACTTAATCCCCCTGTCCTCGGTGCTGAAATATGTTTCAGCACCAAGCACAGCAGCTCTGTGAGGCTCCGCAATTTCATGCAGTAGTTTTTTTGCCACACACAAGCAGAGAAATGTGGGAAAAAGTTGTTGTAATTAGAGCTTAACCCGGTTTAGCAATTGTCTCAAAACTGTTTAAATAACGATTAAATAAATTTTATTAGAGATATACGATACATTAGATCACAAAAAGAAAAAGTTGAAAAGAACACAGTGTGCAAAGAATTGCTGCACTCTAGTGTGTCCTCAAGGGGTCTTAAAAAAGTAGTAGAGGAGCTTAAAAGGAATTACTTACAGGTTATCCAAAGAGATTCGAAAAGTCACCGCACGTTGGTGACTTTTCGTTCTCTTCAATTCGGTTCCTTTGCCGATTGCATTTCGGTGACCCTGCGGTGTATTCAGCAAGCACCACAGGTCCCCGAATTGCAGGGAAAAGCTGCCGAAAACCTGACGAAAACTAACCGAATGCATGCTGAAAACAAGCAAAAACATCTGGATTAACCTTCGAAAAAAGCCGAACAGGACCGAAAAGGAGCCGAACAGGAGCGAATCACACAGAGCCGAAGCAGCTGTACGTAGAGGAGGCAGTGAATAAATTAGAAAAACCATTTGTATGAATCTGGGAAAATGAAAGCTGTTTGCAAAAAACTATGAGCGAAAATGTCTGAAATTTTCACAGGAGGTCCAGGGAATGATAATAAAGAGGGCTGTTACAAAAAAAATAAGTAAACTGAAAAAAAAAAAAAAAAAAAATCGGACTTTTTTTTAAAAAAAAAAAATCTGAAAAATGCTTAAAGTATCCTAAAAAATCAATGAATAAAGAGACTTTTTGCTGCAGAATTTTATAATGAACGGTTTATTAGATATTGAATTAAACGGGAATATTTTTAACATTGAAGCCTATGGATTCTCCTGAATTAATTTGCCGAATGAAACACCGAATGGCAGGACATTAGGGGAACCTTTCACTGCTGGTTTGTTCTCTGAATAGCCGAAGCAGTGCTTTTTCATGGGGTTTCACTGCCCTCGAACAGGGACCGACAGGCACCGTATGTGCAGGCAATTCGCTAGGATTTGGCGAATTGCCTGCTCTCTGGATAGCCGAATGGCCAGGAAAGGTAACCGAACGCTGATTTTCAGCATTCGGTTACCTTCTCAAGCAATTCGTTAGTAACTGGTTCCTTCTCAATTAGTGGGGCAAATCCCTTTAATATATACGGACCGGTGCTAAATGGTGTAGTTCCCTTAGGAAATATACCAATATGAGACTTACCTAGACCCAAAAAGCCTAATTCCATATACAGGTGAAACTCGAAAAATTTGAATATCGTGCAAAAGTTCATTTATTTCAGTAATGCAACTTAAAAGGTGAAACTAATATATGAGATAGTTCAAGCCGTGATTTGTCATAATTGTGATGATTATAGTTACAGCTCATGAAAACCCCAAATCCACAAACTCAGAAAATTAGAATATTACATGCAATCAATAAAACAAGGATTGTACATAGAACAATATCGGACCTCTGAAAAGTATAAGCATTCATATGTACTCAGTACTTCGGTTTGGGCCCCTTTTACAGCAATTACTGCTTCAATGCGGCGTGACATGGAAGCTATCAGCCTGTGGCACTGCTGAGGTGTTATGGAAGACCAGGATGCTTCAATAGTGGCCTTAAGCTCTTCTGCATTGTTCGGTCTCATGTCTCTCATCTTTCTCTTGGCAATGCCCCATAGATTCTCTATGGGGTTCAGGTCAGCCGAGTTTGCTGGCCAATCAAGCACAGTAATCCCACGGTCATTGAACCAGGTTTTGGTGCTTTTGGCAGTGTGGGCAGGTGCCACGTCCTGCTGGAAAATGAAGTCAGCATCCCCATAAAGCTCGTCTGCGGAAAGAAGCATGAAGTGCTCCAAAATCTCCTGGTAGACGGCTGAGTTGACCCTAGACTTAATGAAGCACAGTGGACCAACACTGGCAGATGGTATGGCTCCCCAAATAAACACAGACTGTGGAAACTTCACACTGGACTTCAAGCATCTTGCAGTGTGTGCCTCTCCATTCTTCCTCCATACTCTGGGTCTTTGGTTTCCAAATGAGATGCAAAAGTTGCTCTCATAAGAAAAGAGGACTTTGGACCTCTGAGCAACAGACCAGGTCTGTTTTTTTTTAGCCCAGGTAAGACGCTCCTGACGTTGTTTGTTGATCAGGAGCGGCTTGACAAGAGGAATACAACATTTGAAGCCCATGTCCAGGATCCGTCTGTGTGTGGTGGCTCTTGATGCACTGACTCCAGCCTCAGTCCACGCCTTGTGAAAGTCCCCAACACTTTTGAATGGCTTTTTCCTGACAATCCTCTCCAGGCTGCGGTCATCCCTGCTGCTTGCGCACATTTTTCTTCCACACTTTTCCCTTCCACATAACGTTCTATTAATGTGCTTTGATACAGCACTTTGGGAACATCCAACTTCTTTTGCAATGACCTTTTGAGGCTTTCCCTCCTTTATGGAGGTGTCAATGATGGTTTTCTGCACAACTGTCAGGTCAGCAGTCTTTTCCATGATTGTGATTCCTACTGAACCAGACTGAGAGACCATTTAAAGGCTTATGAACCCTTTGCAAGTGTTATGGCTGAAATAGCTGATTAGAGTGGGACACTTTGAGCCTAGAATATTGCACCTTTTCACAATATTCTAATTTTCTGAGATTGTGGATTTGGGGTTTTCATGAGCTGTAAACCCTAATCATCACAATTATGACAAATCACGACTAGAACTATCTCATATATTAGTTTCACCTTTTAAGTTGCATTACTGAAATAAATGAACTTTTGCACGATATTCAAATTTTTTGAGTTTCACTTGTACTATCACAGAGAAGTGGCTATTTATTTGCATATAGGTTGATCCGCACACTCTCATTACAGATTCAGAAAGCTTGCTCACTACTTTAGATCAATTCTGTTTCTGAGAGATAAGGTGGCCACATCGAGGCCTAATCTTGACATTGCAGTTGTAGAAATACATAATAGCCACCACTCAATAATCTCAGAACAATTATCAAGGTTGCCAAGAATTCAGAAAGTTTGCGTCTCATAAGGATATATCCAAAAGTTAGTGCGGATTTAAAGGTCACCGCTTTATATGAATCAAAATTCACAAAGTTTGCGTCCCATAGGGACATATCCCAAAATTAATGAGGATTTGAGGGTCACCGCTTTATATCAACTATATTTCTGAAAAAAGAGATGGCCATAATAAAGTCCAATCTTGTCATTGCGGATATAGCCACAGAAAATGAATTCGCCCAATGTCAACATAGATTCAATATGAAAAAACGGCTGACACCAGAGGTGCTAAGCAAAAAGATTAAAGCATAGTGTCTTTTAACCCCTTCACTGCGGATGACATATGGGGCACGTCCTCATTGACTCCCGCTATATGCGGAGGACTTCTCCCACACGTCATCCGCAAGCGGGAGCCCCGGCAGAGATACTCACCTCTCTGTTCGGGGTCACGCGGCGTTCTGGCTTCAGGGAAGCCAGACGCTGAATATAGGCCGGCCCCCGATGTAAATGACATCACCTCCCCTGCGCGATGACGTCATTTCCAGGCGCCCCCCAGCAATGACGGGAGATCGCCTGAAAGGGAGGGGGGATCCTTTTGGATCCCTCTCCCTCCCGATCGGGAGGGTTTTCAGCAAAAAAAACAGGCACCGCTTTGAAGAGCAGTGTCTGCCCTTTAAAGCGGTGAGTGGTTTTTAACCTTATAATTGCCAGATCGCGATCGGCGCCACTCGGCAGCCGATCGCAATCTAGCTCCGGTGGGGGCCGCCATCTTAGATGGCGGCTCCAGGTTCCCACTCGGCTCCTGACGTGTCATGCATAGCATGATGATGTCTAGCTGCCTGGGGATTTCCCAAGGAAATCCCCTGGTGGAGATATGGGGTTCATTTGAACCCTGATATCTCTAGAACCGTAGGAGCTAGGGGGTCATGCATGGTGTCATTCGAAAAGCCCGAGCATGGCCTTTCGAATGATACCAAAGATGACCATGTTCAAAGTAAAACAAAATTAAAAATAATTTAAAAAAAAACATGTTTTTTTTGTGTGTGTTGCTTCTATTTATGCAGCAAAATTGTTCACGTTTCAATTATAAAGTGAACAATGATGCTGCACTAGTGATTTTTTTCTATGGTGTGCGTTTGCAAAAAATCATGTAATTCCCACCAAAAAATTTAACGAGTCCCCATTTCTAATTTTTGTACAAGCGCACCCCATAGAAAACATAACCGCAAACGCTCATGTGAAAAAATGTGGAAAAAAACACTTTACACGCTGTAAATGATTGAAAATTCAAATTTTATTGCATTTTTGTTATAATATATAGGCAGGACATGACATATACATATAAAAATGATATATTATGAATCTGCGGAGTCTGCCGGAAAGAACGATATATAAAATGTCTGGGTCATATAAAAAACCGTGGCTTCTAAACGCATTTAAACATGATGAGCGAAAGTGGTAAAAATAAAGCTCAGCACACAGTGGTGAACTGGCTCAGCAGCGAAGGGGGTTAAAAGAGAAAACACTCAGTGCGTTTTGCCATCTATCTACACGGCTTCATCAGGAGTGATACTACAGTATGTGCGGGCATAATTTATATTGGGCCCTATTACGCAAAAACGCATTAACGCGAGGTGTAAAACCCTTTGCGCTGAACGTCATATTAAAATGTCAGCGCAACAAATGCGTGTATTCGTCTACCGCGGGTGAACCTGCGTGAACGCTGCGCGAGCGTATTATACTGCGCGCGTCCTATACTTAACATTGTGAGTGCAAACGCGAATGAATGCTGGTACGCGGATGATATTACAATCTATGCGCAGGATTTTACGCATAGCCTTTGCGCGCATAATTTTTGCAACTCCTAAAAGCTGGTGTTAATGGCAAATCTGACCAACCTGGCTGAACCCAAATACACCAGCCCAAAAAAATACGCAGCAAATTATAGTTACACATTCTACGCATAGTAAACCAATAAAATGGAGAAGTTGTGTGTGCATTTATTATTGCTGCAGCATATATGCTCAGATTGACTTTGACAGGCGCAAAAACTTAACATGAGACAATTGTGGTTCTTAATTCTGATTGGCTGAATCGCGTTAAAAAAACAGTCCGCACACTGACTTGTGCGCGCAACGTTGCTGCGCACGTATTTGTGCGCATCCGTTTTACGTGCATTATTGCTCGACAGATGAAAAAATGCGCAAGGATTGTAATTCCAGTGTTGATTTACGCGCGTTAACGTTTAACGCTGGGTGCACAAATTCTGGCGTTGCGCGAACGTTTTCACGCGAAGATTGTAATAGGGCCCATAGTGTTTAGTAGCATACCTAAGTGTTTTCAGGTGTTGCCAGCATTCAGCCTAATTGCTATACATGTTTCCGGATTTCGAACGTCACATCACGTTTTACGTCATTTCCGGCCATATGAACGCGCTTTCTAAATCTCGCGCGATTGAATGCAAGTGCTGTGTTGCCAGACAACAATGGACATGGGATGTTAATCCTTAAGGTCCTTATCGTGTAGGCGTTTGCCTGAGCATACACAATATATATTTATCGAGCACAGAATATGCCACCCATAACATGTAAATATAGATATAGACACAGGGAATCGATCCATAGAGCGTATTGATCATATTGAAGTGAGCAGGCAGAGTTGGATATGTTTTTTTGCAAATAGCTTTCAAAAGTTGCAATGTTTTTTTTTTTTTAACCTCGTTCCTTGGCTTCTCTGCTTTTTCCGGCGGCTGGTCGGTGCTCTGTTCGGCGGATTGTCGGCTTTTTTCGGATGCACTCAGCGATTTTGAGGTGGATCATTGGGTGCATTTGGCTATTTTTTCGGCGTTGTTTTGGTTTTGTGGCAGTTCTTGTGTTTGAATCGGTGGTTTTGTGGCGGTATTTCTGATGCGTTTGGTGCTTTTCCCTGCCCTTCGGGGACCCTGCGGTGAATGATGAATTCACCGCAGGGTTGGGGAATTTGATTCCCCCGAAGTGCCGGGTACGAAAGAACACCTCTATCAATAATCCTGTCAGTGTGTTCAGACCTATTCAAGCCTGTTAATTATATGTGTATGTTACGGTTAAAGCCCGAAGTGTGGTTAATCCTAGGATTACCCGGGTAATCCTGACATTACCCAGGCGTCATTAGCAAAACTCCGAAGTGAAATTAAATTTAGGACTTTATCCGGGTACTCTGCAGAGGCCTCTGGGTACTCCGGTTTTTTGCTCTGTTTTAACCGGGTAATTCGCACATTACCGTAGTGTTGTTGGAGAAAGTTTGATGTGCAACGAGACATCGGACTTTATCCGGGTAATCTGCAAAGTATCCAAACTCCTCTGGGTACTCCGCTTTTCTTGGGTTTTCAGCAGGTTACAGTTGACTGAATTCCAAGGATTACCCGGGTAAAGCTGCAAACTGTTATCTGACTGATAACAAAATTGTGTTTTTTGTTATTTTTAATGAAATTGTATCCACAGTCACAAACCCCACTAAATAACTGTCATGTAACTCTGCATTAATTGTCTGAAAATTTATTTATGCCGATAAAGATATTATATAAAGAGTAGCCTGATGGTTATTATGTTTTATAAATGATATATAAGCACATATGACACATAATAAAGATCATGTAACGCTTTCACATTCATATAAGAAACATATCCTGTTACTCTGTATATTCATTATATCCGCAATACAATTTAATGTTTGTCTTTTGCCATTCTCATTGATAATATCCATAGATAATAGCAAAATTCACTTTTACCCAAGCGGGGTTGGATGCTCTGCAGATTACCCAGGTGAAGCTGTGGATAGTCCTCAGATTACCCGGGTGAAACTTCAGACTTGCACATTATCCGGGTAAAGTGCGGATTTTTCAGCTCTGCCAGACTGTTACCCAAGGGCAGTTGGTTAGTCCTAAAATTACCCGGGTAAAGTCCGAAATTTTCATTTTGTTGCCGCTTTACCCACCGGTTTTGGGTAATGTCAGGATTACCCAGGTAATCCTAGGATTAACCGCACTTCGCGCTTTACCCGTAACATATATATATATTAACCAGGGTGCACTCTTCCTCTAAGCATAATGGGCAGGCGCATCTCAAGACAAATAGACACAAAAAAACAAGGGGTTAAGCAATCCCCTTGCTTTGATATGTATATATATATATATATATATATATACAGTATATACAGTTGTGTTCAAAATTATTCAACCCCCAATGCTGTAAAGGGTTTTAGGGAATTTAGTGTACATTTGTAATTGTATTCAGAATGAAATCCTACAAGGACTTTTTAAAGAACCATATGCAACTAAAATGACTTCAATTGGTTTTGTAATACAGTAGTAAATGTTTCTTTTGTGAATTCTTCATTGACACAATTATTCAACCCCTTAAAGACCACCACTCTGAAGAACAGAGGTTCATTCAAGTGTTTTCAATCAGGTATTGAAAACACCTATGGATGTCATGGAGCAGCAATAAAGCATAATAAGCACCAATTAGGCATCTTTAAAATGACTGTGATACTCAGCTCCTTCTAGACATTTACTGGTGTGGTTACAAACATGGTGAAGTCAAGAGAATGGTCCAGGAAGACAAGACAAGAGGTGATTACTCTTCACAGGAAGGGCAATGGCTATAAGAAGATTGCAAAGATGTTAAACATACCAAGAGAGACCATAGGAAGCATCATTCGCAAATTCAAGGCAAAGGGCACTGTTAAAACGCTACCTGGTCGTGGCAGAAAGAAGATGCTGACTTCGACTGCTGTGCGCTACCTGAAGCGTAGAGTGGAGAAAAGTCTCCGTGTGACTGCTGAGGAACTGAGAAAAGATTTGTCAGATGTGGGTACTGAAGTTTCAGCTCAGACAATACGGCGCACACTGCATAATGAAGGCCTCCATGCCAGAACTCCCAGACGCACCCCCTAGCTGTCTCCAAAGAATAAGAAGAGTCGACTTCAGTATGCCAAAAGTCATGTGGACAAACCACAGAAGTGTTCTGTGTACTGATGAAACAAAATTAGAACTGTTTGGGCCCATGGATCAACGCTATGTTTGGAGGAGGAAGAACAAGGCCTATGAAGAAAAGAACACCTTGCCTACTGTGAAGCATGGCGGGGGGTCAATCATGCTTTGGGGCTGTTTTGCTTCTGCAGGTACAGGGAAGCTTCAGCGTGTGCAAGGTACCATGAATTCTCTTCAGTACCAGGAGATATTGGATGACAATGTGGTGCAGTCCGTCACAAACCTGAGGCTTGGGAGACGTTGGACCTTTCAACAGGACAATGATCCCAAGCATACCTCCAAGTCCACTAGAGCATGGTTGCAGATTAAAGGCTGGAACATTTTGGAGTGGCCATCGCAGTCACCTGACTTAAATCCGATTGAGAACCTCTGGTGGGACTTAAAGAAAGCAGTTGCAGTGCGCAAGCCTAAGAATGTGACTTAACTGGAGGCTTTTGCCCATGACGAATGGGCGAAAATACCCGTAGATCGCTGCAAGACACTTGTGTCAAGCTATGCTTCAAGTTTAAAAGCTGTTATAACTGTAAAAGGATGTTGTACTAAGTACTAAGATTGAATGTCACTTGGGGGTTGAATAAAACTGATAATGATGTGAGCACAGAAAAGACATTTGTGGTTATTTCATTATAAATGTTATGTTATATTTGTCTGACCTACACGTGCCTCTTTGATTTAATTGTAAGCAAGATGACTGAATGATCAAAATCAATGTCAAACTGGCCAAAACACTCAATTTCAGTGGGGGTTGAATAATTTTGAACACAACTGTATATACACACATTTATTTATTTACATCTCAAATTAATCAGATTAGTTGTATCTTTAATAATATGTTATTTATTAAAAAGTACAATTTCTTCAGACTGCTCTCAGCGTTTTACCTATTCGCTTTGGCTAATGATAATGCTTTAAGAACTATAATATTTCTGCCTCATTCCCATAATTTTGTGTAATATTCTGTATAGGATAATCAATCTGTATTTGATCTTTGTCAGGGATACAGTGTGTTCCAATCGGCACATTAATGGCATCACTTTCAAAGTGCTCAAAGGTCAGCACTATTTTCTATGTGTCCACCAAGAGAACAAACTGTTTTCTATACTTTTATCTTGAGAACACCATATGCCAGTCATAGTCAACAAATGTAAATGTCATCTTGTTAACAAATCGATTATTATATAACAAGATAATGTAGTGTATGCATTTTTACTATAAATTCCCTGAAGGTTTTCCCAGAATTCAGTCAACCTGTGTAAGCACAGGACCAAGAATTAGATAAAAAATAAATAAACACCCACTGGCATTGCAGGGATTCTAGCTTATCACAAGGGCGGATCCAGGGGGGGCGCAACGAGGCAATTGCCCCCCCCCCCGCCTGAGAAGGGGGGGCCCGGATTGGCCTTGCAGCCCAGGCAGGGTTCGGGCACTGGGTCTCCCATTTACCCGGCAGCGTGTGGGATCACACTCTGCGCTGGATATGAAGTCTGCGAGGGGGGGGGGAGGAAGAGGCTACCAGCCCAGCAGCTCACATGGGGACATGATGGCTCCGCTCCTTCCTCCTCCAAAGCTGCAAGATGCAGAGCCTCCCCTGTGTGCTGGAAGTGTCCAGCACGTGCAGGGAGGGGAAGTGGACGGAGAGCAGCCAGGAGACAGACAGGGATTCCAACCTGTAAGTAAATAACAGGCAGATAGTGTGTGTGCGTGGGTCTGCGATTGATATGTTGCGGGCCTGCAATTGATATGCTGGGGGGATTGGGGGGGCCTGCAATTGATATGCTTGGGGATTGGGGGGGTCTGCAATTGGTATGCTGGGGGATGAGTTGGGGGTCTGCAATTGATATGTTGGGGGGCCTGCAATTTATATGCTGGGGTTGGGGGTCTGTAATTGATATGTTGGGGAGGTTGGGGGGGTCTGCAATTGATATTCTGGGGGGGGGAGTTGTGGGTCTGTAATTTATATGCTGGGGTTGGGGTCTGCAGTTGATATGCTGGGGGGGTTGAGGGTCTGCAATTAATATGCTGGGGGGCCTGCAATTTATGTGCCGGGGGTTGGGGGTCTGCAATTGATATGGTGGGGAGGTTGGGGAGGTCTGCAATTTATATGCTGGGGGGGTTGGAGGTCTGCAGTTGATATGCTGGGGGTGGTTGGGGGCCTGCAGTTGATATCCTGGGGGGTTGGGGGTCTGCAATTGATATGCTGGGGGGGAGTTGGGGGGGGCCTGCAATTGATATGCAGGGGGGGAGATGGGGGACCTACAATTGATATGCTGGGGGTTAATAAAATAACAATATGCTGGGGGAATGAATAAACCATCAGTACGTTACAGTGAGTTTTATTGCTGTGGCACTCTGTGATACGCTAATTCACACCGCACATACTAGTGAGTTTTATTGCTGTGGATTCTGTGATACGCTCATACACACCGCACATTACTGTGAGTTTTATTGCTGTGGAGCTCTGTGATACTGGAATGTGCGATGTGTATGAGTGTATCACAGAGCTCCAGAGCAGTATAACTTACTGGAGTGTGCAGTGTTTATGAGCGTGAGTTTTATTGCTCTGGAGCTCTGATACACTCATACACACTGCACATTACTGTGAGTTTTATTGCTGTGGAGCTCTGTAATATGCAGTGTGTCAGTAATGTACAGTATCTTTTAAAGTGATCAGCAGTTTCCCACGTTTGCCACAGGGACATTCTGTGCTGCGGAGCAGCCTCAGCTGCCATGAGTGGGTGATGGACCCCTTGAGGGGCCCCATACAAGGGGGTACCCTGGTCCCCTCTTATGAAAAGGGTTCGCAAGACTCATGAGCCCACATGATGACAGACCCTGTGCAATGTTCTGGGGAGAGTGAGTGTAATGAGCACAGCTTTCCATTAGGCACGTCTCTGCCTGTCACTGCTATCCCAACACTAGCTCTATTGAGATAAATAGAATTATGAAATGTTTAAATTCAAGCATTTTTACAAAGAACAGCCACGCATGTCAAGTATACTGGATCACAGCCGCTCTAATTGGTTCAACAATAAAATCCACAGAAACGTGCACTGCATATGAGTGTATCACAGAGCTGCACAGCAATAAAACCCACAGAAATGGGCACTGTGTATGAGCATATCAGAACTGCACAGCAATAAAGCTCACAGTAATGTGCAGTGTGTATGAGCATATCCCAGAGCTCCAGGGCAATAAAACTCACATTAATATGCAGTGTGTATCACAGAATCCACAGCAATAAAACTCCCAGCAATGCAATGTGCAGTGTGTATGAGTGTATCAGAGTCCACAGCAATAAAACTCCCAGCAATGCAATAGGCGGTGTGTGTGTCAGCGTATCAGAATTCACAGCAATAAAACTCACAGCAATGCAATGTGTGGTGTGTGTCAGTGTATCAGAATCCACAGCAATAAAACTCCCAGCAATGCAATGTGCGGTGTGTATGAGTGCATCAGAATCCACTGCAATAAGACTCCCAGCAAACCGAGTGAATATGAGCACACAGCAATTATTTATTCTATATTTACCGGCCTCCGTCTGCGGTAGGGCTGTGTGCAGAGTCAGCAGGGACTGTGTACGGACTCAGCAGGAAGTCCCTCCAGGCCACGTTAGGATCGCGGCTGTGCCTGTGCATGGAGCCATCTTGTCAGCAGTGGGGTGCCACTGCCAGAGCGTGCACCGTGGCTTTGATTCCCTTCCCTGTGGGTGTTCAGTCCAGAATAGAGTGAGAGTCCGTGTTAACGAAAGGGCGGGCAGCTGCGTGCGTGTCACGCGGTTCAGCCAGTCAGGTGGTACTGAGACTCAGTACCACCTAACCGGCTGGACCGCGTGACCTGCACGCACGCAGCCTCACCAGGAGCCAGGCGGCTCAATGACAAATTTCTATCACTGCAGTGCTGGTTAAGGAAAGGTCCACTTTAAACAGCAGTAAGCAGACAGGGCTTCATATTCTGCTGATAAACCCCCCTTACCTGCCATTTACTGTCATCTTCTCTCTCTGCACACAAATCACATCCCCCTCCCCTCTCCTAGAGCTGCTGCGGGGCAGGGGAGGAGCTATGGAGGGAGGAGAGGGGGATTTTTATTCTATCCGATTTTATTCCGTATGCAAACGCTCTGCTCCGCTGCTCGTTGTTTAAGAACACAGCTCAAAGCTGACACACAGTGACGGTGGCACCTCCTAGTACCCCCTAATGACACCCAAATAATCACTGGTACCTGGGGCGGCCCGCCCTCCGCCACTCCCCTAAGTACACCACTGCTCTGTGATATGCTCACACACAAGTTTGGCGAACTGCCAGCAAGTACGGTGCTCTTTGAAGGCATTGCAAATCCCCATAGAGAAGTAACGGTTATTCTATTCAGAGAACACCAAACAGCAGAGAAATGGCAGTGAAATGCCCTGATGTTCGGTGGTTTCAATCAGCAGGTTTATTCAGACGAACCCCGTAGGTTTCAATGTTAAAAATATTCCAGTTTTTATGCAATATCTAATAAACCATTTATTATTTTAATCTGCAGTAAAAAGTCTTTATTGATTTTTTTGTTAGTACCTTTTAGTCATTTTTCAGCTAAATTTCCCCCCCTTTTTTTAATCGCGGTTTTTCTTTTTTTCTGTAACAGAACTTTTTATTATCAATCATAGGATCTTATATGTAAATTCCAGACATTTTCGTTCAGTAGTTCTTTTGAAAACAGCAGGCCACGGTTTCTGCGGAGGCAGCATTCAGCGGCTGACTCCATGCACTTTGGGGACCCTGCGGTGAATGGTGAATTCACTGCAGGGTGGGGAAATTTTATTCCCCGAAGTGCAGGGAACTACAGAACACCAAAATGTTGGCGTCATTTCGGTGCTCTGTGAGTAACCCATTTAGTGGTGAGTTTTTTTGCTGCCCCCTGGAAAGTGAAAGCCTAGGCCTTGCCTTACCAGGACATACTTGAAAATTAGTGAAATCTCAATGTATCCTTCCTGGAAAAATACTTTTTTTTTTGGGGTGGGGCCACCAGTGCGGGCCGCCGCCCTAGGCCTAGGCCTTGTTGGCCTAGGCCAAAATACACCACTGCATGCCATACTATGGCGTTTTTTTAGCAGAGATCAGGTTTATGCAACTGGTCAAAGCCAGTTGTAAGTACTGATTTTCCCAAACCCGAAACCACGCTGTCCTAGGAGTGGCTTTGACCAGTTGCATAAACCTGATCTCTGCTAAAAAAAAGCCATAGTATGGCATGGCATTGATTTAAGGGTTCTGTGTAGAAACAGACACAGGATGCAATAAAAGTGAGACAGGTCATTTGCATACCCTACCCAGAACTCCTTGTTGCATATGGGAAATGCGGCACAGGGGCTCTGGGATGCAGTTCTTTGAATTGCTGTGATGTGCAGATGGCTTCTACAATAATTTATATATATATATTAGGGATGCACCGATACCGATACTAGTATCGGTATCGGGGTCGATATTGCCGTTTGCACGAGTACTTGTTACTCGTGCAAACGGCCGATACATCCCGCCGATACCGGAAGCCGGCGCTGGGCCGGCTTGCCGATATCCGCGGGGCTGGGGAAGCTGGCCACGTGCATGAAAAGCACGCGGCCAGCGTTCCCCTCCGGCGCGCCGCGATACTCACCCATCCTGAAGGTCCGGTCGCTGGGCAGTGATGCGTTCCCGCGGCCACTGGGTGCTCCTGTGACGCTGCCTCTCGGCTGGAGGCAGCGTCACAGATGCACCCGGCGGCCACATGATCGCATCACTGCCCAGCGACCGGACCTTCAGGATGGGTGAGTATCGCTGCGTGCCGGAGGGGAATGCTGGCCGCGTGCTTTACATGCACACGGCCAGCTTCCCCAGAGTTCGAGCTGGGGGCAAATCCATGAGACCTGGGGGCAAATCCATGAGACCTGGGGGCAAATCCATGAGACCTGGGGGTAAATCCATGAGACCTGGGGGCAAATCCATGAGACCTGGGGGCAAATCCATGAGACCTGGGTGTAAATCCATGAGACCTGGGGGTAAATCCATGAGACCTGGGGGCAAATCCATGAGACCTGAGGGACATATCCATCAGAGCTGGGGCATATCCATCAGAGCTGGGGCATATCCATCAGAGCTGGGGGCATATCTATCAGAGGTGGGGGCAAATCCATGAGTGCTGGGGGCAAATCCATGAGTGCTGGGGGCAAATCCATCAGAGCTGTGGCATATCCATCAGAGCTGGGGGCAAATCCATGAGTGCTGGGGGCAAATCCATGTGAGCTGGGGGCAAACCCATGTGAGCTGGGGGCAAATCCATGTGAGCTGGGGGCAAATCCATGTGAGCGGGGGCAAATCCATGAGTGCTGGGGGCAAATCCATGAGACCTGGGGCAAATCCATGAGACCTGGGGCAAATCAATGTGAGCTGGGGGCAAATCTCATATAAATTTTTATATGAGGTCTGTTCCTATTGGAAAGCGTCACATGACATTAAATAAAAGTATCGGTACTCGGTATCGGTGAGTACTTTCAAAAAGTATCGGTACTCGTACTCGGTCTTAAAAAAGTGGTATCGGTGCATCCCTAATATATATTAACACAAGCCCCACACTCCAGCACATATAGAAAAATTAAAAATCCTCAAATCAGATGCTTGATAAAAGTTGTAGGTAAAAATACACCATGAGAGAAATCCACAACTTCAAACCTCAAAATCTGTATCAAGAAATCTTTATTATATCATCGGCGTTTCAGTTCCATCTGAACTTTTATGAAGGCTACGAAACATATATACAAGTAACAATACATACACTTACCCACACCAAGAACCCAAAGCAGACCACCCAATGCCATGACATCACAGAACCATGGCCGAGACAAATGCCTGAACGTCGGTCTCCCAGCAACCAGAACATACACACAATGTAATTCAAACAATCAATTACTATCGATCTAATACTTATACAAAATAGATAATAGAAACAAGCAAGTACTAAAGAAGAAGGTGCTGAGAAAAATACATAACACCTCAAATATAAAATAATAAACACTAAGCATTACATATGAAATTATATAGAGCACTATCCCAATGACAGGTGGAAGTCCAGCTCAGGGTGCACCTCCTACTCCCTAGGGGGATAGAAAGACTAAAGAATAAAAAAAAGGAAACCACCAAAAATGTAAAAACAATGAAGACAAACGAGAGCCCCATCATTTTACCTCAGTCAGGGTTTTCGAACATTTTTAAAACTGTGTTTTTCCACTGAAAATGATGGAAGGTGGTCAATAATATGGAGTGCTCTTTCTTGGTGTTTTTTATTTGATATCTTAGATGCACCCACTTAGTTTTGAAGTTGAGTGCAACCTTTTGCTGTTTGTATATATATGTATATATATATATATAAAATACAAGTTAGGTCCAGAAATATTGGGACATCGACACAATTCTAACATCGTTGGCTCTATACACCACCACAATGGAGTTGGAATGAAACAAACACAATGTGCTTTAACTGCAGACTGTCAGCTTTAATTTGAGGGTATGTACATCCAACTCAGGTGAACGGTGTAGGACTTACAGCAGTTTGCAGATGTGCCTCCCACTTGTTAAGGGACCAAAGGTAATGGGACAGAATAATAATCATAACTCAAACTTTCCCTTCTTAATACTTGGTTGCAAATCCTTTGCAGTCAATCGCAGCCTGAAGTCTGGAACGCATAGATATCACCAGACGCTGGGTTTCATCCCTGGTGATGCTCTGCCAGGCCTCTACTGCAACTGTCTTCAGTTCCTGCTTGTTCTTGGGGCATTTTCCCTTCAGTTTTGTCTTCAGCAAGTGAAATGCATGCTCGATGGGATTCAGGTCCGGTGATTGACTTGGTCATTGCATAACATTCCACTTCTGTCCCTTCAAAAACTCTTTGGTTGCTTTTGCAGTATGCTTTGGGTCATTGTCCATCTGCACTGCGAAGCGCCGTCCAATGAGTCGTGCAGCATTTGGCTGAATGTGAGCAGATAATATTGCCCGAAACACTTCAGAATTCATCATGCTGCTTTTGTCAGCAGTCACATCACCAATAACTACAAGAGAACCAGTTCCATTGGCAGCCATGACACTACCACCACCATGTTTCACTGATGAGGTGGTATGCTTAGGATCATGAGCAGTTCCTTTCCTTCTCCATACTCTTCTCTTCTCTTCCCATCACTCTGGTACAAGTTGATCTTAGTCTCACCTGTCCATAGGATCTTGTTCCAGAACTGTGAAGGCTTGTTAGGTGTTGTTTGGCAAACTCTAATCTGGCCTTCCTGTTTTTGAGGCTCACCAATGGTTTACATGTTGTGGTGAACCCTCTGTATTCTCTTGATTGTTGACTTTGACACACATACACCTACCTCCTGAAGAGTGTTCTTGATCTGGCCAACGTTGTGAAGGGTGTTTTCTTCACCAGAGAAAGAATACTTCGGTCATCCACCACAGTTGTTTTCCGTGGTCTCCCGGGTCTTTTGGTGTTGCTGAGCTCACTGGTGCGTTCCTTCTTTTTGAGAATGTTCCAAACAGTTGTTTTGGCCACACCTAATGTTCTTGCTATCTCTCTGATGGGTTTGTTTTGTTTCTTCAGCCTAATGATGGCTTGCTCCCCTGATAGTGACAGCTCTTTGGATCTCATCTTGAGAGTGGACAGCAACAGATTCCAAATGCAAATAGCACACTTGAAATGAACTCTGGGCCTTTTATCTGCACATTGTAATTGGGGTAATGAGGGAATATCACACACCTGGCCATGGAACAGCTGAGAAGCCAATTGTCCCATTACCTTGGTCCCTTAACAAGTGGGAGCAAACTGCTGTAAGTCCTACACCGTTCACCTGAGTTGGATGTACATACCCTCAAATTAAAGCTGACAGTCTGCAGTTAAAGCACATTGTGTTTGTTTCATTCCAACTCCATTGTGGTGGTGTATAGAGCCAAAGATGTTAGAATTGTGTCGATGTCCCAATATTTCTGGACCTGACTGTATATATGTGTTTATTATTGCAGAAGCCACCTGCTCATCGCAGCAATTTGATGAATTGCATCCCAGAGCTCTTGTGCCACATTCCCCATATGCAGCAAGAATTCCGGTTAGGAGATGCAAATGACATCTGTCTCACTTTTATGCATCCTGGGTCTGTTATTACACAGAACCCTAAAATCAATGCTATGCCACACTGTGGCTTTCTAGCAGAGATAAGGTTTAGGTTGGGGTCAGACTAACGCATTTTTAATGTGCGTTCTGGCGCACTTAATCACGGCCACACTAGCAGCAAATGACGGGCAATGACAGTCAATATACGAAGTACGGCCATACAAAAGTCCGGCCGCGCAACGCAAGTGGAAAATGAATGCATTTTTTCGAGAACGCAGAACTGCTAGTACTGACGTACAGAGTGCGCTGCGTCCGCTAGCGGCGTGTTTGCGTGATTAGGAGATGTCAGACGCTGCTAATGTCCAGCCTACATAACGTCCAGACGCAGAAAGTGTTTTATTGACAATCTGTAAAAAATCACGCACGAAAATGCGCATCGTATGAGCGTTTTCGCGCATTCCGTGAAAAAATATGTCAATGCGTTCGGACGCACTTTGTGACGGTCGCTGCGAATAATGCGTTCGTTTGACCCTAGCCTTATGCAACTGGTCAAAGCCACTCCTAGGACAGCGCTGTTTGGGGTTTGTTGGACCCTCATCAGCTAGGAGCTGGGCATGATGAACAATTATGGGCGCACTCGCGGACTTAGAATAAAAGAAACTTTATTGGCGATGCATTAAAAGAAACCAACGTTTCGGCTCATACAAGAGCCTTTATCAAGGTTATATATATGCACAAACCCACACACATATACAAATATACACGCTTATTTTCCTCTTAATTGGGGATTGAAAAAAATAACATAACAAATTTTCTTTTATATATTTTTTGAGGGGTTGTACTATTGTTTTTTTTTTGTTCACATAAATGGTTTGAAAGGACACGAACAAATCGACAAATAAAAGCCATTGTCTTCTTGTCACCAGAGAAAATAGTTCTAAGGATAAAAGTACATTTACTGAGCATGACAAGAAACACTCCGTTTATTGCTTGTATCATGGCAGATACAATGATCTGATGCTCAGAAGAACAGAAACAAACACAGTGACAGCGAATAATAATTCCCTGGAGCTCACAATCTGCCCGCTTCTCTGTTTTCTCTGCTTGAAGCTTGATTTTCCATGTAGCAATCTTTGTATACAAAGTAATTTTTTGTATTCCCTGACGTTATTACACTAGTGTAACCTTTTGTAGGTTCTTGTCCAGCAGATCTTCAAACCCTTTTTTAGTTCATCACATTTTTAAACCAGTGCAGCTTTCTATTGTGAAAACGTAGCCTGCTTTTTGTTGTACGTTCCAAGTCTGAATCATTAGCCAAATGTGCATCACGATGGAAGCTCTCCCACCACCATTTTATACTGAGTCATCAACCAACTGTGCATCATAATGGATAAGCCCTGCATTGTATTTACTGTCCTTGCACCCCCTCTATCACATGGCCTAGCACTTTGTCAAGGACAGACATACTCATCACACAGACCTATTGCGTATAGAAAAAGATAAAGTAAGCCTGAAGTAAGCCAATCCTTCTATTGGCCCGGTAACTAAAAATAGGAGAGGTAAACAGCAGAGTAATAGACAGGCAGAGTTCATATGGCAGGAGAGGTACACAAAATCCAATAACAAAGCTGAGGTCTAGATTAGGAGAGAAACAATCTGAAAACCAAGCCAAAATCAAAAAAACAGAGAATCAAATTAAGTGTAAACACGCTGAACGACGGTTATAATTAACAGTGAGCGGGTAGGGATTGAAGAAAATGGCTTTATAAACCCTGAAGTACCTTTCTATTTGCCAGAGCAGAGGAAGGGCAGTGCATAGCAGGATTGGCCAGAAAACTAGAAGGCCGAAAAGTCTGGGTATTGCTCCTATGAAGATAATAGGTAGGATGTACAACTAATGCTATGTTAACAGAATGGGTTTTTACTCCATAGGGCAAATGTAAAACAGGAGCAGTCTTGGTCACTGGAAGGATGGGAGAACGGGTAGAGCATAATGAGTTTTAACACCAAAGGACATGATACTAGAAAAGAATTCACCAGTGGCAGAGGCGGCGGTATAATTATGCCAAATAGGCAGTCGCCTAAAGCCTTGCTCAAACAGGGGCCTTGCACAGAGTATTTGTGTGGCATTTCAGTATGCACACGTTTAAGGGAGCATTAGTACCCCACACAAATATACTCCGACATTAATATACACCAATCTGCCAGGACAGCCATCAGAACCTTCATTAATTTGTTTTTTTTGGGATATTTCTATTTTTGTTTACACAATAATAGCGGCTTCACAATTGAGGTTTGCCTTAGGTCTCACTGACTCTAGAGCAGCCTCTGATAGGCTGGTGGAGCTGCCCCCGGTGCAGCAGAAACAACTCACAACACAAGCAGGCATGCAACACCGTTACTTGATATATCCTAGGAGAGATTTAGTTCCCTTCGGAGGATTGTGTAGACTGGCCTTTAATATAGAGAGTCCTATAGAGTCATATATTAAGAAGCAACCCTCAATTAGCTCAACATACTCTCTGCCAAAATTACGGATTAATATCATTAATGACTGATGATAAAACTATATGGTGTTGATAAATATAAAATACACTAAATGATTTTTTCCTTTTTTATAATAGTTTCAAGCTCTCCTCTCACTACAAATAGAAAATGATTAAGGCACCTTAAATCTGAAATTCAAACCCCACTGCAGGTTTACACTGAGAAACCATAATACCTTGGAAACGAGAGTCTGAAACCTCAGACACATTCGAGCTTAGCCAGCATGAAATTGTTAAGAAGACGGCACATAGTGTTTTAATTGAGGAACCTTTTAAGATCAAAAGCAAATGCCCAGCCAAAAAGTGGATCTATAAAACACATTATATTGTTGGTTCTTGCAAAAACAATTTATATATATATATATTTTAAATTTCAGAATAAACTAAATATTTAATATAAATCAGAGCTTCTGTAAATCTTCCTGCCTTGAACAGGAGAACAACAGTGTATATAATCTCCTTTCTCTTCCACTGTGAAGGAGTCTGCATGGATAAAGGTGCTTTCTCACCAGAATCTAAACAAACGAAACGGTATTCAACGTCTTTGTATATTCATGATCTTTGCCTTGCAATTATTATTACAGTTTAATCCACATTTTAGGTATCCTTGTGCCACAATCTAAACAGAAAATGGTAGTTTGTCCTAAAGGCACACCATCGATGCATCCCATGTTTCAAATAAATGTCACAGTTATAGTTTTATAGTAATTAGTGGTAAAGCTGTTGATGTAGAACTAGCACTGCAATGGACGATGCTGTAATCTGGGTACGTTTAATGTAAACTCAACACATTAATTTGCAGTAAACGGACTGTAACCTCATTATAGTTTATAAATCATAATTTTCAGTAATGATACACAACTAATGTTGTTACAGTCCAGGGGCATACCTGGGGGGGGGGTGGGGGCAACGCGCACCAGGTGACACAACCCCCTGGTGACACCCTAAAAAATACTTTTACAAAGTATCTTACCAGGAAGAATACATCGAGGTTTCACAAATTTTCAAGTATGTCCTGGGTAGACAAGGCCTAGGCTGGCATTTCCAGGGGGCAGCAAAAAACTTCACTACTAAAGGGGTTACTCACAGAGCACCGAAATGACACCAACATTTTGGTGTTCTGTTGTTCCCTGCACTTCAGGGAATTAAATTTCCCCACCCTGCAGTGAATTCACCATTCACCGCAGGGTCTCCGAAGTGCATGGAGTCGGCCGCTGAATGCTGCCGCCGCAAACCCGTGGCGGGTAAAAAAAAATTTGAAATAATTCTGAAAATGACTAAAAGGTACTAAAAAAAATCAATAGATAAAGAGACTTTTTACTGCAGATTAAAATAATAAATGGTTTATTAGATATTACATAAAAACGGGAATATTTTTAACATTGAAACCTATGGGGTACTCCTGAATAAACCTGCTGAATGAAACCACCGAACATCAGGTCATTTCACTGACATTTCTCTGCTGTTCAGTGTTCTCTGAATAGATTAACCATTACTTCTATATGGGGATTTGCACTGCCTTCGAACAGCACAGTACTTGCAGTTCGCCAAAAAGTTGTGTGTGAGCATATCACAGAGCAGTGGTGTACTTAGGGGAGGGGCGGGCCACCCCAGGTACCAGTGATTAATGGGGTGTCATTAGGGGGTACTAGGAGGTGCCACTGTCACTGTGTGTTAGCCATGAGCTGTGTTCTCAAACACCGAGCAAGGGGAGCAGGGTGTTTGCATTAAGAGAATAAAAATCCCCCTTTCCTCCCTCCATAGCTCCTCCCCTGCCCCACAGCAGCTCTAGGAGAGGGGAGGGGGGTGTGATTTGTGTGCAGAGAGAGAAGATGACAGTAAACGGTAGGTAAAGAGGGGGTATCAGCAGATACGAAGCCCTGTCTGCTTACTGCTGTTTAAAGTGGACCTTTCCTTAACCAGCACTGCAGTGATCAGAAATTTGTCACTGAGCTGCCTGGCTCCTGGTGAGGTCCTGCATAGAGGGGACCAGGCTGCATTCACTGCATCACTAGGGAATAGGCAGCCCCGGGTAAACAGGGACAGTGAAGAGTGAGTCTTAAAAAACTGAAATAGTAAAGAAAAAAGACCATAGCAGCATATCATACCTGCAAAACACACACTCATTCTCTGCTCAGCAACTTCAATCCACAAAACCAGCCACCCAGCACACACACACAACTCCAATCCACAAAACCAGCTACACAGCACATACACACATCTCCCATCACACAAAACTAGCCACCCACACACAAACCCCATCACACAAAACCAGACACCCATACAACTACATCACACAAAACCAATACACAACCTCATCACACAACTCCCATCACACAACCCATCACACAACTCCCATCACACAACCCATCACACAACTCCCATCACACAAAACCAGCCACCAACACACAACCCAGCCACCAACACAAAACTCCTATCACACAAAACCTGCCACCCCAACACACACACAACTCCCATCAACAAAACCAGCCAAATGTGTAATTTTGTTCAAAGCATGAGGATGGATATGTTGTGAGTTTGCAAAATCACTTAAAAATAACAATTATTCAAAAAGAATCTACACTCGGCTCTTATTGCACAGCACAGAGGACACATGATCCACCATTGTCAGATTCATAATATATCATTATTATATGTATACGTCATGCCCTGCCAGAATGCTATAACTAAAATTTTTTTGTAAACATTAAGGCTAGGGTCAGACGAGCGTGATTTCTACGGACTGTACGTCCGTGCACACGGACGTACGTCAGTACGGAAGACACAGTAGTGGCCACACAGTCCGTTTATTCACTGATGTATTTTTGTAGAAGGGAAAATAAAATAAAAAGCAAAACCATTTTGTCCGTGAAAAATGCTGGACGTATAAATGCAGTCCGTCTGACCACGTTCCATCACTCACACACAAAGCTATGCGGACGTTGCGGACGCAGTGCACTTTGTGCGGCCGTTCTAGCGGTTGTACGTTCTTGCCTGCCTTGCGTCCATGGGCCGCGGCCGTTGTGCGTCCGCAGTTCGGTGCGGACGTACTTCGTGTAACGGGCTCCGATGGGCTTCCTGTCATGCTATCACGGACGTACTTTTAGGCGCAATCACGGACGTGAACACTACGCTCGTCTGACAGCAGCCTTAATATGCGTTGGCGCGATGACGTCAGTGCGCCGGGAGGAGTAAAACTCGCCGATCTGACTCCGCGAGAGTCAGAGCAGCGAGGGAGATGCCTGAGGAGGTGAATATGGCCGGAGGAGGGGATGCAGACGCCGTGGACGTACCGTTATGTCCTGCGGCGTTAAAGCCCACCTAATGCAGGACGTAATGGTAGGTCCTGCGGCGTTAAGGGGTTAATACAGTGGATAGAAAAAGTCTGTTAAAATGTTAGGTTTCTGTGATGTAAATTTTAATGTTCTTGAACCCAGGACGTACTTGAAAACGAGATAAATCTCAATGTATCCTTCCTGGTAAAATCCTTTATAAATAAATAAATAAATAGATGTAAAAAAATAAGACAAAGATAAATCATTTCCGAACTTCTTTTAATGTGACCTATAAACTGTACAACTCAATTGTAAAACAAACTGCTTTTGCTGTAGGATGCGACTATCAGGGTTATTCAGCGAAAGGTGAAACTCTGGAGAACCTTTGGAGAAGTGAAAATTCTAGGTCAAAATAGCTTATTTGGAAAGTAGATAATTGGGAGAATTTTTCTGGTTTGGCTATTTTGACCTAGAATTTTCACTTCTCCAAAAGTTCTCCAGAGATTCTCCTTTCTCTGAATAACCATGTAAAAAAAATTTGGAGAAAGTATTTTAACAGGAAGGATACATTGAGATTTCTGTTGTTTTCAAGTATGTCCTGGGTGGCGAGTATGTACTGTTGGATGTCTTCTCCAAGGACACTTACTGTAGAGGTACTCTTGCTGGGATTTGAACCTGTGTCTCCACAGTCATAGAGGAGTGATGTTACCTCTACTCCACCCAGCTGGTCAGGAAAGACCTACTAGAACAGCTGAACTTTATTAGTTTGCAATTTGTGTAGTTTAGGTGCTGTTCCAAAGAGCATCGTAACAGTTTTGTCAGACTTCAGAAAAAGTTTGTTATCTTTGATCCACTTTCTACCTCTGAATTGTTCTTGCTGCACGGCCTCCAGCTGCGGGAGGTTTGGTTTGCTGGTATAGATTACAGTGTCGCCTACGTACATGTGTACAGTTGAGGCTTTGCAGATATTGGGCAGATCATTTATGAATATCATATATCATCAATAACAGCAGGGGGACGAGTATCGAACCTTGGAGTACACCGCACGTGACTGGGAGGGGGTGGGAGGCTCTGTCAGAAATGGACATATATTGCGATCGGTTGGATACATGCAATTAAAACCAGGTTAGCGTGCGATCACCAATACCGGAGTTTTTTAAGTTTTTGTAATAAGATGCCATGGTCTACTTTGTCAAAGGCCTTAGCAAAATCAAAGAAGATGGCTCCAGTTAGATCTGCTTGTTCCATACCAGCCTGGATATCATTGCGGACTTTTAAAAGGGCAGTTGTAGTTGAGTGATTTGGACGAAAGCCGGATTGATCTGGGCTTAAATTGTTTGAATATTGATAATAATTAGAGATGTGCACCGCTAAAAATTTTGTTTAGTTTTGTTTCCTTTTTTTTCCAGGTGTTTTTTTTTTCATTTCGATTCGAATTTTCGGATCGATTCGAATTGATAAATAAAAATATATTATTTTTTTTTTAAAATGCTCAAAAGAAAAATAAAGAGATTCTTTACTGCAGAATATTATAAGCAACAGTTTATTAGATATTTAATTAAAACGGGAATATTTTTTACTTTGAAGCCTATGGGGTAAGACATTTCCCACACCTTTAACATTGAAGCCTATGGGGTAAAACATTTCCCACACCTTTTTTAACATTTGAAATGAGCTATCAAATGGAAATCCATTTCTCAGCATTGAGTTCGAATTGTGTTCTCGTTCGAATTCAAACTTTTTCAAAGGGTGTTCGGCCCATCACTACTGTAGAGGTGCTGCCCGGCAGTGTGAGGATTCATATGCTGCATTGTTATACTGTAGAGGTGCTGCCCGGCAGTGTGAGGATTCATATGCTGCATTAATTATACAGTAGAGGTGCTGCCCGGCAGTGTGAGGATTCATATGCTGCATTGTTATACTGTAGAGGTGCTGCCCGGCAGTGTGAGGATTCATATGCTGCATTATTATACTGTAGAGGTGCTGCCCGGCAGTGTGAGGATTCATATGCTGCATTAATTATACAGTAGAGGTGCTGCCCGGCAGTGTGAGGATTCATATGCTGCATTAATTATACAGTAGAGGTGCTGCCCGGCAGTGTGAGGATTGATATGCTGCAACTATCGACTTGAAATGATCTATCAAATGGATATCAAGTAACTATGGAATTTGATTGAAACAATTCGAAAATTACAGAATCAGCAATGGAACTGAAAAATACGAAGTCCGAAATGACTGAAATGGAACTGAAGTCATGAATGGAACAAAAATGACTTGCGATTTTACAAATTTCACGTTCATACGAAATAACTAAATTATTTTGTTTCAGGTCGGAAAAAAATTCTGATGCTGTGTATTTCGGTGCCGATCCAATTCGGAACGTCGGACGAATCCGAAGCACCGAATCGGCTCGATTCGTGAAAAAAACAAATCGGTCCGAATCGAAACACACATCCCTATTACATATTAAGCTGTGTCACGGATTTTGTATTTGAGTCAAATTAAACAGTGAAATTAAATTAATTTGTTTCATAAAGTCCTTTGCTGACTATTACTTGTATTGTAAATTAAGATCAATTTGATAGTTGATATCAATTCGAAATTTGATTTCAAATTCGATAGTTGATATCAAATTTGATAGTGTGGGAAATGTTGTATCCCATAGGCTTCAATGTTAAAAATATTCCAGTTTTAATTCAATATCTAATAAACCATTGCTTATAATATTCTGTAGTAAAAAGTCTCTTTATTTTTAGATTTTTTAGGATCTTTTAAGCATTTTTTTTTAAATCGTATTTTTTTTTATCAATTCGAAATTTGACCCGAAATTTTTAATCAATCCGAAATTTCGTGCGGTCGAAATTACGGATTCGAGATGCCCTCGGAAGCACGGAAATGGTAAATTTCGTAGGAAAAACAAATCTGTACGAAACTAATTGCACATCGCTAATAATAATCACGTAATTGTGTGTAAACACAT
Organism: Leptobrachium leishanense; assembly: GCA_009667805.1. NCBI lineage: Eukaryota > Metazoa > Chordata > Amphibia > Anura > Megophryidae > Leptobrachium > Leptobrachium leishanense. The sequence goes on from CM019069.1 coordinate 122,301,239, forward strand.
TTTTCCAAAGTATTTGACATTACAGGGAGCAATGATATCGGACGGTAGTTGGAAACCAAAATATTGTCGCCACTTTTATGGATGGTACCACCCTCGCAGTCTTCCAGAGTTTGGGTTTGTATCCAGTTGCCATTGATTCATTGATTAGGGTTGCAACAGGTTTTGCAATTGCCGGGGCACTGATTTTCAGCAGCATTGCTGGGATTTAATCCCAGGTTGTGAAAAAGGTTCCCTTTAAATCAAATGAGAAAATGTGATTTTATTTTGTGTAACTGAGCAAAAATGTTAACGTTTACGCTCACAATCATGTCGGTTATAAACTGACATGTCAACTTTTTTCTATAACTAATTTTTCTAACTTTCACGTAAGTCCACTGAGTGCTCCTTATTCTGGCGACTGTCTACTAATACCTGCGGAAAGCTTGTTTTACAACATTCACCTTTTTCCAGTTTGAATGCAACCTAGTGTGAATGTCTGGCTCAGAAGACTTTTTAGTAGGTTCCATTATTAGAATTAGAATCTCTTGTGTTTCATGACTTGTTCTGGATTTCTAGATTTTACTTTAACATTGCTAATTACCTACCAGAACTTCTACTCGAGAGAGACAAGGGTAGACAAGGCTATCTGTGCTTCCTTATTATTATTTTTTTTATGGCTATTACTCAAGTAGATCAGAGATTTGATAATTTGATAATCCCAATTATCCCAAGGACATATTGTGGCCTACTTACTGTAGAAAATTTGAAAATGGAAACCTTTGAATGGCCGTGCAGAATATGAAGATTTTCCCCCAGGTTAGTGTATAGTGATTTAATTGAGTTGTTCTCCCGTGCCAAACTGTCACTAATATCAGTTATTGTACAATACCAGAATGGATAAACTACCCTGAACACCTACAGGGTTATTCAGAGAGAGAGGTGAAAACCAGGAGAATGGCAGAAAAAGAGAACATTTTAAACCAAATAGCCGATATGAAAAGTGAGATAAATGGGAGAATTTTTCTGGTTTGGCTATTTTGACCTAAACTTTTCGCTTCTCCAGTCATTCTCCTGGTTTTCACCTCTCTCTGAATAACCCTGACAATTTATAAGAGGCTTCTGAGACCAATGACTAACATACAGAATATCCAAAATTCAGAGCACCCCACAATAAAATAGGTTTACATGTTTTAAAACACCTGGCTTGCAAATAAATGGCAGAGTTTTGGTCCCAAAATATGCACATACATTGCATAAGCCCATCACAATATCAATATACTCTACCCCTCTCATGCCCCCCGGCGGCGGCAGCACAAGAAGTGCAAAACCAGTGCTGCCACATGCTGAGCACTACTTGGGCAGTGCCTGAAAGGTGCTGCCTTATACTGAACTATGTTTCCCTTCTGCTCCTCAGCTCACTCAGGTGCACTCATCACCAGTCTTTGTGCTCCTACAAAAGGAGGCCTCATCCTTCCCAGAGTGCTTCAGCATCAATGTCAGTATCATAGGCGTGCGCAGCCTATTGCATTAGGGTGTGCACCCAAAAGTTCAAACACACTATATATATATATATATATATATATATATTCACGCACCCTTATGCAAACAGACACACACTCACGCATTCAGTCAATCATTACTCTAGGGGTCATTCACAGAGTGTTGAAATGTCGCCGACTGTTGTTCCCCACACTTCGGGGAATCAAATTGTCCCACCCTGCTGTGAATTCACTATTCACCGCAGGGCCCCCAAAGTGCAGGGAATCAGCCACTCGCAACAGGAACCAGGACGCCGCGATCGGCCGGAGGTGACAGTGAGGGAACGCAGGGACAGGTATGTAACAGCCCAGGTGTGGCTCGGGGTTACTGCTTTCAGCATTGAAATTTAACCGCGAGCCACATGCGGGAAAACCGCCAGAGGGCTGAATGAATGCACTTATTTTGACGTATAAAAATGTCAAAATCGGACTGCCAGGGAGGTTATGGTCTTGTTGCCAAGCACCAATATTTAGTCTCCTACCTGTATCTCACGATGCTTTATTCACTATTCTTACTTTGTGCGGTGCAGGCAGAAGATATAGCAGCGATTCTAGCAGCAATACCAGCCTTTTGGATGCAGGGCAAGGGGGCAATGCCGGGCTGAGACAAGGACACGGGTGCCGAATTTTGCACACAGCAGCCTGTTTAAAGACAAATACCTGCATTTACACACACAGCCATACATTCACATAACTATATATCCCCTACACACCGGGGGTATGTAGCAATAAAACTCCCAGTAGTGTGTGGTATGTGTGTGAGCGTAGCCGAGAATGCACAGCAATAAAAACGCTCAGTAATGTACGGTATGTATGAGCGTGTCTCAGAGCTCCACAACAAAACTCACAGTAATGTTTGCTGTGTATGGGCGTATCAGAATCCACAGCAATAAAACTCACAGTAATGTGCAACATGTATGAGCAGATCACACATTCCACAGCAATAAAACACCCAGCAAAGTGCTGTGTGCATGAGCGTATCACAAAATCCACAGCAATAAAACCCCAGTAATGTGCTGTGTGTATGAGCGTATCACAAAATCCACAGCAATAAAACTCCCCAGTATTGTGCTCTGTGTATGAGCGTATCACAAAATCCACAGCAATAAAACCCCCAGTAATGTGTTCTGTGTATGAGCGTATCACAAAATCCACAGCAATAAAACCCCCCAGTAATTTGCGGTGCGTATAATATAAAAAAGTTGCCCCCTCTCCTGCTTACTTTTTTTTTTCCCATTGCAGGGAGGAGGTTGAATTTTGGCCCAGAGGGGGGGGATCCAGAAGAGGGGGGGTCAAGGAGGGGGAACCTGGCTGGCCGCATCCAATGGATAGCCGCCGGGACCTCTCACCCCCGCAGGCAGCCTCTGCTTCCCTGGTGGTCCGGTGGCTGTGGGGTGCTGCACCGCAATCTGTGCTTACAGTCCGCAGTGCACGTCCCACAACGAGTGACTGGACTCGAGCTGAGCGCCCGATCGCAGGTGACCTGTCACCTGACCGCCGGCGCTCTCACATAGTTAGTAAGCGCCGGCGGTCAGATGATAGGTCATCAGCAATCGCCGGCGCTTAGCTTGTGGCCAGTCACTCGCTGTGGGACGTGCACTGCGGACAGTAAGCACAGATCGCGGTGCAGCACCCACATCCACCGGACCACCAGGGGAGCGGAGGCTGCCGCCAGGCCTGCGGAAGTGAAGGGTCCCGGCGGCTATCTGTTGGATGTGGCCAGCCGGGACCCAGAGTGTTCCGCGGGCCTGCGGGGTGTGCCGGGGGCCGGCATTAGGGTGTGCCCAGGCACACCCGGCACACCCCGTGCTCACGCTCACTGGTCAGTATCCAGTGTTGAACTTGCCAACAGGTAGCCGGATTCTGTTCCTTAGCTGAACCTGCTTACCCGTATACCAGACCCCCTGCATTGTTCACTGGACTACTGCTTGCTGCAATCCATTTGATTTATGGATCACCCCCTGACAATTCTTATGGATTATCCCTTCATTGGACACCGCACATAGATTTCTCCTTTGTTTGCCAAGACCCTCTGTGCCACCCTGGATCCTTCGTCTGCTGCCTAGACCCCTCATCTAATGCCAAGAAACATCATTGCTGTCAAGACCCTTTACCTGTTTCTAATCCCTATCCTGCTGCCAGAGTTTGGGACCCCCCCACACTCACCACTCGTGGACTTCCACCTTCATACCAGAGATCCTACCTTCAGCCCTGTTCCTCTGTCTGTGTGTCAACCTCCTCCCTCTCCTGTCTCTCTGTGTGCTCCCCTTGCATCTGTCAGCCCTGTTCCTATTCAGCCCATCTGTCTCCAGTTAGCCCCTTCCTGTCCTGTCTTTTGGTTACCTTGAGACAGTCAACCTCATTCCAGTTTTTACCCCTCATTGTATTGTTTCCCTCAATAAACCTCCCTGTGGCCATATTACTGTTTCAGTGTATCACTGCATCCTGGGCTCGTATCCTCACCTACCCGCGGTTGACAACCCCAGTAGGTCCTATACTGTTATATAAGCAAAGAAACACTGCAACACTTAACTTTCAAGTGTATCCAGTCTTCCCTCCTGAGAGTCCTGGGACACTCAATAAAAATTGTCTCTAATCACAAAATGGTGGAGGGAAGACACGCGACTTTGATCCGCACTGGGTCACATGGTGTGAGTAAATATGCTTGTTACCAAGTCTCAATAAGGAATCATTAGAGCTCGAAAATAAAAACTTAGTTTTAATTCTGATTTTAAAAAGCAAATAAAAGCAATCCTCAAGCTCAACGCCTTTTGTCCTGTATATTAGACATCTTCAGGAGCACAAGTGAGCAGTACATGCATCCACAAAACCAAATGAATAAAAATGCCCATTTAATCCTGCCCATAAATACCACCTTTTTATCCCTAATTCGCCTGTCTCAATTGTCTTCCTCATCAATTCTTGCTTTCAGGTGTGTCTCCTTTTCCTCTTAGATGGGGACAAAGTATATCCCTTTAGGCATTGGCGTGGCGTGTGTCCTATACAGTCACTGTAATTATTATTATTATTATTATTGTCATAATTTATATAGCGCCACAGTTTCCACAGCGCTTTACAATAACCAAAGGGCGCGAAATACATATAAACGGACATAAGATGTTTTTTGAGGGATTTCTTGAAGGCCTGAAGGTCAGGGGAGAGTTTGATAGGGCGAGGCAAGTCATTCCACAGGACCTGAGCTGCCCTTGAGAAGTCTTAGAGGTGAGAGTTGGCGATGCACGTGTAGACAGATGACAGGTAGTGATGGGCCGAACACCCCCGTGTTCGGTTCACATTCAAACACGAACATTTGAAAAAGTTTGGATTCAAACTCGAACATGATTCGAACTCAATGCAAGTCAATGGGACTCGAACGTTCGATTTTTAGAGTGCCCTCCAAGAAGGCATATATGCAAGATATTGGCCATAAAAATGTGTATGGGGGCCTGGGTAGTGCCCTGGGGGACAGGAAACAAGTAAAAAAAGTAAAAAAAAATGTTTTTAAAGGAACAGTGATTTTTCCATGAAATAAAGGCTAAGAATAAAACCAAAAAAGGTCCCCATAACCTGCCCGTGAAGTGGCAGATTTGTAGGATGTATAGAAACATTTAAAAATAAAAAAATGACATTTCAAATGACGGTAAATGATTTTCCTTTAATCTATTAATAAAAAACTGCTTGGGGCGGCAGCCTGTATGAAAAGAGGAGACGTTTTTTCAGACACGCAGAACAAGTTTAGTGATTTTTTGGCTAAATTAACGTGAAACTTATGCAGGCTTTGGATGAAAGTAACAACAGGTGCATTAAAATTGGACCTTTGGTGCCAGCTAGTGCCTTCACACCGTAACCCCTCTGAGGTATTGTGGAAGAGTGCAGGGGTGGACCCTGCATTCAAATATTAAAATGATTGGAATCAGGTACACGCGTCAATGCACCCAAATATTGGGCCTTTGGTGCCAGCTAGTGCCTTCACACCGTAACCCCTCTGAGGTATTGTGGAAGAGTGCAGGGGTAGACCATGCATTAAAATATTAAAATGATTGGAATCAGGTACAATGCGTCAGTGCACCCAAATATTGGGCCTTTGGTGCCAGCTAGTGCCTTCACACCGCAACCCCTCTGAGGTATTGTGGAAGAGTGCAGGGGTGGACCCTGCCGTCAAATATTACAATGATATGAATCAGGTACACGCGTCAGTGCACGCAAATATAGAACCTGCCACTGTGGTACAGCACATTCGGCAATTTCACGGAAGGAGGCAGAGTTCAACCAGATGGAAAGGCAGCAGCTGTAATGCGAGTAATTTTGCAAAGCTGGCATTTAGATGCTGTGCAAGGGGATGGTTGGGACTATATTTTTTATTACGCTGCAGCAGCTGGGGCAATCAAATCTGACTGCGTAAATCTGCAGCTGATGGGATGCTGTCACATTCTGAGGAAGGACCTCGTACACCCATTACTATAACATCATCCCTGTCAGTGGAGGTTGTAGACATGGCATGACATATAGTGGGGGTAGAGACAGATGAGGACCGATGGGAAGTGTTGTGCCAACGGGATGCATGACAGGTGGTCTTATGTCGCTTCAAGCATGTGGTACCCAATCGGCTGATGTTTCTCCCACGCTTGATCCACTTCAGACATAGCTTACAAATAGCAACACTGCGTTCTGCAGCACATGTTGTGAAGAACTCCCAGACAGCAGAGTTCCTGGACGTGTGCTTTGAGACAACAGCGCTCTGCACCTGAGCAGCTCTGACAGCTGATGCCTTTGAATGGCTACGGTTGCTCATAGAGGATGTTGTGCCTCATTTTTGTTGTGCCTCCTCCTCACTTGACTCCTGTGTTTGATCAGCTACCCAGGTGGAGTCAGTGACCTCATCATCGTCATCACCCCCTATCTCCTCGTCACTGGAGCCAACTTGGCAGTATGCTGCAGCTGCCGGGGGAACATGAGTGCCAGTTATTCGTGTGTCACCGGCGACCCTCCCTCCAGGTTGATTATACTCCCTTCCTCAACCTCAGAGTTTGAATCAGAGCACTGGAGTTGCTGCGCATCCTCAAGCAGCATGTCACTGTCATTGTAGTCAAACAATTCAGCTGACTCCTCCGTGTATGGTGGTGAGGCTACAGCAGGAGTAGCTGTGGACATGGAGGCTGCATTAGATGCTTTGGCAGCCGAGGTGGACTGTACACCACTACAAGCCTGGCTGGCAGAGGACTCGGAGGATGAGGATGGCCTGGTTAGCCAATCCTGCAAATCCTCTGTATGTTGCTACTGATTAAGACGGCCAGCACCAGTTAGAAAGGACAAGCGTGCCCCTGCAGAGGAAGCACCACGTCCACGACGAACAGGGGCACAGCCTTCCGACACAGAGGCTGCTTGCCCTCTTATCTGTGTCTGGGAGCAACTGCCTGTCCTTTTTGGTCTTTCTGACATGGTGAGTGATATATAGATTAAAGATATACAGAACTCTGATTCAACTCTGGTATATAGATTAAAGATATTCAGAACTCTGCTATAAGTCAGCGATTTTACTGATATTTTCCCTGCAAGGCTGCCAATGTCCTCTACTCTCTCTCCAATTCACTTCCTCTCCGGCAGGCTGCAACACCCTGATACCTGGCAAAACACAGATTCAACTCTGAATAGATAAACAGATGAACTCTGATTAAACGGTGTTATTGTATGGTATCTAGAATTAGATTAAAGATATACAGATTTCCAGAACGATGCTATAAATCAGTGATAGACCCTGATAGCTGGCAACATCCAGATTCAACTCTGAATAGATAAACAGATGAACTCTGATTAAACTCTGTTATTGTATGGTATCTAGAATTAGATTAAAGATATACAGATTTTCCAGAACAATCCTATAAATCAGTGATACACCCTGATAGCCTTTGCAGTGCCAACGCACAGATTAAAATTCCCAGAACTCTGGTAGAAGTCAGTGATACACCCTGATAGCCTGGCAGCAGCTGGCAGTGCCAACACACAGATTCAAAATCCCGGAACCCTGATATAAGTCAGTGATACACCCTGATAGCCTGGCAGCAGCTGGCAGTGCCAACACACAGATTCAAATTTCCAGAAATCAGATATAACTCAGTGATACAGCCTGTCCCTGATAGCTGTCAGTGCCAACACACAGATTCCAATTTCCAGAACTCTGGTATAAGTCAGTGATACAGCCTGATATGCAACAATCTCCTCTCCTCTCTGATTCACTCCTGCAACAAACACACGCTGGGGCTGCGGGGAAGCCTTATATAGTGTGCTGCGGGACTTAGCTCTGTGAGCCCATGATTGGGCAAAATTTTCCCAATCAGGACTCTGAGCTCTGATTGGCATAGTCTTGCACCTGACCTGTGGTCAGGTGCAAGGCTGTAGCCAATTAAAAGTTTCAGGCCAGTGGAAAAGTGCATTGTGGTCCATTGTGGTGCATTGTGGACGAACACGAACAAACACGTGGAAATGTTCGCTGTTCGACGAATGGTCGAACGGCCAATGTTCGATGCGAACTCATGTTCGCATCGAACCGCCAGCCCATCCCTAATGACAGGTGGAGATCACCTGCTGAACGGAGTTGTCTGGATGGGACGTGCTTGCGGAGTAACGAAGACATGTAGGGAGGGGTTGAGTTATTGAGCAAGTTGAACGTGAGCATCAGTATTTTAAACTGTATCCTGAAACGTACAGGAAGCCAATGGAGGGACTGGCAGAGTGGGGAAGTACGCAAGGTGCATTTAGTGAGAAAAATAAGCCTGGCCCCTGCATTCATTACAGATTGCAAAGGGGCAATATGGGAGTTAGAGAGGCCAATAAGGAGCGAGTTGCAGTAGTCAACTCGTGAAATGACAAGAGCATGAACCAGCACTTTTGCGGTATCTTGTGTCAGAAAGGGGCGGACACTGACAATGTTTTTGAGTTGAAAGTAACAGGATTTGGTCACTGTTTGGATGTGGGAAGAGAAAGTTAGGTCAGAGTCAAAAGTGACACCAAGGCAGCGAGCTTGGGGTGTTGGGCTAATGGGTGTTCCATTTACTCGTAGAGAGATAGGTGGTATTGGGTTCTTCTTGGAGGGAGGAATAATGAGAATTTCAGTTTTGGCAAGATTGAGGTTAATGATTATTCTTTTGTGCTAAACCCACTTACAAGCAATATGCTTACTACAAAGTTTCTGGCAGATCAAGGTTTAAATGGAACGTGCAACACGGCAGGGATTTACAGCCCTCTATATTTAATGTACAAAATCAGAATGGACGCACTAACCTGATCATGCATTTTAACTAATATCAGCAAGAATTCTCTAGTTCTGGACATGTAATTGAAGGCGTAATTAAAGCTGCCGATTTCTAAATATACTGTGGAAACTTTAATTTTCTAATTATGAAAATGTTCTTAGTTATTGTAAGAGCGTGGTGTGAGTGTATATTTATACTAATATAAAAATAACTATGCATTTTAACTACAGACATGGGTTCACATCCAACATATATTTTGCAATATATAAGTACAATGGAAATTGTAGTTTATGTTTGGTAATTTCAAGCAGACAATAGAATTAAGACTATTTAACATTAATAAATGTACAGTTAATAGAGAAATGTTATGCATGATCATGTATGTCCATATTTTTGGTCATAACATGGATGGGCGCTTGTGTTTGCTTTAAATATTTTATATTACTGTGATATTCATTATCCTCTCATCTTTCGGGCTCGACGTGAAGGAGGGTCCGGCACGCAGCAGTGAATGAGGGAAGCGGGGATAATCCCCGCCCCTTCATTCTACTACTTGCCATGTGTAGAGATAAGGTGAAAGCGCTGTGGGAGGTTAATTGAATTATAGGTGGGGTGAAATTAATTAAATGGGGAAGTGGGAGGGTGAATTGAATTAAACGTGGGGTGAAATTAACTAAATGGGGAAGTGGGAGAGTGAAATGAAATAAAGGGGAAGTGGAAGGGTGAAATTAAAGGGGGAGGCTGACATTAATTAAATGGGGAAGGGGTGGGTGAAATTAATTAAATGAGGTTGTGAAATTAAACGAATTAAATGGGAAGGGGGTGTATGAAATGAATTAAATGAGATTGGGAAATGAATTAATTGGGGAGGGGGTGAGATGAAATTAATTAAATGGGGAGGGTGTGTGAAATTAAATTAATTAAATGGGGAAGGGGACGGTAAAATTAATAAAATGGGGAGGGTGCATGTGAAATAAATTAAATGAGGAGGGGTGAAATGAAATAAATAAAATGGGGAGGGGTGTGAAAGAATTAAATGAGGAGGGGGTGAAATGAAATTAATTAAATGGCGAGGGTGTGAGTGAAATTAATTAAATGAGGAGGGGTGAAATGAAATGAATTGAATGGGAGGGGGTGAAGTTAAGTGAATTAAATGGGGAGGAGTGAAACAAATAAAATGGGGAATGGGGTGTGTGAAATGAATTAAATGGGGAGGGGCTGAAATGAAAATAAAATGAGGAGGGGTGTGAAAGCATTAAATGAGTAGGGGGTGAAATGAAAATAAATGGGGAATGGGGTGTGTGAAATGAATTAAATGGGGAGGGGGTGAAATTAATTAAGTGGAGAGGGTGTGTGTGAAATTAATTAAATGGGGGGGTATGAGAAATAAATAAATTTCACAAAACCCTTCCCCATTTAATTCATTTCATTTTAACAGGGGTGTGCAGACTTTTGCTATCCACTGTATTTGTTACCCTTGATAAAGGCTTGTATGCCGAAGCGTTGGGTACCATCGTTTTACCCTCCTGACTGGTAGTTAGACTACTGGCTTTATGCTGCGACTTTCTTATTTGTGATTGTTTGTTGTTTGCCTTTTTTATATATTTCTCTAGCAATTTATTGACTGTTGGTTACTGAAATTATTCATTTGGCTTATTATTATAGTGGAATATTTGCCTTAGCTTTAGTGGCGTCTCTTGATTTTGATTAAGCATTATTAAAATTACTCTACTTATCAATGTGAAGCTGTATTGACCTATTATATGATTTCCTGGTTTTGTTTTAATTTATTTCAATGACAATAAATTATTTATATTTTTTCATTTGGTTGTGCATCCTCCTATTACATATATATTTTTATTCACCGTTACTACCATTGTTTAATGTATGGCAAAATGAGTTAAATACAGAGATAAAAAAGAACGGTAATGGAATTCGAAAAGTTATGATTAAGTAAAACTCCAATATTGCTTATCCGAGATAAAAAATACTCCTATCTGAGTCATGTCAAGTTTCCTCAGCTATCTATGATATGTGCGGTAACCTTAAACTGCAGATGGAGATAACAGAAAAGCAGTAAGAAATTGCTATCATGCTTCTAAATGAAAACCCAAAACCTTTGACAGTTGAAGAAACGATTGACAGTGATGGTAGAATATGAATTATTTGAAAACTCTTTCAACTTTTAAGCTTTTTGGGAGACTGTATTGCAAGATGTTTTTCTGCAGTTTGTTTATATCCTGGTGGCTGTTGTTCAAAATCTTGAGCCAGAATCTTGGATCTAAAAAAAAGGAAAGACATCTAATCCCTGTTAATCAAATGTTTCCATAGCTATTGGGTAAACTATGGAAAATGCCAAGTGTGCCACATTAATTATGATCCACTGGTTGACTGGAGAGATCTAGAGATGGGTTATATTCCATTTTTTTTCCTCTTTTGTTGCAATTCAATAGGGATGTGCGTTTCGGAATTTCGGAATTTTCACGAAATTTCCCGATTCGTGTTTTCGGATGCGGCCGATTTTCCGAAATTTTTAGATCCGAAAATGGCAGATCCGAAAAGTTTTCCGAGCCAAAACGAAATATTTTCGGAATTTTCGAATGTACTTGAAATGTGTCAAATTGAAATTTATTGCTTTGAAACGAGGAGAACAGACGTTCCGAAAAAAATGAAAATTTTTGAAAATACGAAAAGTCGATACAAAAAACGAGCTAAGTGACACGAAAATCCGAAAAATGGTCGAAATTCCGAAAAAAAATGTACACGAAAAACGAGTCTAGCCGAACCGAAACAGAAATCGGTCGAAACGAGCCGAATCGAAAAGTTTAAAAATCCGAAAAATCGAATCGAACCGAAAAAAAATCGGTGCACAAGCCTACAATTCAGCCCATTGTGAAAGGATCTCATGGTACCACCACAACACTGTCTACTACTCACTTGTGGCCCTAGAGAGGAATACATTGCTTTCAGTTCTGGATTACTTGTATTACCTAGGTTGTATTAGCCAATTTCTTATGTGAACAATTGTGAACAAATTATATAGAATATCTGTGTGAGAGAGTTCAAAAGTTAAAGTCATTATTAGTTTCCAATTCAACTTCAATCTGTACCAACATTTCACAATACTTCTGTGAAATATTGTATATTACATCTGCTATCGTAATGTAAAGCTCAACATGGAGGTCATGAAATGGTTGTGCAAGCGTGTGTGTGCACTTATATGGTTGAACACTATCAGGAAGGACCAGAAAAATGATAAATCCTGGACAGTAACTGTCGTGCAGGTGCAAAACAAGGTAACAAAACCAATGAAGGACACTGGGACAGACAAGATAGCAGCCAAGGAAACATATATCACAGTAGCCAACAAACAAGGGTAGTCTAGAGAGTCAGGAAATCCAAACCAAAGCAAATGCCATAAGAACACTTATAATACAAAAGCTTAGACAATTAATGAGCAAAGGACTCTCCGGGTCTCTATAGGGGTCATGTATGGGTGTACTCAGGGCAGAATCACTAGTCAGGCACTTTTGGCCGTTGCCTGAGGACCTGGATGAAATAAATGTCTGTAATATTTGTGTATTGTATCAAGCATGAAAAAACAGGGAAGTATAGGATGTCATGGGACCTCCCTTGTTTCTCAACCTCATGCTCGCCACAGCCACTTACAATCACCAGCCACATGTACATCCTTCGGTTACTGATATTTATTTCTCCACACCCTAACCCTAATACTAACCCTAAAGAAATCAAAAGTACCCCAACCCTAATACTAACCCCAACATTAATGCTAAGTCCAACCCTCAATACTAAACCTAATAGTATGAGCCCTAATACTAACCATAATACTTTCATTAGTAGAACCCTAATACCAACTCTCATATTCACCCCAATACCACTGCAACCTTAATATTAACCATAACATTAATACTAACCTCAATTCTAGTGCTACTAACCCTTATATTAACCCCAGCCCTAATACTAACCCCAATCCTAGTATTAACCCAATCCTAATACTAACCGTAACCTTAATATCCCAGCACTAACACTAACCCCAAACATAATGTTACCAATCCTAACCGTAATACTAACCTTAATACTAACTATAACCCTAATACTAACCCTAACATTAATTCTACTACAATACTAACCCCAACTCTATTACTAACCTTAATACTAATTTTAACCTTAATACTAACCCTAACATTAATTACCACTACTATAATACTAACCCACCTCTAATACTAATATTAACCCGACCCTTGCCCCGGGTGCTTCAAGTTATTGCTGAGAGGCTTCCTGCTTACTTGGAATTCTTTCTTAAGGGAGCAGTCAATAGATTTTAGCAGCTTGGGAAACTAACGGGTCTATTCAAAGGAAGGTGAAACTCAGGAGAATGACTGGAGAAGTGAAAATTCTAGGTCAAAATAGCCAAACCAGAAAGATTCTCCCATTTATCTCACTTTCCAAATCGGCTATTTGGTCTAGATTGTTCTCTTCTCTTGCCAATTCTCCTGAATTTCACCTCTCTTTGAATAGACCTGTAAGTGATGCTGGATATTACCACGCAGTTCCCTCTCTCTTGAGTTTCCGGGGGGGGGGTGGCACGGCGGGATGCTAGGGGCAATTCTCCCCTAGCGACATATCCCTCATGGCCCCGCTTCCCTGGCCCGGACACATACATATCATCAGTCAGCCCCTTGCAGATACTGCATATTATTTTTGAATGTTTACTGAGAAACTGAGGTAAGAAAAAGTATGATGTTTAAAAACGGGAACAGGGTGGGCATTACAGTTATATTAAAAAAATATGTTCTAAAGATCTTCATCTGGAGAGGCTAGATACTAGGGTGAAGAGTTCAATAAAAGGCAGCTCTGCTACCACAAAGATTGAAGAAAATGACATAGTTCTGTATATTTTGTGTCTTCTGCAATGTTACTCCTTTGCACCTAATTTGGAAATAATACGCGATAGCAAAGCATGTTGCTGGTTTTATCAGGATGAATAAAGTAGCATAAATACAAATATATATGGCAAAGAGAAACTTGGCTAAATATTACAAAAAATTTACTAGCGAATAGATACTCGAGTATACTGCTAGATTTTGTTGACAGAAATTTACCGTAAAATTTGAGGGGTCGCGTTATATTCGAGACATCTGCATCCCGTGTAAAAAAATATATATATATATATTTATTTATTTATTTTATTTATTTATAAAGGATTTTACCAGGAAGGATACATTGAGATTTCTCTCGTTTTCAAGTATGTCCTGGGTTCAAGAACATTGAATGGTTACAGAAATACAAAATAGTAAAATGCAAGATATTAACACAAAACCAAATATACAGATTAACAGAAAAATAAATATGTAGGAAATAAAGTCATTATGTTACATGTTTACAGGTGCATTCCGTATTGAGGTATGTTAATAGGGAATTCTTAAGGGACTTTAGACTGGGGGAAGGTTTGATGGCGTCTGGGAGGTTATTCCATAATTGCGGTGCTCTGTAGGAAAATGAGGATCGAGCCACTTTCTTTTTGTATTGCGGTATTGCAAGTAAGGTGCTGGTCCTGGATCTGAGGTTATAGGATGAGGGAACTGCCGGGGGAAGCAGCCTATTCAGGTAGGGTGGTAGCTTCCCAGAAAAGCTCTTAAAGACCAGGTTGGAAAGGTGAAGGGAGCGTCTAAATTCCAGTAATGGCCAGTTTAGTTCTTTTAATATGTCACAATGGTAGGTCATGTAGTTACATTGTAGCACAAAGCGGCAGAATGAGTTATACAATGTAGTAAGTTTCTGGAGGTGTGATTGAGGGGCAGCTGCTCTGGATCCCAAGTCTCCTGGAAGTTCCGGTAGTCTCGCTGAAGTGGATGCAGGCTCCCTGATGCTTGCAAACACTTCAGGAACTCCCGGATTCAGGAGAGGTCAGATCCATCACAGCCAGAGGGCATGCTCGGTTTAAGCCAATCATTCACTTCGCTCGCCTCCACCGGCCATCTAATCGCTAGTAAAGAAGACGGGTGGCCAGCGGCTTTATACTTAGTAACAACTGCAATCATTCTAGAGCAGAGAACCCTGGTCTGAGGGGTAGCCTGACTGTGTTAAGAGAATCTGGAAGGATCTTAATTTTTTACCGGTACAGTATACCTTTGTTCCTCGCGTTATATTCGAGTCTTGAATTTTCTCTCACTTCCATAATAATTCTCCATCGCATTATATTCAGGTTGTGTTATACTCGAGTATCTACGATTATTACAGAATAAGTCCGGGACAATATGGAATATTAAATAATTACTTAACACCAATTTTTGGGAATCATTTTTTTTTAACTTCTGTCACTTCAGTAATGATTGACTGGGTATTGCTTTACAACACAGAACTCAGGGTTAGCGCATTAACGTGAAAGTTCTTCTTTTTATCAATGTATCATTTGGAGCTCAAAAAATAAACCAGAAAAATATAACACATTGTACATTCCTTGCACAAAAGTGTAGTAAATAAGCAAAATTACTAACTCACACCAGGGACGTGTGGTCAGGGGCGGCAGGTGAGGCAGAGCCTCGCCTGCCATTAAGTCCTGCTGAATCGATAAAATATAAAAACTCACCTGCTCCTCGTTCCCCCGACGTCGGCACCATCCATCCTCTGAGTGCCACGCTTTTTTTTTTTAATTCACCAGCCGGAGCCGGCCCTACACAATTTGCAAAGTGGTACTCCACGCAAATCACGTAGGCTGCCAAGAAGTGTGCAGCACGGCGCATCTGTTCTATGAACGGATGTTCGAGCACTGCCCACTTCCTGAACATTGCTCTCTCAGTGCCTCAGAGGCCCTGGGAGAGCATTGGAAGAGCTTGGCCCAATGGAAAAGTGCCATTGGTTCTTCAAGCCATTCAAAAAACACCTGCATGGGAGGCTGAGAGCAGCTGAGAGCAGCCAGATTCTTTGGAGCTGAGAGGACCCAGATCCTGAGGAACACTGAACCTGAACCTATGTAACCTGTGTATATCTGGCTCTGATACTAACCAATGCCTCACCAGCCACTGACCTCACCGCACGTCACTGACTCACTCTAGCTGAGCCTATATCTGGACATACAGTTCTCGACCAGGTGGATTACAGTGCCCAAACATCCAGCCTCCCCACAGTCATGTGACAGCTGTGGCTTGAAGGATGTCGGCAGTATGTCACATCTAGAGTAGCGCCGAGGGAGCTTGGCGCTCGACTCATGGAGAGATTTTAAACAGACTAAAGTGTTGAAACGGGAGGTGGTATATGGAGGTATTCAGGAAGGGTTAATGTTTAACCAAGCTATTTACCACCTGCCGTATTAACCCTGAAATACCCCATTAAATCATTTTGGAGCATACCTCAGTATCAGTCAACCCTAATCACTCCATAGGAAGAAACAAAATCGGACTTTAAGAATGTGGGTTTGCTGTATGATTAAAACGGATTAATCAGATATATAACGATATGGCCGTGTACACCAAAATAGAATGATTAACAGCAAAGAAAAAAGTACAACAATTTAAAAGGATTTCCAAATAACAAGATTTTCTATTGGACAATAACGATAATGTATTGGATAACAAAATACAGCAGGCTTTATCACCTCCTCCAAGCTAACACTAGCGTCAGCATTAGCGTTAGCTTAAAGGTGGTCATAGCGCTGCAGCCACATTGCCTTTGAATCGCTAACGGGTTAAAAAACCCATTACGCTCGTTAATTTGCAATTCGTAGTGCTAGGTTACTGTACTTTGCGATCCCTATACTTAACATGAGGAGCACAAAGTGAAAGCACAGATTAACTAGAGGTAGGATCACTTGGTCCTAAGAGCTGGCGCTAACGAAAAAATTAACACCAGCTCAGAGGTTTAGGTAACGGATTCCGCAGTTGCAGAATCCGTTACCTGCAGCTCAAAACCCCCCCCAAAAATCACATACTCACGTCTCTTCTCGCGGCAAAAACAGTGGCTCGATCCGCTGCTTCTGGCCGCCGGGAGCAGAGTGAGACTGGGGGAAGAAAGTCCCTTCTCTCCCTCCGCGGTCATTCTGCTGACCAGCAGGATCTCGCGAGTCGGCGAGATCCTGCCGGTCATGTGACACGGCACCACGATCCTGCATGGAGTCCTATGGACGCCATAGAGGGGATGCTGGGGACGGCGCTGTAGCGTTGCCCCCAACAT
Source organism: Leptobrachium leishanense (assembly GCA_009667805.1). Taxonomy (NCBI): domain Eukaryota; kingdom Metazoa; phylum Chordata; class Amphibia; order Anura; family Megophryidae; genus Leptobrachium; species Leptobrachium leishanense. Next base: position 122,318,196 of record CM019069.1, read on the forward strand.
CCACGAGCTTAGCGATCGCTAAGGGACAGGCTGCCGGACTCGACGCTTGCCCTGCGATCTGCTGAGGAAACCGGGATGGTAAGGGAAAGTTAGCGAACGCTAATTTTTCCCCTTAGCATCCCTTTTTTAGCTCAGGGCACATGATAGTGCCCACAGTATACAGAGGAATTACGATTCCAGTTCTCCCCTTTATGCCATAATACACTTTATATAAATTTTTAATAGGATTTATAAAATTGTTTGGACAAGAACTACAATGTCTTCCTCATTGGATATTCTTGCAGCCATCAATAAAAAAGTACTATTTTACAATGTTGTATCACTAAGATAAAGTAATTTGCCCATAGTATACAGTATATCTATAGTAGAACACTCTGAAACATGCCTGTACTTTGCCAATTCCTAAAGGCTACACCCCTCTTGGGTTTTATCAGCGAATCTGTACCTAGATTGGTGATATATCAAATTAATTAGCTGATAAATTGTTAATTATAAAAAAGCCTAAGCTCTGGCAGGATAAAGACCTTTTACTGGAATGTTGAAAGAGCTTGGCACAGAGTAGCTAAGAAATCATTTTCAGCAACTAGTAATATTAAATGATTGGATATGTTCTTGTTAGGCCTCTCTTTAATGATACTAACCAAAGCATTTCTTTCTCAGATATGTATATTTATATTTAAATCGATATATACTGTATCTCCAATCAGTCATGTTTCATGTCATCACCAGTAAGGGTTAACCCCCACTTCTAAACTGGAAAGGTACCAGTTATTTATAAAAGTTCTTACTCCCTACAGTTAGTAACCAGCAACAAACCTTCACAAAAAAGATGATATTCTTCTTCTAAATGCAATGGCCACAATAAAAAAATAGTTTTTAGGATAATCAGATACAGGGAAATGTCCTTTAAAGGCTCAATTGGAGCCTTGCAAAACCAAAAGGACATTCCAAAGAGGAGTGCAATTCTTGACAAGCGGTCTCTGTTTAGGTATTGCTGTCATAAATCTAGTTACATCTCCTTTGAAGGTCCAGTTTGTTTCTATGGGCTGGTAAAGCTTAGGGGCTCTATTACATTCCTAACGCAAATTTTAACGTGTGCGCAAAAATGCATTAACGCGAGGGGCAAAACCCTTTGTGCTGAACGTCGTATTACAATGTGCGCAAAAAAAGCGCGTTAACGTCTAACGCGGGTGAACCTGCGCAAACCCTTTGCGAGCATAATGTACTGCGCGCGTCCTATACTTAACATTGTCAATGCAAATGCGTTTGTGCACTGGTACGCGGATGGTATTACAATCTATGCGCAAATTTTAACGGACAACGTTTGCGCATAATTTTAACGTCTTTGAAAAGCTGGTGGTAATAGCAAATCTGAACGTCCTGACTGAACCCAAATGCACCAGCCCAAAAAAAAAATACGCAGCAACATATAGTTACACATTCTACGCATACCCAAACAATAAAATGGAGAAGTTGTGCGTGTTTTTATTATTGCTGCAGCATATATGTGCAGATTGAGTTTGACAGGCGTAAAAACTTAAGAGGAGACAATTGTGGCTCTTAATTCTGAATGGCTGAATCGCATGAAAAAACAGTCCGCACACCGATTTCTGCGTGCAACGTTAATGCATGCGCGTTTTTGCACGTCTTCTTTACGCGCGTTATTTTTTGACGGATGAAAAAATGCGCGCGGATTGTAATACCAGCGTTAATTTACGCGCATTAACGTTTAACGCTTCACGCACAAATGAACGCGCTGCACGAGATTTTTTGCGCAAGGAATGTAATAGAGCGCTAGATGTATAATTTCCAGGTATTAAGACTCAGTCTTCTGTCAGTCTTCTGTCAAATTCATCCTGCAGTAAATCCAGGACATACAATATAGAAATTGAGAAGTGTTGGATATTTTACTACAAAGCCCATCCAAAGAAAATGTTCCAGATTCTATAAAAAACTGAGGATGAATAATTTATAGGCCTCTTGAAATATGAGTACCTTGATTGCAGCCGTGATAATAAACCTTGGTTACTGGTTGCAGAGGAGAGACGACCGTGAGTATTATCTTGGTTACTGGTTGCAGAGGAGAGAAGGTGAAGATGGAGATCTGGCATGGGGACATCTGTTTGAAGCAAGGAATAATTTTTGGAAAATATCTCGAATTCATTCCCTGATCTGTACTGCTTAGAGTCGCAAAAATTTCCCAGATCATGAAAGAGTACATATCTTCAGTGAATCCTTTGCATGTACTCCTAACTTGAGGAAGAGCAGCTCTTCTTTTCACAATTTTCTTGATACAAGTATCTAAATTCTTGCTATTTAGAATAATACTTTGGTATGAGAGTGAGCAAAGACTATTTTGAGAGGACTTATCCACAATCCAGGGTCCAAAAGGCCCAACTGGAAGTCACTGAAAAGGACCATGGTTTTCTAAATAGATTTAACCAGATCCACATAGGCTTCAGAAATAAAATCCATAGCCAACTTGAATTTATTTAACTTAATAACCAGCAATCTGGAACTACTTACCCCAGAATCACTATCTTTCTGCAAAGTCTCCATCCGTGCTTTGTAGCTGTGAACAAAGTCACTGCAGAACAAGTCCAGAATGTACAGTTGTGTTCAAAATTATTCAACCCCCAATGCTGTAAAGGGTTTTAGGGAATTTAGTGTACATTTGTAATTGTATTCAGAATGAAATCCTACAAGGACTTTTTAAAGAACCATATGCAACTAAAATGACATCAATTGCTTTTGTAATACAGTAGTAAATGTTTCTTTTGTGAATTCTTCATTGACACAATTATTCAACCCCTTAAAGACTACCACTCTGAAGAACAGAGGTTCATCCAAGTGTTTTCAATCAGGTATTGAAAACACCTGTGGATGTCACAGAGCAGCAATAAAGCATAATAAGCACCAATTAGGCAGCTTTAAAATGACTGTGATACTCAGCTCTTTCTAGACATTTACTGGTGTGGCTACAAACATGGTGAAGTCAAGAGAATGGTCCAGGAAGACAAGAGAAGAGGTGATTACTCTTCACAGGAAGGGCAATGGCTATAAGAAGATTGCAAAGATGTTAAACATACCAAGAGAGACCATAGGAAGCATCAATCGCAAATTCAAGGCAAAGGGCACTGTTGAAATGCTACCTGGTCGTGGCAGAAAGAAGATGCTGACTTCGACTGCTGTGCGCTACCTGAAGCGTAGAGTGGAGAAAAGTCCCCGTGTGACTGCTGAGGAACTGAGAAAAGATTTGTCAGATGTGGGTACTGAAGTTTCAGCTCAGACAATACGGCGCACACTGCGTAATGAAGGCCTCCATGCCAGAACTCCCATGCCAGAACCCCCTTGCTGTCTCCAAAGAATAAGAAGAGTCGACTGCAGTATGCCAAAAGTCATGTGGACAAACCACAGAAGTTTTGGGATAGTGTTCTGTGGACTGATGAAACAAAATTAGAACTGTTTGGGCCCATGGATCAACGCTATGTTTGGAGGAGGAAGAACAAGGCCTATGAAGAAAAGAACACCTTGCCTACTGTGATGCATGGCGGGGGGTCAATCATGCTTTGGGGCTGTTTTGCTTCTGCAGGTACAGGGAAGCTTCAGCGTGTGCAAGGTACCATGAATTCTCTTCAGTACCAGGAGATATTGGATGACAATGTGATGCAGTCCGTCACAAACCTGAGGCTTGGGAGACGTTGGACCTTTCAACAGGACATGATCCCAAGCATACCTCCAAGTCCACTAGAGCATGGTTGCAGATTAAAGGCTGGAACATTTTGGAGTGGCCATCGCAGTCACCTGACTTAAATCCGATTGAGAACCTCTGGTGGGACTTAAAGAAAGCCGTTGCAGTGCGCAAGCCTAAGAATGTGACTGAACTGGAGGCTTTTGCCCATGACGAATGGCGAAGATACCCGTAGATCGCTGCAAGACACTTGTGTCAAGCTATGCTTCACGTTTAAAAGCTGTTGTAACTGTAAAAGGATGTTGTACTAAGTACTAAGATTGAATGTCACTTGGGGGTTGAATAAAACTGATAATGATGTGAGCACAGAAAAGACATTTGTGGTTATTTCATTATAAATGTTACGTTATATTTGTCTGACCTACACGTGCCTCTTTGATTTAATTGTAAGCAAGATGACTGAATGAACAAAATCAATGTCAAACTGGCCAAAACACTCAATTTCAGTAGGGGTTGAATAATTTTGAACACAACTGTAGACCCACTGGAGAAGCCTCATTAAGCTTTAGATAATGTGGAATGCATTTTCTTATCCGTGGAATCATGTAGGAATCCTGTACTAGAAACATAGTAGTATGTTTTGCAACCCTTACTATAGCTGCATTACGTTTAGGTGGAGAGTCCCAAGTCACTGGATTCATAGGCATAAAAATGAATAGTTAATGGAAGTTCTTACAACTTCGCCTTCTGCCGTTCCACCAAAAGGAAATCTCTAATGCTTTCATGTACTGTAAACAATGGGGGTTTCGTATTAGAGGTTTCCTTCTCTACTTAATTCATACCCAGTGTTCTCCTAACCAGGGAGATAAGGCCCTTGAGTCTTAGAGGAACCGAGGCTTCCGGAGCACCCATATTGTTCTCCTCAATGATCAAATCGTGGTTATATTTTAGAACTGAAACTATTAAAGGATATAGACACATACCTATTTGTAAGCCTAATATATTGGCCATTTAAGCCTAAATTCAATTTACAAGTGTAAGCCAGAATTTAGCCACAAGATGGATACATAACACATTACTCAGCATGAAAGAAATGTAAACTGAAATAAAAATGTATTTAATTATTTATATTTCCTAAAAAAATGAACTAAATTCTAATGCTACCCAATGTCCTCTAAATAATTTTCTCTAAGAACAATAAAAACTTCAGTGTACTAAAGGTACTCACCAGGGGCCAACGCTGATTCCAAGGTAGAAAGAAAAGTAGACATTGTGACCAATAAAAAAAGAAATTGAAAAAGAGGAAATAAAATAAAAAATACTTACACAATTTGGAAACAAAGTGCAGTAGGTCTTTAAACGTGGTTAAACTGCAAAACAGTAATGAGAAACCCCATAGCACAAAATGTATATTCAATAAACATATAGTAAATGGGTAGCAAGGGACCACTTACTGTTTACACAGCCATAGATCGCTGGTTTGAGCTGAAATAGCATGGATAATAAAGTGTGAAATAGCCTAGGTCTGCCAATAATTTCACCAACTCTGGACTCTACTGTGTAGCAGGACTCTACTGTATAGTACAGTGGAACAAACAAGTGGGATTTTAATGTTCAGTTCAGCATTAAACTCTGGCAACAGCTCTAATGTTACCTTTGCATTCTAAATATCAATATCAATTATTATTAAAAATTTACAAGTATCATAAAATACAAGCGGCACTGATAAAGGATATTTTTTCTGAGCATCTTTGTGTGCTTTTTTTTATTTTGTTTTACTTTGTACTGTTACCAATACTTGACTATGAAAGATTTAGTTGCAACCCTACATGGCTGCATGTTGCTATTTATTATTACTTATGTTATATTCCTTTTAAATTCACTTGTATGTTTCAGCAAATACTTTCTTATGCTGTCGGCACCTTGATTGTTGTTAAGTGACATTTGGATCCATTTTTATTGCCCTCGGTGTCTTGAACACAATTGTAGATGTGGGATAACTGTCCTCAATACTGGTGGGCATTCCATGGATGCTTCAAGAATTTCCATTGGCAAAAAAGGAGCTATAACCTTCTTTAAATTATGCCTTTGTTTTGCTGTAGGGCAGTCCTTATGGTTGAGGTTCGGCACTTTGGAGTTGGCAACTTGGCCATGCATTTGTGGATCGGCATGGTTTATTGTACTTTTGCACTTAGTTTTGCATCTGTGTTGGAAACATATTGGTTTATGTTTCATGTTTTATTTGCTTAATGCCACATTAGGTAGACTTTACTGGGGGTTTCATGCAACTCCATTCTGGGTGCCCAGTAGGTTGACTCTCAGTAGCTCAATGCTGTGCGATCCTATATTTGTAATAGCAAGGTTATCACTGGCTTATGAATTCTCCAGTTTTCCTGCAGCAGTGTACCCACACGAACTCGCAGCTCTCACATCTCTTGAAATTTGATGAAGAGTGAATCCAGTCCTACGTCTCTCAACCGTTATTTACCTAGACAATAGATATTCAAATATGATCATTAATGCCCCTTTAAGATATCACAGTATGTATTTGGAAAATGTTAGTGCTTCATTTATCACTCAGTAGGTTACTGTGATTGGATTTATTATAGAATCATACTTCATTGCAGTTTTGCTCCAAGAAATGGAGCATGACAGACCTTCTTATCACTTTCTAAAGCTCGAAGTGACCTTCTCCATGTCCTCCTTATTTCACTATCCCAGCATATTTATGTGCTCACACAGGATGCATTAACTGTATTTCCTGAAAATAATGGAGAGCAAAACAGCATGGTATGCTTAATATATTTGTAAGGGTTGATATATAAACAAAAAATATTGACTCTTATAATAGCTTCAAGCAATTTCCTTTTTTTCATGGCAGTAATTCATATTTTATATTTTAACTCCTAAATAAGAAAAAACTGTTTTAAACTTCTCCGTTTTGGAAAGTAACGATTGATATATAAAATATCTGAATAGTATATAAACCTGTGAGAAAACAAAATCTTAATATAGAAAAAATTATGTTTAATGATACATAAAAAAATCAATTTAGATCGTCTTCCATCTGTCAATTTATTCTCCAAAGTCATGATGGATTACTAGCATTTGTAACAACACGAAGGGCTTTATGCTAGTTTATTCTTATTTCTAAGTATTACTTTTGATGGAGAAATGTAACAAAATATATAAGATATAGTAATACAATATTTTTTATCACATGCTAATCGGGTATCATCTGCAGTGCCAGAGACATCCTATGTTCCCTGTATACAGGAGTATATTTATAGGAAAAAAAAGCCTTTAGGCGCACGTGTAATGTAAGTCAGCTATTGTACTGATATAAAAAAACTATTTGGTGAACGCAAAAGTGTTAACCAGGGATCCCTACAGGTAGTGGATCTCTGCACTAGAGGGTTAGAAATCAGTTCTTCCACCTCTAGGTCAGGATGAAAAACAATTGTTCATGAGTCTCTCTTTATAGTCCCCCAGCTTCTGAGTACAGTCTTCTTCTTTAACTGGCTCAGCAAGCCGTTCAAGCTCTCTATGGGATATATAAGGAGAGAAAGACCATTGCACAGCATATATCGCTAGTTGCCCCTTATTTGTCCCCTAGGGAGTACTTACAGGGTTCAGAGCCCGTATCCTGGCTCTGAGGGGGTATCCACATGTAGGGTGTTTTTGGCAACCCTTTGCCCTCTTGTAAAGTCTCTGCCGTCCCAATCAGATCGTTGGTGTAGAAAGGAAAATAAAAAACTCCACCTTCTGACGGGTACGAGAAAACTTTTTAATTTTAAAATATAAAATAGAAGTAAAAAGAATTAGTATATGCTGTTAAGACGCGTTTCGCCGAATAGTTCGGCTTCATCAGTTAATCAGGAGTATATTTATGCTTGGTGCTGCTTAAGCCACTCGGAATTCTGATGCCCCTCCCTTGGCATCAAATAAATATGAACTTAAACATAAATATGAAATTAAGACAAATATTCACAACCTGTCAGGGCATTTTCGGTCAATAAAAGTGTAAATTAAAACAAAAGCAAAGTATCTTATGTGAACCTAGTGACTTCCAGCAAAATGTTTAGTGGTTTAGAGATTGCTGGGGACTGTACTGCTATGCAGCTCTGTTATATACCTGAACATTTCAAATATAATAGAACTCTAAAATAAAGGAATTAGGAAAACATAGCTGTTCCTATTCCTTACAGCAATCAGTGTGTCCCACCGTCCCAGTGAAGGATTAGACTAACACGTTAGTGACAGGGTATTATTAGAAGTATTAAGGATCGGTTTGTAGTACAAAAAGAGAGCACTGAGATCAGGCAGCAGCATAACAGGCCAACCCATCGATGAGCCCTGCTTAGACCTCATAAAGTTTTATGTTGATGGTGCCACTACAGAGAAGAGGTTACCATATTCTAATCAGACTACTAGCACCCAAAAAGGGTACCTAGAGCTGAATTCCAAGAAAGTCTTCTCTACATGTGAGATTCAGCAAACTCAGATGATCATTTTGGCCAACATAAGCATCATGAGGAAGGTATAGCTAATACCCTCTAGACTCAAAGTGAGCAAGAACAAGTTTATGAGTAGGGATGAGCTGAACACCCCCGAGTTCGGTTCGCATTCGAACTCGAACTTTTCAACAGTTCAAATTCGAACTCGAAGTCGAACTCAATACAAGTCAATGGGACTCAAAATTCGATTTTTAGAGTGCCCTCCAATAGGGCATATATGCTAGATATTTGCCATAAAAGATGTATGGGGGTCCGGGTAGTGCCCTGGGGGACAGGAAACAAGGACAAAAAGTTAAAAAAAGTTTTTAAAACGAAAAATTCCTTCAAATATCGTGCCTAGGAGGTCCCCATATCCTGCCCGTGCAGTGGCGGATTTCTAGGATGTATAGAAACATTTAAAAACAATGTCCGAGTCCGGGTAGTGCCCTGGGGGACAGGAAACAAGGACAAAAAGTTTAAAAAATATGTTTTTAACCCCTTCACTGCTGACGATGTGTGGGAAACGTCCTCAGTTACTCCCGCTGTATGCTGAGGAGGACGTGTCCCACACGTCATCAGCTTTGTGGGACCCCCAGTGGAGATACTTACCTCTCTGTCCAGGGTCCCGCGGCGTTCTGACTTCAGCGTCCTCAGACGCTGAAGTCAAGCTCCTCCCGACGTAAATGACGTCATCGCGCCATGAGCGATGACGTCATTTCCAAGCGACCCCTGGCACTGCCGGGAGATCGCCTGGAAGGGGGGGGTCCGTTCGGATCCCTCCCTCTCCCTCCCGATCGGGAGGTCCCACAAAAAAAAGTCAGGCACCGCTTAAAAGGAGAGAGTCTCCCCTTTTAAGCGGTGCCTGGCTTTAACCCCTTAGGCACCGGGTCGCACTTTGGCGCCTTGCGGCCTAGCTCCAGTGGGGGCCACATAGCGTGATGACGTCAGAGAGCTGGGGAACCCCTAGCTGCCCGGAATCCCCTGGTGGAGATAGGGGGTTCATTTGAGGGTTCACAGAGATGCTGTGAGGTTGTGTATAGAGATGCTGTGAGGCTGTGTATAGAGATGCTGATGGGGTTGTGTATAGAGATGCTGTGAGGTTGTGTATAGAGATGCTGATGGGGATGTGTAAAGAGATGCTGTTTGTGTATAGAGATGCTGATGGGGTTGTGTATAGAGATGCTGTGAGGCTGTGTATAGAGATACTGTGAGGTTGTGTATAGAGATGCTGATGGGGTTGTGTATAGAGATGCTGTGGGGTTGTGTATAGAGATGCTGATGGGGTTGTGTATAGAGATGCTGTGAGGCTGTGTATAGAGATGCTGTGTGGCTGTGTATAGAGATGCTGTTTATAGAGATGCTGATGGGGATGTGTATAGAGATGCTGTTTGTGTATAGAGATGCTGATGGGGTTGTGTATAGAGATGGTGTGAGGCTGTGTATAGAGATGCTGTGAGGTTGTGTATAGAGATGCTGTGAGGCTGTGTATAGAGATGCTGATGGGGTTGTGTATAGAGATGCTGTGAGGTTGTATAGAGATGCTGATGGGGTTGTGTATAGAGATGCTGTGGGGTTGTGTATAGAGGTGCTGATGGGGTTGTGTATAGAGATGCTGTGAGGCTGTGTATAGAGATGCTGTTTATAGAGATGCTGATGGGGATGTGTATAGAGATGCTGTTTGTGTATAGAGATGCTGATGGGGTTGTGTATAGAGATGGTGTGAGGCTGTGTATAGAGATGCTGTGAGGTTGTGTATAGAGATGCTGTGAGGCTGTGTATAGAGATGCTGATGGGGTTGTGTATAGAGATGCTGTGAGGTTGTGTATAGAGATGCTGATGGGGTTGTGTATAGAGATGCTGTGAGGCTGTGTATAGAGATTCTGTGTATAGAGATGCTGATGGGGATGTGTAAAGAGATGCTGTTTGTGTATAGAGATGCTGAAGGGGTTGTGTATAGAGATGCTGTGAGGCTGTGTATAGAGATGCTGTGAGGTTGTGTATAGAGATGCTGTGAGGCTGTGTATAGAGATGCTGTGAGGTTGTGTATAGAGATGCTGTGAGGCTGTGTATAGAGATGCTGATGGGGCTGTGTATAGAGATGCCTTGCGACGCCGAAGTGCGGCCTAGCTCCGGTGCCTGACGTCCTCACGCATAACCCCTAGCTGCCCGGGAATCCCCTGGTGGAGATAGAGGGTTCATTTGAGGGTTCACAGAGATGCTGTGAGGTTGTGTATAGAGATGCTGATGGGGTTGTGTATAGAGATGCTGTGAGGCTGTGTATAGAGATGCTGATGGGGTTGTGTATAGAGATGCTGTGAGGCTGTGTATAGAGATGCTGTTTGTGTATAGAGATGCTGTGTATAGAGATGCTGATGGGGATGTGTATAGAGATGCGGTTTGTGTATAGAGATGCTGATGGGGTTGTATATAGAGATGCTGTGTATAGAGATGCTGTTTGTGTATAGAGATGCTGATGGGGTTGTGTATAGAGATGCTGTTTGTGTATAGAGATGCTGATGGGGTTGTGTATAGAGATGCTGTGAGGCTGTGTATAGAGATGCTGTGAGGCTGTGTTTAGAGATGCTGATGGGGTTGTGTATAGAGATGCTGTTTGTGTATAGAGATGCTGATGGGTTTGTGTACAGAGATGCTGTGAGGTTGTGTATAGAGATGCTGTGTATAGAGATGCTGATGGGGTTGTGTATAGAGATGCTGTGAGGCTGTGTATAGAGATGCTGTGAGGTTGTGTATAGCAATGCTGTGAGGCTTTGTATAGAGATGCTGATGGGGCTGTGTATAGAGATGCCTTTAGGCGCCGAAGTGCGGCCCAGCTCCGGTGGGGGCCGCCATCTCGGATGGCGGCTCCACCCCAGGTCCCCCTCACTGCCTGACGTCCTCACGCATAGCGGGACGATGTCAGATAGCCGGGGAACCCCTAGCTGCCCGGAATCCCCTGGTGGAGATAGGGGGATCATTTGAGGGTTCACAGAGATGCTGTGAGGTTGTGTATAGAGATGCTGTGAGGTTGTGTATAGAGATGCTGTGAGGCTGTGTATAGAGATGCTGATGGGGTTGTGTATAGAGATGCTGTGAGGCTGTGTATAGAGATGCTGTGAGGCTGTTTATAGAGATGCTGTGTGGCTGTGTATAGAGATGCTGATGGGGTTGTGTATAGAGATGCTGTTTGTGTATAGAGATGCTGATGGGGTTGTGTATAGAGATGCTGTTTGTGTATAGAGATGCTGATGGGGTTGTGTATAGAGGTGCTGTTTGTGTATAGAGATGCTGATGGGGTTGTGTATAGAGATGCTGTTTGTGTATAGAGATGCTGATGGGGTTGTGTATAGAGATGCTGTTTGTGTATAGAGATGCTGTGAGGTTGTGTATAGAGATGCTGTGAGGCTGTGTATAGAGATGCTGTGTGGCTGTGTATAGAGATGCTGTGTGGCTGTGTATAGAGATGCTGTGTATAGAGATGCTGATGGGGATGTGTATAGAGATGCTGTTTGTGTATAGAGATACTGATGGGGTTGTGTATAGAGATGCTGTGAGGCTGTGTATAGAGATGCTGATGGGGCTGTGTATAGAGATGCCTTGCGGCGCCGAAGTGCCTTGCGGCTCCACCCCCGGGTCCCCCCTCACTGCCTGACGTCCTCACGCATAGCGTGATGATGTCAGATAGCCAGGGAACCCCTAGCTGCCCGGAATCCCCTGGTGGAGATAGGGGGTTCATTTGAACCTGATATCTCCAGAACCGTGGCAGCTAAGGGGTCATGGAGGGTGTCAATCAAAAGGCCTGAGCATGGCCTTTCGAAAGGTATAAAGGTATAAAGTAAAAAAAAAAACATGTATTTTTTTTGTGTGTTATTTTTATTAATGCAGCAATATTGTTCACATTTCAATTATAATGTGAACAATGATACCTGCACTAATGATTGTTTTCTATGAGGTGCATTTGCTATAAATCACGGAATTCCCCCCCCCAAAATGTAACAAGTCCCCATTTCTAATTTTTGTACAAGCGCACCCCATAGAAAACATAACCGCAAACGCTCATGTGCTAAAATGTGAAAAAAAAACACTTTACACAGTGCAGATGATTAAAAATTCTATTTTGTATTGCATTTTTGTCATAATATACAGGCAGGACATGACGTATACATATAAAAATGGTATATTATTAATCTGCGGAGTCTGCCGGAAAGAACGATATCTAATATGTCTGGGTCATTTAATAAAATGTAGCTTCAAATTGCGTTTAAACATGATGAGTGAAAGCAGTAAAAATGAGCTGAGCACACAGCAGTGAAGTGCAGGGTTAAGGGGTTAAACAGCATATCAGAGGAGGATTTAGTAGAGAAATGAACACTTCTCAGAAGCACAGGTGTTGTTTGATACATGTTCAGGAGACACCACACCCTCAGTCTACAGACAATGTATCAAATTCATCAGACCAGACTAATTAAAAGCACATGTTATTTCCAAACACTAATTAACACCTGTTGTTTACGGCGTTTGAGAACACAGATCATTTAGAGGTGAGAATCTTTGCACGTAGACATTATTTTTTAATTCAATATCTAATAAACCGTTGCTTATAATATTCTACAGTAAAGAGTCTCTTTATTTCTAGATTTTTTAGTATTTTTTAAGCATTTTTTATACTTTTTTCAAAAAAAATTCGAACTCGAACCGAACACGCCAAAAAGTTCGAAGTTCGCGAACTTGCGAACGGCCAAAGTTCGAATCGAACTCCGAACTGATCGAACCGAACAGCTCATCCCTATTTATGAGAGCAATAAACGGCAGTGACATATGTGGCCCCAGCTCAGGCCTTATAAGGTTTTTGTTTGATGATGTCATTACAGAGACAACAATACCATATTCAAATCAGACTGCTATTACCCAAAAGGTCATTCAGAACTGAAAAGCCAAAGCAGCCTCCTGTGCACGAGAGGAACTGCAACCCCTGACAATCATTTAGTAGCAGTTTAGCAGTAGTGTAAGATTGAGAAATAAAGTATATACAGTTGTGTTCAAAATTATTCAACCCCCAATGCTGTAAAGGGTTTTAGGGAATTTAGTGTATATTTGTAATTGTATTCAGAATGAAATCCTACAAGGACTTTTTAAAGAACCATATGCAACTAAAATGACATCAATTAGTTTTGTAATACAGTAGTAAATGTTTCTTTTGTGAATTCTTCATTGACACAATTATTCAACTCCTTAAAGACTACCACTCTGAAGAACAGAGGTTCATTCAAGTGTTTTCAATCAGGTATTGAAAACACCTGTGGATGTCACGGAGCAGCAATAAAGCATAATAAGCACCAATTAGGCAGCTTTAAAATGACTGTGATACTCAGCTCCTTCTAGACATTTACTGGTGTGGTTACAAACATGGTGAAGTCAAGAGAATGGTCCAGGAAGACAAGAGAAGAGGTGATTACTCTTCACAGGAAGGGCAATGGCTATAAGAAGATTGCAAAGATGTTAAACATACCAAGAGAGACCATAGGAAGCATCATTCGCAAATTCAAGGCAAAGGGCACTGTTGAAACGCTACCTGGTCGTGGCAGAAAGAAGATGCTGACTTCGACTGCTGTGCGCTACCTGAAGCGTAGAGTGGAGAAAAGTCCCCGTGTGACTGCTGAGGAACTGAGAAAAGATTTGTCAGATGTGGGTACTGAAGTTTCAGCTCAGACAATACGGCGCACACTGCGTAATGAAGGCCTCCATGCCAGAACTCCCAGGCGCACCCCCTTGCTGTCTCCAAAGAATAAGAAGAGTCGACTGCAGTATGCCAAAAGTCATGTGGACAAACCACAGAAGTTTTGGGATAGTGTTCTGTGGACTGATGAAACAAAATTAGAACTGTTTGGGCCCATGGATCAACGCTATGTTTGGAGGAGGAAGAACAAGGCCTATGAAGAAAAGAACACCTTGCCTACTGTGAAGCATGGCGGGGGTCAATCATGCTTTGGGGCTGTTTTGCTTCTGCAGGTACAGGGAAGCTTCAGCGTGTGCAAGGTACCATGAATTCTCTTCAGTACCAGGAGATATTGGATGACAATGTGATGCAGTCCGTCACAAACCTGAGGCTTGGGAGACGTTGGACCTTTCAACAGGACAATGATCCCAAGCATACCTCCAAGTCCACTAGAGCATGGTTGCAGATTAAAGGCTGGAACATTTTGGAGTGGCCATCGCAGTCACCTGACTTAAATCCGATTGAGAACCTCTGGTGGGACTTAAAGAAAGCAGTTGCAGTGCGCAAGCCTAAGAATGTGACTGAACTGGAGGCTTTTGCCCATGACGAATGGGCGAAGATACCCGTAGATCGCTGCAAGACACTTGTGTCAAGCTATGCTTCACGTTTAAAAGCTGTTATAACTGTAAAAGGATGTTGTACTAAGTACTAAGATTGAATGTCACTTGGGGGGTTGAATAAAACTGATAATGATGTGAGCACAGAAAAGACATTTGTGGTTATTTCATTATAAATGTTATGTTATATTTGTCTGACCTACACGTGCCTCTTTGATTTAATTGTAAGCAAGATGACTGAATGATCAAAATCAATGTCAAACTGGCCAAAACACTCAATTTCAGTGGGGGTTGAATAATTTTGAACACAGCTGTATATTTCACAGTCTTGTGATGACTAAATTCCACAATTAAAATACGTATATTCGTATAACTTTTTATCTGACCACTAGTAAAAGTATACTTTATGCGTGTTAGATTTTGAAAAGATGCACACAAAGTTTTTTTTTTTTGTAATATGGCACCATTAAAGTAAAAGGACTCTATTTCACCTGAGCCATTAACATGTAAGGCCGGGTGCACACGAGCGCACCTAGTGCGCCTGTGCCCATGCACTTGCAGGCGCCCGGTGCAGCCATGTCATGCTGCGACGGGGCCGGTCACACGCTTGTGTGACGCAGCAAGTGTCCGCCTAGAAAGTCTCCCCGTCGATGCGCTAGGATGCACGTCAACGGGGCTGCAAACCGCGAGGGGGGAGCAGAGGGCATCGAGTGGAAGGAACGTCCACTCTCACGGACGGTCCTTCCACTCTGAGTGCGCTCGTGTGACTGTGCACCCGGAAGAATTGCCCCTTAGTCTCACAAAAAGCAGAAGGACATGGAGAACAAATAGGGTCCTTCCTCTGACACTAAGAGATCTCACAAGATACCAGTGGAATGCAACATATCCGTTAGTGGCTCCCAAACATTATAAGCATAGACACCAAATTTAAACAGTTTGTGGCGTCCTTTAGAATTTGCGAATACATATACATATTATCAACACAGCTGGAATAGAGGCCCTAAATAAATAAATTGTGTATATCGCAATGATGGGGTGTTATAAATTAAGTACATTATTCCTAAAATTTAACTCACATTGTTCCCCTAGTAGCACACTGTTAAATTCCTGTAAGGAGTAGGACAAACACTAAAACACTGCGGGACTGTGGAGCTGAGAGCTAAACATGGTTTTGTAAATTGCATTGTTATTGCATGCCCTGTTATGTAATCTACTGAATGCAGCTTTTTAACTGCCCAGTAGGATTCTAAGGGTCTTTAACCCCTTCACTGCTGAGGCATTTCACCGCTGTGTGCTGAGCTCATTTTTACCGCTCTTGCTCATCGTGTTTAAACGCGATTTGAAGCCACATTTTATTATATGGCCCAGACATATTATATATCGTTCTTTCCGGCAGACTCAGCAGATTCATAATATATCATTTTTATATGTATACCTGCCTGTATATTATAACAAAAAATGCAATAAAATTAGAGTTTTTAATCATCTACAGCGTGTAAAGTGTTTTTTTCAAATTTTATCACATGAACATTTGCAGTTATATTTTCTATGGGGAGCACTTGTATGAAAATTAGAAATGAGGACTTGTTACATTTTTTGGGGGGAATTACGTGATTTTTAGCAAACGCACCCCATACAAAAAAATCATTATTTCAGCATCATTGTTCACATTATAATTGAAATGTGAACAATATTGCTGCATTAACCACTTCAATGCGGAGGACGCGCTCAGCGCGTCCTCCGCATTACCGCTGGTATGCGGAGGACGCGCTGAGCGCGTCCTCCCATTGGGGTCAGCGTTCGGCCGGGTTCCGGCCGATCGCTGGCCCCTCCGGTGCGGGCTGACATCCTCGATGTCAGCCGCGCATCCGGAACCGCAGCCGCTGGTATTAGGTGTCATCGCGGCAGCGCGATGACACCTAATTCAGGCGCCCCCCCGCATGTGCGGAGGAGGCGCCTGAAAGGGAGGGGGGGAGGTCCTTTGGACCTCTCTCCCTCCCAATCGGCGGCTCTGCGGGGGTTAACCCAGGCATCATTTGGAAGGGCACAGCCTGCCCTTCCAAATGGTGCCTGGCATTAACCCCTGGGGAGCTGGATCGCGAATCGGCGCTGAAAAGCGCCGGTTCGAGATCCTTTCCCGGAGCTGGCCGACATCTTGGATGTCGGCCAAGCCTCCGGGAACTCCCCCTGAGGACTGGCGTCATCGTGCGTAGTCCTGGACTTAACCCCTAACTGCCACCAACGGTGGAGATAGGGAGTTCCAATGAACTCCCTATCTCCCGATCCGTGGCAGCTAGGGGTTAAATTTTGGTATGGTTGGATCGGCCAGAGCATGGCCGTTCCAACGATACCAAACACTACTGTGAAAAATTTTGTCAAAAAAATTAAAATAAAAATTAAAAAAAAAAAAAAAAAAAAAAAATTATAAAAAAAATAAACACTTTTTTTTTCTTTTTTTTGGTTTGTTAATGCAGCAATATTGTTCCCATTTCAATTATAATGTGAACAATGATGCTGCACTAACGATTTTTGTATGCGGTGCGTTTGTTAAAAATAGTGTAATTTTCCCCAAAAAAAAATGTAACGAGACCCCATCTCTAATTTTTTTAACAAGCGCACCCCATACAAAATATAACCGCAATTGCTCGCATGTTAAAATGTGAAAAAAAAACACTTTACACATTGTAAATTATTGAAAATACATATTTTATTGCATTTTTTGTTATAATATACAGACATGACATAACGTATACATATAATAATGACATATTATGAATCTACCGAGTCTGATGGAAAGAACAATATATAATATGTCTGGGTCATATACTAAAATAAGCCTTCAAAACACGTTTAAACATGATGAGCAAAACCGGTAAAAATTACCTCAGCACAGGGGCGGGAAAAGCCTCAGCAGCGAAAGGGTTAATAAAAACAACACAAAAAAAAACATATATTTTTTTATTTTTTATTTATTTAAGTTTTTTTTTATTTATTTTTTTAACTTTATACCTGGTCATGTTGGGTATCATTCGAAAGGCCATGCTCAGGCCTTTCGAATGACACCCTCCATGACCCCCTAGCTGTGGTTCTGGAGATATCGGTGTTCAAAGGAACCCCCTATCTCCACCAGGGGATTTCCTTGGGAAATCCCCGGGCAGCTAGGGGTTCCCTGGCTATCTGACATCATCACACTATGCGTGCTGACGTTGGGCAGCGAGGGGGGACCCGGGGGTGGTGCCACCATCCAAGATTTCAACCCCCACCGGAGCTAGGCCGCACTTCGGCCCTGCAAAGCACTGAAGTGCAACCCGATGCCTGAGGGGTTAAAGCCAGGCACCGCTTAAAAGGGGAGCCTCTCCCCTTTTAAGCGGTGCCTGGCTTGTGGCACTGCTAATTCCCAATCGGGAGGGAGAGGGATCCGAACGGATCCCCCCTCCCTTCCAGGCGACCTTCCGACATTGCCGGTGGAGTCGCCTGGAAATGACGTCATTGTGCATGGCGCGATGACGTTATTTATGTCGGGAGGGGCTTAACTTCAGCGTCTGAGGACACTGAAGTCAGACCGCCACGGGACCCCGGACAGAGAGCTGAGTATCTCCGCCGGGGGCTCCTGCCAAGAAGATGATGTGTGGGGCACGTCCTCCGCATATAGCGGGAGTAAATGAGGACGTGTCCCACACGTCATCCACAGCGAAGGGGTTAAAGGAATACTCTAGGGTTAAAATGGGAGGGATGAGAACTGGAGGGGTTAAACATTAACTCTCAGCACCCCCTCCAATTTTAACACTAGAGTTAGAATAAAAGCTCACCTTCTTTCCAGTGCCGAACTTCCTTGTCACCACTCCAAAAGTACCGGCTTCCTGTAAGCTGCAGAAGTCACGTGACCATGGGGAAGCTCCATGCTTATGTGAGCCATGGGATGCAGGAAGAGTTCCAAGAGTCCCGATTCTCAGGATGCCGAGATCAACATTTGCTGAGAGGGTTGAGGGCACTTGGATCACTGTGGCCACTTAAATTATGTTAAGCGGTCACTGTGCCTAGAGTGTCTATTTATGTGAGCAGGTCTCCAAAGTGGAGTAGAATTTTGTGTGTAATGTTTTTGATATACAGTATTTGTAATGTTATGAAAACCTGCTGTAAGGCCTGCATGCTTAATAAAATATATTTTGAGTAAAAGACATCTGTTAGGTGTTTAAGAGCAAAATACTTTCTCACCCTGCCACATTATATTATGGAAACAAAACCTAGTTCTTAAAAAGAACTTTAAATAAAATGTGTATTGGGGCATATGAAAAAAGCAAAGGGAATTTAAAGGTATGTTTTAATGTAGGTGTTGGACATTTGCATTCGCTTTCAAGGTTTTTATAAGAAAAGTAATAAGCTTTTTTTAAATGTTTGTAATGCAAAATATATGAGAAACTGACAAATGGTTCAAAGCATACATTAAAAAACATTATACATTATAAAAAATATTACTCAATGTTATTCTAAATAGCCTTCAAGACACAAAGATGGAATTGACAAATGAACCTGTTTTGTGCAAGCAGAACCCTTTTAAACATAAACATAAAGATCCACTTATCAAAAAATGCATGTTTATTTTTTGTTGCAGCCATTGTATTTCATGGATTTACACTCAAAATGGTTTTTATCCACACTTAAATTAAATAGCTGCATCCTCCTCATAAATTACCTTGGTAACACTGATAAATTAAGTAAATACTAAATCCCGTTTGATAGATAAACAGACCCACCAAGTAGATTACTGTATTTGTCAACGACAGATGTGCTTTAAATTATGTCGGCATTCACCGCTTGTGTAAATAGCTTGGTGATTTTACTAAAATATCAGCATCAGAATTGTCAGTTTGATTATTTTTGAATGTACATAATATTTGTATATTGGTCTTTTATTTTTGTTGGAAAATGCTAATTAAGTTTGTGCTATTTAGAGACATATCAAGGCATGAAAGCAAAAAATGAAAAACTTTTTTAGCTTTTTTTTAAGCTATCAGAGTGCAGGTCTTAAAGACTTTTATAATGTAATGTACCACATAGTATACTTTACCCTTCACTTAAATTTAATGCCCAATTAAAAAAAATAAACATCTGAATAAGAAAGAATCCCATTTTAAACCAAGAGAAAATAAATATATGTAATTTTCACTTTATTATACGTTTTTTCTTTATTAGTTAAAACATAACTGATCTTAATGTCAACAAATTATATAGTAAATCGATACAATTTTAAGGCAATATTAAATTTTAATGACTAATATTAGGTGAAGAAAAAACTCCACCCTAACTAAGGGGGTAACCCATTTTTCGATATGGAAGATAAGTGAAGTTTTTAAAATTTAACCTTTAATGTAAATAAAATAAAAACGTACAAAAATATACTTAAACTTTCATGTATTCATTCATATATGTACTCGTGATAGAATAACTATCTCATATAGTGCAATATCTCCTTTCTCAGGTCAGCAGTGGTTATTATATCAAATTGTCAAATTAACAATATACCTCTTAATAAACCTATCGATGGTTACCACTACACAACACGATGGTATTGGTTGCGTGATGCAGTAAACTACTCAATTGCGTTTACGTATCACCTTCCTAAGTTATAACCTTCCAATTTTGAATATTTATGGAAGAACACTTCTAGGTGACCCGTTTGTTAAACACAATTCCAATTTCAAGGAGGATTATTAGAATACTTTGAGTGAATAAATGAGGTTCCGACATCAATTGTAACAAGCTAATGACTGTGCCGATTTACTTCCAGGGTATTTCCCAGGGGCTCTAACTATCAAAGCTAGAATGTAAGGGTCTATATATAAACCTTTCTGATATACATATAATCATATAAATATCTCTACAATGCCCTGAGACTGTGAACAGTACACTGGGATAAGTTCGGTAAGAGCAGTAACCATTCTACTTAGTCAATACAGTCATATAAGATAGAACAAATTATGTGCAAGAAAATTGCTTGGGTTCTCAAAAGGAAATAACCCTATGTACAGACTCAATACTTGCAATTCTACCTTAGAAACTAGAGTCTAGAATTGCAAGTATTGAGTCTGTATACAGGGTTATTTCCTTTTGAGAACCCAAGCAATTTTCTTGCACATAATTTGTTCTATCTCATATGACTGTATTGACTAAGTAAAATGGTTACTGCTCTTACCGAACTCATCCCAGTGTACTGTTCACAGTCTCAGGGCATTGTAGAGATATATGTATGATTATATGTAGGTTTATTAAGAGGTATATTGTTAATTTGACAATTTGATATAATAACCACTGCTGACCTGAGAAAGGAGATATTGCACTATATGAGATAGTTATTC
Source organism: Leptobrachium leishanense (assembly GCA_009667805.1). Classification (NCBI taxonomy): domain Eukaryota; kingdom Metazoa; phylum Chordata; class Amphibia; order Anura; family Megophryidae; genus Leptobrachium; species Leptobrachium leishanense. Next base: position 122,339,069 of record CM019069.1, read on the forward strand.
TATCATGAGTACATACAGTTGCAAGAAAAAGTATGTGAACCCTTTGGGATTACATGGAGTTTTGCATGAATTGGTCATAAAATGTGCTCTGATCTTCATCTAAGTCACAACAATTTGAAAAACACAGTCTGCTTAAAATAATACAACACAAACATTATATGTTTTCATGTGTTTATTGAACATAACATGTAAACATTCACAGTGCAGGGTGGAAAAAGTATGTGAACCCCTAGCCTAATGACTTCTCTAAGAGCTAATTGGAGCCAGGAGTGAGCCAACCTTGAGTCCAATCAGTGTGATATTATTAGATCTGTTGCTGAAAGCTGTCCTGCCCTTTAAAAACACACACCAGTTTTGTGTTTACTGGTTTCAAGAATCACTGCCTGATGTGAACCATGCCTCGCAGAAAAGAGCTGTCAGAAGACCTACGAACAAGAATTGTTGACTTGCATGAAGCTGGAAAGGGTTACAAAAGTATCTCCAAAAGCCTTGATCTTCATGTGTCCACGGTAAGACAGACTGTCTACAAATGGAGAAAGTTCAGCACTGTTGCTGCTCTCCCTAGGCGTGGTCTTCCTGTAAAGATGACTGCAAGAGCACAGCGCTGAATGCTTAATGAGGTAAAGAAGAATCCTAGAGTGTCAGCTAAAGACTTACAGAAATCTCTGGCACATGCTAACATTTTTATTGACACATCTACAATAAGGAAAACATTAAACAAGAATGGAGTACATGGGAGGACACCACAGAGGAAGCCATTGCTGTCCAAAAAGAATATTGCAGCACGTTTGAAGTTTGCAAAAGAGCACCTGGATGTTCCACAGCACTACTGGCAAAATATTCTGTGGACAGATGAAACCAAAATTAAGTTGTTTGGAAAAAACACACAACACTATGTGTGGAGAAAAAAAGGCACAGCACACCAACATCAAAACCTCATCCCCACTGTAAAACATGGCGGAGGGAGCTTCATGGTTTGGGGCTGCTTTGCTGCCTCAGGGCCTGGACGGATTGTTGTCATTGATGGAAAAATGAATTCCAGAGTTTATCAAGACATTTTGCAGGAAAACATAAGACCATCTGTCCGCCAACTGAAGCTCCGCAGAGGATGGGTGATGCAACAGGACAATGACCCAAAGCATACAAGTAATTCAACAAAAGAATGGCTTCAACAAAACAAAATACGCCTTCTGGAGTGGCCCAGCCAGAGTCCTGACCTCAACCCGATTGAAATGCTGTGGCATGACCTTAAGAGAGCGATTCACACCAGACATCCCAAGAATATTGCTACACTGAAACAGTTTTGTGAAGAGGAGTGGTCCCAAATTACTCCAGATCGTTGTGCAGGTCTGATCTGCAACTACAGGAAACGTTTGGTTAAGGTTATTTCTGCCAAAGGAGGGTAAACCAGTTATTAAGTCCAAAGGTTCACATACTTTTTCCACACTGCACTGTGAATGTTTACATGTTCTGTTCAATAAAAACATGAAAACATATAATGTTTGTGCTGTATTATTTTAAGCAGACTGTGTTTTTCAAATTGTTGTGACTTAGATGAAGATCAGAGCACATTTTATGACCAATTCATGCAAAACTCCACGTAATCCCAAAGGGTTCACATACTTTTTCTTGTTACTGTATATGAATGAATGCATGAAAGTTTAAGTATATTTTTGTACGTTTTTATTTTATTTACATTAATGTCAACAAAATATAAATGATAAGATATGTTCTGGCATGATAACAGGTGTTGCTTAACGTTAGTCTCTACATAATAAATTTATTTGTGTAATACAGGTTGAGCAACTCTTATCCGAAATGCACAGTACCATGAGTATTGTTATTTTCAGAATTTTCTGTCTTTTGCAGCTGTGGGGGACGTGCTTCACGGTGCCAGCAAACATGTTCTTCGCTGGTACTGCGCAGCATGTCCCTTGCAGGTGCTGTGCAGCACTGACACACTTTAGGGGTTATTCAAAGAGTCGAACTGGCCACCAAATTGCACCGAACAGTGAATTTCACCATACATTGCAATTTTGTGGCCATTCGGCTACTCCATCGAGTGGATGCTCGTGGCGGCGCTCAGCGCTGCCTCGAGCATCCAGGGGCGTAGCGTGCGGTAACAATGCAAGCAACTTTTTAAGCGCCTGCATTGTAATTCCATGTTAAAACGGGGGCGGTAGGGAGAAAACTGCAGGCACAGTTTTTTCTCCCTACTGCTCCTGTTTTAACGTCAGGATCATAACTTAGTCCTAGGTGAGGTGTCCTCAACCGTATATCAGTTAATATCTATATTCTAATATGTCTAATACTCTAATCACATGGTTCTATGGTAGAAATTCAATTTAACTTGGATTGATGGACATTTCACAGATTAGAAATAGTTCTGTCAGCGTGGCATGTACCCCAAACAACACTACCAAGGCATGACAGAACTTTTTTCTTCTTTATCTCTATCTATACGTTATCATGACTGTGTTTAAATTGCAAGGATTGTCCTTCCTTTAGAACAGTCGATAAACTCTTCAACGGGTCAATGCAATATTGAATACTTGCAATCTCAATTAGATATCGGAGAGGTAAATGGATTACAAGCAAGTCATTATTCTAAACCTTAAAATCTATAATGGAGTAAACAAGCATTTGTCTTCAGACCTTAACCAACAGTTACAAATAGCTTTATTTACACTTCAGTGGGCTCCACTCATCTCAATTCAAAATGTCCTCATTTTGACTCCAAAATGTCCATTGGACTGCAATTCTTTTTTATAATTGTTTATTTTCAGGCAGTGTAAATGAATAACACTTATGCATAATGCAACTGCCGATTAGCTATAATAGGGAGGAATAGGGAATGTAACAGATGGGTGAAAAGGGAAAAAAACATGCTGTGGGGAGGGGGCAACAATACAGTCCTTCAATGAGGAACAGCGACCCAACCCATTAATATGAGTATGGGAAGTACTGTGATTTTAATATCCAAAGGTTTCCCTAATGTGATTTGCCAAACCCGTCGCTTTACTATGGACATGCATTTTTTTTCAGCAAAATATAAAATATCTATTTTGTTATGTTACAGAAAAATAAGATGATAAAATACATTGAGCTCTAGTCCATACTAAACGCTAATGGTAGCATTCAGATGAGTAAGTGCTACCGCCAAGATAAGTGACTTTAACGCATGCCACCCATATTACCTTCCTGACACTAAATTCGCCAAAAAAAAAAACAGTCGTTTGTGGAATATCATTTTTAATTAATTTACAGAAAGAAATATTTGGGAATATTCTCAATTAGGGTTATTCAGAGAAAGGTGAAAACCAGGAGAATGACCGGAGAAGTGAAAATTCTAGGACAAAATAGCCAAACCAGAAAAATTCTCCCATTTATCTCACTTTCCAAATTGGATATTTGGTCTAGGTTGTTCTCTTCTCCTGCCAGTTCTCCTGGTTTTCACTTTTCTCTGAATAACCCTGAATGTTTTACAGTAATAACCTATTTGGCAGGCTGATGATGCCATCTGCTAGCCAAAATAATTTACTCAAGTTCAGGGCTCCATGCATTATCAGCCGTAGCTGTCCATAGTGCTGAACTGTATCAGGATTATCAGGATTTTAGACAGCTATTGTAGCTAACCATGGTGCCGAATGTATCCTTAATGTTTGTTTTTTCTTTACATTGGAACCTATGGTAGAAAAAACCTTGTTTTTATAAAATATGTTAGGAAACCTAAACTTTCACTCAAAAAATCCTGAAACATGCCTAAAAAATCCTAAAAAAATCAATAAACAAAATAGCCTATTGCTGCAAGTGCAAAAAATTAACGGCTTAATAAATATTTAATAAACACGGGGATTTTTTTAACTTTGAAACCAATGGGATTTTTTGGTACCGGCTGGTATTTTTATTGTTGTATACTGGCTGTATTTTTGTTGAGACAATGTAAGCAATGAACTGGTCCACCTAGCAAGGAAGCAAGGTATGTTCATCTTGTTTAAATCCACATGTACGCTGCACTTCTCTTTTCTTGTACAATTCATATGCTGCAGAAAGGTGCTTCCCTGCAGTGTGTGGATTCCTATGCTGCATTAATTATACTGCAGAGAAGTGCTTCCCCGCAGTGTGTGGACTGGATTCATATGCTGCATTATTTATACTGCAGAGAAGTGCTTCCTCGCGGTATGTTAATTCATATGCTGCATTAATTATACTGCAGAAAGTGCTTCCCCCAGTGTGTGGATTCATATGCTGCATTAATTATACTGCAAGAGGTGCTTCCCTGCAGTGTGGATTCATATGCTGCATTAATTATACTGCAAAGAGGTGCTTCCCTGCAGTGTGTGGTCATATGCTGCATTAATTATACTGCAGAGAGGCGCTTCCCAGCAGTTGTGGATTCATATGCTGCATTAATTATACTGCAGAGAGGCGCTTCCCAGCAGTGTGTGGATTCATATGCTGCATTAATTATACTGCAAAGAGGTGCTTCCCAGCAGTGTGTGGATTCATATGCTGCATTAATTATACTGCAGAGAGGCGCTTCCCAGCAGTGTGTGGATTATATGCTGCATTAATTATACTGCAGAGAGGCGCTTCCAGCAGTGTGTGGATTCATATGCTGCATTAATTATACTGCAGAGAGTGCTTCCCAGCAGTGTGTGGATTCATATGCTGCATTAATTATACTGCAGAGAGGTGCGTTCCCAGCAGTGTGTGGATTCATATGCTGCATTAATTATACTGCAGAGAGGCGCTTCCCAGCAGTGTGTGGATTCATATGCTGCATTAATTATACTGCAGAGAGCGCTTCCCAGCAGTGTGTGATTCATATGCTGCATTAATTATACTGCAGAGAGCGCTTCCAGCAGTGTGTGGATTCATATGCTGCATTAATACTGCAGAGAGTGCTGCCCAGCAGTGTGTGGATTCATATGCTGCATTAATTATACTGCAGAGAGGTGCTTCCCAGCAGTGTGTGGATTCATATGCTGCATAATATACTGCAAAGAGGTGCTTCCCAGCAGTGTGGATTCATATGCTGCATTAAATATACTGCAAAGAGGTGCTTCCCAGTAGTGTGTGGATTCATATGCTGCATTGCAACCCATGGGAAAAAAAGCATTGTTTCTTTAAAAAAAAGTTAGGAAACCTTCTCCAAAAAAATCCTTAAAAATAAATAAACAACATGGCTTACTGCTGCAAGTGAGTCTCTGCTGCAAGTCTCGTTACTTTAAAATAAGTTAGGAAACCTAAACTTTCATCCAAAAAATCTCAAAAAATGCCCAACAAAATCTTAAAAAATAAATAAGTACAGAGACTTTCATTTTATTGGTAGTAATCTGTTTCCTATTCTGAAATAACCAATAAAAAAGGAAATAACTCATAAAAATGAAATACAAATCAATACAAAATACAAAATAACTCAGGAAACAAAAAAGTAATGGGCATATTCAGAGAAAGTTGAAAATCAGGAGACTTGGCAGGAGAATAGAACTATCTAGAAAAAATATCTGATTTAGAAAGTGACATAAACGGGAGAATTTTCCTGGTTTGGCTATTTTGACATTCAGGGTTATTCAGAGAGAGGTGAAAACCAGGAGAATGACTGGAGAAGTGAAAATTCTAGGACAAAATAGCCAAACCAGAAAAATACTCCCATTTATCTCACTTTCCAAATCGGGTATTTGTCTAGATTGTTCTCTTTTCCTGCCAATTCTCCTGGTTTTCACCTCTCTCTCTGAATAACCCCCTAGAATTTTCACTTCTCCAGTCATTCTCCTGAGTTTCACCTTTCTTTAAATAGACCTGTAGGGGATCTGAAAAACGAAATAACCCATAAAAAATGGAAGACGAATTGATTCAAAATTCCAAAGCAATCAGAAAATCAGAATCGATCCGAAATTTGAAACGGAACGAAATGACACGAAAATGGTCCGAAATTACCCGAAACTTTAAAAAAAAATGGCCCATAAAAAAACGAAATGAAACAAAAAAAAGTCATGCACATCTCTATTTGATTCCTCTGCATTTTTCATACGATGTAGAAAAATTTAAAGATTATCCGTCTATCTACCTCTATCTATCTATCTATCTATCTATCTATCTATCTATCTATCTATCTATCTTTCTATCTATCTATCTATCTATCTATCTATCTATCTATCTATCTATCTTTCTATCTATCTATCTATCTATCTTTCTATCTATCTATCTATCTATCTATCTATCTATCTATCTTTCTATCTATCTATCTATCTATCTATCTTTCTATCTATCTATCTATCTATCTATCTATCTATCTATCTATCTATCTTTCTATCTATCTATCTATCTATCTATCTATCTACCTATCTATCTATCTATCTATCTATCTATCTACCTATCTCTGTAGCATCAGTTTCACTTTTGACTGAATAAAAAAAGCAAATAAAACCAATTGTAACTAGCTGTAAAAGGTCAAGCTCTCTGCTGTCAGGGGATTTTGCCTGCATTCACTTTAATTACCCCCTGGGGATTTACTAGTCTAGAGAAGTATATTTCAATTACAATCCATCTACTCACAACTGCACACTGACACCATTTATCAAACCAGGTCATAAGTTACTGTTTCCACTAACAAAATAGAAGCCATTGATACATAAGACAAAGGAAACAACCTCAAGAAAATGTATGGATGTCACTGTGTGATTTCTTTATGCAAATAGAAAATGTTTATGGAAAAGTGTCTGCAAAAATGTAGCATGGCTGTGGTCTAAATATTAAAACATGGGTTGGTTTGTAATGGATGTTCACCAAGTGATTTCCTGTGTTTCTTGTAACAGTGCTGTCAGAAGAGTGGAATGCTTGCTGGAGAATCCAGGCGGCCTAATGCCTCTCATTGCTTCTGCACTGATAGGCATTGGCTGGTCAGGAATGCACAAAGCTGTGTATTCCAGACTTAAACCCCAGAAGGCTGTCATTTGTGGACTGAGTAAGAGCCTTCCAGGCTGAGAAAAGCTCTCCAAAGAGAGGCTTACTGAGACACTCAATGGATGGGAAAAGAGAGGTGGACACTCAGATACCCATGACCTTTTAATCTCTTATTGACTGGAAGGGAAACATTTTCTGTGTCTTAAAGACTACTTTATTGCCTTTTGTTTTGCAATTTGTTTGCTTTATTTCTTTCCTTTTTAATTAGATTTTTTTTTTTAAGTATAAAGTTTATTGAATTTTCAAGAAAAGAAAAAAGGGGGTACAAAAATCAAAAAGGGGGGAAAACAGGGAAATAAAGATATGCACCACAATAGAAAACATATTATAACAAGACATTACAGCTTCACCGAACTATATGACATCAACATATATAAGTCACTGAAATAGCCCTAACAAGACCCTAAAGTGTGACGGTATAAGTATCCCAAATAGTCCAGTGATCTTTGCCTACCCCTTTCAATCCCATCAATGACCTGGCCATGGCATCAAGGGACCTTAATTCCCCCATCCTAGTTTTAACCGTACCCACTGTGGGCACCTTATCTGTTTTCCAGTTGAAAGCTATGAAATTAGTGGTGACAGATAAAATATGGGCTAGGAGTTGTTTCTGGAAATGGGTAAGGGATGAGGGGAACATTTGAAGGAGAAAAATATCAGGAGACGGGATAATATCCACTCCTAGGACCTCCAAACTCAGTGAGGCTATCTGATCCCAAAAAATTGTAAGACGGGAGCACGACCACCATACATGAAAAAACGACCCATCCTCCTCCTCACATCTCCAACAGGTCTTAGAAACGTTAGGTTTAAAATGGTGTTCCCTGTCGGGGGTAATATACCAGCGGTACAGAACCTTCTTCCTAGCTTCCGTCAGCGAGATACATCTAAACGTTTTACAGTCCAATAAAAAACTGTCTCTCCATTGGTCTGAGGTAAAAGATCGATTCAGGTCTCGTTCCCATGTCTCTTGGAATCGCCACCGTTTAATCTGAGGTCTAGTCAATAACTGTTGATATATCAGAGACAAGAGACGCGTTTCGGGAGTGGGGTGTAAACAGTAGTTTTCAAACAGAGTAAGGAGGTCCGAGTTGGGGGGGAGATGTATCAGACCGTACTGCGAGAGACAAGAGCGTAACCTCAAAAAATGAAAGCCGAGTTTAGCATGTAGGGAGTGTTTCTCCTGGAGCTGCAGGAAGTGAAGAAGGTCATGCGAGGCATAGAAATAAAATAATTTGCCTAGCAAAGCACGGCTCCACGGGCGGGGATCAAAATCAGGGATCAGGTGAGTAAACATCGATATGGGGGAGGCCAAAGATAGAGGGTGTATTGCCGTCAGGGCAGAACGCGTCACATCCCAGACACGTATGAAAAGTGTCGCCAAGTCAGGTATCACGTTTAGTAGCGGTCTGGAGGTTTTTGGCGTCCATAAAAATCCCAAAAAGTCATGTGGGAGCGTGCAGGGTAAGAGCAGGGCAGTCCACTGGGGGAGATTAACCCCCCGCAAAGAGGCGGCCAAGGTTCGTCATCACAGCTGCCCTATAGTACAAGAGTAGATTGGGTAAACCCAATCCCCCTCTGGCCACAGGTTGGTGTAAAAGAGTGATTTTAATGCGAGGTCTCCTGCCTCGCCATATAAAGTTAGAGAGGGTTGAGAGAATAGTCGCAAAAAAGGACAGTGGGACTGTTAGCGGCAATGCCCTAAAAACATACAACAATTTAGGCAGTAACATCATTTTTATCGCATTAATCCTTCCTGCCCATGATATCTCTACATTAGACCATTGTTGACACAGGTTAGAGGTTAGAGCAAGAAGAGGTGTATAGTTAAGCGCAAAAAGTTGGGACTTGGTAAATGTCAGCTTGATTCCCAAATATGTCAGGGAGCTATTACGCCAGTCATATGGGTAGGTTCATTTGAGGAAGGCTAGATCAGAGACCGGGATACTATATGGTAGGGCTTGGGTTTTATGAACATTAATTTTATGGTAAGACAATTTCCCATATGCCTCTAAAATGGAGTGAGGGGCAGGCAAGGAGGTAGGGGATTGGTCAGCGTAAGTAGGATGTCATCCGCAAAAAGACTTAATTTATAAGCCGAAGGGCCTACCATAAGACCCTCCACCTCATCAGCTTGTCTGATAGCTTGTGCAAGCGGTTCCAGTGCTAGTGCGTATAAAATGGGGGAGAGAGGGCAGCCCTGCCTGGTGCCATTCGTTATGGAAATCACGGAGGACTGAAAACCTGCCGTTAAGACACGAGCATTTGGAAAGGAATATAGCGCCAAAATAGCTCCAATAAACTCTCGAGGAAAATTCAATTTCAGTAGAGTGTGTTCCAAGAACACCCAATGGAGTCGGTCAAACGCCTTTTCGGCATCTAGCAAAAGCATCAGAGTCGGTGTGTTGGATCGCATAGCATGGTCCATCAAAGCCATAGCCTTGATAGTGTTATCAGGGCCCTGTCTGGATGTGATAAACCCAACCTGGTCATCAGCTATTAAAAGGGGCATGACTTCGACCAGTCTGGTAGCTAGTATCTTAGCATAAAGTTTAGCATCTACATTAATAAGAGATATATGTCTATATTTGGAACATTGATCTGCAGGTGGAGACGTTTTGCGGATAGTTACTATAGTAGCGGACAACCAATCAGTAGTTGCAGTCCCCGATGTAAATACGTGAGTTAGTGCAGAGAGGAGAGGGGCATTAAGGCGAGCTGAAAAGGATTTATAGTAGGCTGCCGTGAAACCGTCCGGACCCGGCGCTTTATTAGATTTGAGGGAGGATAGGGCCAAGGTGAGTTCTGTCAGAGAGGGAGAGGAGATTAGATTAGGAAGATATGTGTCCGGCAATGAAGGTAGGTGCAGGCGCTGGAGGAAAGGAAAAATCTCTGATACATTGGGTTGAGGCAGCGTGGTCTCGTGCTTTAAATTATACAAAGTGGAGTAATACTCGGCAAAAGAATCTGCAATCTGCTGAGGGTGGTAGCGCGCTGATCCGTCTGCAGCAGTCAGATGATCAATTTTAGACTTCGCCACCTTTTTTCTTAATCTATTGGCCATTATCCTGCTCGTCTTATTATTGTACAGATACATCTTAGTTCGCAACCTGCGCGCCGCCCATACGTAATCCCGTTTATCCATTTCCGTCAACTGCAGTTGGAGTCCAACTAAGGTGGATCGCGTAATCGGGTCTGTTTGTTTCTTATGTAGGGTCGTGGCTTGGTGTATCTGGTGCAGTAAGGTCAGTCTATGGGAAGAGTTCTGCTTTTTAAAATATGAGCCCCATTTAATTAGTACGCCTCTCACTACCGTTTTATGTGCATAGATTTGTTTTATTTTAAAGTTTTGTCAGCAGTAATGCAAAATCGTGTAAAAATGGACTGTATAGTATGGACACTGCATGGCTAAATAGGAACCATAGATTCAATCAGGTATATGAAATGACTGGTAGTCCTCAGATGGCCATGACTGCAAATAGCAAGAATATTCTGAATGTAGCAGTAAATCTGAAAGAGAAATAAAAGAAAAAAGAGCAGGACAGAAGAAAAATGACCATTATTATCCTTTATTCATATAGCACCACAAATTCAGCAGAACATTGCAAGATCAGTGTACAAGGGGTTGATACATTAGAATACAACACATAGATGAGATGGCCTGATTTTTTTTTTTTTTGAGAAAGGATTTTACCAGGAAGGATACATTGAGATTTCTCTTGTTTTCAAGTATGTCCTGGGTGGTGAGTATGTACTAGACATGTGCATTCGTTTTAGTACTAAAACGATTTAGTCCGACTTTTGGGATAATTTAGTTTTCGTATGACTCAAGAGAAACGAAACTGCTCAGTACAAAAACGAAAGAAACTAAAATAAAATGCACTACATTTTAGTTTCAGTCCTTTTTGTGATATTACATTGAGGAGTGAAGGAGACCAGCAATGAAGAGCGCAACATCCGAAGTTCTGCACCCTCCACATGCCAATGCAGTAGGATGTTCTATACAGAGAGGGGCATTAATTAATGCAGGAGGATGTTCTATACATTATTCAGAGAGGGGTATTAATGCAGGAGGATGTTATATACATTATACAGAGAAAGGTATAAATTGAGGAGGATGTTCTATACAGAGAGGGACATTAATTAATTCAGGAGGAAGTTCTACAGTATATATTATACAGAGAGGGGTATTAATTAATGCAGGTGGATGTTGTATACATTATACAGAGAGGGGTATTAATTAATGCAGGAGGATGTCCTAAACATTATACAGAGAGGAGCCTTTTTTTTTTTTTTAGCCCTTCAAATCCAGTGGCTGTGAGCGCTGAGATCGGCTGCTTGTTACATTATCTCTCAGTACAATGTATCAGGCTCAGCTGTTACAGTAACTGACTGTAACAGCGCTCAGAGTTTCAGTAAAACAAGGAAATAATATTGTTCTAACCTCTTATATATAAAAATATTATTTACTAGTTTTATTGAAACTCTGAGCGCTGTGATGAGCAGCAGTCAGTTACTGTAACAGCTTTGCCTGACACGGGGCAGTATTACAATGTTGGTGCTAACTTAACCAGAGCTGTTGTAAACTGAAAACCTCCATAGGCTATAATGGCTCTGGGAAGTATATAACAGCTCTGGTTAAGTTAGCACCAACTATGTAATATGACCCATAGTGTGCTGAGAGTGAGAGATACTGTAACAAGCAGTGATCTCAGCCCTCTGAGGAGCCACTACAATAGTAATTGTATCCACTGGTTTTCGGATGAATGAAATTAGTTTTCATACTAAAGAACTGAAAACGAATTTCTTTAGCAACTAAATAAATTGCATTTTAGGACTAATCCATTAGTTCAAAATGAAATTTTGTGCTGTGCACATGTCTAGTATGTACCATTGGGTGTCTTGCCCAAGGGCACTTACTGGAGAAGGCGCTCGCTGGGATTGAACACATGACTCCACAGGCTCTCTCCATGCAGAGCAGTGATGTTACCTCTACTCCACCCAGCCGGTATTATTTAGGGGACCCTGTTCCCAATGGAACTTACAATCACTGTTCCACAAAGCACCCCAGTACCTCTCCATTGGGCTCGGTGCTGAATCTGTCGTCAGCACCACAGGGCAATGGCAGTCAATGAATACCGGAGTAGAGGTAAATAGCATGTAGACACGGCAGAGACAAGATGAGACTCATGATACACAGTGAGGCAGGGAATGTGATGGGCTGGATGCATATAGGTTTGTGAGCATTCTTCAGACAAGGCAAGGTAAACATTCACAAAGTCCAGGATACAGCAAGGTTTTAGGATGAACCCATGACAGAGGCGAAACTTGTAACCTCAGGGCCCTGGTACAAGAATCTGTGAAGAGCCCCCTCAAAAATTATCCATATTTTAATATATTTTTTTCTACAGTATAAAAAAATAGTACGCCATTTATATTAATTATTTCAACTTACTTTAATTGTTAACAGTGGTAGGTTCAGGATAGGACTTGGTCACTAGGCAGGTCGCAATGATAACCTGCAAAATATAAAGTAAAAGCCATAAAACAAGGCAATTTATACATACATGGTGCCCGTTGGGAGGGGGTTAACGTCGATGGGGCATACTAGTATTCCCCCGCAGACAGGTCCTGCCTCAGACCTTTGATGCGGCCCGCCCACACAGCTGACACGCTTCATTGACTGCAGGGGGACAGCCTGATTTCAGGCTGTTTTGCAGAAGCCAACTGCACATGCCAGCTGCGGGGGGCCGAGGCGGGCCATTGAAGTCAGCGGGGTGTACCATTACACCCCGCATCTTCGAGGCCAACCCTCTGCGCGGACCCCAGATACATGTCTTCCCAGATATCAGACCCAGGCCCCAGATACATGTATTTGTATACCCAGACAACAGACCCCAGATATCAGACTCCCAGATACATATATACCCAGCTATCAGACACCAGATACATGTATACCCAGAGACATCAGACCAAGGCCCTAGTATACCTAGACATCAGACCCCCAGGTATATGTATACGCAGATATCAGACCCCCAGTTGCATGTATACCCAAATATCAGACCCTCAAATACATGTATACCCAGAAATCAGATCCCAGATAGATGTATATCCAGATATCAGACCCCCAGATATATGTATACCCTGAAATCAGACCCCAGATACACATATACCCAGATATCAGACCTCAGTGGCAGCAGAGAGAGGGATCCACATGGTAAGAGGCTGGCAGGGTGCGGCCAGATACCACGGCAGGCATGGGGGGCAGATGTCTGGCACGCCATCTCTGGCATCATTGGAGAGGGCCACCTGCTGCCACCATCACAGAGTCTCGGGCCTAAAAAAATAACATGGCCGCCGCGGCCTGGGCCCCCACTCCAGTGACAGAATGCCAGGGCTTGGTCGCAAGTGCAAACGCTGCGACCCTGGTAGTTCTGCCACTGACCTATGTAAGTGTAATTCAAAGTCATCACTGCAGCTACTCTCCTTTATACAGGAATAATGTGCCTAAACAGGGCTGAATTTGGAGGCACCCGAGGCTTTCATCAGGTGGGCAGGAGGAAAACAGGGACTGGATTAACAAGGGCAAGGCAGGAAATATGCTACCAGGGTTAAAGTTACAGCAGGCATGGGTCTTTTTTGTAACCCTTACATGCACCCAGGACTTGGACTTCTACAGAGGTAAGTTTTGTTCTACATTTAAAGTGTATTTTTTAATGTGTTAATTTCTTTTCAATCAATTCTTAACATCAGTTTTCGGAAGATCACATAGGTTTTTAACAGCTTTCACTTGACTGACCAGAAGCTGAGAATCGGTAGTGAGTGGGATATAACTGGAAGTAGTGAATGACATAAATTATATTGAGGTAGTGCCAAGGTGCACTGTTATTATTATTATTCTTTATTTCTATAGCGCCAGCATATTCTGCAGCGCTGTACAATGGGCACAATATAGACAGGGTTACAATACATTGAACAACAATTGACAATCTGGTACAATAGTAAATGAGGGCCCTATTCCCGTGGGAACTCACAATCTAGAAGGGTTGGGGGTGGAAACAGGAGGAGAGGACTGCAAGGTGATAGTGATGGACTGGTTGCGTCAGTGAGGTGTATCAGTGAGTCGGGTGGTAGACTTACCTAAACAGGAACGTCTTAAGGGAGCATTTGAAAGAAGGGAAACTAGTGGAAAGTCTGACCGTACGAGGGAGAGAGGTCCAGAGGATGGGGGCTGCGCATGAAAAATCTTGCAGTCTATCATGGGAAGAGGTGATGCGGGGAGAAGCTAGGCGCAGGTCACTGTTTGACCTTACAGAGCGAGCTGGGATGTATTTAGTGATTAGTGAGGATAGGTAGTGGGGAGCTGAGTTAGTGAGAGCTTTTTAGGTCAGGGTAAGGATTTTGAATTAAATTTTGCAGTGGATGGGGAGCAAGTGAAGGGATTCACAGAGAGAAGCAGCAGAGACCGAGCGGCAGGTGAGGTGGATGACCTTGGCAGAGGCATTCAGAATGGATTGTAGAGGGGCGAGGCAAGATAGAGTGAGGCCAGCAAGAAGATTATTACAATAGTCAAGTCGGGAGATTACAAGGGCGTGGATGAGTTGCTTTGTGGTGTCAGCGGTAAGAAATGGTTGAATTCTGGAAATATTACGCAGTTGGCAGTGGTAGGAGGAGGAAAGAGACTGAATGTGGGGGATGAAGGAAAGACCCGAGTTGAGTGTAACTCCGAGACAGCGAACCTGGTTAGATGGGGAGATAGTGATACCATCAAGCATGATGGAGAAGTCAGGAGGTGGGGAGGCATTAGAGGAAGGAATTAGTAGGAGCTCAGTCTTGGACATGTTAATTTTTAGTTGGTGAGAGGCCATCCAGGAGGAGATGCCAGATAAACAGTTGCTGTCTTTGGAAAGGACAGAAGGAGAGAGATCAGGGGTAGAGAGTAGTGATGGGCCGAGCATCCCCGTGTTCGGTTTGCATTTGAACTCGAACACCTGAAAAAGTTTGACTGGAACTCGAACACAATGCGAACCCATTGCAAGTCAATGGGGCTCGAACATTTGAAAATTAAGGTCCCCTCCAAGAGGGCATATATGCAAGATATTGGCCATAAAAGGTGTATGGGGGTCCGGGTACTGCCGTGGGGGACAGGAAACAATGAATTTTTTTTAAAAAAAGCATTTTTAACCCTTTCACTGCTGAGTGCTGAACCATTTCACCACTGTGCGCTGAGCTCATTTTTACCGCTTTTGCTTGTGTTTAAACGCGATTTGAAGCCATGGAAAATGTTTGACCAACAACGAGTGGGAAATGTTTGACCAACAACGAATGGGAAATGTTTGACCAACAATGAGTGGGAAATGTTTGGCCAACACACAGGACAGGGTATACCTGAAATAGGCCAGACGGTATACAAGGACGCATTCTAACACAAGCCCAAATCGATCAGTGTTAGAGTGGTCAGGGATAGCCAAAACGGTACACAAGGGGTATCTATCTATCATATAAGCCAAAAATCAATCAGAGTTAGAGTGGTCAAGGAGGAATAGCCAAGGACTGGTACACGGGGGTGGTTCTCATAAAAGCCAGGTAACGAAGACTGAAAAATTAACCAAGTAGTGAATCGCCAGGAGACAATCAGCACTGAGGGAAGCAAACTCCACGACAGGGTGATGAGCCGGATCGCGCTGTCTGTATTTAAACCCGGTGGGTGCGCGTCATCATGCAGATACAGATTGCAGATGCACTAATTAAGTCCCTCTTTCCTTCATTGACATAGAGACGATCCCAGTATAGAACTTTATTAGGATAATTACCAAGAGGATATTGTTGATAGTGTCATTTTTTTTATTGATCTTCCAGATCTATCAATCTTCTTAAAATAAAGTGACAATAAAAGACTAAAACCAGACGTGAAGAATATACAACATTAAATATACTTCTTCAAAATATAAACATAATCTCGGTTTATTTCTGATGGTTATAGGCTATACTGGAGATAAAATCTAAAATATAGTGGGACCTAAGCCATTAGTATAATTGTGCGACATTTTTCTTTTTGTAGACATTATTAAAGGTATATTTTTTCTGAGGACCATTTTCTTTTACATATTGCTCATTGATGAAACACTGTTAACTTTGCTGAGACTTATCCACAGACTGCACATTCTGCAATACTTCAGTCTTGCCATAAATTTTACTTTGGCTCCGGGCCTTTATTGGGCTACTCATGAACATTAATAATCATTTAGCTCAACTAGAGTGCCTTTGTCCTTAAAGCCATGTCGCTGCTGATGTGTGCATTTTACTCCTGTTTCTTTGAGTTGCCTGTTTGCACAGGTACCCCTGAAGGATTATCCAATGCTTTGTGTTATCCATCTTCCTCTATACCTTATAATCCTCTCAAACCCTGTTTTTTAAAAAAAACACTTTTAAGATAATGAATTAAAAGTTATAGGAAGGAACACTGTTGTATCTAAAGTTTATTAAAAAGCAGATACATTGATATTGCAGGGGAATTAAATTGACGTCCATCTGTACCGTTAAGATGCTTAAATAAAATTATTTCCCAGCAGCCTGCAGTTTTCCTCTTCCGTGATGTTGGGACACATATAAATGCTATCTTTAAACACCACCAGGACTCTCAATGAGGCAAGATTGGTTTTACTTATGGAGAAAGAAAGAGTATTGAGTGGAGCAAGCTTCTATGGCATTAAGAGATGCACCAACACTGGTATCATCTCCTGGAGTCCATAGGACTTCATGGAGACAAGTGAAACCCTGTGTAAGCTCTGTTCGAGCTTGGTTAAGCTGGCTCTACAGAAGAACAATGGGAACTATTTGCACCTAGTGTTCTACTGCATACGGCCAGGAGGAGAGATCGTGCCGTCTTCTGCATCATGAGATCAGAAGTAAAGGATTTTGAGATGTATTGATTTTTTTTATTCTTTTTATTTTTTATTATTATCTGTATTAGTAAACAAATTATACTCTCAGGTGTTTTGTTAGTGTAGCGCTGCTTTAAAAAGACTGTGTTCTGCTGCATTTAATTATTATGGCCACCAGAGGGAGACAGAGACATTGTTAGACTATGCTGGACAGGACTGAACTACAATTTCCATCATGCTTTGAGTGAAGACAGGAAGTGGGTGGTGTGGGAAGAGGAAGGACATCAGCAGCCTCGTGCAGGGGAGAGGCAGAGTGAGCTGAGCGGTGAAAGGTGGAAGACACACGTGAAACTGCCAAGGATCGTGACCAGGCCAGAGTACAGGCGCTGCCTCACAGGTGCTGGAGATCGGGACGGTGACCCTGCAGAGACCTACCTACGCACCGCTGAGAGGTCTGAATGATAATCTGGTTCCGGCTGGATCCCGAGTTAGGAGACCGCGATGATCCATTGGTAGTGCAGGCGGTAGATCGTTGTATGCAGTGTGGAGATCGGACAAGCAGGGAGCGGATCCGGTGGCACAGAGTCCCAGTACACAGCGGAGAAAATTCTTGATCGAGTGCTGAACAGATTGTCTATCAGATGGGTGAGAGGCCTCCCAGGCCGCAGTTCCAAAAATAAGAAATGCACGCTGCAGTATTTTTTAAATCCACAGGGCCCCAACGTGAC
The DNA here is from genome assembly GCA_009667805.1 of Leptobrachium leishanense. Classification (NCBI taxonomy): domain Eukaryota; kingdom Metazoa; phylum Chordata; class Amphibia; order Anura; family Megophryidae; genus Leptobrachium; species Leptobrachium leishanense. Next base: position 122,356,650 of record CM019069.1, read on the forward strand.
TAGTCGAAGATTTGTTTGTTTCATTCACTGGCCAGTTGAATACAGTACCCGGGTACCCGAGACAATACACATACACTTTGTTGAGCTATTATTCACGGGATTCACACTCCAGAACTGAGGGGGTTAATCTTTTTCTTTTGCCGCCGCGTGTTTTTCCCGCGTTACGAAATCCTTTCGTTTAAATACCGTATCTACGTTATATATGCTGCTTTATTGGGATCAGTAAAGAATATAATCTATAAAAATCCACAACAGTGCTGGTGTATATTTATTCCCTAGTGCGGTGAGACTAACCCGAGGTTAATTCAGCGGCTCCTCCGGGAGCGAGTGCTAGATTAGTCTATTACTTTTCTAAGTGGAGGATCCAACTGGTGCTTTATATTTTTTCTGTTCCAAAAGACATTTAAGTCTCTTATAGTATAATATTATTACAATACGAGTAAATACATGCTTTACCATGAGTGTCAAATATTATAGAGGTTGCCCACAAGTTTTGTGCACAAACCAATAAATATTTCTTTACTCTGGAGGACTAACTTATGACATAATATTTATTTATCCACTTTACACTATAAATATTTCTGGACAGATTTTCTTGACAATGTGTTTTCAGTGCTTGAACATATCTAAATATATAGGGAATGGTTGACACGTGGCGTTACCTATAAGCTAAAAGCAATGATGTAACGGGAACAATGAAATACTCTACCACCAGTGGTTTTATTGATAAATTAAAAATACATTTCCATAAATAAGTAGTGCATACATTTGTATTCTCATTTATAGTACTTTTTTCCAGAATGCATTTGTTTTATGTTCCCTTTTAGGTGTCTGAGTTAGCATTTAGCTCCATTTTACTACGTGCCACGATATGTGGTTGTGAAGAACATTATTAACCCCTTCACTCCCAAGTTGTTTCTCATAAAACTACTGTCAGGATAGAAACATAGAAAAATGTCAGCAGATAAGAACCTTTCGGCCCATCTAGTCTGCCCAATTACATGGATACTTTACCTGGATTTATCTTTTGTTTAGGATAGCCTTATGCCTATCCCATGCTTGCTTAAATTCAATTACTGTTTTGGCCTCTAGCACTTCTACTGGAAGACTGTTCCATGTATCCACCACCCTCTCAGTAAAATAATGCTTCCTGATGTTACTTTTAAACCTTTGCCCCTCTAATCTAAGACTATGTCCTCTTGTTTTGCTATTTTGTTTCCTTTTAAATATACTCCCTTCCTCTACCTTGTGGATTCCCTTTACGTATTTAAATGTTTCTATCATATCTCCTCTGTCTTGTCTTTTTTCCAAGCTGTACATGTTAAGATCATTAAGCCTTTCCTGGTAACTTTTCTCCTTCAAGCCGTACACCATTTTAGTAGCCCTTCTCTGAACTCTCTCTAAGATGTCTATATCCTTCTGGAGATACGGTCTCCAGTACTGCACACAGTACTCCAAGTGAGGTCTCACCAGTGCTCTGTACAGTGGCATGAGCACTTCCCTTTTCCTACTGCTAATACCTCTCCCATCACAACCAAGCATTCTGCTAGCATTTCCTGCTGCTCTATTACATTGACTACTTACCCTTAGATCCTCTGAAATAATGACCCCTAAATGCCTTTCCTCAGATGTTGAGGTTAGGACTGTATCAAATATTCTATATTCAGCCCTTGGGTTTTTACGTCCCAGGTGCATTATCTTGCACTTATCCACATTAAAACTCAATTGCCACAGCTCCGACCATTTTTTTAGTTTAACTAAATCATTTGTCATTTGGCTGATCCCTCCAGGAACGTCAACCCTGTTGCAAATCTTTGTGTCATCAGCAAAAAGACATACTTTTCCATTAATACCTTCTGCAATATCACTAATAAAAATATTAAAGAGAATGGGTCCAAGTACTGACCCCTGAGGTACCCCACTGGTAACAAGACCTTGCGCCGAATAAACTCCATTTACCACAACCCTCTGTTGCCTGTCACTCAGCCACTGCCTAATCCATTCAACAATATTGGAATCCAAGCTCAAAGATTGCAATTTATTGATAAGCCTTCTATGCGGAACAGTATCAAAAGCCTTACTGAAATCTAAATAAGCAATGTCTACTGCACCACCTGTGTCTATTATTTTTGTTACCCAATCAAAAAAATCAATGAGATTAGTTTGGCATGATCTCCCTGAGGTAAACCCATGTTGTTTCTGATCCTGTAATCTATGTGTTTTTAGATGTTCAACAATCCTTTCCTTTAACATGGTTTCCATTAATTTCCCCACTACTGACATAAGACTAACTGGCCTATAGTTCCCCGATTCCTCCCTACTACCCTTCTTGTAAATGGGCACAACATTTGCTAATTTCCAGTCTTCTGGGACGACTCCCGTTAACAAGGATTGGTTAAATAAATCTGTTAACGGTTTTGCTATTACATCACTGAGCTCTTTTAATAATTTAGGGTGGATCCCATCAGGCCCCATTGACTTATTTGTCTTTACTTTAGACAGCTGCTGTAGAACCTCCTCCTCTGTAAACTCATATGTAAATGTCTCTTTAGTGTTCTCTCTTGATTGAGGTCCCTTTCCTTCCTTTTCTTCTGCAAAGACTGAACAAAAATATTCATTGAGGCAGTCAGCGAGACTTTTATCCTCTTCTACATACCTTCCTTCCTTTGTTTTTAATCTAACTAATTTATGGACAGCAAATTTGCAGTAGCCATACAGTGAAAATGGGCAAGAAAATCTGACAAGTACGTTTTCAACCTGTATGCATTATTAGTCATGCAGATGGCGCCATCTGCTGGCCAAAAAGTGCTACTACATTTTTTATTACAGTCTGTGCTCCATTTTTCCTTGAAGAAAAAGATGGACCTCCATGCTGTTTTAGCAGTATATCTGTCATGCCCAAGGTGTTAACCTTTTGGGAGCACATTTGCAGACAAATATAATTAGCAATTATTGAAATTCCTTTGCATTGCTCCAGACTAGAATGAAATTGAATATATTGGATATCAGGGCACTAGCAGGTGCTTTTGAAGATTATGAATTTGACTGAATAAAATGTGATAAAGGCTTAATTCAAATGTAAAGTAAGCTAATAATGCATTAAAGTAAGCTAATGCACTAATCTGCAAGTGTGAAATCAATATTTTGGTCATGAATATCACCCAGACAATATGCCATCCATTTTTATACGTCCTACGGCTTACAAGAAATGGCACTCGGAATACTACATGCATCCCACTATCCTTATAGCTGAAGTGCCTGTCAATATTTTGCCAAGTGAAGTGTTAATCTCATATAATTCCCAGTCTTAAAATACTATGAGACAGTTGTTATCGTCAGGGCTGCCATCGGAAATCTTGGGGCCCCTCACTGAAGCTCTGATCGGGGCCCCACCGCAGACGGTTTATTTTTGTATTTAAAAAATCTATAATATTGCTCATACACATACACATGGAGACCATGTGATCCACACCCCGTACATGCTGTAAACACAAACACACACCCCATATATGCCTTCACACACACACCCCACACACGACACACACACACCCCTCACACACATGCCGCAAAGCACACACACACCCCATACCTGCAGAACACCCCCCCATACATGCAGCATGCAGCGCACACACACACCCCATACATGCAGCACACACCCCCCCATACATGCAGAACGCAGTCAGAGCCGGCGCTGCCGCTAAGCGGCCACCTAGAGTGCATGCCCGCCTAGGGCGCAGCGCCGGGACCGAAAAAAAATAAAATTTTGAGTGTGTGTGTAGTGTTCGCCGGCGGCGCGGCCTGCGGGAGCGGCCGGGGGCACCACAATCAACACACCAGGTCCAGGCTCTGCCTCCGCACGCATGTGACGCAACGCCCTCCGCAGTGCACGCAACACGTCAGCGGCACCTGCACGTGTTGGGGCTGGTGGCAGCACGCGCGCCCCGTCCCACGTCAGACGCCGCTGGAAGCCTGGGAAGGAGGAGGCAGAGACTAGGCGCCGGTCGTCGACTCGACAGAAGGAGGAAGGAAACTGCTCTGCTCTCCTCGACTGGAGACAGAGTCGTGCTGTGTGCTGTGTGCCTGCGCCAGCCTGCCTGTCAGGTATGGGGGGGGGGGGGGCGGGGGGCGCAATTTCATATGTCAGCGCCGGCCCTGTCCCCAATGTCTGTTTCTAGCACCGCTGAATGCTCTAATTCACCCACAAATCAGTGTTTGATTTGGCCGCTGATACAAGATCTAAATCTTTTTTTTTTTTTTTTTCTATTATTACACAAAAAGGGAGGGGGGTAGTGGTAGTGGTGACCTGGTCTCACGACCATGTCAACACTCGGATAAAGGGAGTAGTGCCTGATGATGTGGGATTAAACCCTCATGAACAATACCAACACATAAGACCCTATATAGAGAGCAGGCCTTAGTACCAAGAAACATGAACCACCTCTGGGGAATATATGCTCTTCTATTAAGGGGAATATGTTTAATGCATTTAATAAACATTCAATAGGTCTTGGTTATTATCCGTTCATTCGACTGATAGGCCAGTGGGGTTGCCACCTAATTGGTTGGTTGATAGACGTCAGATATTAAGAGCTTCTTTTGAGAGATGTGATTGGCTGCGTGACACAGGAACTAAGGTACATAGAGGCAAACCTCCAAAGGACGCCAGCAGCTCTTGAAGCCGTGGATGATGATGGCGAAATGCGTGTCAAGCGTGTCCTAGGAATGCTGTTCTTTTTTGTATTTTAACAGTTCACCTTCCCACCGGAGGTATACGGATGCCGTGCTTTTGGGTGAAATCTTACAAAGTATATATAATCTGCAGGAGGTCCTTTAGGATACCACTGTCTCTGTTTTACATACTCTCCTAATTTTTTCCCTTGTTGGTCCTGTCTATTGTATCTATCTATATATATCTATATTAGAGATACCCCCTTATCCAGCACCATGCCCATACCCCATTACCCAGCACCATGCCCATACCCCCCTTATCCAGCACCATGCCCATATACCCCAGCACCATGCCCATACCCCCCTTATCCAGCACCATGCCCATATACCCCATTACCCAGCACCATGCCCATACCCCCCTTATCCAGCACCATGCCAATATACCCCATTACCCAGCACCATGCCCATACCCCCCTTATCCAGCACCATGCCCATACTACCCCATTATTCGCTCAGCATCCAGCACCATGCCCATTTTTTTTTGGGGGGGTGCAAGTAGCTGGTCTTGCCTAGGGCGCAAAATAGTCTAGCAACGGCCCTGCACGCAGCGCACACACACACCTCAAACATGCAGCACGCAGCGCACACACACACCCCAAACATGCAGCACGCAGCGCACACACACACCCCATACATGCAGCACACACCCCATACATGCAGCACACACACACCCCATACATACAGCAAACACACACCCATACATGCAGCACACACACACACCATACATGCAGTACACGGCACACACACCATATATGCCACCCACAATCCCACCAGTCACGCAGGCTACACACACATCACATACACATACATCACACACAGGCTGCACATACACCACACACACACACAGGCTGCACATACACCACAAACACACACACACAGGCTGCACATACACCACACACACACACACACACACAGGCTGCACATACACCACACACACACACAGGCTGCACATACGCACACACAGGCTGCACATACACACACACAGGCTGCACATACAACACACACACTGCACATACACCACACACACTGCACATACACACACACAGGCTGCACATACACACACACAGGCTGCACATACAACACACACACACAGGCTGCACATACAACACACACACACTGCACATACACCACACACACACACACAGGCTGCACATACAACACACATACACCACACACACACAGGCTGCACATACATTTGGAAGGCCTCCTCTACCCTGAAGTTCTCTCATCATCCATCAGCTTCTTGTGGGCGGGGCATGTAAGTGCAGGGTCGTTTTTTTTTTATCTCTCTCTCCCTCCCCTCCAGTTTAATCTGCAGCTATCTGAAGGAGGAGACCCAGGGCAGCTTTCAAGAGAGCAATTACTTACAATGGTGAGTGGAATCCTCTCTGCTGCCTCTGCCTTTGACAGGGGGAAGGAGAGCTCCATCCTGGGCCCAGGCCCCAGGCTCACATCTGCTCACCGGCTCCAGCAGGGCCCCTGCGAGTCTGGCACTTGGGGGCGGGGCCACAGCCAGCTTCCTGCTAGGGGCGCCTAGTGATGCCATGTGTAACTATTTACAAAGGCAAGTGGAGAGCCCCGAACCTGGGGGGCACACTGTGCTGCCGGCCTGGGCTGTCAGTGCCCATATTTTTAGTCAGTCTATAACAGGAGACCACCAGCTTCAGGGTCCCCATGGCAACTAGGTTTGTGCACCGATTTTTTTTTCGGTTCGATTCGGTTCGATTTTTCGGATTTTTAAACTTTTCGATTCGGCCCGTTTCGACCGATTTCGGTTTCGATTCGATTCGGTTCGGCACGTTTTTCGGGTACATTTTTTTTTCGGAATTTCGACCATTTTTCGTATTTTCGTGTCACTGCTCGGTTTTTGTATCGATTTTTCGTAATTTCGGAAATTTTCGTTTTTCGGAATTGCACATTTTTCGGAATATCGACCATTTTTCGTATTGTTTGTGTCATTTTGCCCGTTTTTTGTATCGACTTTCCGTTTTTTCGAAAAATGTTCGTTTTTCAGAAATTTTCGTTTTTACAAAATTTTCGTTTTTAGAAATTTTCGTTTTTACAAAATTTTCGTTTTTCAGAAAATTTTCGTTTTTCGGAAAATTTTCGTTTTTCGGAAAATCTGTTCTTCTCGTTTGACACATTTCAAGTCCATTCGAAAAATCCGAAAATATTTCGTTTCGGCTCGGAAAACATTTCGGATCTGAAATTTTCGGATCTAAAATTTTTCGGAAATTCGGCCGCATCCGAAAACACGAATCGGGAAATTTCGTGAAAATTCCGAAATTCCGAAACCCGAAACGCACATCCCTAATGGCAACTAGGCATAGCCAAGTTTGGCAGTGACCCTTCACGGGCCCCCTGGAGGCACCGGGCCCCATACACCAGTAATACCTGTACCCCCTGATGGCGGCCCTGGTTATCGTTATTATTTGGTAAAAGAAATAGGTGCTAAGGAGTATGTAAATAGAAAGACAGGAGTGCCTGAGCTTGGAGGAAAGGGGGTAACCCTAAAAAGTAATCAGAAAGAAGATAAACATACCCAGATGAATGTGGTATGATGTACCTTTGTGCAGGTAAAAGGAAAATTCTCAACTGGATGGCCGCAATGGACTATCCACAAATTGGTGTGAACAAGGATTAAAAATTAAGTTTTAATTGAATAATATAAAAAGGATGCACAGATCCTGGTAGTACAAGACAAGACATAACTATAAGGAATTGGGGTATGGATAAGGCCCCTTGGCTATCAGGCACGTACGTACACATTAGCACAGCACCCCAGTATGTAGAGAGTAGTTAATCTGTCGAGTAGAAAAGAAAACAACGGCCTTCGAGGGTCTGTAATATATAGGAAAGACAAAATGGAAAACTCAAGGGTGTGCTGTGCTTGGTAAAGCAAAAGGAAATAATACAGTAGACAGATCTTTAACACACTGGGAAACAATGTTTCCAGACTGTCCCTTGCTGTATGAGGAAAGGGCAAATGCTAAACAGGTTATGGTGCCCCTATACATGCAATAACAATGCAAAGACGGGGAAACGTGTCAAATTTAAAATATTTGGCTGACTGTATCTCCAAAGCAGTCAACCATGCGCAATCCTTCTTTAACGTTGATTGCAATGTTCCAACACGTTTCGTCTTTCATATAGTATGGACTTCCCTGATGAAGTCCATACTATATGAAGGACGAAACGCATTGGAATATTTGATTTTAATTGAATAAAAATCACTCATCCACAATCGGAATTCTTCTGTCTGGAATCTGCTTATTGCATCCTGGGAGACCGGTGGTTATCCGGAATGCGGAGTGATTTTCTGATGTGCCTTACATTCTTCTTCTACATCTTGTGAGTTAAGTCCTTGGGGGCCAGAGTTTTTTTATCATTGTATAAAATATTGCACAATTATTGTCTATATTGTTTTCCAGATCCACCCCATTCTTTTATTATATCCGAATTGACACTTACCCCTGGCAACTGGTTGACTATCCAAATTGGCACTGACCCCTGCATCTGGCTGATTATCCAAATTGGCACTGACCCGTGGCACCTGGCTGACAATCCAAATTGGCACTGACCGCTGGCATCTGGCTGACTATCCAAATTGGCACTGACCCTTGGCATCTGTCTGACTATCCAAATTGGCACTGACCCCTGGCATCTGGCTGACTATCCAAATTGACCTTGACCCCTGGCATCTGGCTGACTATCCAAATTGACACTGACCCATGGCATCTGGCTGACTATCCAAATTGGCACTGACCCCTGGCATCTGGCTGACTATCCGAATTAACACTGACCCCTGCCATCTGGCTGACTGTGCAATTTGGTACGAACCCCTGGTATTGTCTTACTATTCTGTTTCTCGATTTTCTGTCTTGTGTATTTGGTGTATTCAGGCTTGTGTATTTGGGTTCGGCCAGGACGTTCAGGTTTGCCGTTAACACCAGCTTTTAAAAGCCGTTAAAATAATGCGCGCAAACGTTGTCTGTTAAAATTTGCGCATAGATTGTAATACCATCCGCGTACCAGCGCACAAATGCATTTGCGCTCACAATGTTAAGTATAGGACATGCAATGTACATTACGCTCGCAAAGGGTTCACGCAGGTTCACCCGTGGTAGATGTTAACGTGCATTTTTTGCGCGGACATTGTAATACGACGTTCTGCGCAAAGGGTTTTACCCCTCGCGTTATTGCGTTTTTGCGCACGCGGTAACGTTTGCTCGAAGTATTTAATAGAGCCCATACAGTGTACGATATATGTGACAATAAGTAGCAAACTAACAAAAATCCCAGAAATACATTTAAGATGCATTTGTGTTTGTTTCCCGCACCCTCCGTGAATTTATTATTGAATTTAATGTCGTATATTCTTCACGTCTGGTTTTAGTCTTTTATTGTCTCTCTATTTTAAGAAGATTGATAGATCTGGAAGATCAATAAAAAAATGACACTATCAACAATATCTTCTTGGTAATTATCCTAATAAAGGTCTATACTGGGATCGTCTCTATGACAATGAAGGAAAGAGGGACTTAATTAGTGTATCTGCAATCTTTTAGGTCTTCCAGTTCATCAGACCCCAGAGACAATTTATCAAGTGTAATAATGAATAACAATAGTGATATAATTAAGTCCTTGATGTTATACTTTGAAGATGCTGGCATTTTCCAACATAACATTAGAAATACAATCTATTATGTGTTATCCTTTTGTATGGCACCTCGGAAGACTTACAGTATTTAATTGTCTTAGAAGTGTGAATGCTTCCCATTTTCTTATGCATACAAAAAGACAGCAGGTCATCATAAATTAAGGCATACCACTGTCTTTCTGCTTTATTTTTCGGGTCGGAAATTTATTTCTGCAACATATCTTTTTAGAGGGTAATCAATCATCTGTACACATGGAATACCCCATACATTTGTCCAAAAAAATAATGATCACTACCCATTTAGCAGGGATAATAACAACCGCTGAGGAGCCAGAAAGTGTCAAGAACATTAATGCAAATCTTGCCTGGAAAGAGTAGACTGGATTTTGTTCAAAATAGACATTAAATTTAAAAGGCTGAGCACAAGCTGGTAGATATGAAGGTTGCAATACACTTAACTTGTCAGCTGAGCCGAGAAGACGTTTTAATTTGCTAGGGTTGGCTAAAATAGTTATCAGGGTCAACCACTTAAGGAAATTTAGCAGAATGATCGATAGTGAGTGATCAGCTAAAATAATTATTTTTCTTCTACTGTTCATTTCATTTTTTTTTTTTTTTATCATTTCCCTTAAATTACGAGCTTCATATTTTTACTTCTCAAAGACATAAAAAGCTGAGTCTGAATAATTTTCTAGGCTGAACAATCAATTTTAGTGACTTTTCTTCTTTAAAACCAATATACTAATTTCGGGAATAATCATTTATGAGCTAGAATTGCCTAGTTTATTTACACCAAATTAACTGTTGAAGCATCATTGTTGTACGGAATGATTTATTAAGAAATGTTGCAAAGTTATTATGTTGGCCTCTTCACTACCATGGTCGAGTATGCTTAGTGTTCAAAAGCTTGAACAGGAGCCCAAGGTGGAGTAAACATTATCTGGTCGTATTCTAAAGCAATGCAAAGGAATTTAATTTACTACAAATAAAATTTGTTTGCGAGTGGTCTCCTGAAGGTGCCCCCAAATTTTCAGCACCTTGGTCATCCAAGGTGCTGAAACAGCTTGAACAATTTGGAGATTTGTTTTTCGTTTAACCCCTTCCCGACCGCTGACGTACCCTGTACGTCCTGTGTTCGGGTCTCCCTTAGACCCGATGACGTACAGGGTACGTCAGCGGCGCCAAATCCCCCTCCCGCCCGATACTCACCTCCCTCGTCGGATCCCACGGCGATCTGACAGGGAGGAAGCCTGCCCATGTGATTTACATGGGCAGGCGAGGCTGATGACGTCGCCACGCTGCGTGGTGACGTCATCAGAAGGTGCCCCCATGTGTTTCAATGGAGGGGAGGGGGGGGGCTCCTTCGGAGCCCTCTATCTCCCCAACCATTGAAGCTAGGGAGATGCCGTTTGCACCGCTGGAGAGGGGAGAGCCTCCCCTTTCCAGCGGTGTTTGGCATTAACCATTTTGCCGCCGGATCACGTTGCGGCGCCAATTGGCGCCAAAACGTGATTCAAACCTGGAGGGGGGCTGACATCTTGGATGTCAGCCTAGCCTCCAGGTCCCCCCCCACCCACTGACAACCTCACCATATGTGTGAGGATGTCAGTGGGCCAGTTAACCCTCTAGCTGCCATGTAGAGATAAGGGGATCCTAAGGATCCCTTTATCTCCCGATCCATGGCAGCTAGATGGTCATATTTGCCATCATTTGAAAGGCCTGATTATGGCCTTTCAAATGATACCAAACATGACCAGGTTTGGTTTTAAAAAAAAATGTAAAAAAAAAATTAAATAATAAAAAAATGTGTTTTTTTTTAAAGTTTTTTTTGTCTGGGGGGAGTTTAATTAAATAGGACCTAGGCTGTCATCTAAAAATAATTAGCACAAAATGGTCAGAATGAGCGCAGCGCACATAGGTGAACTGGCTCAGCAGTGAGAGGGTTAAAAGGTAAAAACATGTAAAAATTGGGTATTTCTATTCTCGGGATAAAATTTGGAAACTATTTAGCCGGGGTCTTTATTGGTGGTTATAGCTTTAGGGGATTAAATTACGAAAAAGTGTGTTTTTACCATTTTGTTCATCATATTTTTTTTATATTAAATTATTGGATATGATGGAAATAATGGTATTTCTAGAAAGTCCATTTAATGGCGGGAAAAAGGGTGTATAATATGTGTGGGTTGAATAAACGAGTAAGAGGAAAATTTGATCTAAACACGAGCAGCGCAGAAACGTAAAAACAGCAGCGGTCACTAAAGGACGGATTTGTGTAAAACCGCCCGGTCACTAAGGGGTTAAATGTAGTAGCGATATTTACCCAGCAGGGAGAGTCCTCTGCCTGTCAAATAATCTTATTGGCTGAAAATCTATCTAAAATGTATTTTAGGAAGGGTAGAAAACATTTTTATACAAAGGAAAGTTGTTTTCCATAAATCCTAGGTCCTAGGAATGGTTTTATGGAAAACCATTTTGTATTGAGGGATGCAAAAGAACTTGGTAGTGAGGTATTAAGCAATCTTTCTAGAATAAATTAGCCATGAGTAACTTTTTAAAACAAAGTTGGGATTTAGGACTACCCAGACTTCTAGGCTGGGCTCAGACCAGAGCACTTTTAACGTGCGTTCTGGCGCACATAATTGCGGCCGCACTAGCAGCAGATGACAGGCAATGACGGACAATATACGATGTACGGCCGCACAAAAGTCCGGCCGTGCAACGCAAGTGGAATTTGAACGCATTTTTTTGAGAACGCTGAACCGCTAGTACTGACGTACTGAGTGCGCAGCTGCGGCATAACGGCGTGTTTGCGTGATTAGGAGATGTCAGACACTGCTAATGTCCAGCCTACATAACGTCCAGATGCAAAAAGAGTTTTATTGACGATCCGTACAAAATCACGCCCGAAAATGTGTGGCGTCTGTGTCAGGAACGTGGGGATGGTACCTGGGTGGCACCTGGATGGCAGGGGTATGAGCCCAGGATGCAGTGTCCTGCACTGATAAGCAGGCGGGAAGGGGTAGGGAGGATGATGTGGAAATAAACTGACCGGATGATTCTCAGAAGGATGATGGTGGAGTTGCAGGAAACATAAATAATAAACAGGAACAGATGGGTATAGCAGAGCAGCGAGTTAGCAGCATCTCACTCTCTCAGCACAAGAGCTGTAATGAACCAGCAATGTTAATTGTGGGGCAGAGCCCTTTATTTTGTGTGTCACGTGTGTTGGTTGTGAGTTAACTGTTGCATTGCTGGATGCTGATAGTGAATGCTGGTTACAGGGCAGGAACAGTACATAGAAGTGTACCACCAGGGGGGGTTTCAGGATGGCTACAGCCAGGGATCCTGACAGTCTGACCGTTTTTGCGCATTCCGTGAAAAAATACGTCAATGCGTTCGGACGCACTTTTTCACGTTCGCGGGGAAAAATGCTTTCGTCTGACCCTAGCCGTAGTTGTTGGTGCTATCAATGTGTTACGTGTCATTCTCACATCATCTCATTTCACAAACCGACCATATGGTAACAACATTTGCAGGGTTATTCAGAGACCCCCGAAATGTCACTGACATTTGTGCTTTCCCGTTCCCCACATTTCGGCGAGTCCGTTTCGACGACCCTGCGGTGAATTTTGCATTTTCGTGCAGGGAACAAACTGCCGAAGGCATCTGAAAAAACATCGAAAACCCACCAAAACGACTCGAAAAACCGCAGAATCGATTCGAATAACGGCCGAAAACCCCCCAAATGCATCTAATGATCTGCCGTAAATCCGTCAAATCGATAAGAAAAAGGCCGCCGAAAAAAGCTGACAAGAAGCTGAATGGGTAAAAAGGACAAAATGCAACTTTTAAAAGGTGTTTGTAAAAAAACGTCTGCACGAGAATGCCTGGAAATTACATATAAGGTCTTATGAAAAATAATAAAAAAATAACAGAAAAAAAGTGCCAATTAAAAACAAATCGGAAAAAACATTTAGCCAAGAAATGCCTAAAAAAATCCTAAAAAATAAATAAAAACAAGTAAAAGATATTCCTTGTGGCGCAGAATATTGCAAGAAGGAGCAATATAAATACCCTAAATACGATAAGCTATGAGGATAACACAGGGAAACCTAATTACTGTTCAAATCCCTGCATAATAAATCAGACATGTATAAAAAGCAATATCATCTATGTAGTGCTATATGCGTAAAACACGTTTATAAAAAAAGGCATATATAAATAAAAATATGAAATGCTTATTTATTAAAACTCAATAAAATGTATTTTAAGTGAATAAAGTGCTTTAAGTGCTCAAAAAAAAACCCAGCAAAAAATACTTCTCAAACAGTATTAGATATAAATACCATCAGTGACAGTGGAAAGGCATTTATACAGTGCACGTTTTATATTGTGCAAATTACATGCTCCACGTGTACCAAACCAAAGTGGGAAGATAATTAGGTACTAATACTTATATGGCAATTATGGGGAGGGAGGGCGAGAGAGAAAAGAGGTTGCAGTCAGGTGTTTCCTTCGTTCCAACAGTATAGAGCACCATATATCCCGGCTCTAAGGAGTTATTGCCTATGGCCAATTAGAGAGTGGCACGTCTCTTCTTTCATCTGGTTTCTAGTAGGGATGGGCTGGTTGTTCGATGCGAACATGAGTTTGCATCGAACATTGGCCGTTCGACCGTTCGTCGAACAGTGAACATTTCCGCGTGTTTGCTGCGTGTTCGCCCACAATGGACCACAATGCACTTTTCCACTGGCCTGAAGCTTGTAATTGGCTACAGTCTTGCACCTGACCACAGGTCAGGTTCAAGACAGGTGCAAGACTATGCCAATCAGGGCTCAGAGTCCTGATTGGGCAAATTTTTCCCAATCATGGGCTCACAGAGCTAAGTTCCACAGCACACTATATAAGGCTTCCCCGCAGCCCCAGCGTGTGTTTGTTGCAGGAGTGAATCAGAGAGGAGAGGAGATTGTTTCATATCAGGGTGTATCACTGAGTTATACCAGAGTACTGGGAATTTGAATCTGTGTGTTGGCACTGCCAGCTATCAGGGTGTATCACTGAGTTATACCAGAGTTCTGGGAATTTGAATCTGTGTGTTGGCACTGCCAGCTATCAGGGTGTATCACTGAGTTATACCAGAGTTCTGGGAATTTGAATCTGTGTGTTGGCACTGCCAGCTATCAGGGTGGATCACTGACTTACAGCTGCAAGACAAACTATGTGAACCCTTTGGGATTACGTGGAGTTTTGCATGAATTGGTCATAAAATGTGCTCTGAGCTTCATCTAAGTCACAACAATTTGAAAACCACAGTCTGCTAAAAATAATACAACACAAACATTATATGTTTTCATGTTTTTATTGAACAGAACATGTGAACATTCACAGTGCAGGGTGGAAAAAGTATGTGAACCTTTGGACTTAATAACTAGTTGACCCTCCTTTGGCAGCAATAACCTCAACCAAACGTTTCCTGTAGTTGCAGATCAGACCTGCACAACGATCTGGAGTAATTTGGGACCACTCCTCTTCACAAAACTGTTTCAGTGTAGCAATATTCTTGGGATGTCTGGTGTGAATCGCTCTCTTAAGGTCATGCCACAGCATTTCAATCGGGTTGAGGTCAGGACTCTGACTGGGCCACTCCAGAAGACTTATTTTGTTTTGTTGAAGCCATTCTTTTGTTGAATTACTTGTATGCTTTGGGTCATTGTCCTGTTGCATCACCCATCCTCTGCGGAGCTTCAGTTGGCGGACAGATGGTCTTACGTTTTCCTGCAAAATGTCTTGATAAACTCTGGAATTCAATTTTCCATCAATGACAACTATCCGTCCAGGCCCTGAGACAGCAAAGCAGCCCCAAACCATGATGCTCCCTCTGCCATGTTTTACAGTGGAGATGAGGTTTTGATGTTGGTGTGCTGTGCCTTTTTTTCTCCACACATACAGGGTTATCCAAAGAGATTCGAAAAGTCACCGCACGTTCGGTGACTTTTCATTCTCTTCAATTCGGTTCCTTTTGCCGATTGCATTTCGGTGACCCTGCGGTGTATTCAGCAAACACCACAGGGTCCCCAAATTGCAGGGAAAAGCTGCCGCAAACCTGACGAAAACTAACCGAATGCACGCTGAAAACAAGCAAAAACATCTGGATTAACCTTCGAAAAAGCCGAACAGGAGCCGAACAGGAGCCGAACAGGAGCCGAATCACACAGAGCCGAAGCAGCTGTGACGTAGAGGAGGCAGTGAATAAATTAGAAAAACCATTTGTATGAATCTGGGAAAAAGAAACGCTGTTTGCAAAGAAACTACTGAGCGAAAATGTCTGAAATTTTCACAGGAGGTCCAGGGAATGATAATAAAGAGGGCTGTTACAAAAAAAATAAGTAAACTGAAAAAAAAATATAAAAAAAAATCGGACTTTTAAAAAAAAAAAAAAAAATCAGAAAAATGCTTAAAGTATCCTAAAAAATCTATAAATAAAGAGACTTTTTGCTGCAGAATTTTATAATAAACGGTTTATTAGATATTGAATTAAAACGGGAATATTTTTAACATTGAAGCCTATGGGATTCTCCTGAATAAATTTGCCGAATGAAACCACCGAATGGCAGGACATTAGGGGAACCTTTCACTGCTGGTTTGTGTTCTCTGAATAGCCGAAGCAGTGCTTTTTCATGGGGATTTCACTGCCCTCGAACAGGGACCGAACAGGCACCGTATGTGCAGGCAATTCGCCAGGATTTGGCGAATTGCCTGCTCTCTGGATAGCCGAATGGTCAGGAAAGGTAACCGAACGCTGATTTTCAGCATTCGGTTACCTTTCTCAAGCAATTCGGATCTCTTTGGATAACCCTGTAAGTAATTATGCTTGAAGAAACCCAACATAAATCAACAAAGTACAAAACAGAATCGTGACCTGGGGTGGTTTAGCAAAATGTAATTAATTCCTAGAAGCTACCTATTTTCTATTTCTGGGATAGACCGAAGCATATGCTTTATTTTTTTACTTGTAAGATTGTTGATGCCTTAACAGGTTGATAATGAAAATATGTAAATTAAGATTTACAAATACAGATGTGATCTGCAAATGTGTCAGTGTTTGTAAACACATCCATCATTAACCATCTCAAAACCTTAGCAGTATTTGCAATGCTCCTTCCATATACAGGTTCGAAGAACGTTGCATTAATCAAAATGAATTGTAGTCTATTTATACAACGTGGTAAGCAAATGGCTAGTAGTATAGACTTTTATAATGCCCTATTAACCCCTTCACTACCAAGCGATTTTTGTTGAATTTTTTTATCATAACATTTATTTGAAACATGGGATGTGAAGTTAACAATTAAACATATGGTAAAATAGAAGTTTCGCACAGAAAGTGGTATTCTGAGATAGTTAAAAATGTTAATGTGAATTTGCTCACTGTTAATTTTTCATGTATTTGTTTATCCTTTACAGATATGTTTTTGAAATGTAAGATTCTGAGCTCTAGATGGTGTCCTTTATCTTACACAATTTTGAAAGGGGTCTGCATTATTATCATACAGGCAGAAAAGACCTTTGTTTTAAATACAGTAACTGTGATAATGATAAAGTGTAAAAATGTTCAGATCCCCTGTTTATGGGGGTTTGTATTGATCATAATGAGAATATTAGCAATCCAGCTTACCCGAAAAATACCAAGAGAATGTAAAAATATTATCTGTATGTGACATAATGCCTGTATATGGAGATCTGTACTGTTCAGGGATTTTCAGTTACTATAACCCCCTGATTCTTATCCCTATACAGCAGTGAGTTACCACAGAGCTCTCCCTGTATTCTGCTAAATCCCCTGCAGCTGTAATGCAGCAGAAATCGAGTTGAAATTTTTGTTACAATGAGGATTGGTATTGCTATTTGCAGCTGGTTTTATGTTTCTTCAGGGTGCTTGGAGAGACATAAAACAAAGGATTTTGTTTCTTCACTGGGAGCACACTAATATGGCTTTAAAAAGGTGTGAAAATGGTCTTTTGATATGCTGATGAGCGCTTTTCAATGCATTACAATGTAAAATCAAGATTACTCGATTTTGGATGTGAATTTGTTATATTATTTGCCCCTACACAAATCACAGACTTCCAATGGCATGGAGGGCAATGTCTCACACAAAAACGGGGACGCTGCAGGCACAGGTTTAACCCTGTTAATAGTCTAGCCCTGTTTTATGGTAACTTTTGTACACAGATCTACAGTGTTATCTTAAAATGCGTTATCTGCAGTGCTCATACTGTAAGATCTGCATTATTATATTAAAACAGGGAACACGAAAACCTTTATACTGTAAGATTCACACTGCTACATTATACACTCAATACCTGCACTCTAAAATACACATTATAACATTAAAATACGTAACCCACAATGCCCGTATTGTAAGATCTGTATTATATTAAAACATGGAATGTACAACCTTAGTACTCAAAGATTTGCACTGTTACATTACACATGCAATGTTTGTACTGTAAGAGCAGCACTGGTACATTAACCCTTTCCCTACCAAGTCAAGTTAATGCAATTTTGTATTGTAATACACTAAAACGTAATCATTAACAAATAAAACCTGATTTGCATATCTTTTAAGGACAGGATTAGTGTGCCCCCGGAGAAATTAAATCTACTGTGAGGATTCACTTCATTCTGTGTTATTGTAAAACAAGCTGCAAAGAACAGCTCCAAACCTCACTGAAACAAACAGTTCAAAAATGTTGCTGCTGCATTACAACAGCCAGAGAGAAGTCAGAATCCAAGGAGAGCGCTGGAGTCACTCTCTACTGTACAGGGATAAGGTTCAGTTATAACTGCTGTACATTACTGTAGCGCACAGATACAAGGTGTTACTCTGATTTCTATATACAGCGATTATGCTGCATACAGTAATTGTACTTGACACCACGGCCATTTCTATCTGTATACTGATAATTCAGACCCTGTGTGATGATGTTCAAGATAACGGGAGCCTTCTAGAATTTAGAATCTTTTATTCCAACAATATGTTTGTAAAATTAAGCAAATACATTAACCCTATCCGGTCCTATGTCGGAATATATCCGACACAACCTTTAGCAGGTTGCGGTCCAATGTGGGATATATTCCAGCATGACCGGCTCGCCTTCCTGATACTTACCTCTCTCTCCGGTGTCCCACAAAGTGCTGACTAAAGGAAGTCAGACTTCCGTTTTTATACCCTTCTGGGCGTACTGATGTCATTGCGGATAGATGGATGGATAGAGCAAAAATCTGATATGAATAATGGGGCCTCGAGGTGCCTCCAGCAAAATAAAAGCGTCTGTCTGTCACTCTCGTTGAGTTCTAGGCAAGCATGAGAAAATCGTCCTTCCTTCAAGACCTCAGTTTAGATCTGACTCTCATTCGCTACTCACTGCTTTTACTGCAACTCAGATTGCACTGATGTCCAATGGCTTGGTGACACTCTGATTACAAACTCTAACTGTACCTGATGAGGTTTTGATGTTGGTGTGCTGTGCCTTTTTTTCTCCACACATACAGGGTTATCCAAAGAGATTCGAAAAGTCACCGCACGTTCGGTGACTTTTCATTCTCTTCAATTCGGTTCCTTTTGCCGATTGCATTTCGGTGACCCTGCGGTGTATTCAGCAAACACCACAGGGTCCCCGAATTGCAGGGAAAAGCTGCCGCAAACCTGACGAAAACTAACCGAATGCACGCTGAAAACAAGCAAAAACATCTGGATTAACCTTCGAAGAAGCCGAACAGGAGCCGAACAGGAGCCGAATCACACAGAGCCGAAGCAGCTGTGACGTAGAGGAGGCAGTGAATAAATTAGAAAAACCATTTGTATGAATCTCGGAAAAAGAAACGCTGTTTGCAAAGAAACTACTGAGCGAAAATGTCTGAAATTTTCACAGGAGGTCCAGGGAATGATAATAAAGAGGGCTGTTACAAAAAAAATAAGTAAACTGAAAAAAAAAATCAAAAAAAAATCGGACTTTTAAAAAAAAAAAAAAAATCTGAAAAATGCTTAAAGTATCCTAAAAAATCTATAAATAAAGAGACTTTTTGCTGCAGAATTTTATAATGAACGGTTTATTAGATATTGAATTAAAACGGGAATATTTTTAACATTGAAGCCTATGGGATTCTCCTGAATAAATTTGCCGAATTAAACCCCTGAATGGCAGGGCATTAGGGGAACCTTTCACTGCTGGTTTGTGTTCTCTGAATAGCCGAAGCAGTGCTTTTTCATGGGGATTTCACTGCCCTCGAACAGGGACCGAACAGGCACCGTATGTGCAGGCAATTCGCCAGGATTTGGCGAATTGCCTGCTCTCTGAATAGCCGAATGTCCAGGAAAGGTAACCGAATGCTGATTTTCAGCATTCGGTTACCTTTCTCAAGCAATTCGGATCTCTTTGGATAACCCTGATAGTGTTGTGTGTTTTTCCAAACTACTCAATTTTGGTTTCATCTGTCCACAGAATATTTTGCCAGTAGTGCTGTGGAACATCCAGGTGCTCTTTTGCAAACTTCAAACGTGCTGCAATATTCTTTTTGGACAGCAATGGCTTCCTCCGTGTCCTCCCATGTACTCCATTCTTGTTTAATGTTTTCCTTATTGTAGATGTGTCAACAAAAAGTTTAGCATGTGCCAGAGATTTCTGTAAGTCTTTAGCTGACACTCTAGGATTCTTCTTTACCTCATTAAGCATTCTGCGCTGTGCTCTTGCAGTCATCTTTACAGGAAGACCACGCCTAGGGAGAGTAGCAACAGTGCTGAACTTTCTCCATTTGTAGACATCTGTCTTACCGTGGACACATGAACATCAAGGCTTTTGGAGATACTTTTGTAACCCTTTCCAGCTTCATGCAAGTCAACAATTCTTGATCGTAGGTCTTCTGAGAGCTCTTTTCTGCGAGGCATGGTTCACATTTATTTATTTATTTATTTATTTATAAAGGATTTTACCAGGAAGGATACATTGAGATTTCTCTCATTTTCAAGTATCAGGCAGTGCTTCTTGAAACCAGTAAACCCAAAACTGGTGTGCGTTTTTAAAGGGCAGGACAGCTTTCAGCAACATATCCAATAATATCACACTGATTGGACTCAAGGTTGGCTCACTCCTGGCTCCAATTAGCTCTTGGAGAAGTCATTAGGCTAGGGGTTCACATACTTTTTCCACCCTGCACTGTGAATGTTTACATGTTATGTTCAATAAACACATGAAAACATATAATGTTTGTGTTGTATTATTTTAAGCAGACTGCGTTTTTCAAATTGTTGTGACTTAGATGAAGATCAGAGCACATTCTACGACCAATTCATGCAAAACTCCACATAATCCCAAAGGGTTCACATACTTTTTCTTGCAACTGTATACCAGAGTTCTGGTAATTTTAATCTGTGTGTTGGCACTGCCAGGCTATCAAGGTGTATCACTGACTTATACCAGAGTTCTGGGAATTTTAATCTATGTGTTGGCACTGCCAGGCTATCAGGGTGTATCACTGAGTTATACCAGATTTCTGGAAATTTGAATCTGTGTCTTGGCACTGCCAGCTATTAGGGTGTATCACTGAGTTATACCAGATTTCTGGAAATTTGAATCTGTGTCTTGGCACTGCCAGCTATCAGGGTGTATCACTGACTTATACAGATTTTCCAGAACTCTGCTATATCTTTAATTGCAGCCTTGCATGGAAAATATCAGTGAAATAGCTGACTTATAGCAGAGTTCTGAATATCTTTAATCTAGAAAACACAGTTGAATCAGAGTTCTGCATATCTCCAACCTTTATACCAGAGTTGAATCAGAGTCCTGTATATCTTTAATCTATACATCACTCACCATGTCAGAAAGACCAAAAAGGACAGGCAGATGCTCCCAGACACAGATAAGAGGGCAAGCAGCCTCTGTGTCGGAAGGCTGTGCCCCTGGTCGTCGTGGACATGGTGCATCCTCTGCAGGGGCACGCTTGTCCTTTCTAACTGGTGCTGGCCGTCTTATGCAGCAGCATCATACAGAGGATTTGGTGGATTGGCTAACCAGGCCATCCTCATCCTCCGAGTCCTCTGCCAGCCAGGCTTGTAGTGGTTTACAGTCCACCTCAGCTGCCAAAACATCTAATTCAGCCTCAATGTCCACAGCTACTCCTGCCGCAGCCTCACCATCATACACGGAGGAGTCAGCTGAATTGTTTGACTACAATGACAGTGACATGCTGCTTGAGGATGCGCAGCAACTCCAGTGCTCTGATTCAAACTCTGAGGTTGAGGAAGGGAGTAAAATGTAGGCACCCATTGCCAGCATCTTCACCATATGGTGCAGGACTACCTAGGGGCAAGGGCAGACCTGGATACCTTTACAGCAGATGATCCACTGGCTTACTGGGTGTTGAGATTGGATCACTGGCCAGAATTTAGCCAATATGCTATGCAGCTACTAGGTTCCCCGTCATCCAGCGTGCTTTCTGAAAGGACGTTCAGTGCCGCTGGAGGTTTTGTCACAGATAAAAAAGTGCGTCTGTCCACCGACTCCGTAGACCGGCTGACATTTATAAAAATAAATCAGTTCTTGATCAGCAGCTATCACTCCCCTGATGCTTATGTAACTGAATAGATCGGGGATCTCTTCTGCATTCCCAAAACCTCCACCACTGCACTCTTCCACAATACCTCAGAGGGGTTATGTTGTGAAGGCACTAGCTGCCACCAAAGGCCCAATATTTGGGTGCACTGCCACTGACGCGTGTACCAGATTCATATCATTGTAATAATTGACGGCAGGGTCCACCCTGCACTCTTCCACAATACCTCAGAGGGGTTACGGTGTGAAGGCACTAGCTGACACCAAAGGCCCAATAGGGCTTAATGACAGTGGAAATGAGTTCTACCAGTAGTATATATGTTAAAGCACCTCGTCATAAAGGAGTTAAATGTAAAGGGATCTATTCCGCTCATGTCGAGTGAGAATTAATAAATGAGATGTTAAGTACAAGTATAATGGAATCACTGGTAAATGTTAATGTCTCAGCAGCTATTATAGCCAGGCTGCAAACTCGTGTCGTGGCTCAGTTGTTACAGCTGCCCTAAGCACATTTACACTATCTACACTTTGCGAGCTATTCCAAGGTTACACGTTATTCTGATTTGCAGCCACAAAATTACCATACATAGTTACATAGGTTGAAAAAAGACATGCGTCCATCGGGGTCAGCCTTTCACACATCACTTAATGCTGTTGATCCAAAAGAAGGTAAAAAACCCAGTCTAAAGCGCTCGCCAATATGCGACACATTGGGAAAAAATTCCTTCTTGACCCCAGATGGTGTCAGATTTCTCCTTGGATCAAGAAGCTTTTACCACATAATAAATATTATGACCCTTGATATTCTGTGTCTGCAGGAAGTCATCCAGTCGTTGTTTAAAAGTCTGTACAGTCTCTGACCCAACCACCTCAACAGGCAGAGAATTCCACAGCATTATCGTTCTCATCATAAAACAACCCTTCCTATGCTTTAGGCTGAATTTCTTTTCGTCCAGCCTAAATGGGTGACCTCGTGTCCTGTGTAAAGTCCTGTTAATGAATAGGTTTCCAGACGGTGGTTTATAATGGTCCCGTATATATTTATTTAAAGTTATCAGATCCCCTCTAAGGCGCCGTTTCTCTAAAATAACTAGGTTTAAGCTTGTTAGTCTTTCCTCATAACTTAAACCTTCCATTCCCTTTATTCATTTAGTCGCCCGTCTCTGCACTTATTCATATTGCTGGAATGTGGGACAGATTGTTTCTGTATATGTGACATTTGGGTCTGTACGTACTGTACATGTTTTGGATGCTCATTATGTGGTTCCAAATAAGAACATAAAAACTGACTGTATTATTTATTTAAAAAAATATTTGAATATAGCTAATAAGAAAACATATATGATGCCTCTCTTTTAAGCCTACATTTTTAAATGTAGTTAATTTATAAAGAATATATATCTGCATTTTAGTTTATGATTAATAGAAGTCCCATGTATGCATAGCTTAATAAAATGTGCAGTTCTTGCTTATGTCAGCTACATTAGACATTCACACATGCACAGGGATACACCTGGCGCTGAAAGAATAAATGGAAATCTATATATAAATATAACATGACTCCTATTTTAGAAATAAGGTTCTGCCTATATGGAAAAATTACATAATGTTTTGAGGGAATTTTAAGGTTGAACTACTTAAGTAGTACTTTTCTAGATCGCAAGAATGTGACTTTGGGGTGGATGCCTCACTGGTTTCATTTTAAAATTGTTTTAAATTTATGGCATCTAGAGGTCTAAAAATAATACATACATTACCAATTAACCCCTTCAAACCCAAAATTAATTTTGCATTGTAATGCATTGAAAAACACTTACTAGCATATAAAAAAAAATTCACACCTTTTAAAATCAGAATTAGTGTGTCCCCTGTAGAGAAACAAAATCCTTTGATTTATGTCTCTCCAAGCACCTTGGAGAGACATAAAATCAGCTGCAAATAGAAGTCCCAGTCCTCACTGTTACAAAATGTTCAATTAGATTACTGCTGTATTACAGCTGCCAGGGAGGGGGCAGAATACAGGGAGAGCTGTGGGGTCACTCACTGCTGTACAGGCATAAGGTTCAGCGATTTATAATGATTGAAAATCCCTGTACAGTACAGATACAAGGTGAACTATAGTTTCCATTTACAGGCATTATGTCACATACAGATATTATTTTTATATTCTATTGGTTTTTTTTGGACGCTGCATTGCTAATAATTGCATTATTACCACTACAAATCCCAATAAGCAGGAGATCTCACCATTTTTATTGTTTTTATTTATCACAGTTAATTGTATCTAACACAAAGGTCTTTTCTACCTCCATGATAGTAATGCAGACCATGTTTGAAATTGTGTAAGATAACGGACACCATCTAGAGCTCAGAATCTTACATTTCAACAATATTTCTGTAAAGGATAAACAAATACAAGAAAAATTAAAACTGAGCAAATTAACATTATTTATTCTTATTTTTTTAACTATCTTAGAATAAAAAGTTCTGTATGAAACTTCTATTTCACCCTTTATTTAATTGTTAACTTCACATCCCATGTTTCAAATAAATGTTATGATAACATTTTCTATTTTGGGAAATAGACATATGAGTGCTGCTAACATTGTCTTCAGCAAACTGCAGGCTTTCTTGTGCATCATCTTTAGAAGAGGCTTCCTTCTGGGATGACAGCCATGCAGACCAATTTGATGCAGTGTGTGACGTATGGTCTGAGCACTGGCAGGCTGGGCCCCTCCCCACCCTTTAACCTCTGCACCAATGCTGGCAGCACTCATGCATGTATTTCCCAAAGACAACCTCTGGATATGACGCTGAGCACGTACACTCAACTTCTTTGTCGACCATGGAGAGGACTGTTCTTAGTGGAACCTGCCCTGTTAAACCGCTGTATGGTCTTGGCGACCATGCTGCAGCTCAGTTTTAGGGTCTTGGCAATCTTCTTTTAGCCCAAGTCATCTTTATGTACAGCAAAAATTGTTTTTTTCAGATCCTCAGAGAGTTCTTTGCCATGAGGTGCCATGGTGAACTTCCAGTGACCAGTATGAGAGAGTGAGAGTGATAACAGCAAATTTAACACACCTGCTCACCATTCACACCTGAGACCTTGTAACACTAACGAGTCACATGACACCAGGGGGGGAATTGTCTAATTGGGCCCAATTTGGACATTTTCACTTAGGGGGGTTTAGACATTAATGTCTGCGTGTTGAGTTATTTTGAGGGGGCAGCAAATTTACACTGTTATACAAGCTGTACACTCACTACTTTACATTGTTGCAAAGTGTAATTTCTTACTGTTGTCACATGAAAAGATATAATAAAATATTGACAAAAATGTGAGGGGTACTCACTTCTGTGAGATACTGTATATACAGTCAGGTCCAGAAATATTGGGACATTGTCACAATTCTAACATCGTTGGCTCTATACACCACCACAATGGAGTTGGAATGAAAACAAACACAATGTGCTTTAATTGCAGACTGTCAGTTTTAATTTGAGGGTATGTACATCCAACTCAGGTGAATGGTGTAGGACTTACAGCAGTTTGCAGATGTGCCTCCCACTTGTTAAGGGACCAAAGGTAATGGGACAGAATAATAATCATAAATCAAACTTTCCCTCTTAATACTTGGTTGCAAATCCTTTGCAGTCAATCACAGCCTGAAGTCTGGAACGCATAGACTTCACCAGACGCTGGGTTTCATCCCTGGTGATGCTCTGCCAGGCCTCTACTGCAACGTTCTTCAGTTCCTACTTGCTCTTGGGGCATTTTCCCTTCAGTTTTGTCTTCAGCAAGTGAAATGCATGCTCGATGGGATTCAGGTCAGGTGATTGACTTGGCCATTGCATAACATTCCACTTCTGTCCCTTCAAAAACTCTTTGGTTGCTTTTGCAGTATGCTTTGGGTAATCGTTCATCTGCACTGTGAAGCGCCGTCCAATGAGTCCTGCAGCATTTGGCTGAATGTGAGCAGATAATATTGCCCGAAACACTTCAGAATTCATCCTGCCGCTTTTGACATCATCAATAAATACAAGAGAATCAGTTCCATTGGCAGCCACACATGCCCACGCCATGACACTACCACCACCATGCTTCACTGATGAGGTGGTATGCTTATGATCATGAGCAGTTTCTTTCCTTCTCCATACACTTCTCTTACCATCACTCTGGTACAAGTTGATCTTGGTCTCATCTGTCCATAGGATCTGGTTCCAGAACTGTGAAGACTTTGTTTGGCAAACTCTAATCTGGCCTTCCTGTTTTTGAGGCTCACCAATGGTTTACATCTTGTAGTGAACCCTCTGTATTCACTCTGGTGAAATCTTCTCTTGATTGTTGACTTTGACACAAATACACCTACCTCCTGGAGAGTGTTCTTGATCTGGCCAACTGTTGTGAAGGGTGTTTTCTTCACCAGGGAAAGAATTCTTCGGTCATCCACCACAGTTGTTTTCCGTGGTCTCCCAGGTCTTTTGGTGTTGCTGAGCTCACCGTTGCGTTCCTTCTTTTTGAGAATGTTCCAAACAGTTGTTTTGGCCACGCCTAATGTTCTTGCTATCTCTCTGATGAGTTTGTTTTGTTTCTTCAGCCTAATGATGGCTTGCTTCACTGATAGTGACAGCTCTTTGGAACTCATCTTGAGAGTTGACAGCAACAGATTCCAAATGCAAATAGCACACTTGAAATGAACTCTGGGCCTTTTATCTGCACATTGTAATTGGGGTAATGAGGGAATATCACACACCTGGCCATGGAACAGCTGAGAAGCCAATTGTCCCATTACCCTTGGTCCCTTAACAAGTAGGAGGCATATCTGCAAACAGCTGTAAGTCCTACACCGTTCACCTGAGTTGGATGTACATACCCTCAAATTAAAGCTGTCAGTCTGCAGTTAAAGCACATTGTGTTTGTTTCATTCCAACTCCATTGTGGTGGTGTATAGAGCCAAAGATGTTAGAATTGTGTCGATGTCCCAATATTTCTGGACCTGACTGCATATATATATATATAAACAATTAGAGGATTGTTTTTACATCAACTGACTGTTTTAGCATGTGCAAGTGTCTGCGTCTGCAATATGGTTTTAAACATATGTGTTTTCAATGATTAGAGTAAAAAAATGCAAACATTGCCATGTAGAAAAGCATCATATCCATTTACCAAATGTAAAATCCCTGACATCTGCTCACAGACTGAAATATCAAGATCGACTAGACTCAATCTTCAAACGGTCCTGCTGGTGCCCTTATTTTAAGTGTTCTCAATGTTGGCTAATTCTGGAGCAACAAAAGGAATTTTATTTTTTTGCAAATGGGCTTCAGAGCATCCCCCGAGGTTTCAACACATCAGAATGCCAACCTATGTCTTGAAATTATTTGAAAATTTTTGAAAACCATTTTTCCTACTCAGAAGCCCGGAGCTCAAACTATAATGTAACGTAGCAATGTTTTTTGGCCAGGAGAGGGAGTCCTCTGCCTGTTATATACAGTAGGTCTAACCTACAGTAAACATATACAGAGGGTCACCTGTATATATTTACTGTGTGGCTAATGGAAAGTCATCTTTTTGCCTTAAACCTACTGGGATCTGACAGTGGTTTTATGGAAAATCACTTACCCGTAGATACTCGAGTATAGCGCGACCCGAATATAATGCGATGGATAGAGACTTATTATGGAAATTAGAGAAAATTCGAGACTCGAATATAGCGCGAGGATCAAAAATTTTACTGTACCGCTAAACAATTAAAATCCTTCCAGGTTCTCTTAACACAGTCAAGCTACCCCTCAGGCCAGGGTGTTCTGCTGTAGAATTATTGCAGTTGTTACTAAGTATGAAGCCGCAGGCCACCCGTCCTCTTAACTAGTGATTAGATGGCCGGCGGAAGCGAGCGAGGTGAATGATTGGCTTACACTGAGCGTTCCCTCTGGCCGTGATGGATCCCACCTCTCCCGAATCCAGGAGTTCCTGAAGTGTTTGCAAGCATCAGGGAGCCTGCATTCACTTCAGCGAGACTACCGGAACTTCCGGGAGAATGAGATCCAGAGCAAGGCAAGTTATTTTTATTTATTTTAACAATATTTTTCTCAAATATAACGCGACCCATCCAATTTTAAGGTAAATTTTCGTCACCAAAATCTAGCGGTATACTCGAGTATCTACAGTAATAATGGAGTTACGTTTTTTTTTTTAAGAAAAATAGTTTTTATCATTCTAAACATTATTCTCCTTTTATTTTTAAATATGTTCGAAGCATGCATTTTTTTATTTATTGATTGTTAAGGGTCATTATAAAATGTAAGTAAAATGCTTTGGATAGTACCTTGGCCAGTAAAGTAAAAGGAGGAAAAAAATATCTATTGAAAAAAAAGGATGTAATTAGGAGATGTCAGATGGGCGGAGCTTGACTTGACTAACATGGTTGATAGAAATTGATTCAGGGTCTCATATCCTTTCATCTACATTAACTTGCACTGGGCATTTGTTCTAAGCTCTACGTGAGGTGACTATACGTTGACTTTAAATTGTGCAAATTACTTTTTTGTGCTCTGATCACGTAGTAGCATTGTAATGAAAACCATGTCCATCAAACTTTCACACATGTTGTTTTTGTTGTTGATCCAAAAAAAGGCAGCATGTAACGTTTTATAATTATTCCCTAAAGGTAAGAACACATTTACTATTCAATTTTCAAACTCAGTTGAGCGTTCAGCCCTCTGACAGTCCTGGTTCAATAGAAAACATAGGCTGTAACAATGGAAGAACACAAAGGGAGATCCTGGTGCT
Source organism: Leptobrachium leishanense (assembly GCA_009667805.1). NCBI lineage: Eukaryota > Metazoa > Chordata > Amphibia > Anura > Megophryidae > Leptobrachium > Leptobrachium leishanense. Next base: position 122,385,448 of record CM019069.1, read on the forward strand.
GGACAGAAGCTGAGTTTTAAATGCATACATCAAATAGCAAATAGAGGATCGTGGTAAGGAGTGGTTTGTATTAAAACTCTCAGCCCCTCCACACTCCATTTTTTGCCTTAGATCAGTGCTGTCAAACTCACAGCCATCCAGATGTCGATGTCTACAAATCCCAGTATCCTCAATACAATAGTTGGTTCAGAAGCATCTGGGGGACTGAATTTTGACAGTCCTGCCTTAGAGTATGCTTTTGAGCATATTGATAATCCAACAGTTCAAACCTAAAAATAGTTACACTTATTAACTGTCAAGTACATAAAATCTACAGCCTATAATAATTGTCAGTAAGGGAATTTTTGAGATGTGCAATTTTTGGATTCTTTGCATTATTTTGGTAATAACTGCACCGGTAGATTATGCTCACGATATACAGTATGTTAAGATGTTGCTCCTCCTTTTACTTATACTATTCAACAGAGGCTGCTTAACCCCTTAATGTCCCTATGGCATTCTGGAAATTTAGTGAAAGACTATTTCCATCGATAGCACAGAACGCCATGCAGAAAATGAAGCAGCAGGCTCCTGCCAACATCCAACAACAGCCTGGCAACACGGCCAGTCCTCTGAGAGCCAAATGGATGCTGGTGCTGCAGTGATTAAAAGTGTCTTCTCAGTGGTTTAATTAAAAAAAGGATCTTCTATTAACCCTATCTGTGCTGAATATGTGTTTTTGAAAACCACTTTTTCCGCTCAATTTTTACATTTTATTCGTAGAATATTATGACTTACAGGTAATATTTTATTTCAAAGGAAAGTCAAATCCATGCTTTAAAATGTATAAATAACACTTGTGGAAGCAAGTGTGGATGAAAAGCCAGGTTTTGTGTTTGTTCTGAGCAAAGTAAAAAAGCTGTCCACTATGACAGGGTCGGTATAGATGCTTTAATGATCAAGGAGTTACAACTTTTCGGCTAGAGATGCGAGCCTTTATCAGCTCTATGGGGATTTGGGTATTATTAGCCATACCAGGCTGCATGGAAACTGCTGTTAGATCAACCCAAAGGCGTGTGCTTATACAAATTTTCCTGCTGCAATGGTTTGTAATGGTTCTCAAGCTGGGTATTTGCCTTGGCCACTTACAGGTTGATGTGATGGCTGCGTTTGATGCACAAGAACTTAAACGGATACAGTAATCTAATTGTTTTAAAGATGGAAAGATTGGAAAGATACATAGATTGGTTTTATTAAAATAAATTGTGTATTTCATATAACTTTTTTTATTTAATTACATTTTATAAACCAGAAATAAATAATGTATATAAAAGATCAATGTACAATTCAGGCTTTTTTTTCCTAATGTTTGATCTCTGTGTCTCCACAGCAAACATCCTGACTGTCATCATATTGTCACAGCTAGTGGCACGCAGACAAAAATCATCCTATAACTATCTCCTGGCTCTGGCTGCAGCTGATATAATGGTACTTTTCTTTATCGTGTTTGTGGATTTCTTGTTGGAAGATTTTATCCTGAACAAGCAGATGCCTCAGATACTCAATAAAGTCATTGAAGTCTTGGAATTTTCCTCCATCCACACATCAATATGGATTACGGTCCCTTTGACGATTGATAGATACATTGCGGTATGCCACCCCCTGAAATACCATTCTGTATCTTTTCCTGCACGCACGCGGAAAGTTATCGTAAGTGTTTACATCACATGCTTTTTGACTAGCATCCCATACTACTGGTGGCCGAATATTTGGATAGAGGATTACACAAGCACATCAGTCCACCACATCCTGATTTGGACCCATTGTTTCACAGTTTACCTGGTTCCCTGCTCTATTTTCTTCATCCTAAACTCAATTATCGTCTACAAGCTCAGAAGGAAAAGCAATTTTCGATTAAGAGGATACTCTACCGGGAAAACTACTGCCATTTTATTTACCATCACGTCTATATTTGCCATTCTTTGGGCGCCAAGAATTATTATGATACTTTACCACCTATATGTATCTCCTATAGATAACAGCTGGCTAGTGCATATTGTTACAGATGTTGCCAACATGCTAGCTTTATTAAACACTGCAATTAATTTCTTCCTGTACTGTTTTATAAGCAAAAGGTTTCGCACAATGGCAGCTGGAACCCTGAAGGCCTTTTTCAAGTGCCAGAAGCAACCAGTTCAGTTTTACACCAACTATAATTTTTCTATAACCAGTAGCCCGTGGATTTCACCTGCTAATTCTCATTGTATCAAAATGTTCGTTTACCAGTACGATAAAAATGGAAAGCCGGTGAAGGTATCACCTTGAAACATAGGTAATGGAATAATTTGGGCATCAGCTCATTGATAAGGCTTGAGGATTAGATTTGCACATAAGTGCTTTCTGGAGGCGATCTGTCGTAAGGTCGTTGAAAAATGAAAGTACGTTTGGTCTGTTGAAGCAACGGCAAGTTCCGAGCAAGTAGGTCGTATACTGATTGTCTTCTCGAAGCCTGGTCTATCACACAGATAATATCTTGTGAGACTTACAGCTTGAGGGTTCACTGATGAAATGAAATATAGTATATAGTATTTAGAGAGCAGTAGTGCAATACAGAGTTCTTAAAAACAACTCATTAAAGACGCTCAATGGTGCTTAGTCAAACCAATAATGTCTTTATAGGTAGCAGCTATTAAAATTCTTCTAATTCTTTTTCTGGACTGTATGTTTTAAATTTTAATTGTTATAATTTTAACTATTTAGCATTTATGAAATTCCTTGGAGGACACTTGATGTTGAACTCATATCCGTACTGTATGGCTGATATAGGAAAGAGCTTGAAGAAACAATTGCATATGTCGAAAATATTTCTTTTTTTGAAGCATTGTACTGTACGAATCGTAAAATGTCAGTGTGTTTATGTATGTATAATACTTATTTATATTTATTAGCTATCTGTGCAAAAAAAATTCCACTGAGGAAATCAGCAGCATAAACTCGATTGTACATTTAAAATACAAATGAATATATTGTTTAAATCAAAAGGACCTTTATGCAAGCATACTCTACGATCTGTAGATTACTTTCTGCATTTATTTCTCTGGAGAACCTGCTTTACCGCTTTAACTGGTTAATGTTTCTAGCGCCAGAGTTACAAACACATTGGGGGCTTTGTTTGTTAAAAAGCTAATTATTTAATGAATTAAACTATGATTTTTTTTTAAAAAAAATAATGGCTAAAATAACCCTGGATAAAGATATGCCAGTTATCTTTTTCAAATACATTTCCAGTAATTTTAAAAAGTAAACTTTTAGGATTTAAATCAAAATTTTGCTTATGAAGTAAGTTTAATATTATTTAGGGACCACCCCAGGAATTATTTTATGTGGGGATTAGTTTTCTCTGTCAGAGCTCTGTTCTTTGCTTTGTATCTCTTCAGTGAAGAGATGGTAAAGTTGTCTCCTCCCACCTCTCTCACTGTAATGGCAGCTTCAACAAATAAAACTTTATTTCTTTATTGTAACAGTCAAAAGAGAGCAAAGAGAGAGGGATCCAGTGTCTCTTCCCCTACATTGAATGCATAATGTGACATTTAGCAAAAAGGCTCGAAAAGCCCTTCAAAGTGTTATTGTATTTACAGAATTTTAACATTAAAGAACATGCCGACACTAGCTTCCTTACAAACATGCTCTAGCAGGGTTTTTTGCTCAATTTGGGATAATGTAGAACACCTGAAATGTTTCCGTGAAATAATATTTCTATGAAAAGCTAAATGAATGAACAAAACACAAAATATGTAAATGTATTTATTTTTTTAGAATAGTTAAAAGATAAAACCGCTGCTTTATCGGATATTAAGTGTTAGCCACGCCCCCTTTCCCCAATATTTATCCAATATTTTTTTTTAAAAAATCGGGCTGGCAGTGAAAGAATTAATTAAGCCTCAGTTTTCTGAAACACAGGGTTTAAAATCTTCACTCTTCACATAAATAATATTCACTAGATATTTATCTTTTCTCGTAGTAGATGTCGGCACACGATCTCTATGTTAACCAATATTTTAGAGTTTTAAGAACACTTGCTGAAAACCAAATCAGCGTAATGCACTTGAATGACGGCACCTTCAACAAACCGATGTTTTATTCAGTAAAACCGAAATTGTGGGGGGAAAAAATTACCAAATTGTAGATTTGTGCCTGAGTAACTGAGGTGGAAACAAGCCAAGTTTGATGAATTTTCCATTTTGGTCATTTTGTACTAGAATGTCCTTGTCGGTTTTCCACAAATGCCATGTAAATAAAAAAACATATTTTAATGTATTTTTTAGTTCAAAACTAAACAGCTGTTTAAATCATTTAAATCCTTTTTTTTTCTTGGAACGTTTAACAAATACCTATATTTATGTGACAGGTATCAACATTCTGTCTGCAATAATAAATTGTGCAAAAATATGAGCTCACTGAGTGTTAGTGACATCTTTATTGAGAAACACTAGGGGGTTATTCACTAACCACCTTAGTGTACTGTTGTTGCAATGACTAGAATCCTCAGAGTTTCTCATAATCCAGACAGGAGAAGATTGTTTGATAAAGCCGATGTTCTATTTGAAGTTCCATTTGGAACTGAGATGCTTTTCGCTATGGCAACAATATTAAACTTTGGTGATTAGTGAATAATGCCCAATGTCATGTTCGGTATTATATTATTCTGAGGATTCTAGTCACAAAACAGTGAACTGAGGGAAGCTGAGACAATTTTTTTGTTAAAATTAAACCATACATAAATTAATTAAATTCTAAGAAGAATTCCACTTACTTTTCATTTCACCACCTCTTATTTTTTGACGACTAGGCTCATAAATTAAGGTGCGTTTGTAGCCATCTAACCTCCTCATAAACCCTTGAGTACCAAAGGGATAAAATATGTAACTATGTATTTATGAATTTAAATTGATACTATTAATATATGTATTCATGTAAATACTTAATTTAACTGAATTACGTGCAATATGGCTTTGCACTATTAAAGTGTTATTACTTTTTTTTGGAAAGTAAAAAAAATATGTCTATAAAAAGCTGTCAACTTTTTACTCTAGCTGTTTCAAATTACCTTTGGAATGTTAAGAAACTACAAATAATGTGCAATTTTCATTGTTGGAAAACATTTTTAAATTCTGAAAAAAAATGTACTTTATAGAATATATATATATGAAGGTTTGTGCAAAAAAAATCATGTTGTGATTATTTCAACTAATCCAAATAGATTTTTTTTTAGAAACTGCTGTAGTTCTTTTACAGTACAGTAGCTATTTTTTTTTTCAGGGAATATTAGGGCTTTAATCTATGTTGAGCCTGGGGGCTTATGATAGATAGGGAAATGCAAGAGACGAGTAATGAATCCAAAAATAAAAGCACTCTTGTCACAACCTTTCTTTGGCTCTTGATGTTAAAGTGTCACGGCTCATATTTAAGACTGAGCAACAGGAATTCTTGGGAAAAGTGTTAAATGCTGTGAAAGCTACATTGTAAAACGACATTGCATGTTTTCATTGTCAAAAATGGCCTCACAGCTGCTGTATGTTAGACTGCAACAAAAACATAACTGCCAAGAAAAATGTCAATCTCAACACATTGCAATTTGTGCATAAGGTTCATTGACTAAACCGTGAGTGGAAACGGGCTGTTATGAATAAGAATATTTGACGAATCTTCTGTTTTTCAGAGATTTTTCTTTTTTAAGCAAAGTATCAAAATTGACAGTAACTCACTGCATCATGCTTGTTAAAGGGAAAATGTTCACTAAAAAGATTTAATAAAAAAACTAAACTAAAGCAACATAAGTACCCATGTTGTATGTGTTATTCGTTTCTTGTGAGCATTTTTAAGAAAAACAAATGTGTACTATGGTGTTGGGCATTTGAGAATGAGCCTGAGAGGGTGTGGGCATATGCCAACTCAAATAGAATTTCTTCTGCGCCACTATTAATGGGCCAGATCCAGTGCCAGAGCCTACAGCTTATTGTAACCTGCATGGTGCAAAGAAGTTAATCATTGCAGGCTTTATTAGTAATTTTGCACTTGTGTCTTCATTAACCCCTTCACTACCGAGATCGAGATATCTCTGGCATCAAAGGCACCATCCGATTCCCCGATATCAAGATGCAAATTTTGTTCGCATTTGGTCTGCAGAAGGTGCCCTCAAAGTTTCAGCCCTGTGCGCATAATGCCCAAAGATGTAAAACTGTGTAAAATTGGCTGATGATGCCATGTCATCGGGCATTCAGCAGCCGATGCCGGGGAGAAAAAAAAAACGAGCAGCAGCTGTAACGGCTGTAACTCAATTTGGCAGTAGATGGCGCCCTCTACTGGCCAATAAAGTTATTTACAGTAAGAAATACAATGGGTTTATGTCCACACATTTCTTACTGTGTAATCAATTAAAAATGATTTTACAAAATACACTGGTTTCTGACAATCTGTTTATTTGGAAAATCACTTGGTAGTGAAGGGGTTAAATGCTAACCAAATAAAACACTTAAATGAGCATATTAGAAAGCATTAAATATCAAGCAATATAGAACACTTGTAGAACCTCAGAACAAGAATAACCAAAAATACTAAAATGTGTTGGAAATTACGACATAGGGTGGCATAAAGTGAGACAGATTATGGAAAAAGTTTGGCTATTACGTTAGATCCAGACCTGACTTTTTTTTACCTACCTCAAATGCAAGTAGATGTATCTAAAAGATAGATCTGTAAGTATTCACTGTCCAAGGACCAAACAGCAACACCAAAAATAATTCAAAAAGGCACTTTCCCATGTGGACCATGTACTGCTTGCCAGTACATCAAAAAGGAATCTAAACCAGTGAATGGTTCAACTGAAACAAATCACTTTTCGATGAATTCTTTCTTCAATTGAATTCAAAAGGTTTGACATTTTGTGGCAATGTCAAATTAAGCATTCGCCTAAAGAAGAGAATTCTGATTCATATCTAAGAAGACAAGAATGTACGCTTATACATCAACTTAAAGATTTTGATCCTTTGGGATTAAATGAAGGGTTTACCTATACTACTCATTATAGGAACATAATGCACGTTCTCAATATAAAAAGTCAAAAAAGGAAATATAATCCTAGAAAAGCCTGTGGAGACGTATGCATTTGGACTATCCTTTAGGGGGCTATTAAGTTATGGATACATTTGATGCATCCTTATACTTACATGTTTCTTTGTTTTCTTGCTCAGTTAATTATTTACCATTCAAACAAAGGGGCACAACAAAGTAACCACACTTGGTAACTCATAATACACTATTTATGTTTAGGGAACAGTAACTATTATATCACCTGCCTATGAATCAAATATTTATAAATAAATGCCTTTATTTATTGTTCTTTGACATTATGGGCCACATTGTAATCTTGGTGCTATTGGTAACGCTCACCTGCGTGAGCATTTACGTTAGCCTGGGTGCTACCGCATGTTACAATTCAAACGTTAACGGGTTAAGTAAACCGTTACCGTTTGGTACCTTGCGCTTTTCAGCGCGAGGTTACTGTACTTTGCGCTCCCTATACTTAACATGGGGAGTGCAAAGTGTTAATCAGCATTAGGATTACAAAGTCCTAACGCTGATTAACGTCCAGCTGTGATTAGCAAAAAGTTAACCACAGCCTGGACTTGGTGCTAACAGATTCTGCTGGTGCAGAATCTGTTAGCACCAGGAGAAATCCCCCCAAAAAATCAGATACTCGCCTCCTCTGTCGCCAGGAAAAGAGGGAGAGACTGGGGGGGGGGGAAGTCCCCCAGTCTCTCCCTGCAGATCACTTCGCCGACCTGCCGGATCTCGCGATCTTTTAAAGTGCCTGCATTGTAATCTCACGTTAAAATGGGGGCGCTAGGGAGAAAACTGCGGGCACAGTTTTAGCATTGAGAATGTAATTTAGCCCTATATGTATTGTGTCTTATGACACATTTGGTTGTAGTGTTATTATATCTTGCTCCCCATAAATATCCCCCCTATTAATAGATTATGGATTAACCATCTCTAGGGCTTCTACTGTTTAGGGGTTCTCAAAGTTGATATACAATGTTAGTTAGTGGGTATGCCAGATGTAATTCAATAAAACACTTCGGCACCTATTACAATCCTCGCGCAGCGCATTTGCGTGGCGCAAATGCACTTTTGCACGAGGATAAAACCATTTGCGCAGAACGTTGTATTCCGACGTTGGCGCAAACGATGCGCGTTAGCGTCTACCGCGATTGTTCCTGTGCGAACCCAGCGTGAGTGCAAGTGCGTGCACGCATCCCATACTTACCATTGTCAGCGCGAATGTGTTCGAGCAGATGGTATTACGATCTTCACGCAACGTCGTACGAACGACGTTTGCGCAAAGTATCGTAACGTCTTTGAAAACCTGGCGTTAATTTACAATCTGAACGTTCTGGCCGAAACAAAATGAACCTGCTCAAAAAAAAAAATACAGCACAGTACAGTTACACATTCTACACATACCCAAACAATAAAATTAATAAATTGTTTAATTTTTTATTTTTGTAGCAGCACATATACGCAGATTGACTTTGACAGGCGCAACAGCTGAAACCTAGCAAATGGTGGTTCTTAATTCTGATTGGCTGAATCCCGTGAAAAAACTGTCTGCCCACCGATTCCTGCATGCGAACGGTCATTTGCGTCTAGCTTTGCGATTTCGGATTTGCGCTCGAAAAAACATGAAGGCTGAAAAACTGCGCTTGGATCGTAATACTGCGTTAATTTGCACGTGCTACCGTTTTTTTGCGTGCGCAAAAAAATTGCGCTGCGCTAGCACATTTGCGCGAAGATTGTAATAGGGGCCTTAAATGGCATAGTCTGTTTACTTTTATTGTTACCTTATTAATAGCTCCTATCAAAAATTATGTTTTTTTTTCCCGATCCTGGGCCCTATTCCCTTGTACGCACTAACATAGGGAGGCTAGCAGGGAAAATCTGCGGCTGCAGATTTCCCCATAGTGTCCCAATGTTTGCACGATATTCCGTGGCAGGCGCTACCTCAGCCCCTTGCCCTGGAACATAGCGCTAACCGCTTGGATACTTGCGGTAGTGCGTCTGTGCTGCCATGAGTATCACCTCCTGGAGTCCATATGACTCCACGGAGGGTTGCACTTCCAGGCTGCGAGCCCTACGCGAGATGACGCAGGGCCGTGGAGTGATCGCAGAGGGAAACTGGGAACTATTTGTCATCAGTCTCACTCTGTTCCTGACAAAAGGTGACGGATCGGGCCACCATTCTTGCTGCGGGATGAGGGGAGAGTATCGGATTTATTGGGGGGGTTTCAGGGGGTGTTAGAGATTGCAAATGCAGAATCATGTTGTGCCAGATTTTAGAAGGTGCTAACTTTTGGCTTTTCACATCCCTGCGGTAAAAAGCACCAGCACTTTGTAATACCTTACTTGTCATAGCGCTAATGTACATTTGCGCTCTCCATGTTAAGAATAGGATGTGCAAAGTACAGTAAGCTTGCCGAGGCTAGCGCAAAAAACATGCGGTAATGGATTACTATTGGGGGTAGAATCAGGAATATATCTAGTAATATGGAGGGCATGCATTAAACATTTATCCTGACCTTAACGCTTACATATTGAGGTGCTAACATTAGGCCAACTATGGAATAGTGCCCTTTTTTCTCTTAATCTCATATAGTATAAACCACAAATGGGCAGCAGGTAAAAAGGATGACAAATAAGTTAGTCTTATCAAATCTAACATTTTGGGGTGGACCAATAACATAGTGGAATGCCGAATGAGGCTTTAGAATAAGCGAATATATACAGTACATCTTTCCCATAAAGTATTATTAGAATGGAAGCACTGTGATTTGTTGGTCTATGGTCATGTGATCAGAAAGCCCACCAGTGACAGGCATAAGCAGGCTAGTGAGGGTGGACGTTGGACTACTAATATGATTGACCGAACTGGAGCCATTTTATGATGTCACATAATGGTTCATCATATTTTACCCTTTATTACTGTGTAATAACACAATGCAGACATGTTCATATAATTTTAAGTCTATAGACGATAACGATATAAAGTGCTTGTAGTATAAGATATTTAATGAATAAGTAGATTTCTTAAAAAGCAGAAGGTGTTACACTTGAAGCACCGGCTACCAAGAACCCAGTCTCCTGGCTGTGAACCTTTAACGCCTAAGGCAAATGAAGAGTCAGTGATTTCTATCCCCTGTTACAACCCACGCTAGATCCATGTTTTCCAAATCCTTTTAATTAGATAATGATTATGTAGCTAACAATAATTGCCTGTAACACCATTTCATTTAAAAAGAATTATAGTCATTAAAGTAGAGCCATGATTCCATGACATTTTCGCACAGTCATTATTCTGAAACATCCAAGTTTGTTAACTGAAAAGTTCAGTTATTTGATTTAAATTAAAAAGTTCACCCTGCTAGACAAAAATAATTAATCATATCTTATATTTAATGAAATTCAAATTTAAAGAAGTGATATTATGCCAGTGCTAGTACTTTATGCTGTTAAGCCATGCCTGCCACGTCCCTCTAGTAGTGTCAGTACTTATATTTTTGGCCCAACCCCTCATTTTTCCACCTAATATCCCCCTTTATAGCAACTCCCCCAAAGCCAGAAGTGTGTGTGTGTGTGTATAACAGCTGCAAAGAGATGATGTTGCACACTAATAACAGTGTACAGTGTCCTACATTCAATATCCAGCCTTTACACGTGCACTTCCATGGTCATTGGGGACAAATTTGCACCTGACTAATAACGAATAGTGATGGGCCGAACACCCCTGGTGTTCAGTTCACATTCGAACTCGAACACCATTCGAACATAATGCAAGTCAATGGGGCAAGAAAGTTAGAAAATTAAGGTCCCCTCCAAGAGGGCATATAAGCAAGATATTGGCCATAAAAGGTGATTGGGGGTCCAGTTACTGCCCTGGGGGACAGGAAACAATTAAAAAAGAACAAAAAAACTAAGTTTTTAACCCTTTCAATGCTGAGTGCTGACCCATTTCACCATTGTGCGCTGAGCTCATTTTTACTGCTTTTGCTCATGTTTAAATGCAATTTGAAGCTGTGGGAAATGTTTGAGCAACAAGGAGTGGGAAATGTTTGAGCAACAAGGAGTGGGAAATGTTTGAGCAACAAGGAGTGGGAAATGTTTGAGCAACAATGATTGGGAAATGTTTGAGCAACAAGGAGTGGGAAATGATTGACCAACAAGGAGTGGGAAGTGTTTGAGCTACAATGAGTGGGAAATGTTTGAGCAACAAGGAGAGGGAAATGTTTGAGCAACAAGGAGTGGGAAATGTTTGAGCAACAAGGAGTGGGAAATGTTTGCGCAACAATAAGTGGGAAATGCTTATGTCCCATAGGCTTCAATGTTAAAAATATTCCCGTTTTAATTCAATATCTAATAAACCATTTATTATTATATTCTGCAGCAATGAGTCTCTTTATTTTTATACTTTTTAGGATCTTTTAAGCATTTTCTGGAATTTTTTTGAATTTTTTTTTCTCAAATTTTCCATGAACGTCCCGAAAAGTACGAAGTTCGCGAATTTTCGAACAGCCGATGTTCGAATCGAACTTCGAAACGATTCGAACCGGCAGCCCGTCCCTAATAACTAAGTGACTATATGAAACAAGTACAAACGAGGCCTTTATCGCCTCCTGTAGACAGGTTTAAAGGGACAGTTATAAGGGCAGTGTTAAGGTACAGGAATAGGTAGACAATTAAGGTTATTCAGAGAGAGGCGAAAACCAGGAGAATGACTGGAGAATTGAAAACTCTAGGTCAAAATAGCCAATTTGGAAAGTGAGATAAATGGGAGAATTTTTCCGGTTTGGCTATTTTGACCTTGAATTTTCACTTCTCCAGTCATTCTCCTGGTTTTCACCTATCTCTGAATAACCCTGAATGTCAGGAAAAGGTTATGAGGGGCAATGGCGGTGACTTTTTTTAAGAACGTGGGGAGGGTTGATGGTTGCTTCATGGTGCACTGAGTCCTGTATGGCATAAGTAGGTGACTAGTAGGTGAGTAATTTTTCTGTCTGGCTTGCATTGCAGCTGTGTGAGTAAAATTTGGACACATGAAAATAATTTTATTAGCAATGCAGCTTCTAAAAAAAAATAAAAAATACAAAAAATATTTATATGTGGCTTAATGTCTGATTTCTACACAGTCCCGCCGATGTCATGTAGAGAAAAAATATTTTTTTCACGGGGAAATGATGTGTTAGGTTGTGGGCACGATCTACTACATCGTACCCTCATTTTAACCCTAAGCATGCGCACGATGTAGCTGTTCAGTGCACACGCAAAGACTCCCCTCCCTGATTTCTAGCTAGGGGGTGGTGCCACAGCCTCCCGCAGCACTCCTTAGTCGCAGATTTGCTCACGGGGCAGGGAGCACTGTTACCTGTCAGCTAGCCAGCTCTTCCCTGCCACAGGCTTTAAATCCTATAGTAATCACCAAAGCAGTATGTATCAATGATATGGGCTGTGGCTCAGCTTGTTAATGCCCCTGCATAGTAAGCAGGAGGCCCTGAGTTCAAATCTTAGCAGCACCTTTTTATTTTTACACATCTACCTGTACCTTTGTTTAAATACAATAAGGACATTTCATTTTTTTTTATGGCAGTGGCCCTTTAAATGTATTGATACATAAACGGTAGGAGTTCCGTCTTCCATCTCCTTTGCAGTCACACAGGAGGAAAGGAGGGTGGAGTGCTTCAATGGAAAAACATGTTCATTAAGAGTTTAATGTTTTAATGTATATTTAAATACATTTATCTGCGCTATGATTTTGTATTGATACTTTATCTACTTTTGCCTACATTCCCTAGAATTTCGGAAAAGATGAGTAAAACGAAATTTCAAATTTGTTATGTACCCCAGGGGCACTGTAGGAAAGTAAACTTGATACACCCACATATATGCTCTTAGAAACTTTTGTCTTTCAAAATATGAGTCACTAATTAACAACTTATAGACTACACAGAATCATGCATATACCCGAATGCCCAAACCCCCACACACTTGACATGAACTCCCACGCATGACTTTACACATTTTACAATAAAACTAATTAAGTACGTTTTACATATCATGCATTAAAGAGCTGGCCAAATGAAATACCAGAATAAACACCGCAGACAGAAATGTTTTAGAGAAAAAATATGTATGTATATACACAATGTATGTCATGTCATATATATATATATTAATACACATATACAGTAGACAAATCTATACAAGCGTAGAGACGTAAATGCTTGGATATATAGATGATAGATAGATAGATATGGAAGTGTATAGGTTGTTAGATACGTAGCTGTGCACGAAAACAAAAAACACAGTCATACACATACAAAGGCATAGACAGACACAGTCATACACATTCACAGGCATACACATTCACAGGCATACACTCAGCAGGCATACAACAAGCATAAACAAACACACAGCAGAAATAAAAAGCAATGAATTGATGAGAAATTGCAACAGAATTGGAAGTATTTTACAAAAAGAACTGAAATGGACATTGTTATCAGTGCAGCATTCTTTCTGCTGAATTATTCTGTTGGAAATTATGTGTAATAGAGGAGAACAATCAGCATTCATAGCTAAAGTGTCCGGGAACTCAATTATGTTTCCAATGAAGCTTCTTAAAATTTTATTAATATAGGGATAATATATTTTAACAGCTTACTGCTATATTGTAACTTAGAACATTATTTGTATATTTATTGGACTGTGACACATAATGACATCACTGCCCTGTGATTATATATTACCTACTCTAAAACATAATTAGTACATTAGGTTTTATGTGGTTATGTTTTGGGTCCCTTACTCTTCTAAATCTATACTACCTCTCCTGGCCATCTCATCTCTTCCTTTGGATTCCAATATCACCTACATGCTGATGACACCCAAATCTACCTCTCCTCTCCCGATCTCACTCCTCCTATGTTGGACAGTGTTACTGCCAGCCTATCGGCTGTCTCCAACTAGATGACTTCCTGTTTCCTAATGATCAACCTCTCTAAAACAGAACTTCTAGTTTTCCCTCCCTCTTAAAGCTGACACTCAAGCACCCATTTCCCTTCAGATGAATCAACACCATTACTTCTACCTCTCAGGCTCGCTGCCTCGGTGTCTTATTTGACTTTGATCTCTCCTCCTCTCCTCACATTCAGTTGCTAACCAAACCTTGCGTCTTTCACCTAAAAAACATTGCACTTGTCCACCCCTTTCTTAATCAAGACTCAAGTAAAATGCTCATCCAAGCTCTTATTATCTCCCGTCTTGACTACTGTAACCTCCTTCTCTCTGGCCTTAAGAGATCCCAGATTCTCCCTCTGCAGCCTGTAATGGACGCCTGTGCCAGGCTCATCCACCTCACCTCCCGCACCTCTCACACCTCACCCCTTTGTCAGTATCTACACTGACTCCATGTTTCTTTTAGAATCCAATTCAAATTAATGGTCCTCATGTACAAAGCTCTCATAACCGCGCCCCCTCCTACATCTCCTCCCTTATTAGCAGGTACACCCCATCCTGACCACTTCGCTCTGTTAACGATCTGATGCTATCATCTCCTCGTACCCGCACTCCCAACTCTCGCCTTCAGGACTTCTCCCGAACAGCCCCGTTTTATGGAACTCCTTCGCAAAATTAGACTCACCCCATCTCTCCAGTCCTTCAAGAAGTCTCTAAAAAACACATTTCTTTAGAGAAGCCTATAAGCTCACTCCACTGTAAATTTCTTGCCCCAGCTTCCAGCACAGCCCCGTTTGCATCCGCTACTTCCAATGCCCAGCTATTTACCCTCACCTAGTGTGTCAGCCCTCTCCTCTTAGATTGTGAGCACTTGAGCAGGGTCCTCCCTCCTACTGTTCTGTTTGTTTAACTTGCAAGTGTAGTGCTGTGGTTGATTTTGGCTCCCTGGACTGGGATAATATTGCCACTAGGTGGAGCCAGAGCATAACGTATGTAAAAGAATGTGGGAGACCTATGAACTACATCCCCCAGAAACCCTGGTGACAAAAGGAAGGAAGCAAGTTCTCTGGGCCAGGAAGTGAAGAGCCTCGTGTGAAGCGGGGGTAGAGCTGAGAAAACAGTGAAAGAAGGCAGTCACTCGTGTGAGACTTTCTGGGATCTAGCCCATCGGTAGCGTGGAAAACCGGTGGCATCCTGAGCTGGAGTGATCAGGGAAAGGCCGGATCGACTTGCTGCATGTCCTGCTGAGTGTTCTGGTGATAAGTGCGGAGACGAAGGACTTAGCGTAAGGAGGCCGCGGAAGGAGTGGAGTGCTGGCGGCTATTTGTCATCGAGCGGAGGAGAATCGGTTTGGAAGTGGTGATTTCCGCAGCATTGGGCTCCAGACGGCTGAGGGGGACTTCTGGCAGAGTTCATCGGCCTGGGACAAGCAGTTTCGCCAGATGGGTGAGAGGCCTCAAGGCCTGCAACTTCCATAACAGTGTGCACTTATCTGATTGCTTCAAATTACAGGGCCCCAACGCTGACTAGTCGAAGATCTTTTTGTTCATTCACTGGCCAGTGGATTTTAGTACCCAGGTACCCTAGGACACAAGCTAACAAGTATTATTTTTTTAGAGTGGGACTAAAGCCCACTTTTGTTTTTTTTCTACTTTTCCGCCACGTGGTTTTTTTTCCGCGTTGCATATCAAGTCATTTATTTGGGTTCAATTGCTTCACGCCTTGTATTCAATGCCATTTATTCTTCAGTAAACTAGATAATTTAGAAAATCCATAAAAGTGTGCTGGCGTCCAGTGATTCGTTAGTGCGGTGAGAGAAATCCCGGGTTATTCAGCGGCTCCTTCGGGGGTGAGCGCTATACATGTATTTTTGTTGCTCTTTCTCATCCATTTTACAGTGCTGTGGAACTTGTTGGCACTTTATAAATACTTGTAACTGTAACTGTTACATCTACACTGATCAGCCACAACATTAAAACCACTGACAGATTAAGTGAATAACATCAATTATATGGTTACAATGGTATTTGTCAAGGGGTGGGATTTATTAGGCAGCACATTAACTTGCTTTAGTTCTTCAATTTCATGTGTTGGAAGCAGGAAAAATGGTCAAAAAAGTGACTTTAACAAGGGCCAAATAGCAATGGTTAGATGACTGCATAGGCGTCTCTAGGGGGGCAGGGGCAATTGCCCCTAGGTTATTTCTTGCCCACGCATGTGCCCCCCACCAGGATTCAGCATCCAGCTTCCCCCACATCTTCAGACCAATGTATATCTGGCCCGTGCGTCTCATCTGGTCGATCTAGGTCAATGAAAAGGGCAGAGTCTGGCCTTTCCAGTGATACCCAACATTATCATATTCAGTGTAAAGACAAAATCATAAATAATAAAATAAAAACGTAACAGTTTTTTCCACAGGGTGGAAATGGCTCAGCAGTGACAGGGTTAATGGTCAGACTACATATTACATTGTGTATTACTTTCTTTTTTGCCTTGGATAAGTTGTATATTAAGGGGTAATGGGCAGGCTTCATTCCTCGCAGTATACATTTTATTTTATTATTTATTAATGCCATTTTAGGAGTTAATGGGTAGGCTACATGTCTCAGAGTATATACTTTTCATATTTTCACTTAATTACTGGAATTTCAGGGGTTAATTGGTAGGCTACATGCCTCAGTGTATATATTTTGCATTTTCACTTGATAACTGGCATTTTCGGAGTTAATGGATAGACTACATGCCCCACAGTCTATTCATTTAATGTTTTCCCTTGATTAATAAACATTTAAGGGGTCAATGGGTAGGCTACATGCCTCAGTCCATTTAATGTTTTATTTGATTTATGGCATTTTAGGGGTTAATGGGCAGGCTACATGCCTCAGTCTATTCATTTCATGTTTTCCCTTAATGGCATTTTAGGGATTAATAGGTAGGCTACATGCCACACTGTTTATTATTTTTATTGTATTCCTTGCTTTAATGGCATTTTAGGGGTTATTATGGAAGTTAGACTCTAAAGGGTCCATTCATCTTTAGATCCTTTGCTTTTTGTCACATTTCGGGGAATTAATTTAGCTAACCTATTTAGCAAATGGTCACCATAATTTGCGAAAATTGGAGTCGCTGAAGCAGTTATCGGACGTTGGCAAAAAACACCGAATTGCAGCAAATAAAATTTTAAATTTAAGTATCAGGTTAGCAAAACATAAAAGTAGGGATGAGCCGAACACCCTCGTGTTTGATTCGCATTCCAACAATTTCAAAAGTTCGAGTTCGGACTCGAACCGGATCCGAACTCAATGCAAGTAAATGGGACTCGAACGTTCGATTTTTAGAGATCCCTGCAAGAGGGCATATATGCAAGATATTTGCCATAAAAGGTGTATGGGGGTCCGGGTAGTGCCCTGGGGGACAGGAAACAAGGAAATAAAGTTTTAAAAAATAAGTTTTTAACCCTTTCCATGCGGCGGACGTCCTCCCTTTGCAGCGGCGATCGGCCAGTATTCCGGCCGATCGCGGCGGCCCCCCAGTGCGGGCTGACATCCTCGATGTCAGCCCAGGCTCCGGGACCCCGGCGGGCACGATAGACGTCATCGCGCCTGCGCGATGACGTCGATTTCAGGCACCCCCCCGCCTTTGGACTTCTCCCCCTCCCCATCCGTGTGGGCCAGTGATTAAAGGCAGGCACCGCTTGGAAGAGCACAGCGGCGGCAGTCTTTAACCCCTAGGGGGCTGGATCGCGATATGGCGCTAACATGCGCCGTATCGCGGTCCCCTCCCGGAGCTGGCCGACATTTTGCATGTCGGCCAAGCTTCCGGGATATCCCCCTAACGACTGGCGTCATCGCGCATAGCGCGATGGCGCCAGTTCCGCAATTAACCCCTTGCTGCCACCTGTGGTGGAGATAGGGGGTTCCAATGAACCCCCTATCTCCCGATCCATGACAGCTAGGGGTTAATGTTTGATATCATTGCAACGGCCAGAGCATGGCCTTGACCATGTACAGTGTAATAAAAAAATTTAAAATAAAAATTTAATTAAAAAAATGAAAAATTAAAAAAAAAAAAAAAGTTTTTTGTTTTTGTTTTGTTTTATTAACCCTTTCGCTGCTGAGGCTTTTCCCGCCTCTGTGCTGAGCTCATTTTTACCGATTTTGCTCATCATGTTTAAATGCGTTTTGAAGGCTTCTTTTAGTATATGACCCAGACATATTATATATCGTTCTTTCCGTCAGACTCGGCAGATTCATAATATGTCATTATTATATGTATACGTCATCACCTGTCTGTATATTATAACAAAAAATGCAATAAAATATGAATTTTCAATAATTTACAACGTGTAAAGTGTTTTTTTTTCACATTTTAAGATGCGAGCAATTGCGGTTATATTTTGTATGGGGTGCGCTTGTTAAATAAATTAGAGATGGGGTCTCGTTACATGTTTTTCTTGGGGAAAATTACGCGATTTTTAACAAACGCACCGCATACAAAAATCATTAGTGCAGCATCATTGTTCACATTATAATTGAAATGGGAACAATATTGCTGCATTAACAAACCAAAAAAAAGAAAAAAAAACTTGTTTATTTTTTTTTATAATTTTTTTTTTACATTTTTTTATTTTGTTTTTTATTTTTATTTTTAAAACTTTTTTTATACTCATGTTTGGTATTGTTGGAACGGCCATGCTCTGGCCGATCCAACAATACCAAACATTAACCCCTAACTGCCATGGATCGAGAGATAGGGGGTTCATTGGAACCCCCTATCTCCACCATTGGTGGCAGTTAGGGGTTAAACATAGAAACATAGAAAAATGTCGGCAGATAAGAACCTTTCGGCCCATCTAGTCTGCCCAATTACATGGATACTTTACCTGGATTTATCTTTTGTTTAGGATAGCCTTGTGCCTATCCCATGCTTGCTTAAATTCAATTACTGTTTTGGCCTCTACCACTTCAACTGGAAGACTGTTCCATGTATCCACCACCCTCTCAGTAAAATAATGCTTTCTGATGTTACTCCAGGACTGAATGCACGATGACGCCAGGCCTCAGGGGGCATTCCCGGAAGCTTGGCCGACATCCAAGATGTCGGCCAGCTCCGGGAAAGGATCACGAACCGGCGCTTTTCGGCGCCGATTCGTGATCCGGCCCCCATGGGGTTAATGCCAGGTACCATTTGGAAAGGCAGGCTGTGCCCTTCCAAACGGTGCCTGGGTTAACCCCCTGCACGCCGCTGATCGGGAGGGAGAGAGGTCCGAAGGAACTCCCCCCCTCCCTTTCAGGCACCTCCTCCGCACATGCGGGGGGGCGCCTGAATTAGGTTTCATCGCGCCCCCGCGATGACACCTAATTACTCCGGCGGCGGTTCCAGGTGCTGGGCTGACATCGAGGATGTCAGCCCGCACCGGGGGGGCCAGCAATCGGCCGGAACCCGGCCGAACGCTGGCCCCAAAGAGAGGACGCTACCTGCGGTTGGACGCGTCCACTACAGCGAAGTGGTTAATGCAGCAATATTGTTCCCATTTCAATTATAATGTGAACAATGATGCTGCATTAACGATTTTTTCTATGGGGGCGTTTGCTAAAAAACACGTAATTCTCCCCAAAAAAAAGTAACGATTCCCCGTTTCTAATTTTTTTAACAAGCGGAACCCAGAGAAAATATAACCGCAAACGCTCGCATGTTAAAATGTGAAAAAAAAACACTTTACACGTTGTAAATTATTGAAAATTCTAATTTTATTGCATTTTATGTTATAATATACAGACAGGACATAACGTATACATATAATAATGATATATTATGAATCTGCGGAGTCTCCTGGAAAGAGACTAATATGTCTGGGTCATATAATAAAATGTGACTTCAAATCGCATTTAAACATGATGAGTGAAACTGGTAAAAATTAGCTCATTACAGAGGTGTGAAAAGGCTCAGCAGCGAAAGGGTTAAAGGAACAGTGATTTTTCCATGAAATAAAGGTTAAGAATAAAAATGAAAAATTCCTTCAAATATCATGCCTAGGAGGTCCCCATAACCTGCCCGTGAAGTGGCGGATTTGTCGGATGTATAGAAACATTTAAAAAGAAAAAAATGACATTTCAAATGACGGTAATGGTTTTCCTTTAATCTATTCATAAACAACTGCTTGGGGCGGCAGCCTGTATGAAAAGAGGAGACGTTTTAGGACACGCAGAAGTGTAGTAATTTTTTGGCTAAATTATGGTGAAACTTATGCAGGCTTTGTATGAAAGTAACAACAGGTGCATTAAAATTGGACCTTTGGTGCCAGCTAGTGCCTTCACACCGTAACCCGTTGAGGTATTGTGGAAGAGTGCAGGGGTGGACTCTGCATTCAAATATTAAAATTTGCCCAATCAGGACTCTGAGCCCTGATTGGCATAGTCTTGCACCTGTCTTGCACCTGACCTGTGGTCAGGTGCAAGGCTGTAGCCAATTACGAGCTTCAGGCCAGTGGAAAAGTGCATTGTGGGGCATTGTGGGCGAACACGCGGTGAACATGCGGAAATGTTCGATGTTCGCCGAACGAGCAATGTCCGATTCAAACTCATGTTCGGATCGAACCGCCAGCCCATCCCTACATAAAAGGTATCACTGCACCACATTACTCTGTGATTATGGAATCTTATTTATATATACTTATTTAGGTTTTTCAGTGGTAGGATTTAGTGGCGGAAATTATTAGTGCCCCCCCAGTTTTGACTGTGGTATCTTATGTGCCCTCCCTATATATTGTTCCTAAAGTCGCCACTGGATGACTGGGTCAGAGCATCTCCGAAACATCATGTTTTGTCAGATGTTCCCGGTAGGCAGTTGTTAATAACTTTCAAAACTGGTGAAAGGAAGGATAACTGGTGAACTGGCATCAGGGTCATGGGCACCCAAGTCTCATTGATGCATGTGGGCATCGAAAACTAGTCCATCTGGTCCAATCACAAGATTGAGCTACTGTAGATAAAATTGCTGAAAAACCTAATGCTGGCCATTGTAGGAAGATGTAAATACACACTTGACAATTACCACCTACATTGAGATTGTTGCAGACCACGTTCCACCTTCATGGCTTACCCTTCCACGTAACCCTGATGGAAGTGGTCTCTTTCGGCAGGATAATGCACCCTGGCACACTTCAAAAAATGTTTATGAACAAATGGGGAGCATGACAAAGATTCAAGGTGTTGCCTTGGCCTCCAAATTACCCAGATCTCAATGTGATTGAATCTATATGGAATGCACTGGAACAGCAAATCTGATCCATGAAGGCCCCACCTAACAACTTAAAGGATCTGCTGCTAATGTCTTGGAGCCAAATACAACAGGACATGCGAGCGCATTGATCACGTCATTGGTGATTGATAGCCGTACTGTGGCAGCCAATGACGTGATCAGCGTGCACACAATGTAAAAGCGATCATAGAAAGTTAAGCCTAGGGACCATCAGCAGTGGGTAATAGGATGGAGGTCCTTTCTCCATGGCCCCAAGGTCCACAAAATCAATAAAAAATCCAATAACCCATGGTATTAAATCAAGTAGATTTATTCCAACACCAGAAAAGAGTGACAAAGTGACTTGACAAAGACCAGTTCTGGTCGAAACATCGTCCTTTATTCTGGTGTTGGAATAAATCCACTTGATTTAATACCACGGGTTATTGGAGTTTTTATTGATTTTGTGCACACAATGTAGATGGGCCGAAGGCTGGCTTCAGCGCCAGCGAGGCGTGCTATAGTGCCGGTGGCAAGGGGTTAAAAGAGAGATTTTGCATTTTATTTTTTAGAATAGATGGGTTTAAATTAGCTTTTAATTTTGACCTCTGGTTATTAGTAATACTATTTTCCTTTTTGATAATTGAAACTTAATAATGTCAAAATGAAGGTCACTCTCTCCAAGAATTATCCTATTCTACATGCATGCTGATAAGTGAATTAATAGATTCCAGATGGGACATAAAGCTAAACTTAATTAATCCAGAGTGCATTAATAAATGACTAGAAAATAATCTGGTTTACATATGCAACAACCTCCTCCTGTCAGCCTTATAAACTGCAGCTTGGGGGGACTTTGGAAAACATATTCATGAATGTCATATAGCTGTGATCTTAGTAGCCATTTACAATTATTTATAATGTGCCAACATAGAGAGAGACAAACGTCACAAGGGAGAGTAGAGGGCAGCTTGGGAAAAGAGCTGAAGGTGAGAGGGATAGGTGTGGGAACAATGAGAGGTGCATTGTATGTGAGTAACAGTATTTTTATTGAAGTCTAGAAAAAACAGAGAACCTGTGTAGAGACTGACAAAGGGTTGAGGTGTGAAAGATATTAGATAATATATTCAAATGGAGTATCCTATAATAATAATAATGATAACAAACATGTGTGTAGAGGCAAATAATGATTTGACCCCCCCCTTCCTAATGAACTCATATAGGGGACTACTCTAGCAGTTGTGAAGGGTTGTTTATGAGATGTGTATTACACAAGAGATCATTTGCCACCACAAGTCAGGCATCAGTTTATTCTTTGTAAATCTATCAATTTGTGACCAAAGTCAAACATGTCAACCTCAAATAGATAACAGCAAATTATGTGAAATCTAACATACTAGCATAATCATAAATATGTATATATGAGATGCTGTGTTCAGAGTGTCCAAGAGAAGAGAGTTACAGGATAAATTGTCTCCAAAGGACAGAATACGTATTTTGAGGTTGGCTGAGGCAATTCCTGGTCTGCAAACAGCTCATTACAGGTATTGTGAAGACTGGAACTATGCATTACTCATGTGAGTTTGAAATGCCCTATTCATGTTATATTTACTTACTTTTTCTTGTTTTCTGTGTCTGTCTCTGTCTCTGTGTCTGTTTCTGTGTCTCTGTGTCTGTTTCTGTGTGTCACATTTTGTTGCTCCAGCCCTGTCCCCCTGCCCTCTGTATTCATGCATACCTGTTGTTCCTATGTGTTTCTGTAGTTGCTTTTCCTGGGTAGCAGCCCAGTAGTTAATTGCTTTGTGTCTGTTTAGCTCACCTGTTGGACTTTGTCCTGATCCCCTCCCTATTTAAAGCAACGGGCCCATATCCCATTGCTCTGTCATTTTGGTTCACTTGCCTGGTTCCTAATGTTGCTGTGTTTAGAGCTCCCTGCTGTTATTCCAGTCCAAGTTTGTATTTCTTGTTCTAGTTTATTTCTTTGGTTTTTCCTTGTCTGTCTGCTGTTTTCTCAGGTATTTTGTGTTCTGGTTCCGGCCATCTCTAAGGTCCGGTCTTTCAGGTCAGGGCCAGGACCATCTTTAACGCAGGGCAAAAGGGGCAGTTGCCCTGGGCCCAGTCATTGTTGAGGGGCCCAAAGCAGCTGCCCCTTGGGCCCACGTAAACCATGGATGACTGCTGCCGCTGCTAGCGGAAAGCATTAACAGCATTTCGCTAGCAGTCCCCTCGACTGGCCATGCCTTCTTACGAGCGCCAGTGATCCTGTGAAGGCTGTGACGCGACCTACTGGCAAGATCTCATGAGAGCGCGTCACAGCCTTCAGAAGCCGGCGGATGTGTGGAGCAGAATGCTGGTGCTCAGACGAACACACAGGTCACATGATGTCTGTGCTGGGCAAGTATAATTCTGGGGGTCTGTGCTGGGTACATATATTTCTGGGGTGCCTGTGCTGGATACATATATTTGTGGGGATCTGTGCTGATACATATTTGTGGGGGGCCTGTGCTGGATATATTTCTGGGAGGCCTGTGCTGGATACATAAATTTCTGGGTGCCTGTGCTGGATACATAAATTTCTGGTTGCCTGTGTGGGATACATATATTTTTGGGGGCCTGTGCTGGATATATTTCTGGGGGGGGGCTGTGCTGGGTACATTTATTTCTGGAGGGGTCTGTGCTGCATACATATATGTGTGGGGTCATGTGCTGATACATATATTTGTGGGGGTCTGTGCTGGATACATATATTTCTAGGGGGGGCCTGTGCTGGGTACATATAATTCTTATTTTTGTATTACTAGACTATATAGCCATTTGTTTTACACTTGAAACATAATAATGTACATTTACACTTTATTACTGAAAGTTAAGATATTAACATGCCTTTTCTCCCAAGAACATGTAACTGTTTATAAATAAATAAAATATATTTCTATTAAGTATTTTACCAGGAAGGATACATTGAGATTGCTCTCATTTTCAAGTATGTCCTGGGTTCAAGAACATTGAAATATGAGAAAGAGCCTAGAAGAGGCAATAATTGGCATGTACGTACGGTTACAGATCAAGCCAAGGACTTGTTTTTGAGCCAGCTCTTTATTTTTACATTATTAAAGCTTTTTGATACAAGTCCATGATGTATGTTGTGGTTTTTTTTTGGGGGGGGAGGTTTTTTGGGATGGTTGGGCGGAAAATTATGCGGTGGGCGGGCTTTCGGGGGGCCCAAGAGAATGTTTGCCCATGGACCAATCAATGTTAAAGACAGGCCTGGTCAGGGCTGCTTTGGTATTTTGCTGTGCAGAGGTCCTTTGCCATATTGTATTCACTCAGTGCTATTCTGTATCTGGTGTCAGCATATTGGGGCTTTCCCAGGAACCAAGGCCTCACCTTGGCGTGTGCCAGGTACCCCCTTTTTGACACTGTGTCTCTGTCTCTGTGTAAGTTCATAAGTGTTTTATTTGAGTTAAAGTGATATGGTGTTTATAAAACATTATTGTTCCATGACATTATATCTATTGTTACTTATTATGCTAAATATTTATATAAACTCTACATTGATTAGTATTCTTAGGTAATTTCACTTGTGTTTCTTTTATTTATAAATATCCTGTGTTTATGTTATGCTTTTTTTATAAGTATACACATTTTAATACAATATAAACTCATATGAGTGTAAACACAGGTCCACCATAGGGGAAGGGGTGAAAACCAAGGAGATGTTCAGGGGGCGATGGCCATGCCCTGTGCAGCTTTTCTAAGTGCCAGAGCCGTAAGGTCCCTTCATGCCACCCAGGAATGGCCCACTAAGATACCAAAAAATTGCTTGGTGGGCACTGCATCTGGTCAGTAAGAACACTCTGACTCATCACTGAGGGGCAATTAGTAGGGACTAGGAATGATCTGAACACCCCCGTGTTCGGTTCGCATTCGAACTCGAACAATTTTGAAAGTTCGAGTTCAAACACGAACCAAACTCAATGCAAGTCAGTTCGATTTTTAGCGTGCCCTGCAAGAGGGCATATATGCAACATATTCGCCATAAAAGGTGTATGGGGGTCCGGGTAGTGCCCTGGGGGACAGGAAACAAGGACAAAAAGTTTAAAAAAATACGTTTTTAAAGGAACAGTGAGTTTTCCATGAAATAAGGGTTAAAAATAAAAATGAAAAATTCCTTCAAATATCGTGCCTAGGAGGTCCCCATAACCTGCCCGTGAAGTGGCGGATTTGTAGGATGTATAGAAACACTTAAAAACCAAAAAATTACGTTTCAAATGACGGTAAACTCTTTTCCTTTAATCTATTCATAAACAACTGCTTGGGGCGGCAGTCTGTATTAAAAGAGGAGACCTTTTAGGACACGCAGAACAAGTTTAGTGATTTTTTTGGCTAAATTATGGTGAAACTTATGCAGGCTTTGGATGAAAGTAACAATAGGTGCTTTAAAATTGGGCCTTTAGTGTCGGCAACAGTAACCCCTCTGTGGTATTGTGGAAGAGTGCAGGGTTGGACCCTGCGGTTCAAAAAATTTAAATGATATAAATCAGTCAGTGCACCCAAATAAGGTGCCTTTCATGGCAGCAAGTGCAATTCCCAAATATTTTGTAGAAATTACTGACCCCCCAAAATACTGGGTGGCATTGAGAACACACGGATTATAACAATTCCCAAATATTTTGTAGAAATTACCAATCCCCCAAAATACTGGATGGCAGTGAGAACACACGGATTAGAACAATTCCCAAATATTTTGCAGAAATTACTGACCCCCCCAAAATACTTGCAGGGTTATCCAAAGAGATTCGAAAAGTCACCGCACGTTCGGTGACTTTTCGTTCTCTTCAATTCGGTTCCTTTTGCCGATTGCATTTCGGTGACCCTGCGGTGTATTCAGCAAACACCACAGGGTCCCCGAATTGCAGGGAAAAGCTGCCGTAAACTCACCGAAAACTAACCGAATGCACGCTGAAAACAAGCAAAAACATCTGGATTAACCTTCGAAGAGGAGCCGAACAGGAGCCGAACAGGAGCCGAATCACACAGAGCCGAAGCAGCTGTGACGTAGAGGAGGCAGTGAATAAATTAGAAAAACCATTTGTATGAATCTGGGAAAAAGAAACGCTGTTTGCAAAGAAACTACTCAGCGAAAATGTCTGAAATTTTCACAGGAGGTCCAGGGAATGATCATAAAGAGGGCTGTTACAAAAAATATAAGTTAACTGAAAAAAAAAAAAAAAAAAAAATCGGACTTTTAATTTTTTTTTAAAAAATTCAGAAAAATGCTTAAAGTATCCTAAAAAATCTATAAATAAAGAGACTTTTTGCTGCAGAATTTTATAATGAACGGTTTATTAGATATTGAATTAAAACGGGAATATTTTTAACATTGAAGCCTATGGGATTCTCCTGAATAAATTTGCCGAATTAAACCACCGAATGGCAGAGCATTAGGGGAACCTTTCACTGCTGGTTTGTGTTCTCTGAATAGCCGAAGCAGTGCTTTTTCATGGGGATTTCACTGCCCTCGAACAGGGACCGAACAGGCACCGTATGTGCAGGCAATTCGCCAGGATTTGGAGAATTGCCTGCTCTCTGGATAGCCGAATGGCCAGGAAAGGTAACCGAACGCTGATTTTCAGCGTTCGGTTACCTTTCTCAAGCAATTCGAATCTCTTTGGATAACCCTGTTGGTGTCAATGAGAACACACAGATTAGAACAATTCCCAGAAATATTGAAGAAATGAGACCCCCCCCCCCAGTAGCTGGTGGCAGACTGGCAGTGAGAACACACACTAACAAGACACACTAACACAAGAACAATCTCCTCTCAAATACGTGCTGAAGCGCTGTGTGAAGCCTTATGTAGTGTGCTTCGGGACTTAGCTCTGTGAGCCCATGATTGGGCAAAATTTGCCCAATCAGGACTCTGTGCCGTGATTGGCATAGTCTTGAACCTGTCTTGCACCTGACCTGTGGTCAGGTGCAAGGCCGTAGCCAATTACAAGCTTCAGGCCAGTGGAAAAAAGTGCATTGTGGTCCATTGTGGTGCATTGTGGGCGAACATGCGGCGAACACACGGAAATGTTCGTAGTTCGCGAACATGTGAACAGGGAATGTTCAAATCGAACTCCGAACTGAACAGCTCATCCCTAGTAGGGACTGCATCGGGTAGAGGTACAGACTGAATGCTCTACCAACAGGGAACAGTCATAATGTCCTTGCTGGACTAGCTCACTCCCTGTGAATTAAGGTAACCGTGTAGAAGGTTCTGTTATAAGATTTTAATAATTTGAAATGAGCGATACGACAAATCTGACTTAAACAAAATTAAAATGCGGAGGAATGTTAGCGGAATTTCCTGTACCTTATACTAGCACTCCCCCTTTTTTCCCCACTGATAATGGCTGTTCCATCAACAGTCACTTAGGGAATTGAGATGAAATAACTAATTAACAACATGTCATGTTTCAGGAGCATCAGATGTCATATTCACAAATGGATTCATGTTCACAATGTAAAGGCAGAAGCCTAAAGTCATCAGTGGGCAACTACATAGCGTTCTATGAAATGAGAAACGAAAGCATCCAATCAGATTTAAAGCAGATACTTTGCATCCTCCAGACATTTGTACAATTTTAATTTGCTCAAGTTTTTATCTGTTCCTGTCGAGATCCCCTCATTTGAAAATATTAGGCCTGGAGTGGAGGATCAAATACATGTATTTTTAATTTGTTATATCCTTTTTTTCCATTTGAGTATAGCAATATGCCTTTTTATACTACAAAATGTTTGATGCATAAAATACTATTTACAGAGAATTTTCTTCCCGGCCTCATTTCCTACGATACATGACAGATGTCTCTCTGACAGAAAGTTAGGCGTTCAAATGAATAGAATGTTATCCCAAGGCTTTTGAAATAAAAAACATGTTATATTTCAAGCTCTTTAAGTATTGTCACAACAAGAACACATTTAAATAGTGTTTGTAAATGTTATAATGTAACGAAGGGGGGGGGGGAGAAAGTCGCCCACTCAGAGCTCTTTGTGTCTGTTCCTCATTTTACTCTAAAAGAACGTCTGCATCTCCTTCCTAACAATAGATAAAAGCAACCTGATAAAGCATACTGTGTTTCATGCCTTTGCCGAACACATTGATCCAACATATTAATTTCCTTTGTTATAAACAAAAATTACACAATGAAATACAGGTATTAAACATAGAAACATAGGTTCTTATCTGCTGACATAGTCTTTCGGCCCATCTAGTCTGCCCAATTATATGGATATGTTCGATGGATTTATCTTTTATTTAGGATAGCCTTATCCCATGCCTCATATGTTAGGGATGTAAAAAGCATGAAACCAATGATGGCTTTTATAAATATCATTTATTAGATCCACCACTGACAAATAGCGAATCTAGGCCAATGTCAACACTTGCTACATATACATAGATGCAGGAAAATGTTGTCGCACCTGAGCCCTGCCGGGGCGGCTGCAACAGCCAGACGTATCCAGCCCAGTAACATGTATAAAACATAACAAGAAAAAAATATGTCATTTGCACTTTCCCCTATAACACCATGGTGAAACAAAACACAATTAGAGGTTTTAGTTTGCTTGAATGGCCATTGAAGTTTTAAGCCCGCCTGCCACGGTAAGGCAGGTATTATCTAATGAAGCCAAAAAGCTGCTCCATGAGCAAACATATACGCTCATGCTGTTTCTCAGTCATGAGACAAGCTGGTGGGTTTTACTTTATACCCTCCCCAGAAAAAAAGACGACCTGGCTGAAAACACGACAAAATGTTTGGACTTGCTTCATAGAAGTGTTGCTGTAGGAGTAAAAGAACACATGATTAATAACGGTGAAAAAAATATGAAACACCTAAATTAGGAAAATAATATGTAGTTTAAAGGTCACTGGTAAGATTACTGAAAATATGCCTCAGCTGTATGCCCAGTAGATAATAGATAATATTTCAGAAATCATAAGTACCATGTAGCAGGTATCTGGGTCGCCCCCACCAAACTGCAGGCAGCCCAAATGAGAAAAAAACCCTCTTTTGTCTGCTAACTAATACTTAATGTTCTCCCTTACTGTTAGGATTACAGCTTCTTTAATGACAAACATCAATAGTTTCACGCTGGTCCGTGGACCAAATAAACAACATTTAGAAATCTTTAGCAAAGGCAAGAGCTGCTTCTTATGCGAAAGGAAAACATAAGAAGCTGATATAAACTGTGGGAATAGATCTAAACCCTAATCTTGTCACACACCACTGGTTTGCCAGCATATCTCTTTTTTTTTTTGTATTCCCAAATTGCCCGGCTCAGTTTTACAACATAATGTTGGGACATACAGGATAATAGAGAGCATGGACGTTGTCATGGTAATTATGGCACTGACTCGACTGTATAAAAGAAAGCAATTAATGTAGTTTCATTTGGAATTTCTAAGAATTAGCGATGTGTCTTTTTTCATTATGAGATGATGTTCTTGTTCTTCAATAAATGGGATCTTTTAATGATTAGATCTTTTCAGACGTGTTACAGGGGAAGATTGCCAGGGGAATCGAAGCAGACACTTTTACTAAGAGATTCACTTTTAGAAATCAATATAAAAAGGGATTGCATTCAGGATCAAGCAGTTTCAGTCACATTGGGACTTTGTGCACATATAGAGGGTTATTTGAAAAGCACCGACATTTCAGTGAAATTTTAGTGCTTTCTTGTTTGCGCACTTTGAGTCCCTGAAGTACGCCAAACGTGGAGCCGCAGACAGCCGACGAACTGATCGTCACCGGACACCGCTGAACTGCAGGGGGAAAAAAAACGGAACTTTGCTATTCTTTAAAAGGTGTTTAATACAATAGAAATGCATAAAAATGTGTGGAAATAATAAGAAAAAAGGTCCTAAACAAATAATAAAAAGGTCTGTTACAGAATTTGTAATAAAAAGCCATTACAAAAAATGGGAATCAAAAATTTGTCCTAAGAAAATACAAAAAAATTCCAAAGTATAAATAAATAAAAAGCCGGTTTGCCGAAAATGGAAATAATAAATGGTTGAATAAAAAAAATAATATCTTTTTAAATTGAATCTTATGGGATTCACCTGTTTAAACCTGTCGAACTGAACCACCGAAAATCAGGGAATTTCCCTGGCACTTCGGTGCAGTTTGGCGTTCTCTGAATAGAATTAACCATTACTCTCTATGGGACAATTTCACTGCTACCGAAGAGCTCCAAATTGCCGCGATCTGCGGCGAACTGCACCATATTTTGCTGGCAATTTGCCTGTATTTCTGAATAGCCAAACTGCTACGAAATTGCACCGTATGGTTAAATTCACTGTTCAGTGGCAAGTTCGGCGCTCTTTGAATAACCCTTTTAATATTATTTATAAGTGAACTCCCAAAATAGTTGTTTAGACACCAAAATGACTTAATTCTGTTAATGAGAAAAGAGGGATAGATGGGTGATAGGATAGAAATATTAGGTTGTGCTCATGAAATCCTTTTATTATTGCCACGGTGCTCTCAATGTTCAATACCCAGGATAGCAATGGTGCAGTCGCCACAACAAATCTAACGAGAAGTAAACACCTCCAGAAATCGATAATATATAACTCTCTACCGTCTCTCTACTCATTTTTCCCTCACCCCTAAATAAACCTATTCTTCGATTTAAACGTCTGACCCTGGGATGTCAAACTCCAAATTTTGATGGCTACTTTTTACAGAAATCTTTGAATCTTGAATTCATTCAGGACATATTGATGCTCTTAAATACTAATGTGTACCAACAAACAGGGTCACATACAGGGATACACATATAGGTCTATTCAAAGAAAAGTGTAACTCAGGAGAATGACTGGAGAAGTGAAAATTCTAGGTCAAACTAGCCAAACCAGAAAAATTCTCCCATTTATCTCATTTTCCAAATCAGCTATTTGGTCTAGATTGTTCTCTTCTCCTGCCAATTCTCCTGGTTTTCACCTCTCTCTGAATAACCCTGATAGAGAAAGAAAGATGTCACACAAAGCCATTCAAAACTAAGGAAAAGGCAATCAGACAAACCAACAATTAGTAGGAAGAAGGATGATCTTTATTTAGTGAACATTTCTGTTGCAACCAAAACATTGCCTAAATAAAGATCCTCCTTCCTTCTAATTTTTGATGTGACTGATTGCCTTTTCCTTATTTTTAAGTTATCGTCATCTTGGCTGCCCGGCAATTGGAGATCCCCATCTATTTCAGTTTGTGTATCCAGTTTTTTTCTCCAGGTGCACGTGTGACGCTACCTCTTCCATAATTACGGACACTGACAGAGAGGCAATGACATATTCAAAGAGATACTGACAACTCCAGTCGGCAGGCAATATCCTGTTATCTGTCTACACGCGCACGGCCAACTCTCACCCCCAAGACTTTTCACGGGCAGCACCAGTCCTGTGGAATGACTTGCCTCGCCCTATCATACTCTCCCCTTATCTTCAGGTCTTCAAGAAATCCCTCAAAACCCATCTCTTCAGATTAGCGTACCACATCACTGATGTAGCTCATCCCCCTGCATAAGATCGACTCGCACTTGATTGAAGTTGCTTCTATGGCCCCACCATTCCCATACCACTGGCACTAATGATCCTGCTATCTTGTAAAATTCCTTAACACCAATCCCTCTATGAAAAGGGATAAAACCGCATGAGAAAGCCCAGCATTCTGGACAAAACATGCAGCAACAGTGCTTTCTTTTCTTTTAAGGATCAGCTTCCAACCTGCAGGCTCCACCTACATCATCACATGGCATGTGGAAAACCATTGGAGTAATCTCAACCACTCGGACCAATGATGCTTGCCCACAACAAATGTGTTGTTTCCCACATTGGGTATTTCTTTTTTTTTTTGCATATTCAAGTTTATTCAAAATAAGGCATATTACAGAAATGCAAGGAAAACATTGCGCGTCACGTTACCAGGCATATAACAAATAGCAAGCCAACAATAAAAGAGGGCCAAAGTCGCCCAGTTCAAAGTAATGATACATATGAAAGTTATAACTTTAAAGAGGGGTGAGACAATAATACAGGGAAGGAGAGCCATAAGGACTCAGGGTATAAACATAAAACAGAGTTCCCAAGGCTGATGACACAATGCAAGAGGTGTAAAGGGTTCATGGGATTCTGCGTATATCTGATAGCCAATAATACCATTTTGCAGAATACTCCGCGTAGCGATCTCGGGCACGAAAAGTGAGTTCATCTACCCCCCGAATGCACTCCATTTCATCAAACCATACCGAAAGTGGGGGGGTGATATCTTGTTTCCAAAATCTGGGGATCGTGAGCCGTGCAGCATGTAACAGACATGGAATGATAGATTTTTTATAGCCTGAGATGCTGCAAGATGTGTGGTGTAACAGATAAAATTCCGGCGTGAATGGAGGAGGAGGCTCCACCAGCTTACACACGTATTCATGTATACGTTCCCAGAATGACTGCACTTTCGGACATGACCACCAGATGTGTAGATGGTCCGCGTGTGGCGCACTGCATCTCCAGCACAGATCTCCACCCCCGCCTGAGAAGTGACTTTATCTGTCCGGTGTGCGGTACCATCTATATAATATTTTATAATTGACTTCCTGTATGGGTATTTCAATCAACTAAGATGAATGTACGTATCTTTCCATTGGACTCTCTGCTGGAACCGTTTGCTTTCACTTATAAAGGAAGTATAAAGGTCCTATTGTCTTGGAGGACTTTGAACCAGGTGTTTGTACAGATGTGTTGGTTGAGAACAATCTGTACTTTAGAATATACAGTGATTTTTAACTTTTAGTTATCTTATGTAAAGGGAGTTTTCCTTTATTATATCACTTTCAAAAGATTTCCACATTCAAATCGGAACTGATCCTCCCTGCTTGATGTTGGAAATTACCCCATATAGGATAACTTTACCATTGATTATTTATGGTACCTGTTTCTGTCTGCATCACATTTTCTAATTTCCATTTAGATTTAGATCACTACAAGTTTTATACTGTTATACAAAGCAAACAAATTTCATTTGCAATGATACAGCATAGCCGCAGCGTCAAGGCTCACGCCATAACCGCCTCCGCCTTTGCCGAAAGGCCCAAACTGGTGCTGCTCTGCCTTGAGACACCGTGACAGCACCTTTCCTGGAATGTCTTGACTGTTTCTGCAAGCGCTGCAACAACTAGGTGCTTCCAATCACTGACTATCCTTCCCTACTTAAAGGTGGAGCTCCCATCCAGCAGTTCTTCTGCATTGCTTAGTGTATGTATTGAGGTATTATGTTGTCCTCCATCGAGCAGATGGCAGCATAGTAAATGTGTGCATTTGTTCTTATGTGTAGTTTGTGTCTCTTGTGTGTATGTCTCTGTGTTTTAGTTTTATGCTGTAATAAATCAGTGAAGTACTCTTCCACATGCTTGTCTGTATCAGTGAGCAGCTATTCATTCTAATACACTAAAGGGGCGACGAAGATGGAACCTCAGTAACAGAACACTGCAGAAAACATACAGAAATCAGCCTGAGTGAGAAAGTTGAACTTTATTCAGACATATACATTTATAAATATCTCCAGCATGGCTTCTCTGGGACACCTGGAGGAGTTTGATCTGATTAATCCATCTTCATGGGACTCATATGCTGACAGGTTAGAATTTTTCTTGGAACCTAACAAGGTGATTGATGCTGCTCAGAAAAGAGCTGTATTACTGAGTGTTATTGGATCTAAGACTTTTGATACTGTTCGCTCACTGATTTTTCCTAAAAAAACAAAAGATTGCACCCACGCCATCTTTAACAGTGCAGCGTTTCCATTTTAACAGACGAAATCAACAACCGGGAGAAAGCATTGCAACGTACATTGCAGAGCTGTGCAGGCTGTCTGAAAATTAGGCTTGTGCATTTTTTTTTTATTTTTTTTTTGTTCGGTTCGATTTTTTTGGATTTTTAAACTTTTCGATTCGGCTCGTTTCGACCGATTTCTGTTTCGATTCGGCTCGACTCGTTTTTTCGTGTACATTTTTTTTTCGGAATATCGACCATTTTTCGTATTTTCGTGTCACTTAGCTCGTTTTTTGTATCGACTTTTCGTGATTTCGGAAATTTTCGTTTTTCGGAATTATACATGTTTTCGGAATATCGACCATTTTTCGTATTTTCGTGTCACTTTGCTCGTTTTTTTGTATCGTCTTTTCGTAAGTTCGGAAATTTTCGTTTTTTCGGAATGTCTGTTCTCCTCGTTTCAAAGCAATAAATTTCGATTTGACACATTTCAAGTCCATTCGAAAATCCCGAAAATATTTTGTTTCGGCTCGGAAAACTTTTCGGATCTGCCATTTTCGGATCTAAAAATTTTCGGAAATTCGGCCGCATCCGAAAACACGAGTCGGGAAGTTTCGTGGAGATTCCGAAAGCCGAAACGCACATCCCTACTGAAAATTGCAATTTCTGTGCCAGTTTTGAATCCTTGCTAAGGGATAGGCTGGTGTGTGGTGTACAAGATGAAGCGCTGCAGAGGAGCCTTCTAGCAAAACAGAACTTAACTTTTACTACAGCACAAGAGGAAGCTCTGGCATATGAGGCTGCATATGT
This sequence comes from Leptobrachium leishanense, assembly GCA_009667805.1. Taxonomy (NCBI): domain Eukaryota; kingdom Metazoa; phylum Chordata; class Amphibia; order Anura; family Megophryidae; genus Leptobrachium; species Leptobrachium leishanense. The sequence continues at coordinate 122,420,354 of CM019069.1, forward strand.
ACATTCAAAAGCAAACAATCCACGTCCAGCAAAGAATACTCAGCTGAAATACATGCAGTGAAGAAGTCAGATGTTAAATCAAAGGACTTTTCATCAACTAATGTTAACACAGCACTATTTAAAGGAACTTGCTATAGTTGTGGCAGAGGACACAGGCAGAATACATGCCGGTTTCGTAATGCAGTTTGCCACGGGTGTAAATGTATGGGTCACATACAGACAGTTTGCCAGAGAAAAGCCATTGGAAAACAATACCAATATAACAATGTGAATACAATACCAACTGCAGCACACTCTGTTAAGACTCCACTTGCTGTTTTGGATGCCAACATATCTACAGGTGTGTACTCAAATGACTTTGTGAATAAAGTGGAAAACTCGTCATCAGGACTGAAAATTTACACTGAGGTTCTGCTGCAAGATGTTCCTTGCAAAATGGAAATAGATACAGGATGTGCATATTCCTTGATTTCAGAAGACACATTTACATTGTTATGGCCTCATAATGGCCCTTTAATAGTTCCTTGCGATGTTCAGTTGGTAGACTACAACAAACAGGTTGTGGATGTTAAAGGTGCTTGCTTTATACCAGTAAAATATGGTGAATTCAGAGGACACTTACGTTTAATAATTACTAAGGGACAAAGAGCAAGTTTGCTGGGCAGAGAGTGGTTTGAACCCCTAGGAATCTCATTAACGGGAGTTCATAATGTATCTACAGCATCTCTACAGAATGTGATTGATGACTTTAGCGCAGTTTTCGAAGAAGAACTTGGCATGTATAAAGGTCCTCCTGTTTCTTTTGTATTGGATTCTAAAGTTCCCCCAATTGGTATGAAACCTCGCAGCATTGCATTAGCTCTCAGACCTAAAATCGATGTTGAGTTTACACGTCTCATGGAACAAGGTATACTTGAACCTGTTACTCACCCTAAGTGGTGTACCCCAATATTTCCAGTATTGAAGCCAAATGGTGATGTCCGAATTTGTGCCGACTACAAATGTACAATTAACAAAGCATTGCAAGAGCATCCTTATCAAATTCCAGCTGTCCATCAAATTCTTACTACTTTGGCAAAAGGAAAGGTATTTGCCAAATTGGATATGGCACAAGCTTACCAGCAGTTACCTGTGGATGAGGAGGCTGCTGACGCACAAATGATCATAACACACGAAGGAGCTTTCCGAGCCAGACGTTTGCAGTTTGGGGTTTCTATTGCTCCCAGCATATTCCAGAAATTCATGGAGGATCTCTTATCTGAACCTCCAGGTGTGGTACCTTATTTTGACGATGTTCTTATTGGAGCAGACTTCATACTGTCTTTGGCTTCACAGCTACAACTTGTATTGAAACGTTTCCTGGATGCTGGTCTAAAACTTAAAAAGAAAAGTGAGTTTTTGGGGTAAGCAGCGTGGATTTCCTTGGCTACAGAATTGATGCACATGGCATTCATCCAACTGATTTTAAAGTTGAAGCTATCCATAGAGCTCCAGTGCCAACAAGCAAACCAGAACGGCAAGCTTCCCTGGGGTTACTTAATTTTTACCATTCTTTCCTGCCTGACAAAGCCACTGTTGCTGAACCTTTGCATCATCTTCTGGATAAAGATGCTCCATGGAAGTGGACTGATGTTTATACTACAGCCTACAATGCTGCAAAACAGCTGTTATCTTCTGACAGTGTACTTGTACACTATGAATTGGAAAAGCCACTCACCCTTACCTGCGATGCATCTCCATATGGTATTGGGGCTGTATTGAGCCACACTGTCAGGCTCGCATCACGAAGGAGCCATGGCACAGCCTCTGTGTTCTGATATATAATCCCAAGCGCTGTGGGTAGGCAGGCACACAGACACTGGAGGCAGTATATGTACAATAAGGCTGTATTAAAGAATGGTTCACAGCAAACAGTCCAGCACAGAACAGACGGTAACATAGAAAATAGGCAAGTGGATGGTGGACCACGTAGTCTCTCTCCAGATCCGCTTGAGGAGAAGCAGGAGCCTTTAGGCAAATGTACCTTGATAGAAGGTTGGTCTCCTTGGAGAGAGCTGGAGGGCTGGAAGCCAATTGAGAGTCTCTGGACCCACTGGATAGTGGGCCACGCAGTGGATCGTCCAGCAAGCAGGAACCAGGTAATGCAGACACAGCAAGGATGCACGGCAGAGCAAAATAAATCAGGAAACATACAAATGACAAGAGGGAGCTCTCAAGACCTCTGAACACAGGAAGGGAAAAACACAAAATGAAAGAGCAAAGGGGAGGAGAGTGTGGTCTGGTTTTATGCAGAATCCTCAGGTTCAGACACAGGAGTTAACCCTTAGGTGGGAAGCAGGTATAGAGAGCTAGCGACCCAGGCTGGCCACAGCAGGTTCTTAGGGCTGAGGCATGACACACACTTTGAGAAATGGTGTGGAGGCTCCTATTACATTTTATTCGCGGACCATGTCTACCACAGAGAGGAATTACGCCCAAATTGACAGGGAAGCTTTAGCTATTGTGTCAGGTGTGAAAAAGTTTCAAAACTATTTGTATGGGCGGAGATTTACCATTATCACAGACCATAAGCCTTTATTGGGTCTGTTCACCAGAGATTCTCCAACACCTCAAATTATTTCCCCACGCATGCTCAGATGGTCCCTTATGCTGAACGCCTACGATTGTGAGTTCCAATATCATCCTGGCAAAGATATCACTCATGCTGATGGGTTAAGCAGGTTACCCTTACCTTCTCCGGACTTCCTTGTTCCTCCTGTGTCTGAGGTTCTCCTATTGGAATCTATTCCGAACCCTCCCTTACATGCAGGTGACATTGCTTGTATGACGGCTAAAGACTCTTTGCTGGCTCGTGTGCTCAACTGGGATTGGAGGGGGTGGCCAAAATCGAAAGTTGAAGAGAAGTTCAGTCCATGGTAGTGCGTCAACATGAATTATCTGCCTATAAAGGTTGTTTATTATGGGAAAACAGAGTGATAATTTCAAATGCAGGACAAGATCAAGTACTGCATGCTCTCCATGAGGGGCATCCTGGAATAGTCCGCATGAAAGCTTTAGCCAGAAGTTATGTTTGGTGGCCTAAAATAGATGAAGTTATTGAGAAGTGGGTAAAGAACTGTGTACCATGTCAATCCACTTGTCATGCTCCATCTAAAGCCACGGTACATCCGTGGGAAGTGACTAGGTCACCTTGGTCACGTTTACATGTCGATTTTGCTGGCCTTTTTCAAGGACAGATGTTTTTCTTAGTCGTTGATTCCTTTTCAAAATGGCTCGAAGTTGTTTCAGTTACATCTGCTACCACAGTCACTGTCATAAGCGTTTAAGGAGTCTGTTTGCTACACATGGGCTGCCTGATACAATTGTGTCTGATAATGGAACACAGTTTACCTCATCCAAATTCAAAACCTTTATGGCAAGTAACCTTATTCTACATGTTACGATTGCACCATTTCACCTGTCATCAAATGGCCAAGCTGAGCGTATGGTGCAGACCACCAAAGACTCATTAAAGAGAATTATTGGAATCATAGACTTGCTAGTCTCCTTCTGCAACAACATGTGACACCATGCTCAAGCACTGGCTGTAGCCCAGCAGAGCTCCTCATGAACTGTCATCTAAAAATTTGTTTAGATCGTTTACATCCTGATCTGACATCTGAGTTACAAGAGAAGCAAGAATTGCAATTCAACAAGGACTCTAATGCTTCTACTGTGAGAGTGTTTGCATCTGACAGTGCTGTCTATGTCAGAAACTATGCTACTGGACCTAAATGGATACCTGCAAAAGTGCATGTGGCTACAGGACCTTTGTCGTACAAGGTACAAATTCCTGATGGCAGAATATTAAGACGGCATATCGATCACATACGGGAGCGGAGTGATGAAATTGTGCCTGTTGCTAGTTCCCGTTCTACTGGGTTTTCTGGGATCCCAGATGTTGATGAACTAGTGGACAATACAAGTGCAAGTTCTCCAGGAGTTGCTATTGTAGAGCCAGTTTCTGATGGTCCATCCGAGAGAGCACAGGAAGTAGGAATTGGTCCAACTGATGGTCCAGTCGAAGCAGCTCCAAACATGGTCCTTGGGTGCACAAGAAGAAATACTCGCCCTCCCAGTTATCTCAAAGACTTCGAGATCTAGGGGGGAGGAGTGTTATGTATTGAGGTATTATGTTGTCCTCCATCCAGCAGATGGCAGCATAGTAAATGTGTGCATTTGTTCTTATGTGTAGCTTGTGTCTCTTGTGTGTATGTCTCTGTGTTTTAGTTTTATGCTGTAATAAATCAGTGAAGTACTCTTCCACATGCTTGTCTGTATCAGTGAGCAGTTATTCATTCTATTACACTAAAGTTAGTGTTCAGCATTCAGCTGAGCAAGAGGCCTGTTTCTCTGTCTCCACTTTGTGTTCCTTGTAATCCTGTTTCCAGTCTCTATTGGCCTGCAGTCCAGACCTCCAACCGTATATATCCTCAGCCTCCTACCTTGCCGTAAACCAGCGTCTCCAGTGCCCCTGCATCCTGGTCTTTTGTCTCCAAGTACCCTGCAAACCTGGTCTCCTGTCTCCAGTGCCCCTGCATCCTAGTCTCCTGTCTCTAAGTGCCCTGCAACTCTGGTCTCCAGCCCTGTCGTGTCTCTACAAGACTTCAGCCAGCCCTTTTTCCTGTCCTGCCTGTCTAGTGTCTCCCGTGAGTCTCCTGCTGTGTTGCCCCAGTGCCTTTGTGCCTTGTTCCTCCCTTCCTCTGTTTCTCCTTCCTGCCATATCCCTCCGGTCAGCCCTATTCCTGCCTTGCCCCTGACTAGTGCTTTAATTTGCCTATTTACCTAATAAGTACCGATTCATAGTCCAACTGCATCTCCAATATGTCACTGCATCACGGGCCCAAACACTACACTCTTCTGGTGTGGCTGCATGTGACACCCAGGTCGTGTTAGCACGATCTCAGGCTGCTGTGTCTGCTAGAACTTGCTGCGTATACACAATTATGATAGTGCAGGGGTTAATCTCCCTAATATTTTAAGAAGATTATGTAGGCTCTGCCTACCTTTTACAGTCTATCTCATGGTTTTACAGGAAGCAGTGGTTGTGTGTCCTTGTAGCTGTAGGTGATTTCATTTCAAAAGGAAACAAAATCATTGAACTGAGTCTTCCATAGACGTTTTTACTTTTCGACATAGCTCTTTATCGTATGAATATATAAATCGATCCTAAGCAAAAATCATATATCAGATGATTTTCTAGCAAGATATTTCACTGTACTTACTTTTTCATAGCTGTGTCAATTTAGATGTAAAATACCTCTGATTGACAAGTGTTTTTTAAAATAGCAAAAAAAGGATACATTTGCAGCAATTTTGGCAGTTCAATGGATTAATGCACGATTAAAAGCTTTTATTTAAGCCATTGTCAAAATGTGTTTGACAGGTTCACTTAAATTATTTATGTGTAAATAAGTAGAAGATTTTATGCCATTATAATGGCTCCATCAAAATGCTTGACATTCAGTAAGACAATACCTTGGTTATGTTAGGGCTAAAGGAGAATAAAGATAGTTTGCGAGTCCAGTAAATCTATAACAAGAGAACGTTCAGGGTTATTCAAAGAGAGCCGAATTGGCTCCGAAATTGCACTGGACAGTGAATTTCCCAAAAAGGGGGCAATTTCGGGGCCATTCGGGTATACAAAAAGCAGGCAGCTCGCCAAATATTGGCGAATTGCCAGCGAAACACGGTGCTGTTCGGCGGCAGTGAACCCCCCATAGAGAAGCAATGGTTAATCTACTCAGAGAATAACAAACGGCACCAAAATGTCAGTGAAATGCCCTGGTGTTCAGTGGTTTAATTTGGCAGGTTTAATCAGTTGAATCTCTTAGGTTTCAGTGTAAAAAAAATTCCAGTTTTTCTTAAATATTTATTAAACCTTTTATTCTTTTAAGCTGCAGCAAAAAGTTTTTTTATCGTTTAAGCGTTTTTCGGTGAAATTTTTTCCCCCTTCTATTATTTTTATTTTAACCCCTTCACTGCAGATGACATGTGGGAGACGTCCTCATGTGTCCCCGTTGTATGTGGAAGATGTCCCCCACATGTCATCACTTTGCAGTTCCCTCCCACCCGATACTCACACTCACGCGTCACACGCGATACTCACACGTCACACTGCGAATTTATACCCCTCCCAGCACACTGACGTCATCACGACGGGCACAGGGATGTCAGTATCATGCGCCCCCTGCCAGAGCAGGGGAAGTGTCGAAGGGGAGGCGGGGTCCTTTGGACCTCTCTATCTCCCCATCGCCGAGGGGTAGAAAGTTAAGAGAGGCACCGCTGGAAAGGTCACAGTCTGACTTTTCCAGTGATGCCTCTCTTTAACCCCTTAGGTGCCAGGCCGCAATCTGGCACCAATCGGCGCTGGATCGCAGCCTATTTCCGGTGATTCATGCCATCTTAGATGTCAGCCCTGCCTCCGGGTCTCCCCTCGACAACTGACATTGTAGCGTATGGTGCAATGACGTCAGTTAATGAGTTAACTCCTAGCTGTTCAGGGGTTTCCATATGTAAATCCTTTGGTGGAGATAGGGGGCTCCTTTCGGCAGCTAGAGCATGGCCTTTCCAATGATAACAAACATAACCAGGTTAAGTGTAACAGAAAAAAATATAAAAACCAATAAAATAATAAAAATAAATAAAAATAAAACCATATTTTTTTTTAATTTATTAATGAAGCACTATTGTTCACTTTTCAATTATAATGTGAACAATAATGTTGCACGAATGAAAAATGACGGGGTTTGTTTTGCTAAAATTCCGTATTTCTATTCCCATTTCTATTTTTTTTAGCAAGTATACCCCATAGAGGAAAGGCTCGGATGATAAAATGTGAAAAAATTACTTTAAACGCTGTAGATGATTAACCCCTTCACTGCTGAGGCATTTCACCACTGTGTGCTGAGCTCATTTTTACCGCTTTCGCTCATCATGTTTAAACGCGATTTGAAGCCACATTTTAATAAATGACCCAGACATATTATATATCGTTCTTTCCGGCAGACTACGCAGATTCATAATATATCATTTTTATATGTATACGTCATGACCTGCCTGTATATTATAACAAAAAATACAATAAAAATTGAATTTTTAATCATCTGCAGTGTGTAAAGTGTTTTTTTTCACATTTTATCACATGAGCGTTTGCGGTTATGTTTTCTATGGGGTGCGCTTGTACAAAAAATTTGAAATGGGGACTTGTTACTTTTTTTGGGGGGAATTACGTGATTTTTAGCAAACGCACCCCATAGAAAAAAATCATTAGTGCAGCATCATTGTTCACATTATAATTGAAATGTGAACAATATTGCTGCATTAATAAAAACAACACACAAAAAAAAAACATGTTTTTTTTTTAATTTATTTATTATTTAAAAAAAATTTTTTTATTATTTTGTTTTAACTTTTTACCTAGTTATGTTGGGTATCATTCGAAAGGCCATGCTCAGGCCTTTCAAATGATACCCTCCATGACCCCCTAGCTGCCACGGTTCTGGAGATATCGGGGTTCACAAGAACCCCCTATCTCCACCAGGGGATTTCCTTGGGAAATCCCAGGCAGCTAGGGGTTCCCCGGCTATCTGACGTATCACGCTATGCGTGATGACGTCAGACAGCGAGGGGAGTCCCGGGGGCGGAGCCGCCATCCAAGATGGCGGCCCCCACCGGAGATAGGCTTCACTTCGGCGCCGCAAGGCGCTGAAGTGCAACCCAGCACTTGAGGGGTTAAAGCCAGGCATCGCTTAAAAGGGGAGACTCTCCCCTTTTAAGCGGTGCCTGGCTTTTACCGCTGCTCCTTCCCGATCGGGAGGGAGAGGGATCCGAACGGATCCCCCCCTCCCTTCCAGGCTATCTCCCGGCATTGCCGGGGGGTCGCCTGGAAATGACGTCATCGCGCATGGCGCGATGACGTCATTTACGCCAGGAGGAGCTTGACTTCAGCGTCTGAGGACGCTGAAGTCAGAACGCCGTGGGACCCCGGACAGAGAGGTGAGTATCTCCGCCGGGGGTCCCGCACAGCTGATGACGTGTGGGGCACGTCCTCAGCATGCAACGTGCATCAATGAGGACGTGTCCCACACGTCTTCAGCAGTGAAAGGGTTAAAATGGAAATTAATTTTTTTTTACATTTTTTGTCACAGCATTCTGGTAGGACATGACGTATACATATAATAATGATATATAATTATGGGGCGTGTCTGACTGCCATGAGGAGTAGCCGCGAGTGAGAGGAGCTCCGGAGACACGCTGCACTAATCCACCTAAAGCGGCAGTTTAAAGTGGCGGATCCCCGCGATTTCGGGTGAGCGTTGAGTCGGAAGAGTGGGGGAACAGTCCATGGCTCCAGCGAAGGGCACCCGAAGCCAGGATGGACTGGGATCGGTCCGAAAAGTAAAGGCCCTAAATTTCCAAGATGGCGGCTCCCGAGATGCGCACTCACCCAGCTCTGTGGACGGCTCCGAGGAAGGTATGATACCGCTTCCCCCTGAGCACGCTCCAGCCTCAGAAACTCAGATTAGAGCACTACTGGGGGGAATTAAGAGATACCCTGCAAAACGACTTTAAAAATATAGTGGCTGAACTGCATAAAGATTTAAGGGACCTGGGAGACCGAACAGATCAGTTAGAGGCCAAAACCGATGATCTTTGCTTGCACACAATGAACTTGTTGACGCTTTTAAAGAACATAAAGCATCCCATGAATCACAAGGAGCTAAACTGGCTGATTTAGAGGACCGCTCTAGGAGAAATAATATAAGGATCAGAGGGGTCCCAGAGTCTGTAAAAACGGAAGGCCTGCGTGACTATGTTCAGCATCTCTTTCAAACTTTACTTCCTGAGGCCTCTGAACTCGACCTCCAACTGGATAGAGCCCATAGGGTCCCCAAGCCTAAACATCTGACTTCCTCCGCATCTCGTGATATCTTGGTGAGAGTGCATTTTTTTAAGGTGAAGGAGAATTTGTTGTCGGAAGCCCGTAAGCATGGGTCCCTTCCTGAGCCGTTCTCAGAGGTTCTTTTTTATCCAGACTTATCCGCAGCCACGATGGCTAAGCGACGCGAATTTGGCTTGGTCACAAAGACGTTAAAGAACCATGATATTCAATACCGCTGGGGATATCCAACCAAACTACTAGTGTACATGTTCTACCGGACCCCCTGACAGGCCTTCGTACCCTAAAGGAGTGGGCACTACTGGAGGAATTCACCCCCCAAAGACAGAACCCACCATCACCGTCTAAAGTAACCCCCGAGTGGCACAGGGTTAACACCGTCAAATGAGAAGCGGTTACGGAGCTCGTTATGCTGAGATGACCCCCAACTGGAGTTGATACCGGTGACCTGAAATTTAATGGATGATTAATATTGAGGTGGAGATGGCATCTTTCCGAGGACTCTAGGCTATGTCCTTGGTCATGGCGCGACCACCCCTCCTCCCCCCGTGGCTATGGCGCGAGCTGTTAGGTGAACTCAGCTCTAGGAGGCAGAATTTGGTGTACATGGATGGAGTGTCTATCGCTCCCAGTTTTTTTCTTCTTGTTTGCTCCTTTTTTCTTCTTTTCTTTTCCTGGAGCTCAATCTCTCTTTTTTTTCTTTTTTTCTTGTTGGGCTGACCTTGCCCAGTTGGCGGTAATCGAGATAAAGATGCCTCAAACCCGAGAGGCGCGACTTTTGTGACTATCCTGTATGAGGTTGCTTTCACTGAATGACTGTTAAGGGACTGAACATCCCACACAAAAGACACTCGTTGTACGCAGACCTCAAGTCAGCCTCACCGGACATTGTTTGCTTACAGGAGACCCACTTCAAGAGCCAAGCACATCCATGATTATACCTACCGCAATACTCCACCCAACTGCATGCCAAGTCGCCGACGAAATCCAGAGGTGTATCAATCCTTATTTACAAGAGAGTAGCGTTTCAACTCATCCACAAGGTGGTGGACCCTAATGGTAGATTCCTTCTACTGGTTTGTTCTCTGAATCACACAGTGTACACCATTGCAAATATATATTGCCAGAATGACTCACAGCGACCGTTCCTGGGAAAGGTCTTGAACTGATTGAAAAGTATCTCCTCGGGCAGGCAAATCGTTTGTGGGGACCTTAATCTTTCCCTGGGCAGATCTCCAAAGATACCTAAAAGACTGAGATCTGAGAGGCAGCAGAACGCTGCATTGCTGGCAGGACACCATCTTTGCGACGCGTGTAGACTACTTCATCCGTGCGAAGTAGATCACCCTTTTTTTTCCATGGCACATAGTGTATATTCCAGAATCGACTACAGGCTGGTGAAAGGTGAAATGTTGAGTCAAATACGGGACTGCGTAATTGGTGCCATATCATGGTCGGACCATGGACCTGTTACTTTATGCTTATCTGATTGCTATGAGTCCTGTGGTAAAGCCCCATGGCAGCTAAACAAATCTTTGCTAGCTAATGTGGAGGTGAGGGAGGAGATACGCCTCACCTTAAATAATTATTTTAAAGAAAATGTTTTGCCAGAAGTATCAGTGGGGACGATCTGGCAAGCCCATAAAGCAGTGATAAGAGGTATTTTGATTAAATGGGGGGCTAGGATCAAAAGGCAATACACGGAACAGAGAATATCGCTATTGAGAGACATAGATAAGGCGGACACTGACCACAAAAGATTGCAGACTAGAGATTACCTGGCCAAGGTAACAGAATTGCGCAAAAAGCTTATTGACATGGACAAACTGGACTACTCTTGGGCCCTTAGACGACTGAAGGCTAAATGCTATACAGTATATATATAGTAATAAAGCGAGTAAAATGTTGGCTAGTAAATTGAGAGCTAGGGCCAGCCAATCCCGCATCCCACAAATGTTAGATGCGAAGGGCAATCTTCACTTCCAACCGAGGCGCATTGCAGAATGCTTCGCAGACTATTATACGGCTTTGTACAATCTGGGTTGCGACGTAGACACACATTCCCCGAAACTGACTGATATAGTACCTTACTTACAGAATATCCACCTCCCTATGATAACTGAAGAATTAAGCACAAGTTTATCAAACCCGATCACTCTTATGGAACTACAAACGGTTATGAGATCACTTCCAGAGGGGAAAGCTCCGGGTCCCGATGGTTTCACCGCTAAATATTATAAAAGCTTTGCGGATGTTCTGAACCCTCACTTGCTCCCCTTTTACAATGATATATTTACTAATGGCCATCCCCCCCAAGAGAGTGGCTTAATGCCCATATCATAACAATACCCAAGACTAATTCTTCATCCCAGCTTTGCTCCCAATATAGGCCAATATCACTATTGAATGTAGATACGAAATTGTATGCCAAAATACTAGCGAATAGACTGTCAGAGGTTTTGCCGCGTCTAATTGCAGATGACCAGGTGGGGTTCATTAAGGGCAGACAAGGTCCAGATAATACATTGAAAACTTTATCCCTCCCTAATAGACCAAGTTACTGCTCACTGACAACCGATGCTACTGTTATCCTTAGACGCCGAGAAGACATTTGACCGGGTAAACTGGCTATTCCTTCGCCACGTTCTCCTCAAATTTAATATCCCCACCCCATTTATCACGGCCATTTTCTCGCTATATGCTCATCCCCAAGCTAAAATTTTACAAGCCGGCTTCGCTTCTAGAGACATCATCATCTCTAACGGGATGAGACAGGGCTGCCCCCTCTCGCCCTTACTTCATGCCTTGGTACTGGAGCCCTTCGCACAAGCCATCCGCCAGTCTGCTGAAATTCGAGGAGTGGATGTAGGCCCCACTCAGTGCAAATAGAGTCTCTTTGCGGATGATATCCTACTAATGCTTACGGATCCTGCCAAATCCCTCCCGGCCCTACATTCAGTTTTGGAGGAATATAGTAGAGCATCTTTTCATAAAATAAATATTAAGAAATCACAAGCATTACCGTACATGATCCCGAGAGTCTTACAACCCCTACGTGCTTGCTTCCCATATGAGTCGAGATCTTCTCACCTTAAATATTTAGGAGTCCAGATATCCTTTTCAAATGCACTGTCGCCTATTTACGCAAGACGGACTAAGTGGTTTCCCCCAACTGATTGTTAAATACTCGCTCCCATCCACCCTCTGGTTCTCGTATAAACGAATTCAGTCCTACCTCAAGACTTGGGGCTTAGGGGGGAAACTATCAACATTAACACCTCTTGCTCCCAAACTACAGACAGGAAAGGTGTGATTTCATTATGCTATAATAGTTTACTGCTAGCCCCCTCTATTAAACATTGGGGGTTCCAGTCAGCGTGGGAAAGAGATTTGGGAAGAGATGTACCTGTTGAAACTTGGGTGAAAAGCTTTGAAGACGATAATGGGAAATTTAGATGCGCATCACTGGGTGAGGCACGAAAAAAACTATATATATAGATGGTACTTAATGCCCGATAGAGAAAGTCACATCAAGAAGGGTACAACATCAAATTGTTGGAGATGTGGAGGGACAGGAGGGTCTTACTTCCATATATGTGGTCGTGCCCCAAGATAGAGGCCTGGTGGAGAGAAGTGGCACAACTGAGTTCTAGTATCATCGGCAGCACCATTGCCACCAGGCAATTGCCATGTCATTAATATAAAATAAATATTTCAATTAATTACAGTTACAAGTGTAGCGCTCACTCCCGGAGGAGCCGCTGAATTTGAACCTCGGGTCAGTCTCCCCGCTCTAGGGAATAAATATACTCCAGCACCGTCGTGGATTTTATAAATTATATAGTTTACTGAATAAACTGGCATATAATGAGTAACACGGTATATGTATATATATTTACAGTACTTCGTAATGCGGGAAACGCGCAGCGGAAAAGAAATACAATACTTCGTAATGCGAGAAACGCGCAGCGGAAAAGGAAAAAAGTATTTATAACCCCCTTACTGGTTGGAGTGTGAGTCCCGTACAGGTTATGTCCCAAGGAATGTATGTGTATGTGTGTATTGGTACCCGGGTACAATATTCAACTGGCCAGTGAATTATTTATGAGGTATCTTCGACTAGTCACGTTGGGGCCCTGTGGGTTTTGAACAAACTGCAGCGTGCTTTAGTATTTTACAGCGGCCTGGAAGGCCTCTCACCCATCCGCCAGATACTCTGTGCTCCGCTCGACCCAGGACGTCTCTCCGCTCGATTTTGACTGGGATTCTCTGTCACCGGATCCGCTGTCTTGCTTGTCTGTATCTGCCACAAGATGTCCAGCTCACCGCCTGCACTCCCTGTTAGATCGTCTGCGGTTCTCCTAACTCGGGGTCCTTCAGCTTACTCTGTATCAGCGTGGGTTACTAGCGGTGGATCACTGGGTCTTCGTGTAATAAGGAGGGAAAAACCCAATCTCCAGCTCTGCTAGGCCGCACCTGCGCTCTGGCCTGGTCGTGATCACTCTCTGTTACACTTGCGTCTTGCTCCTCTCACTCCTCTGCGCGCTCTGCCAGCTCTTTCCACGAGGCTGCGGATCTCAGTGTCTCTCTCCCACCCACTTCCTGTTCCCGCCCGCAAAGCATGCAGGAAAATGTAGTCCCAATGTTCAGTGTCTTACATCGCGCTTGTCTCCCTCCGGTGGCCAAAAACAAGTACTACAATGACAGGGGATTTAAAACCAGCGCTACACAAGCATTTATAAAGCGCCAGCAAGTTCCATAGCGCTGTACTATGGGAGAGGCAGAACATATAGTCAGGTCCAGAAATATTGGGACATTGACACAATTCTAACATCTTTGGCTCTATACACCACCACAATGGAGTTGGAATGAAACAAACACAATGTGCTTTAACTGCAGACTGTCAGCTTTAATTTGAGGGTATGTACATCCAACTCAGGTGAACGGTGTAGGACTTACAGCAGTTTGCAGATGTGCCTCCCACTTGTTAAGGGACCAAAGGTAATGGGACAGAATAATAATCATAAATCAAACTTTCCCTTCTTAATACTTGGTTGCAAATCCTTTGCAGTCAATCACAGCCTGAAGTCTGGAACGCATAGACATCACCAGATGCTGGGTTTCATCCCTGGTGATGCTCTGCCAGGCCTCTACTGCAACTGTCTTCAGTTCCTGCTTGTTCTTGGGGCATTTTCCCTTCAGTTTTGTCTTCAGCAAGTTAAATGCATGTTCAATGAGATTCTGGTCAGGTGATTGACTTGGCCATTGCATAACATTCCACTTCTGTCCCTTCAAAAACTCTTTGGTTGCTTTTGCAGTATGCTTTGGGTCATTGTCCATCTGCACTATGAAGCGCCGTCCAATGAGTTCTGCAGCATTTGGCTGAATGTGAGCAGATAATATTGCCCGAAACACTTCAGAATTCATCCTGCTGCTTTTGTCAGCAGTCACATCATCAATAAATACAAGAGAACCAGTTCCATTGGCAGCCATACATGCCCATGCCATGACACTACAACCACCATGCTTCACTGATGAGGTGATATGATTAGGATCATGAGCAGTTCCTTTCCTTCTCCATACTCTTCTCTGGTACAAGATGATCTTGCTCTCATCTGTCCATAGGATCTTGTTCCAAAAATTGTGAAGGCTTTGTTAGGTGTTGTTTGGCAAACTCTAATCTGGCCTTCCTGTTTTTGAGGCTCACCAATGGTTTACATCTTGTGGTGAACTCTCTGTATTCACTCTGTGAAGTCTTTTCTTGATTGTTGACTTTGACACACAAACACCTACCTCCTGGAGAGTGTTCTTGATCTGGCCAACTGTTTTGAAGGGTGTTTTCTTCACCAAGGAAACAATTCTTCGGTCATCTACCACAGTTGTTTTCTGTGGTCTCCCAGGTCTTTTGGTGTTGCTGAGCTCACCGGTGCGTTCCTTCTTTTTGAGAATGTTCCAAACAGTAGTTTTGGTCACGCCTAATGTTCTTGCTATCTCTCTGATGGGTTTGTTTTATTTCTTCAGCCTAATGATGGCTTGCTTCATTGATAGTGACAGCTCTTTGGATCTCATCTTGAGAGTTGCCAGCAACAGATTCCAAATGCAAATAGCACACTTGAAATGAACTCTGGGCCTTTTAGCTGCACATTGTAATTGGGGTAATGAGGGAATATCACACACCTGGCCATGGAACAGCTGAGAAGCCAATTGTCCCATTACCTTTGGTCCCTTAACAAGTAGGAGGCACATCTGCAAACCTCTGTATGTCCTGCACCGTTCACCTGAGTTGGATGTACATACCCTCAAATTAAAGCTGACAGTCTGCAGTTAAAGCACATTGTGTTTGTTTCATTCCAACTCCATTGTGGTGGTGTATAGAGTCAAAGATGTTAGAATTGTGTCGATGTCCTAATATTTCTGGACCGGACTGTATATACTGTAGGTACACAAAACACACAGAACAGGAGAGAGGACCCTGCTCCAGAGCTTAATGCAGCCATGCCATTTATTTATAATGATTACATTTCTTCTCCCCATATATATAATTAATAACCCCCCATATATAATACTCCCAAAGTCCCCCCATACATTTATAATCCCCAGGTCCCTCATGTATAAATTAATAACCCCCAGGTTCCTTCCATGTATTTATAATCCCAAGGCCCCCCATGTATTACTTAATCGCCAGGTCCCCCCGTATTAATAATCCCCAGGCCCCATGTATAAATTAATAATCCCCAGGCCCCCATGTATAAAATTAATAATCCCCAGGCCCCCATGTATAAATTAATAATCCCCATGCCCCCATGTATAAATTAATAACCCCCAGGTCCCCCATGTAATAATTAATAATCCCCAGGCCCCCACATATTAAATAATAATGCCCAGGTC
Organism: Leptobrachium leishanense; assembly: GCA_009667805.1. Lineage (NCBI taxonomy): Eukaryota > Metazoa > Chordata > Amphibia > Anura > Megophryidae > Leptobrachium > Leptobrachium leishanense. The sequence continues at coordinate 122,436,183 of CM019069.1, forward strand.
CCCATGTATTAATAATCCCAAGGTCCCCCATGTATTACTTAATAATCCCAAGGTACCTCCATATTAATTAATAATCCCCAGGTCCCCCATGTAATAATTAATAATCCCCATGCCCCCACATATTAAATAATAATGCCCAGGTCCCCATGTATTAATAATCCCAAGGTCCCCCATGTATTACTTAATAATCCCAAGGTACCTCCATATTAATTAATAATCCCCAGGTCCCCCATGTATAAATTAATAATCCCCAGGCCCCCATGTATAAATTAATAATCCCCAGGCCCCCCCATGCTCCATGTATTAATTAATAATCCCCAGGTACCCCATATTAATTAATAATCCCCAGCCCCCCCATGTTTAGATTTATAATCCCCAAGTACCTTGTTTCCATCACAATGTGGTGCAGCGTGCACTGTTTCTCAATGCTGCCGTCCCATCCCTACAGAAGCTCATTTCGAGAGGGGTCTGGCTGCAGACCGGAGCTCCACAGGAAGTGCAGAGTGGAGCTCCACAGGAAACATGTGACCTCCACTCACCATGTGACCACCCCCTTGAACGACGGAGCCCAGGCAATCCCCATGATCCTATGGATGTAGGAACATTTGCCTGTAGTACTGTCATCGCGATTTGCATTATTTTGGAAGTTGGGCTGACTACTAGCAGGCAAGGCCCTCGGCCGAGGTCCGATTTGCCCAGCTGGTCAGTCCACCCCTGCATACAGGGTTATTCAAAGAGAGCCGATCTGGCCCCGAAATGTAACCGGACACTGAAATTCAGCATACGGTTTGCCAAATGTTGGCGAATTGCCTGCACATACGGTGCCTGTTCGAGGACAGTGAAATTCCCCCTAGAGAAGCAATGCTTCGTCTATTCAGAGACACTGAACAGCAGGTAAAAAGTTGCCAAAGTACCCTGATGTACGGTGGTTTCATTCGACAGGTTTAGTCAGGAGAATCCCATAGGCTTCAATGTTAAAAATATTCCAGTTTTAGTTCAATATCTAATAAACCGTTTATTATTTTATTCTGTAGTAAAAAGTCTCTTTATTTTTAGATTTTATTTTTTTTAATCTTTTAGGCATTTTCTGGGATTTTTTCGGCAAACTTTTTTCTGTTTTTTTTTTTTACATCAATTTTTTTTTCTGTAACAGACCTTTTTATTATCATTCATTGGATCTTTTATGTAAAATCCAGACATTTTCATTCTGTAGTTTTTTTGCAAATTTTCAATTTGTTTAAATTTTCAAACTTTCAAGCGTACAGTTTTTTTTTATCACCTCATTCGTCTGCTTGTCGACTTTTTCCGGCGACTGCTCTGTGCTGTGATCGGCGGCTAGTCGGGTTTCTCCGGTGTGGTTAATGCAGCTGTTTCTCTGGGTTTCGGGAGTGTTCGGCAGGTTTGCGGTGAGTGTTCCTTGTGTTTGTGTCGAGTTTTTCCTGCACTACTGCTATCCCTAGCGTGACTCAAAATACTGACTCAAAATACTGGCCAGGTCAGGCCCCAACGTTCCAGGTGACAGACTCCAGTGAAGCGTAGGAAACCACCTCAAAGACCTTCTGATTCTCCACTCAACCAGCTGCCCAATACTCCATCCTCCTGTGGCTGAGTATGCAGAAAGTATCTCTGTTCGCACTTTTTATTTTCCTGCCCTCAGTACTTCACCCTCATTTTTTGTCTTTACGTGATTTTTTCACATTTGTTCGCCTGTCCGGCTCGAACTCTGAACTATTTTGCGTTTATTGAGCATGTCTCCGCCTCCCGCACCCCCGCCAGCAGCGGTGACCGTTATAATGTTTTCTGTGTATCCTCTTCCGGGTCCTAGTCTTGCGACAGAGGTCCGGTCGAGGGGTCAGTTTCTGCCAGAGTTGCAATTCCCCGCGGGGCCTGGATACCCCCCACGGAGGAATTCTCACTGCCTCCGTGTATATAAGTTAATTACTTTGTTATTGATTGATTTTTTCTTATTTGCATTGCTTTTTTCCCCTCTCCCTCCAGACGCACTCAGGTTTCCTTCTCCAGATTGGTACTCATGGCTGGTCTTTCCCTTAGTTCATCAATGGCGACGATTCGATTAATCACACTTAATGCACGGGGGCTGAACACCCCCGTGAAACGTCGGATGGCCCTGGCTGATGCCCGTAGCCAGGGAGGGGACATCGTCTTTGTGCAAGAGACGCACTTTCGAGCAGACTCCGCACCGACCCTGTCGTCACTGCATTATCCCTCTAGTTACGTGAGTAACTATACGGCTTCAAAATCTCGAGGGGTAGCCATATTACTAGCTCGTCATGTCCCATTTGTATATGATTCTCATGTCACTGACCCGGGGGGTAGGTTTTTGTTTCTTAAAGAGACTCTAGGCCACTCCAGCTGCACCCTGGTTAACATTTATCTCCCCAATCGTAAACAATGCCAGACACTTCGTTCTATCCTCACCAAATTGTCCCGCTACAGTGAAGGCATCGTAATCTGTGGTGGTGACTTCAACGTCCATCTGGACGCCCCTGGGGAAGGCAATCCCGCTCCCTGTAAACCCGACCCCTCCTTGCGGCGGCGGTTTCTCCAACTGCTACACGGCCAGCAGCTGGTAGATGGCTGGAGGGTACTCCACCCAGCCGGGAGGGACTTTACATTTTTCTCCTCCGCAGCGTGCTCATATTCCCGACTGGATACTTTTTTGATTTCACATCATGGTCTGCACTTATTACAGTCTGCCACTATTAAGCCCATCACATGGTCCGACCATGCCCCAGTGCACTTAGTGCTCTCCTTCCCTACAGTCCCGGTACGTGATAGGACTTGGCGACTAAATGAGACCCTTCTCAAAGATGCAGCGAATAGGACTGACATTGAGACGGCTGTTTCTGACTATTTCAGGGATAACCTAACTCCGGACGTTTCCCTGCCCATGGTATGGGAAGCCCATAAATGTGTTCTGAGGGGCAAATTCATCCAAATTGGGGCCCGGTTGAAGAGACTTCGGACTGGACAGATCAAGGACCTCCTACGTACCATTCACACTCTTGAGACATCGCATAAAATACACGGGTCATTGGACACGTTTAAAGAACTGACACTTCAGCGGGCGGCTCTTAATGACCTACTCACACGTAATACCCTGCGTTCCCTACAAATCTCTAAGCTCAAATACTACACCCAGGGAGACCGTTGTGGTCGTTTATTGGCTAACGCAGTCCGTCAACGACACATGGCTACATATATCCCTAAAATACGTCATACAGATGGGTCGATGGCTCACTCGTCCCCAGATATCTCCGCAGCTTTCCTTTCCTACTATAAATCCCTATACAATTTGAAAGACACACCCCCCTCCCATAGAGGTAATTGACAAATACTTACGTGAATCATATGACTCCACTATCTCTAGGGAGGCATGGGAAGCACTGGATACTCCCTTCACCATGGAGGAACTTGCCTTGGCAGTTAAATCAATGAAATCGGGCAAGAGCCCGGGCCCAGACGGGTTTACGATGGGTTATTATAAGACCTTTCTCCCATCCTTAGGCCCTCACTTTCTGCAAGCCTTTAACTCTCTGGATGAACACTCTACTATCCCCCAATCGGCCCTCCTCACCACGATCACTCTCATACCTAAACCTGATAAAGACCATACTTTATACTCTTCGGAGTTCTAGGGCATATGGGCTTTGGCTCTAAATGGATAGCGTGGATACACGCGCTATATTCCTCCCCTACGGCGCGGATTAGAATTAATGGTACACATTCGACCCCCTTCGGCATTAGGAACGGGACCAGACAAGGATGTCCTTTGTCCCCCCTGCTATTTGTCCTTGCTCTGGAGCCCTTTATGCAAAGAGTTAGGGATAATGACAATATTCAAGGGTTCCGTCTCCCATTTCACCATTATAAAGTGTCGGCATATGCGGATGATGTCCTCTTCACTTTCACCAATCCCCTAAAATCCCTTCCACATGTACTAAAAGAATTACGAACCTTCCAGACACTATCCAACTTTCTGATTAATGACACAAAATGTGAGGCCATGGGGGTCGGGGTGACTCCGGACCTATACCAGGCCCTGACGGTCATATGCCCCTTCCAATGGACGAGGAATTCTCTACGTTATCTGGGTACTACTCTCACTCGTTGTCCCGGGGACCTGTTTACAGCTAATTATTCGCCACTCCTGAACACCACATTACGTGAGCTTCGTAAATGGCATAAGCCGCATATTTCGTGGCTCGGCCGCATTAACTATCTGAAAATGACCGTTCTACCGAAGTTTTTATATGTGTTTCAGGCGGTTCCGGTTAAAATCCCTCGGGTTTATTTTCAAGAGCTGAAATCTGGCTTTCTGAAATTCATATGGGGTGCTACATGCCCTCGGATATCTTATAAAGACATGACTCGCCCCAGGGATAAGGGAGGTTTGGGACTACCCCATTTGGAATCCTACTACCACGCGGCCCTACTGGCGCGGATTTGTGACTGGTCGGTATCTCCTCCTATTAAGTTGTGGGTGGCATTGGAGCAATTTGCCTTCCAGGTACCGATTGCATCTGTGCCATGGCAGCTAGCTTCCATCCGCTCTCTGATGACGTCCCCGGATCTCCCCACAGCTCCACAGCTTCTCCGGCTGTGGAGGGAAGTTCGTTCTCGACCTGACCTCTCCCCAGATGTCTCCCCCCTGTACCCTGTGTCGCATAACCCTGACTTCCCTCCGGGCAGGCAGCGGTCTTTTTTGGATATAGACCCGGACGGGCCATACCTACAAATTGCACGTTGTTATGCGGAACAGGAACTGTCTTCGTTGTCTTTATTAGCCCCAAGAAGCACCTACACCCCCCTTGAATGTTTTAAATATAACCAGTTGTCATGGAACTGACGTAGAGCTCCCCGCGTCAAACCCCAAGACTTTTATTTCCATGGCGAAAACCCCAAAAGACATAGACGCTGCTTTGGGGAAGACCTTATGCTCAGTTATATTGTGTGGTTTTAAATGTATTGTCAATTGCTCATTTTTAGTTTTAAATAGACTTATATTTCTTTAGTTAAATGTGGTTTTTAAAAACACTACCCGCCACTAGAGTCAAATGCTTTCCGTATAGAATGTACAATAGGTTTGAGTGACTTGTGGATTATGCAAAAGTGCTTTCTCTTTGTTTATCGGTTATCTGTTTACCCGTTCTGAAAGGCTGGGAGTCACATTGTCTCAGCCACCCACTATCTGATTCCCTTTACAATGGGTTATGTAAATCATTGTATGTGGTCACTGTGAGGTCAAGACTGCATTTGCATACAACCAGTGGACCCAAGTGAAGACTGCAGGCTTCTTTCAGGTCCTCTCAATGGTCTTGGAACCAACCAACCAGAACCTGGGCTAGCCACTGTGCAGAATTCACTCCAGGGGTCTGGGGGCGGGCATGGGAGAGAACAATGGGACTGTACCATATAAAAGGGTACCCTCGTCCCAACCCAGGGTATCCTCATATGTGACTAAATGGCATAACGAACTCCCTGAACCCATCTCGGTGGTGGGTAGCAGACTCAGTAAACAGCGGTAACAAGACAAGAGTACGGTGGTAGGGATGAGCTGTTCGGTTCGATCAGTTCGGAGTTCGATTCGAACAATCGGCAGTGTTTTGGCGTGTTCGGCTCGAGTTCAAAAAGAAAAATTTGAAAGAAGTATAAAAAATACAAAAAAATCTAGAAATAAAGAGACTCTTTACTGCAGAATATTATAAGCAACGGTTTATTAGATATTGAATTCAAAACTAATGTCTAGGTGCAAAGAGTCTCACCTCTAAATGACCTGTGCTCTCAAACTATGTAAACAACAGGTGTTTAATTAGTGTTTGGAAATAACATGTGCTTCTAATTAGTCCAGTCTCATGAATTTGATACATTGTATGCAGACTGGGAGTGCTAGGTGTCGTGTGTGGGTCTGTGATGGCGATGTTTCCATACATCCTACAAATCCGCCACTTCACGGGCAGGTTATGGGGACCTCCTAGGCACAATATTTGAAGGAATTTTTCGTTTTTATTTTTAACCCTTATTTTATGGAAAACTCACTGTTCCTTTAACCCTTTCACTGCTGTGCTGTGTGCTGAGCTAATTTTTACGGCTTTCGCTAATCATGTTTAAATGCGTTTTGAAGCCACATTTTATTATACGACCCAGACATATTATATATCGTTCTTTCCAGCAGACTCGGCAGATTCATAATATATCATTTTTATATGTATACGTCATGTCCTGCCTGTATATTATAACAAAAAATGCAATAAAACTTGAATTTTTAATCATCTACAGCGTGTAAAGTGTTTTTTTTCACCTTTAATCACATGAACATTTGCGGTTATATTTTCTATGGGGTGCGCTTGTACAAAAATTAGAAATGGGGACTTATTAAATTTTTTGGGGGAGAATTATGTGATTTTTAGCAAACGCACACCATAGAAAAAATCATTAGTGCAGCATCATTGTTCACATTATAATTGAAATGTGAACAATATTGCTGCATTAATAAAAATAACACACAAAAAAATACATGTTTTTTTCTTTTTTTACTTTATACCTGGTCATGTTGTGTATCATTCGAAAGGCCATGCTCAGGCCTTTTCGATTGACACCCTCCATGACCCCCTAGCTGCCACGGTTCTGGAGATATCGGGGTTCAAATGAACCACCTATCTCCACCAGGGGATTCCAGGCAGCTAGGGGTTCCCCGGCTATCTGACGTCCTCACGCTATGCGTGAGGACGTCAGGCAGTGAGGGGGGACCCAGGGGTGGAGCCGCCTTCCAAGATGGCGGCCCCTACCGGAGCTAGGCCGCACTTCAGCGCCGCAAGGCGCCGAAGGTCGACCCGGTGCCTAAGGGGTTAAAGCCAGGCAACACTTAAAAGGGGAGACTCTCCCCTTTTAAGCGGTGCCTGGCTTTTTTTTGTGGGACCTCCCGATCGGATCCCCCCCCCTCCCTACCAGGCGATCTCCCGGCATTGCCGGGGGGTCGTCTGAAAATGACGTCATCGCGTATGGCAGAACGCCGCGGGACCCCAGACAGAGAGGCGAGTATCTCCGCCGGGGGTCCCGCAAAGCTGATGACGTGTGGGACGCGTCCTCCTCAGCATACAGCGGGAGTAACGGAGGACGTGTCCCACACATCGTCAGCAGTGAAGGGGTTAAAAATTTATTTTTTTTAAAACTTTTTGTCCTTGTTTCCTGTCCTCCAGGGCACTACCCGGACCCGGACATTGTTTTTAAATGTTTCTATACATCCTACAAATCCGCCACTTCACGGGCAGGTTATGGGGACCTCCTAGCCACGATATTTGAAGGAATTTTTTGTTTTTAGTTTTAACCCTTATTTCATGGAAAACTCACTGTCCCTTTAAAAACTTTTTTTTTTTAACTTTTTGTCCTTGTTTCCTGTCTCTCAGGGCACTACCCGGACCCCCATACACCTTTTATGGCAAATATCTAGTATATATACCCTCTTAAAGTTCAATTTTTAGAGTGCCCTCTGAGTCCCATTGACTTGTATTGAGTTCGTGTTCGAATTCGAACTTTTGAAAAGTTCGAGTTTGAATGCGAAACGAATTCGGGTGTTCGGCTCATCCCTATACGGTGGGTATCAAGACGACAAGATCCAGATGCTATATTCTGATTACAGGTAAATCTGGAAAGCAGGTGCACACACAACCAAGGACTTCAATGCGGAAGCCCCTATTTCGGGGCATTGCTTCCTTTTATGGAGACCTGATCAGGTGGTTAGGTTGAACCTTAGGCTCCATCTTTTGGATGCCTGTATCTCCCGATGTGTGGCAGCTAGTGATGTTTCCAATAATACCAAACATGGCGAGGTTTGGTGTAGAAAAAAAAAATAAATAAATAAATAAATAAAACAAAGTTGTCTGGGGGTATAATAAAATAGGACTTCAATTGATGTTTAAACGTGATGAGTATAAAACGGTCATAATGAACTCAGCGCACAGAGGTGACATGGCTCAGCAGTGAAGGGGTTAAAAAGTAGATTTTGGGGATTAACCAGTTGGCTGCTAAGGACGCGCTCAGCTTGCTGCCCCCCCCCGTGCGGGCTGACATCTTGGATGGGGGGGTTAATGTTTGATATCATTTGGATCAGCCAGAGCATGGCCTTTCGTTGAACATGACCGTGTAGAAAGTTTTTAAAAAAAAATAAAAAATAAATATAAAAAAATATTTAAAAAAAATTATAAGAAAAAATATATTTTTTTTGTTTTGTTAATGCTGCAATATTGTTCCCATTTCAATTATAATGCTAACAATGATGCTGCACTAACGATTTTTGTTTGGGGTGCGTTTGTTAAAAATCGCGTAATTTTCCCCCAAAAAAAAATGTAACGAGACCCCATTTCTAATTTTTTTAACAAGCGCACCACATACAAAATATAACCGCAATTGCTCGCATGTTAAAAAACACTTTACACGCTGTAAATTATTGAAAATTCGAATTTTATTGATTTTTTTGTTATCTTATACAGACAGAGCATGACGTATATATATAATAATGACATATTATGAATCTGCCGAGTCTGCCGGAAAGAACGATATATAACAGGTCTGGGTCATATACTAAAATAAGGCTTCAAAATGCGTTTAAACTTGTTGAGCGAAACAGGTAAAAATGAGCTGAAATGCCTCAGCAGCAAAAGGGTTAAATTTCGAAAAAGTTTCTACCTAATCACAAACAGTGCAGAAACGTAAAAAACAGCAGTGGGCACTTTCGGACTGACAATTGTAAAACCGCCTGGTCACTAGGGATGAGCTGTTCGGTTCGGAGTTCGATTCGAACATCACATGTTCGCGAACTACGAACATTTCCGCGTGTTCGCCGCATGTTCACCCAAAATGGGCCACAATGCACTTTTCCACTGGCCTGAAGCTTGTAATTGGCTACTGCCTTGCACCTGACCACAGTTTACGTGCAAGACAGGTGCAAGACTATGCCAATCACGGCTCAGAGTCCTGATTGGGCAAATTTTGCCCAATCATGGGCTCAGAGAGCTAAGTCCCGCAGCACACTATATAAGGCTTGAACCCAGCCCAGCCAGCACGTGTTTTCTGCAGGAGTGAGACGAGATTGTTCTGTTAGTGTGTCTTCTCACTGCCAGTGACAGCTATTGGGGGGTCTCACTTGTTGCAGATATCTGGGAATTGGTGGAAAGTGTGTCTTCTCAGTCACTGACAGCTATCAGGGGGTATCACATACTTCCATAAAAGTTCTGTGAATTGTAATCTGTGTCTTGTCACACTGCCACCCATCAGGGGGGCTCACTGATTTATAGGAGGTTCCTGGGAATTGTAATTTGTGTCTTGTCACTGCCACCCATCAGGGGGGCTCATAGATTTATAGGAGGATTATGGGAATTTTAATCTGTGTCTTGTCACTGGCTGTCAGCTATCAGGGTGTCTCACTGAGTTATACCAGAGTTCTGGAAATCTTTATACCAGAGTTGAATCAGAGTTCTGCAGCATATCTCCAGTTTTAATAACAGAGTTGAATCAGAGTTCTGAATATCTTTAATCTATATATCACTCACCATGTCAGAAAGACCAAAAAGGACAGGCAGACGCTCCCAGGCACAGATAAGAGGGCAAGCAGCCTCTGTATCGGGAGGCTGTGCCTCTGGTCATCGTGGATGTGGTGCATCCTCTGCAGGGGCACGCTTGTCCTTTCTAACTGGTGCTGGCCGTTTTAAGCAGCAGCAACATACAGAGGATTTGGTGGATTGGCTAACCAGGCCATCCTCATCCTCCCAGTCCTCTGCCAGCCAGGCTTGTAGTGCTTTACAGTCCACCTCAGCTGCCAAAACATCTAATGCAGCCTCCATGTCCACAGCTACTCCTGCCGTAGCCTCACTATCACACACTGAGGAGTCAGCTGAATTGTTTGACAGTGACATGCTGCTTCAGGATGCGCAGCAGCTACAGTGATCTGATTCAATCTCTGAAGTTGAGGAAGGGGGGTATAATCAACCTAGAGGAAGAGGGTGCCGGTGATGACACACAAATAACTGGCACTCATGTTGCCCCAGCAGCTGCAGCATACTGCCAAGTTCTCTCCAGTGACGAGGAGATAGGGGGTGATGACAATGATGATGAGGTCTCTGACTCCACCTGGGTGCCTGATCGAACAGAGGAGTCAAGTGAAGAGGAGGAGGAGGCACAACAAACACGAGGCACAACATCCTCTATGACCAACCGTAGCACTAGCCAGTCCAAGGCATCAGATGTCAGAGCTGCTCAGGTGCAGAGCGCTGTTGTCTCAAAGCACACATCCAGGAACTCTGCTGTCTGGGAGTTCTTTAAGAAATGTGCAGCAGACCGCACCGTTGCTATTTGTAATCTGTGTCAGATGAGGCTCAAGCTTGGGAAAGACACCGGACGCTTGGGTACCACGTGCTTGAGGCGACATATGACCACCTGCCACGCATCCCGTTGGCGCAAAACTTTGCGTAGGTCCTCCTCACCTGTCTCTACCCCAATATATGTCCTGCCATGTCATTGACTCCAACCTCCACTGACAGGGATGATGCTACAGTAATGGATGTACCAGGTCCTTCCTCACAATGTGACAGCATCCCATCAGCTGAAGATTTACGCAGTCAGATTACGTTGCCCCAGCTGCTGCAGCGTAAGAAAAAATATAGTCCCAACCATCCCCAAGCACAGCGTCTAAATGCCAGTTTAGCAAAATTACTCGCATTGCAGCTGCTGCCTTTCCAGCTGGTGGACTCTGCTTCTTTCCTTGAATTTTCTGAATGTGCTGTACTGTAATGGCAGGTTCCAAAACGCCATTACTTTTCACGGAAGGCCATTCCAGCACTATACCAGCACGTGGAAGACAATGTTATCGAGTCATTGGGAAAGGCAGTCAGCAGCAAGGTGCATGTGACTTTAGACAAGTGGTCCAGCAAGCATGGACAGGGCCGTTACATTTCCTTCATGGCACACTGGGTAACTCTGATTGCATCTGGGAGGGATCCAAGACGGGGCTCTGTGCTGGAGCTTGTTCATCCACCACGCCTCCAGAAAGCTGCTTGTATCAGGTCTGTCTGCTCCACCACCACCACCTCCTCCTCCTCCTTCTCTGTCAAAGTGGCAGTTAAACCGACTCGTTACAGGGGCTACGCAATGACTCAAGCAAAAAGATGCCATACTGTGCCTGGTTTGTTTAGGGGACAGGAACCACACCGGGCCAGAAATTCTGTCAGCTCTGCAGGGGCAGGTGCAAAGATGGTTAAGGAGGGGTGGGGTCGCGCCTATTCCCCGAAGGGTTGGCTACAACCACCAAATGCATCCAGCCCAACAACATGTGTAGAACATAAAGAAAAAATTGTCATCTGCTCTTACTCCAATTATACCGTGTGAAACTAAACACAATTACAGGTTTGGTTTCTTATCAATGGCCATTATAAGACTAGCTCGCCCGCCAACATCACGGCACCTCTATAAGAGATGGTTAACACCATGCCAGCTTGAGCTGGGAATGGTCATCTGTGATAATGGCAGCAGCCTTCTCTCTGCCCTATGGCTGGGTAAGTTGACGCATGTACCATGCCTAGCACACATCCTAAATCTGGTGGTACAGCATTTCCTAACCAGGTACCCAGGACTGGCAGATCTTCTTAGCCAGGCCAGAAAAGTCTGCAGCCACGTCAGACGGTCATTCCCAGCAAGTGTTCGCCTGTCAGAAATTCAAAGAGAATTCCACCTTCCCACAAACTGTCTGATCTGTGACATGCCCACCAGGTGGAACTCGACATTAGCAATGCTGCAGCGTCTGCACAAGCAGCAGAGGGCCATCAACGAGTACATGTGTGAGTATTGCACAAGGACAGGTTCAGGTCAACTTGGTTCCCCCCGCAGTGGCTGATGATCAAGGATACATGCACTGTACTGTCACTATTTGAGGAGGCAACGAGGATGGTGAGCAGGGACAGTGCATGCATCAGTGACACAATTCCTTTAGTGTTCCTGCTGGAACACCCTCTGCAGGGAATTATAGATGTGGCTCTAGAGGCAGAGCAGCAGGAGGAAGAGGAGGCCTCCCCTAGATCTCAAGGCCCCAGTCTTTCCGCAGACAGCATTCCAGCGGGTCCTCCTCAGATCAGACAGGAGGAGGATGAGGAGGAGGAGGAAAATTTAAGTAGTGGGGGCATTGAAGGTGGGGATTCCTCAAGGGAGGGTTTTGTGTGCCCAGAAACACAAGGACTAGTACGTGGCTGGGAGGAGGAAGTGCACGATTGGGTCATCCTCATTGACCAGGAAGACTCGGAAGCTAATGCCACCTCCAACCTACGCTGCATGGGCTCCCTTATCCTGCAAAGCCTGGTAAAGGACCCCAGGATTTGTGTTATCAAGGAGAGGGATCATTACTGGTTGGCAAGCCTTCTTGATCCACGATACAAGGATAAAGTTGCAGAGCTATTCCTGCCCGCACAGAGGGAGCACAGGATGAAAAAACTTGAGGACGCTCTAAAGCGACACTTGTGTAACACCTTTCCAGGCACTGGTAGGTTACCAAGTGATGACACATGTGCTTCTGAGGCTGCGGATGATCAGAGGAATACTGGTGAAGGCCGAGGCCGCTTGACTGATGCCTTTTTACATTTTTTTAGTCCACGGCTCCCAGGGATGTCAAATGTAGGCACCCATTGCCAGCGTCTTCACCGTATGGTGCAGGACTACCTAGGGGCAAGGGCAGACCTGGATACCTTTCCAGCAGATGATCCACTGGCTTACTGGGTGTTGAGATTGGATCACTGGCCAGAACGTAGCCAATATGTTATGCAGCTACTAGGTTGCCCTTCATCCAGCGTGCTTTCTGAAAGGACGTTCAGTGCCGCTGGAGGTTTTGTCAGACAAAAGAGTGCGTCTGTCCACCAACTTTGTAGACCGGCTGAAATTTATAAAAATGAATCAGTCCTGGATCAGCAGCTATCAATCCCCTGATGCTGATGTAACGGAATAGATCGGGGATGTCTTCTGCATTCACAAAACCTCCACCACTGAACTCTTCCACAATACCACAAAGGGGTTACGGTGTGAAGGCACTTGCTGCCACCAAAGGCATAATATTTGGCTGCACTGACGCCTGTACCAGATTTATATCATTTTAGTTTTTTGGAACGCAGGGTCCAACCCTGCACTCTTTCACAATACCACAGAGGGGTTACAGTGTGACGGCACTGTGCCAGCACTAAAGGCCCAATTTTAAAGCACCTATTGTTACTTTCATCCAAAGCCTGCATAAGTTTCACCATAATTTAGCCAAAAAAGTCACTAAACTTGTTCTGCGTGTCCTAAAAGGTCTCCTCTTTTAATACAGACTGCCGCCCCAAGCAGTTGTTTATGAATAGATTAAAGGAAAAGCATTTACCGTCATTTGAAATGTCATTTTTTTGTTTTTAAATGTTTCTATACATCCTACAAAATCCGCCACTTCACGAGCAGGTTATGGGGACCTCCTAGGCACGATATTTCAAGAAATTTTTCATTTTTATTTTTAACCCTTATTTCATGGAAAACTCACTGTCCCTTTAAAAACGTTTTTTTTTTTACTTTTTGTCCTTGTTTCATGTCCCCCAGGGCACTACCCGGACCCCCATACACCTTTTATGGCAAATATCTTGCATATATGCCCTCTTGCAGGGCACTCTAAAAACCAAACTTTTGAGTCCCTTTGACTTGCATTGAGTTCGGTTCGTGTTTGCATTCGAACTTGAACTTTTGAAATTGTTCGAGTTCGAATGCGAACCGAACACGGGGGTGTTCGGCTCATCTCTGCTGGTCACTAAGGGGATAAAATGCAGTAAAAACAGAAATTAAAACCCAACAACAAGAAGGAGATGGATGACATATTGTTATATCCAACCCTCTAACACTTCTACTCCCACCTCAACTCAAATTATTAAACTCTTTTGAAAGTGATAAGAAGCTGAATAAATTTAACTGAGACTCATTGGTGGAAAAAAAGTTGGTTTACTGTATTTGTTTCTTTCTCTTTTCAGAGAACGTGTCACGAGGCGTGTGCGGATCTGGTATGAGCCCAGCAGGCGGCGACACAGAGGGGAGGCCAGACAGGAGTCACGCAATGCAGATTCTTTAATAAAACATAAATGGTCCTTAACTGGATCAAAGAGGTCAGAGGGTGATCAACAACTGTAATCCACGGGTAGACAGATGGGTCCTGGATACGTAGGATAAGCTGGTTCTGGAAGAGCAGGTTAGCACACCACCAAGGGACCTCAGTCAAGGATAACAATAATGCAGACCCACTGTTGGCTGGGTCTCTCTGCCTTTTAAGGAGGCTTAAACATGGATAGGCCTCAGCTGGAAGTCCAGGGCTAGACAGGAAAACCCAGGCTGGATCTCCAGGAGCCTGGACATGGTGCTTAGCCTGGGCAAAACCTGGACAGGAATCCAAGAATGAAGAAATCCAGGGCAAAGTTCTTAGATCCAGGTTTGCTAGACAGGTACACGGGGTGGACCGTGACAGTACCCCCCCCCCGACGGGTGCCCTCCGGGCCCCGAGGCTGGAACAGGGGATGGAGCACAGATCACCACCCTCCAACGTACCCAGAGTCTGGATTGCCATAAACGTCACCATAAGCACGTAGGGCCCTCTCGAAATGTGGCAGGTTCTCTTTCCGGACCAAAGTGCCATTGGATGCCCAGACGCAGCCCTTGGGAGCAAGACGTACAATGGGTGATGGACCCTTGGCAAAGTTTGGTAGGGCAGCGCCCTTGGCACGGCTTAGTGGGGCTGCGCCCTTGGTGCCGCTCAGTAGGGCAGTGCCCTTGGCAAAGCTCAATGGAGCAGAGTCCCTGGCAATGACCAGTGGGGCAGCGCCCTTGGCAAGGCTCGATGGGGCAAAGCGCCTAGCAAGGTTCGATGGGGCAGCGCCCCTGGCGAGGCATGATGGGGCAGCGCCCCTGGCGAGGCACGGAGGGGCAGCGCCCTTGGCGAGGTACTTGGTACAGCACGGCTCAATGGTGGCAACCTTGGTGAGGCACGGCACTTGAGCGACCTGGGTACTGCACGGCTCTTGCTGGGCAGTGAGCGGCTTGGCCTTACGGCAGCGACGACGACCCCATGGCAGTGATAGCTCAGGAGAACCTGCGGGATGCAGGGCAGCGACAACTGGAGAACCTGCGGGATGCAGGGCAGCGACAACTGGAGAACCTGCGGGATGCAGGGCAGCGACAACTGGAGAACCTGCGGGATGCAGGGCAGCGACCTCTTGCGATCCTGCGGGTTGCAGGGCAGCGACCTCTTGAGATCCTGCGGGTTGCAGGGCAGCGACCTCTTGAGATCCTGCGGGTTGCAGCGCAGCGACCTCTTGAGATCCTGCGGGTTGCAGGGCAGCGACCTCTTGAGATCCTGCGGGTTGCAGGGCAGCGACCTCTTGACAACTGGCTAGAAGTCTTTTAGCATTGTGGGCATCATTTGTTAAATTACATTTCAGCTTGTAAACACTGATATGGATTTTCTGGATTTGACTGTTTTTGAGGAGACATTTGTTACCAACACAACAGAGAGAGAATGTTTCCAGGTTACAGCCCCAAGCTCTATCTGCTGCAGCCCTTATCATATGCTTGATATTAAAACTAACAAATCTGTAGTAATTTACACTAATTTAACTAATAACAATGCTTCCAAAGTAGCCAAGAAACCCACATGGTGTGTGCATGTCTTCATTCAAGTATTTGTTTGTGCATGGGTCTAAATAGCACTTTAGGTCTTTGTTAGATTATTATATAGGTTATTTAACACATCAATCTAGCAATGTGGCAAAGAAGCTTTTTAAAAGACACCATAAAGAATGATGTCTTTACCCCATCATTACCAAAAACATGTAAACTCAATTTTGCAGTGGAATACAATAAATACCATGCATTAGCACAAGGCTCAAAATTTCCACTCGCCTACTAGCATTTGGCGAGTAGAAAGTAAGTGTGGACGAGTGAAAATGCACACGCAGGCAGCACAATAAATTATTTTGTGCTGCGTATTCCAGCAGTGCCCCCGTGCAGCCCCCCCCTTCCCCAGGCTGCACGGTGGCAGGGATCAGCTGCCTAACCTGACCAAGGTCGTCTCTCTCACTGGCAGTGTCATGCCTCAGGCTTGGGAACTTGCTGTGGCCAGTCTGGCTTTCCACTCCCTGTCTGTATCCACCTAAGGGTTAACCTAAGGGTTAACTTCTGTTCTGGATACCTGTGTGATTTGCTTAAAACCGGGTCACGCCCTTTCCTCTATGATCTGGCATTGTTCTACCTGCTGTGCTATTGATACGGTCCTCCTCCAGAGCTCCTGGATATTATTTATATCTTTGTTCCAGTTTTTCTTGCTGTTGATCATGCACTACATCTCCTGGATATCCCGCCTCTGCATTTAACTACTGCTGTGGTCCCAGGTACATTGTCTGCTGTTTCCTGAGACGGAGTCTATATTCAGCTGTACCAGTTCATCACTGTGAACCACTTTCTGCAAGACCTGGAGAGATTGCCTAAGATCACCGTGGTACTACATTTACCATTGCTGTTACCAGAGACTGTGTATGCTTCAACTTTACCTGTGTACCTCTGTGTATTCATCATCTGCCACAGCATCAATATACGTTTATATCTGCATTTGTATCCAGTGACTTTGTTAACTCCTTCAACCCCAGCGCCTGGGAAATATATACTGAACTTTGGGTCCCACCTCGGCTTACGCCCGGTGCCACCCTGACAGGCAGGGGGTGGAGAGGAGCTTCCCTGCCTCCTCGCTCTGCTCACACTGGGGTCTGATGTCTGGGTATTAATGTTAGTTTTGTAACTTTATTCTAAATAAAACCTTTTTAACAGTGTAATTTCTTTAAGATAATTTAAGGGTGTGTGTTTAGGGGCAGAGTTAAGGGCTGGGTAGGGGTTAGGTGGAGCAACTGGTGGCGAGTAACTCTTATGGCCTGGTTAGTAGCTTGGAACTTGAAATTTTGAGCTCTGCATTAGCATCTAAAACTTTCTTTTGCACACCATAGTAATGCAAGATTAGTGTGCCCCCGTAGAGAAACAAGATTCTCACTGTGATCCCTCTTATGCCACCTTGTATTGCTGTAAAGAAGCTTCAAAGAGCAGCCCTCACCCTCACTGTAATAAAAAGGTTCAAGAACCGAAAGTCAGAAAAAGCAGAGAATACAGTGAGGGCTCTGGTGTCACTTACTACTTTTGCAGTGACAAGATTCATACGGTTATTATTGCTGAAAATCCCTGTACAGTACAGATTCCTGATGTTACTGTAATTTTGATATGCGGAGATTATGTCCTTAGACACCTGAAGATATTATTTTTATATTCTATTAGTATTTTCTGGAAGTTTCATTGCTAATAATTTCATTATGATCACTTCCAAACCCCTTATGCAGGATATCTGTTCACTTTTATTGGCTATCTTTAACCCTTTCGCTGCTGAGGCTTTTCCCGCCTCTGTGCTGAGCTCATTTTTACCTGTTTCGCTCATCTTGTTTAAACGTGTTTTGAAGGCTTATTTTAGTATATGACCCAGACATATTATATATCGTTCTTTCCGTCAGACTCGGCAGATTCATAATATGTCATTATTATATGTATACGTCATGTCCTGCCTGTATATTATAACAAAAAATGCAATAAAATATGAATTTTCAATTTACAATCTGTAAAGTGTTTTTATTTTTTTCACATTTTAACATGCGGGCAATTGCGTTTATATTTTGTATGGGGTGCGCTTGTTAAAAAAATTAGAAATGGGGTCGCGTTACAATTTTTTTTGGGGAAAATTACGCGATTCTTAACAAACGCACCGCATACAAAAATCGTTAGTGCAGCATCATTGTTCACATTATAATTGAAATGGGAAAAATATTGCTGCATTAACAAACCAAAAAAAAGAGAGAACTTCTTTTTTTTTTATTTTTTTTTAAACTTTTTTCATAGTCCTGTTTGGTATCGTTGGAACGGCCATGCTCTGGCCGATCCAACAGTACCAAACTTTAACCCCTAGCTGCCACGGATCGGGAGATAGGGGGTTCATTGGAACCCCCTATCTCCACCATTGGTGGCAGCTAGGGGTTAACTCCAGGACTGGCGTCATCGTGCATAGCACGATGACGCCAGTCCTCAGGGGGAGTTCCCGGAGGCTTGACCAACATCCAAGATGTCGGCCAGTTCCGGGAAAGGATCACAAACCGGTGCTTTTCAGCGACGATTCGTGATCCGGCTCCCCAGGGGTTAATGACAGCCACCGTTTGGAAGGGCAGGCTGTGCCCTTCCAAGCGGTGCCTGTATTAACTCGCTGCTCCCCGGCGATCGGGAGGGAGAGAGGTCCGAAGGACCCCCCCCCTTTCAGGCGCCTCCTCCGCCTGAATTAGATGTCATCGCGTCGCCGCGATGACATCTAATGTCCCCGCCAGGGTCCCGAGTGCTGGGCCGACATCCAAGATGTCAGCCCGCACCGGGGGGCGCAGCAATCCACCGGAATCCGGCGGATTGCTGCCTCATGTGCATGGACGCGCTCAGCGCGTCCATAGCACAGGAGAACCACTTGGCTGGACGCGCTGAGCGCGTCCATAGCAGCCAAGTGGTTAATATATCACATTTACTGAGTTTGACACAAAGGCTTTTTCTGCCTGTATGATAATTATACAGACCACGTGTGACATTGTGCAGGATGAGGGACACCATCTAGAGTTTAGAACCTTTGATCAAAACAATATTTCTGTAATAGTATTAATGAATAAAAGTACTTGATAGTAGTAATGGGCCGAACACCCTGTTCAGTTCACATTCGATCTTGAACATCGGAAAAAGTTCTAACAACATGATTCGAACACAATGCAAGTCAAAGGGGCTCAAAAGTTCGAAAATTAAGTTCCCCTCCAAGAGGTCATAGCTGCAAGATATTGGTCATAAAAGGTGTATGGGGGTCCGGGTACTGCCCTGGGGAACAGGAAAGAATGAAGAACAAATAAAAAAAAATGCTGAGCCATTTCACCACTGTGCGCTGAGCTCATTTTTACCGCTTTTGCTCATGTTTAAATGCGATTTGAAGTCAAGGGAAATGTTTTGAGCAGCAACGAGTGGGAAAAAATTACGATCTTAACACTCACTTGCGTGAGCATTAACGTTTGCGGTTTTCACCGCATATTACAATCCAAACGGGTTAAGTAACCAAATATGTAAGAAGACTAATGCAGCATATGAATCCGCACACTACCGGGCAGCACCTCTACCATGTAATTAATGCAGCATATGAATCCTCACACTGCTGGGCAGCACCTTTTACAGTATAATAATGCAGCATATGATTCCGCACACTGCGGGGCAGCACCTCTACTGTCTGACGCTAGCTTTAACCGGTGTGCTGTGTGCAGCTTCTGATAAGATATGCTATTAGTGTAGCGGAGAAGCCGGCTGCGCATTTTGCATTGCTCCCTCTACACTAATAGCATATCTTCTCAGAAGCTGCACACAGCGCGCCGGTGCATGCAGCTTCTAAGAGCGTGGGAGACGGGAGGTTGCGCTTGTTGGTGGATCGAGGAATCAGGTGAGGTATTAGAAAGAAAAAACAAAAGTTTTATTTTATGTTCCCGGGGACATTTAAAAATGTCCTTGGCTTTTATTTTTTTTAAAAAAATGTGTAGACTTACCTTTAGCCTGGTGGTCAGTGGGGGTTCCCTGGATCCTGGTTGTGGGGGGGGGGATCTGCCGTGGCCGCAGGTGCAGTGGCTCCCTCCCTGCGTCGCCTCTCTGCCACATGCACGCAGCCGGCCAGATTGCACAGTAGCAGCTCTGTCATCCGGCGGCCGCTCGCTTCTCAAGGGGGTCCCTGGGAGGCCCCGGCGGGCAGCCATCTACAGTGCCTGATTAGAGGGCCATGTCTGCCTGATATTTTAGCAACAAGGTGTGGGAAATGTTGAATCCCATAGGCTTCAATGTTAAAATTATTCCCGTTTTAATTCTATATCTAATAAACCGTTGCTTATAATATGTGGTAAAGAGTCTCTTTTTTTTTTTTTTTTTTTTTTAGGATTTTTCTAAACTTTTTTTTTTTTTTAAAAAAAAACCACTTTTTTTTTGGTCAATTTTTTGCGACTGTCCCGAAAAGTTTGCAGTTCGAACAGCCGATGTTCGAATCGAACATCGAACGGCAGCCCATCCCTACTTGATAGTGAAAGGGTTAAGGAATAGATAAAATGATATTAAGGTATTACTTTCTTTACATTATCTATATTTTATTCATATCTAGTAAAAACAAGGTAATTTTTTTAACTTGTCAGTAAAGACTTCACTTATATACTGTTATTGCAAAACTACTCCAAACAGATAGTGACATCATTTATCACAAATTTCATTGGGAAAAAAAACAATTTTTTGCAAACCTGTTGATTTGTGAGGCCACAAAGGCAAAATACTGCTGACTCTGTGTAACAGTACATATTGGGAAATACCATGCTATGGCTTACCCTCACCTAATGTGTCACCCCTCTCCTCTTAGATTGTGTGTAACATGTATGTATATTTGTTATTCTGTCTCTCCCATTGTACAGCGCTAACCCCTTCACTGCTGAGCCATTTCACATCTTAAAACACTTTTCTTTGTTTTATTATTTTTATTTATTTTTTCTTTACTTAAGGCTAGGGTCAGACGAAAGCATTTTTCCCCGCGAACGTGAAAAAGTGCGTCCGAACGCATTGACGTATTTTTTCACGGAATGCGCAAAAACGGTCAGACAACGCGCATTTTCAGGCGTGATTTTGTACGGATCGTCAATAAAACTCTTTTTGCGTCTGGACGTTATGTAGGCTGGACATTAGCAGCGTCTGACATCTCCTAATCACGCAAACACGCCGCTATGCCGCAGCTGCGCACTCAGTACGTCAGTACTAGCAGTTCAGCATTCTCAAAAAAATGCGTTCAAATTCCACTTGCGTTGCACGACCGGACTTTTGTGCAGCCGTACATCGTATATTGTCCGTCATTGCCCGTCATCTGCTGCTAGTGCGGCCGTAATTATGTGCGCCAGAACGCACGTTAAAAGTGCGCTGGTCTGACCCCAGCCTTAAACATGGTCATGCTCTGGCCTTTCTAATGATACCAAATATGACCTTGCTAGCTGCCAACAGTCGGGAGATATCGGGGTTCAAAGGAACCCCCTATCTTCCTTAGGAGTCAGTGAGGACGTTCCCCACACATCCTCAGCAGTGAAAGGGCTAAGAAATTTGTTGGCGCTTTATAAATACTTGTAACTGTAACATCAGTATATGATGAGGAAACCCTATAAACCAGGGGCAAAGCAACCTTGGCCCTCACAAAGTTTTGGAACGTCTACAGTGCAGCCAACTTAATGAGCAGTTGAGCATCTTGAGAGATGATGTTCCTGGAGGATCAAGGTTGCTGTCCCCTGCTATAACCTATAGTGAACACATACAGGGTTATTCAAAGAGAATCAAAGTCACCGCACGTTCGGTGACTTTTCGTTCTTTTCAATGCGGTGTGATTTGGCGATCACGTTTCGGCGAACCTGCGGTGTGATTTGGCATGCAACACAACAGGGCCGTCGTAATGCAGGGAAAAGTCACCGCAAACCCGCTGAAAACTCACCACAAAACCAGGGAGAACGCACACCGAAACCCGCAAAAACATCTGGATTAACCCCACCGAAGACGACGGAGAAACCCAAGCAGGAGCCGATCACAGCGCAGAGCAGCCGCCGGAAAAAGCCGACACCTCAGACGAATGGAGTGGGGAAAAAAAAACGTACGCTTGAATTTTTGAAAAGTGAAACACTGTTTGCAAACAAACTACTGAGCGAAAATGTCTGAAATTTACATATGAGGTCCAATGAATGATAATAAAAAGGGCTGTTACAGAAAAAAGAAATGTTTAAAAAAAAAAAAAAAAAGGGGCATGTCCGGCAGCCAGCATGGATAGCCGTGTTTAACAGGGGCTCCCGCTGACCGGAGCCAAAACGGACCTTAGCGACTCACAATGGCGGCGAATTTGGAGGGCACCTACTCAACCAGACCTCCGGGCTCCCGATGGCACCCGCCAAAACGCCGAAACCGGCAGACCCACTGAAATCGGGTAAGCTGCGGGATAGGCCGCAAGATGGCGGCGCCCTGGGCCCTCGATCCCCAAGCTCTCCTGCACAGCCTGCAGGGGAGGAGGCTCCTGAATCCAGACACCCACAGTCTTCCACCTCGGCTCCTGCAACCAGCCACCAAATTCAAGCGATGCTATATGACTTGCACTCCACCATACAGGACGATTTCCGCACAATTACGGTGTCCCTACACCAAGAAATTTGAGATGTGGGTGAACGCACGGATCTTTTGGAGAATAAATCTGATACCCTGTGTTTGGCACATAACGAGTTGGTGGATGCGTTTAAAGATTTGAAAACATCTCATGATGCTCTCCTGCTAAAGGTTACAGATTTGGAAGATCGATCCCGTAGGAATAATATTCGTGTTCGTGGTGTTCCTGAATCAGTTAAAACAGAAGGCCTCTCTCAATACTTGCTTGATTTGTTTCACCTCTTGCTACCTGAGGCCACGTAACTTGGACGCCACGATCCCCAGGGATGTCTTGACACGTGTCTATTTTTATCTCATTATGGACTCTCTGATGGCGGTGATGCGAAAAGCTCCTGATCTTCCTGAGATGTATACTGGTATTTCCTTTTTCCCGGATCTTTCAGCGGCCACGATGCAGCAGAGAAGAGAATTTTTGCCGGATACCAAAGTGCTTCGGAACTAGACATGTGCATTCGTTTTAGTACTAAAACGATTTAGTCCGAATTTTGGGATAATTTAGTTTTCGTTTGACTCAAGAGAAACGAAACTGCTCAGTACAAAAAACTAAAGAAACTAAAATAAAATGCACTACATTTTAGTTTCAGTCCTTTTTGTGATATTACATTGATGAGTGAAGGAGACCAGCATTGAAGATCGCAACATCCAAAGTTCTGCACCCTCCACATGCCAATGCAGTAGGATGTTCTATACAGAGAGGGGCATTAATTAATGCAGGAGGATGTTCTATACATTATACAGAGAGGAGCCTTTTTTTTTTAGCCCTTTAAATCCAGTGGCTGTGAGCGCTGAGATCAGCTGCTTGTTACATTATCTCTCAGTACAATGTATCAGACTCAGCTGTTACAGTAACTGACTGTAACAGCGCTCAGAGTTTCAGTAAAACAAGGAAATAATATTGTTCTAACCTCTTTTATATATAAAAATATTATTTACTAGTTTTACTGAAACGCTGAGCGCTGTGATAAGCTGCAGTCAGTTACTGTAACAGCTTTGCCTGACACGGGCAGTATTACAATGTTGGTGCTAACTTAACCAGAGCTGAAAACCTCCATAGGCTATAATGGCTCTGGGAAGTTTACAACAGCTCTGGTTAAGTTAGCACCAACTATGTAATATGGCCCACATTGTGCTGAGAGTGAGAGATACTGTAACAAGCAGCGATCTCAGCCCTCTGAGGAGCCATTACAATAGTAATTGTATCCACTGGTTTTCGGATGAATGAAATTAGTTTTCATACTAATGAACTGAAAACGAATTTCTTTAGCAACTAAATAAATTGCATTTTAAGACTAATCCATTAGTTCAAAACGAAATTTTGTGCTGTGCACATGTCTATTCGGAACCACCATATATCACATATATACGTATAGATGGGGTTTTCCTTTGAAGTTGCTGGTTATATACCGTGGAACTGTATCCGTGTTCAACACTCTCCAGGATGGTATTTCTGCTCTCCAGGTGTGGGACCTGATGGGTGAGACAACCCCTACTCACCGGGCACCTCCTTTGTCGCCATCTAAAGTCTCTCACCTGAATGGCACCGAGTGACCACAGGGAAGTGATGTCTGGATATTTCATTTTCTTTCAGAGTCCTCCTTCAACTTTTCCAGGTCCTTTTTTAGACCTCGGGAGACTGGGACATGTCCTAATGTCTTCCTTTTTGTCTTTTCTGGAATTGGTCTGCCGATTTTCCGGTTGGATGGGTTGCCAATTTCCACCGTTTTTGCCGGTACTCCCCCTCAACTCCCCCCATGCTTTGTGGGGAAGGCCCGATTTCTGTTTGTGGCCGTGGAGTGATTTTTGTACAGGGAGCGGTTGCTTGTTGCATCGGCTCCGTATTTTTTTCTTTTTTCTATGTTGTTGTATTTTTCTTTCTTTTTTTTGTCTTTTTCCATCTTCCCCCTTTTATTTGTGTTTTTTGTTTCCTCCCTCTTTGCCATCCTGGTCTGATGCTTTGATGCTAATCGAGTCATTCATGTTGCTCTCGTATAATGATATTGCTTTAATAATTTTGCTATTCCTGTATCCATCCTTTCATGATTTGCCTGTACTTTCAATATGGGTTTGAAAATGATTTCCCCTAATGTTAAGTTGTTAAACATTCCTCATAAACGCCATTCTTTATATGCGGATCTACGTCATAATTCCCCAGATGCAAGGCCGGCGCTAACGTAAGGCGGCACAGGCGGCCGCCTTACTGTCTGGCTTCTGCCAGGTTTGAGGGGGCACTGGCCCGGGGCGGATCCGGGGAGAAAATTGACGGCGTTACTCTCCAGTCCCCACGAGGCAAGCGGCGCCTGGCAATGCAGCTTTGCCGCTCGCTTGGGAAGGATGGGAACCACGTGACCTGACCAGCGCGTGATCTTGCGAGAATTCGACTGGTCAGGTCACGTGGTTCCCTTCCCAGGCGAGCGGCAAAGCTGCATTGCCAGCCGCTGCTCGCCTCACGGGGAGTAGTAGAGGAACGGCGGTGAGCCTGGCAGCACTGGTCTGACTGCAGTAGAGAGGGGAGAGCTATGGGCAATCGGCAAATATACCCATGTGAACATGGGGCAATGGGCAAATATACCCATGTGAGCAGGGGGCAAATATACCCATGTGAGCAGGGGGAAAATATACCCATGAGAGCTGGGGGCAAATATGCCCATGAGAGCTGGGGGAAAATATATCCATGAGAGCTGGGGGCAAATATATCCATGTGTGAGCTGGGGGCAATAAATATATCCATGTGAGCTGGGGGAAATATATACATTTGAGCTGGGGCAAATATATCCATGTTTGAGCTGGGGCAAATATATCCATGTGTGAGCTGGGGGCAAATATATCCATGTGTGAGCTGGGGCAAATATATCCATGTGAGCTGGGGGCAATATATCCATGCGAGCAGGGGTAAATATACCCATGTGAGCTGGGGTCAAATATACCCATGTGAGCTGGGGTCAAATATACCCATGTGAGCTGGGGACAAATATATCCATGTGAGCTGGGGCAAATATATCCATGTGAGCAGGGGGGAAATATATCCATGTGAGCTGGGGGCAATTATATCCATGTGAGCTGGGGGCAATAAATATATCCATGTGAGCTGGGGCAAATATATCCGCCTGTCACTGCGAACCCAACATCAGCTCTTGGCCAAAACTGGTAGAATGCCCCCCCTGAAACCTGTGTCTGGACCCGCCCTTGCGCTAGACTAGCCGGGCTGGGGCACTTACACCTGAAATGGTGGCTCCCAGTTCGCATCAGTCGTTGCGGCAGCCAGTGCCAGCCAGGCCAGGTCAGCAGGATCACCCTCCTCATGGTCCACCATCCACTCCCCCCTACTTGACCCCTGGCTTTACAGACGTGAAAGGCATCTGGTCTGAGGTCTCTGTATATATGTATCTGGGCATGATCTGGTCGGAGGTCTCTGTATATGTATCTGGGAATGTTCTGGTATGTATATATGTATCTGGGAATTTTCTGGTTGGTATATACGTATGTATTTGGGCATGTTCTGGTCTGTATAGATGTATCTGAGTGGGCATGATATCGGAGAGTACCTAAAAAAAAAGGTATTGGTACTTGTACTCGATCTTAAAGTGGTATCGGTGCAACCCTAGTGTGTGTGTGTATATATAGAGATTATTATGGCACCTCTATCCTGATTGGCTTGACATGACACGGATGGGGGGGCTCCAAAACGCACCTTCGCCTGACTAGACAAAAAATGCTCGCACCGGCCCTGCCCAGATGTATTATGTCTCCAAGAGACGCATTTTAAACATTCTTCCCACCCCAAACTGTACCTCCCTAACTATACCCACCACTTCCATGCGGCCGCTTCGGTTAAAGCGATAGGAGTCTCGATCCTAATACACCGCAATGTTTCTTTCACTTTACATAGATCAACAATTTTAACCCGCATGGCCGTTTTTGTTTCTGGTTTGCGACATTGAACACATCACTTATACGATCGCAAACATTTACTGTCCTAATGTTGAACAACTGACCTTTTTTAAAAATGCTCTTTTGAAATTAATGCGGGTTAATGTGGGCAGACTTGTGGTATGTGGTGACTTTAACCAGTCATTGGACTTGCCACTTCGCCCGACTCGATCTCAGCGGGCTCCGGTGCAGAGATTTACCACCCTTTTGGCAGAATTCCAACTGTTTGATACATGGTGCATTTTCCATCCGACTGAGGTTGACTACTCCTTTTACTCTGGGGCGCATGAGACGTATTCTAGAATCGACCACTTTTTCCTCAAACATGATTTGTTATTGACTGTAGCCAGTTGCGACTTGGGCTCTATTACCTTGTCCCTATGGGGCGACTCGGCTACTCAGGGATGTGCCCCGTGGTGACTAAATCTCTTTTATCCCGGCCTGAGGTTGTGTAAGAATTGACTCAGACCATGACACACTATTTTTCTGAGAATGACTCTCCAGACATCTCTCCTTTGACTCTTTGGCAGGCCCATAAACCTGTGATTCGGGGTGTACTTCTTAAATGGGGCTCCCATTTTAAAATGCTTGCTACTGCACATAGATTAGATCTCTTACATCGCATTCATGATGCTGCATCACAACATAAACGACACAATGACGCATCCTCACAGGCCCTACTACATGACCTCCAGACGCAACTCACTGATTTAGATAAAAAAGATTATTTATGGGCGGCTAGACGGCTTCAGGCTAGATATTATATTCATGGCAACAAATCCAGTAGGTTGATGGCCAACAAACTTCGTCAACGGGCAGCTAAATCTAAAATAGAGAAAATGACTACTAAAACAGGGGAGACCTGCTTCCATCCCAAACAAATAGCGGATTGCTTTGCGGAGTACTACTCTGATTTATATAATCTTCGGGATAACAGCTCTGTTCCCCAACCTTCCCTGATTGATATTGTTCCCTTTTTGCAGAGCCTACTTCTCCCGTCCTTAACGGATGATCAACACCAATCTTTAGAAGCCCCAATTTCCCAATTAGAATAAAACTCCTCCATCGCTTCCCTTAAATCCCAAAAGGCCCCAGGGCCTGACGGGTTTTCGGCACTGTATTATAAGACATTTCAAACCCCGTTAGCTCCATTTCTTTTATCGGCATTCCGCCATATTTTTCAATCCGGTCACACTACCTCTGGTTATCAGCGACCATTATTACTCTCCCTAAAACCTCTCCACCTGCCCAGTTATGCTCTAAATATAGGCCCATTTCATTACTTAACATGAACACCAAATTATATGCAAAAATTTTAGCAAATAGGATAGTGGATTTCTGCCCTCCCTCGATGCGGATTATCAAGTGTTTTTTTTTAAACATAGACAGGGACCTGACAATACCATTAAAGTTACTGCCCTAGTGGATATGACTGTCCGAACAAATTCCCCTGACTCTACTGCTGTCTATAGATGCCGAAATGGCGTTTGATCGTTTACATTGGCTCTTCCTGGAACATACTTTGCTAAAATTAAATTTTCCCCGCTCGTTAATTATGGCCATCATGTCCCTATATTCCAATTTATCCCTGTCCGCCTCTGTTTTGAATGCAGGCTTTCTTTCTAAACCCATGTTTATAACCAATGGCACTAGACAAGGCTGCCCCCTTTCCCCGTTACTTTACGTATTGGCACTAGAACCTTTGGCGCAGGCGATTCGGCAAGCTGACGAGGTGGAGGGCATTCCCGTCGGTCCGTCCTCCTGTAAGCTTAGTTTGTTTGCAGATGACATATTGGTGACCCTGACGAACCCGTACTCATCCCTTCCAGCCCTACAGACGATTTTAGATGCTTATAGTAGACTATCTTATCACAAACTCAATATAGCAAAGACTCAAGCCCTTTCGTATGCGCTTTCCAATCTGGAGGTTACTGAATTGAAACGTCTATACCCTTTTGATTGGAGGTCAAACTCCTTGACTTTTCTGGGAATTAAATTGTCCTTTTCCAAGTCCTCCCTCTTTGACCTAAATTATAAACCTCTTTTATCATTGACTAAATCAATATGCCACAATATGCTGAAGTTCAATGATCCAATTATTTTGTTATCCCCTTTTGAACAGTATTGTGTGTCTCCCTCCTCAGATGTCCGTCCCCTTTCTTTAATATATCGTCTCTTAGTAGCCAAGATGCAATCCTCTACATGGCGTTTCAAGTTGAATTGGGGGAGGGACCTGGGAGCTCAGATACCGAACTCCGTTTGGGCGGACTGTTTCCTTCTCGATGTATCTAAATTTCGATGTATATCTTTAACAGAGGCCAGGAAAAAAGTGCTATTTAGATGGTATATTACCCCAGATAGGGAACACCATTTTAATCCCAAGGTTACGGCAATGTGTTGGCGTTGCGGGGAGGAAACGCTCTAATTTTTTCATATCTGGTGGTCCTGCCGGTTGATTTCTCCGTTTTGGGTTTCTGTGGCTCGCTTGAGTTCAGAGATTGTGGGTTCCGATGTTCAGGTCCTCCCTGAAATTATCCTTCTCCATATTATGCCAGACTCTTTATCCCGCTTACAAAAACAACTTTTAGCTCATGTATTATCAATCGCGACGACCCAGGTCGCTGCGAGTTGGAAATCTTCCAACGTTCCCTCACTTAAGGATATTACAGACCATTTACACACTTTGAGACTCTTAGATGGCATGGCTAGGACCTTAACTGGGATACCTCCATCTAAGAAAGACCACTGGTCTATTTGGGATATTTACACTGTTCAGTTGGTGAAATAAAGTTTTATATGTACTTTGTAACATGACGTTGTTCCAGGCTTGATGGCACTGTTTCACGTTCCCCCGCCCCATTTTTCTTTCTGTATCCCTTTCCTTTCATGTTTATATTGTATATTATCTGTTTCTGAAATAGAAAAATAATATTTTTAATAGTATTTTGTTTTAAAAAAAAGCGGAAAAATGTTTTTTGTAAAAAAAAATCCCAAAAAATGCTTAAAAGATCCTAAAAAATCTATAAATAAAGACTTTTTAGTGCAGAATATTACAATAAACGGTTTATTAGATATTGAATTAAAACGGGAATATTTTTGACATTGAAGCCTATGGGATTTGCCTGAATAAATCTGTCGAATGAAGCCATCGAATGGCAGGGCATTTCGGCAACTTTTCACTGCTGGGTTTTGTTCTCTGAATAGACGAAGCTATGGGATTTCACTGCCCTCGAACAGGCACGTTCCGTATGTGCAGGCAATTCGCCAACATTTGGCGAAATGCCTGCCCCCTTGATAGCCGAATGATTTTCAGCGTTCGGTTACCTTTCGGCAGCCATTCGGATCTCTTTGAATAACCCTGCTAACTTTTAAAATAGGTGTATTTTAAGGGACTAAGAAAATTCAGTGAAATTATTTGGCATATTTTTTCCCGATAAGAAATGTATGAAGGCATTGACCACATTGTAAATTTGGCTTCAGGCACTATTCTTTTAATATTCTTCTCTCTTCATCTCCCTCACCCTATTCCCTCGTTCCCTTTATAATTTTTCCCGTTGCTGTCCCATGATTTAGTGCCTTCATCAGGGCTGGATTTATAACTAGGCAGAGTAGGCATGCGCCTACAGACGCCTGCCACAAGAGGGAGCATTGCTCTGTAAAAAAAACAAATGTTTAATTTTGTTTTTACAATATATAATCATTTAGACCACTGTATCTCTGGAGACCTGAGGGCTAGATGGACGTAGGATGTATCAATGAAAAGGCCAGATTATGATTGGATTTATGGAAAAATAAAATATGATTTTTCTCTTTTTCTTCTAATGCAGCACTATTATACAGTTCACAATTATAAAGTGAACAGTGATGCTGCACTAACTCACCTTCTCATTTCCTACAGTGCCAGTAAGTGTGAAACTGATGATGTAAGACATTCAGGGTTATTCAGAGAGCGTCAAAAGCAGGAGAATGACTGGAGAATGAAAAATTCTAGGTCAAAATAGCCAAACCAGAAAAATTCTCCCTTTCATCTCACTTTCCAAATCGGCTATTTTGACCTAGAATTTTTCTTTCTCCAGTCATTCTCCTGCTTTTCACGCTCTCTGAATAACCCTGATTGTTTCATTGACAACCTAGACCGTGTCACTGAAGTGAGGAGAGAAAAGGTGACTTTGGACACCACACAAGTTTAAGTGAGTTGTCATTGGAAAGGTCAGAGTCTGGTCTTTACAGTGATACCAAACATGACCATGTAATGTGTAAAAATAACAAAATTGAAAAAAAAGAAATGCTAAATTATTTTTGCCTCTGTTCTATGGCAGAGGCAATATATGCTTTTACATATAAAACAAACAATGCCACTGCACTAACTCAACTAAGGCCCTGTTCACGCTGTGCGATTTGAAAATCGCGCATTTTTCCGTGCGATTTTCATATTCGCGATGTCGCAATTTTGCAAAACACCATCAATGGAAATTGCAAAACGCAAATCGCAAAAAAAGGGTCATGTACCAGCGACATGCTACCGGGATGCGCGACATTTGACATTGCGTGACGTCGCGCGGCAAGATGTGAACAGCGCCATTGAAATGCATTGGAGATGCTACATAGCGCGACATCGCCCGTATTTAAATAAATAAATCGCACAGTGTGAATGGGGCCTAAGGCAACAGATTCTGCCCCTACTTTTCATTTGTGCGCAGAGAGAAACTGTTTCAGTTATTTTATGTTTCTTTTTAAAAAAATGTAGTTTGCCCCAAAACTAAAATTTAAAGTCATTTTTGGCGTGTTTTTGTGGGGGGTAGGGGTGTTCCACATTTACAGACTCCTAAGATGCAAATCCGACCCTGGTCTTGATGATAGTGTAGCGCTGGATTAGTTTGGCTCTATGTAATTGACTATTGCTGCCACTAGAGGGAGACAGAGCCTGGAGACGTTATGGGCTATGCTGGACTAAAAAGACTTCATCTCCCCAGAAATCTTGGCAAAGAGGACAGGAAGTGGGTGTGCACACCAAGGGAGACATCCGAAGCCTGGTGCAAGACAGGGGCAGCGCGAGTAGAGTGACGAAAGGAGTAGGACGCACGCAGGACACTGTCAGGGATCGCAACCAGGCCGTAGTGTGGACGCCGCCATATTCAGTGCTGGAGATCGGGGACGGAGATTGTACTGTTACCTACTGCATTCTACTAAGCAACCAGAAGGACCACCAAGTTCCAGAAGGACCCCGAGTGCAGGCGGCGGATCGATTCCGGTAGCAGAGAACGGCAATCGGGAGAGTGGATTTGTTGGCACCAGGTTCCAGTCGCAGAGAGAGATCCTTAGTCGAGTCACCGGTTCTGGACACTTTGTTCGTCGGATGGGTGAGAGGCTTCAAGGCCTACGATTCCGAAACTAAAGTGCACACTTGGTTAATTGCTTAAATCCACAGGGTCCCAACGCTGACTAGTTGAAGATAACCTTGCTCATTTACTGGCCAGTTGAATATAGTACCCGGGTACCATAAGACACCACTTTTTGAGCCATTTTAAACTCGCAAACTGAGGGGTATTAACCATTTCTTTTCCGCTGCGTGTTTTTCCTGCGTTGCGCAGTCCTGTTATTTCTTTCAATGTACATGTGTATTATATGCCACTTTATTGATCCAGTAAAGTATATAACTTAGAAAATCCACAACAGTGCTGGTGTATAGTAATTCCTAGTGCAGTGAGACTATCCTGGGGTTATTCAGCGGCTCCTCCAGGGGTGAGCGCTACACTGGTATATACAGATAAGCATGTCTTTTATGCAATTGTTACTCCTACAAACACCTTTGTCTACTAGTTTGTATTGTATACTGTATTCTAGATCAGGGCTCAAAATTTCAAGTCCCAAGCTACTAGCCAGGCCTTAAAAGTTACTCGCCACCAGTTGCCCCACCTTCCCTGCTCTGAACTCTGCCCCTAAACACACCCTCTTAAATTATCTTATGAAATTACACTGTTATGGTTTTATTCAGAATAAAGTTACAAAAATAAATAACTTTAACCAGACCTAGACTCCAGATACATGTATACCTAGACATCAGATGCCAGATACATGTATATCCAGACATCAGATGCCAGATACATGTATATCCAGACATTAGACGCCAGATACATGTATATCCAGACATCAGATCCAAGTAATATCTTCCATTAAGTACAGACTCCTCTCCAACAGTTTTTAGGACCAAATTAATTTGGGGTTTATGCATCCGATATATCAAGTGGAACCGAATACTCTCTTTTAATTGTTCGTATGCCGGATTATCAATAGAAGTTAGAAGACCCCAGAGTAAGTTTTCCCCCTTGGATGCTTATACAGATTAAGCCATTAATATTCGTGTGCGATACTTCCATCCCCATTTCTTTTGTTGCCCCTTCCGTATCACTCATCTTTCTTTATAAATAGATATATTTAATTTTGCTGAACCTCAAACGCCTACGCCACCATTTCACCAATTATGAGCCCTCACGGGAGAGGTTAGTTCTGCCAAGGGCCCCCTTTAATTAATTTCTTTCTCCCCTAGTAATTCATTCCTTTCCCCCCCTGCAATTAATTTCTCCCCCTCCCCTGCAATTAATTTCTCCCCCTCCCCTGCAATTCATCCCCTCCCCTGCACTTCATCCCCCCTCCCCTGCAATTCATTTCTCCCCTCCCCTGCAATTCATTTCTCCCCTCCCCTGCAATTCATTTCTCCCCCTCCCCTGCAATTCATTCCTCCCCCTCCCCTGCAATTCATTCCTCCTGCAATTCATTTCTTCCCCTCCCCTGTAATTCATCCCTACACTCCCCTGCAATTCATCCCCCCCATTCCCCTGCAATTCATCCCCCCCATTCCCCTGCAATTCATCCCCCCCACTCCCCTGCAATTCATCCCCCCCACTCCCCTGCAATTCATCCCCCCCATTCCCCTGCAATTCATCTCCCCCCATTCCCCTGCAATTCATCTCCCCCACCCCCCCATTCCTCTGCAATTCATCCCCCTCCCTTTACCTGACATCACGAGTAGTAGAGTGAGGGGGCGTGGATAATCCCCGCTTCCCTCACTCGCTGAGGCACGCTGAGTCCTCCTTCACGCTGTGCCCGGAAAAGGAGCAGCGCAGCGTGAAGGGACATCCAGCGTGTAGCAGTCGGGTCCGGTAAAAGGGGGTGGGAGAGGGAATTTGCACCCCCCTGTGACACTTTGAGGACCAATTGATTCCTCACGCCGGATGTTTCCCATCTCTGGTCATGCTGTACCTGGCATGCCCTCTGTCTCTCCATGCTACACTCTCACTGATGCTGCTTTGGGGAGACGGGATGAACCTCTTACTGATTCAAGATGTTTGCTCGGCGCAGTTTCCCGTGATCCGTTCACATGGTGCAGGAAACGGACGAGTGCGCCGAGCAAAACTCTGAGATCAGTAAGAGGTTCAACCGGTCTCCCCGAAGCAGCGTCAGTGAAAGTGTAGCATTGAGAGACAGAGGGCATGTCGGGTACAGCATGAAAACCAGAGATGGGAAACATCCGGCGCGAGGAATCAATTGGTCCTCAGAGTGCCACAACACGGAGGTGCAAATTCCCTCTCCCACCCCCCTTTAACTGGACCTGACTGCTACATGCTAGATTTCCCTTCACGCCGGCTGCAGCATGAAAAGTGATGGACAGTAAAAAGAGCATATGGAGCTGTTAGCGTGCCGGAAGTGGCTTCTGCCGGCGGAAAAAAAAACGTCTGCCACTGGAATACGCAGCGCAGGCACAACGAGGTACTTTATCGTGCTGCCTGCGTGTGCATTTCCACTCGCTCACCCTTAATTTCCACTCGCCAAATGCGAGCAGGCGAGTGGAAATTTTGACCCTTGTCATAACTTCATTCATAACTGAAAATAAAGAGTGCAAAAAATCGTCTTAGGATACCATTGATTTGAAACAGAGGATGGTCGATATTCAAGGGGATAGGAAAAACAAGAGGGGATAAATATTAACGCTAACACAGGTAGAAATATCTAGTGCATTAGGCTTATTTTAGTTCCACATATAGAGCCCTGTTAACCCTATAAGCTCTGAAGTAACAATTATCCTAACACATAAGGGGTTATTCAAAGAGCACCCACATTTCACTGAAATTTGGGTGCTCTTTCATTCGGTGCGATTCAGCGAGTTCAATTCAGTATTCACCGCAGGGAAGTGCGCCAAATAGATTCGCCGAACGCAGCCGATAAACCACTGAACGCAGCTGATAAACTGCCGAATGCATCTGATAAACCGCCAAACGCAGCCGGCGATCCGCCAAAAGCCACCAAACAGTCCGCCTTTTTATAAAAGGCATTTATATAAAAAAAAATGCATGAAAATGCATGGAAATAATGTATAAGGTCCTATGAATAACGATTAAAAAGGTCTGTAACAGAATAAAAAAAAAATGCCATTTAAAAAATTCGAAATCAAAAATTTCGCTTAAAGATCCAGAAAAATGTCTAAATAAAATTTTAAAAAAAATTAATAAT
This sequence comes from Leptobrachium leishanense, assembly GCA_009667805.1. Lineage (NCBI taxonomy): Eukaryota > Metazoa > Chordata > Amphibia > Anura > Megophryidae > Leptobrachium > Leptobrachium leishanense. The sequence goes on from CM019069.1 coordinate 122,470,989, forward strand.
ATGACTTTTTGCTGCAAATGACAAGAATAAATGGTTAAATAACAAATTTATAAAAACAGGAAATTATTTTTACTTTGAAACCTATTGGATTCACCTGTTTAAAGCTGTCGAACGAAAGCACTGAAAATCTGGGCATTTCGCCAAGTTTTCAGTGCTCTTCAGCGTTCTCTGAATAGATTAACCATTACTTCTCTTTCGGGAATTTTACTGCCACTGAATGTTACCGAATTGCACCATATTTTGCTTGCAATTCGCCAATATTTGGTGAATTGGAGCTTTCTGAATAGCCAAATTGCCACGAAATTTCACCATACAGGGAAATTCAACTTTCGGAGTAATTCGGTGGCAAATTCGGCTCACTTTGAACAACCCCTATAGCACTGCATTGGCCATTGTGTCAAATATAGTGCATGTGTTGAAGATAGATAATAAAAATGGTCAGATATCCCGCTGATGGGAATTTGTAGTGATCATAATGAGATCGCTACAAATGCAGCTTCCAATCAGTTAGTAAGTGATATAAAATATAAAATATCAGCCAATAGAAATTGCAGTCTGTGGAAGCAAAAATATTTAACACCAGATTTTTGCAGCTGTAATTTATTTATTTTATTACCAGCTGAAAGTGAGAATAATGAGCAACCTCGGAATTGCACGTTATTTTCTAGCTGACTGCACAGAAGCACTTCCAACACAAAATATAGGCAGGCAAACGCAAAAACCGAGCTGTAAGAGAAAGGTTGCTCAGATGGTACGGGAGTAATATTAACGATAAGGGTCATTATGCTCACTCGTTAAGACCCTATTCCAAATGATGGTTAGTATTAAGTGTTTTTAAAAAAAAAATAAAACCTGAGTGTGTCTTTGAAGCAGGGGAAGTACAAGAGACTCTGCTAATCTAATGAGTGGTCGAGCATCATCATCATCATCATGAAAGAATGCTCATCAAAATAGATATTTTCTCAACCTGTTAAGGCACTTTCTCATGTTTGTGTTGATTATAATGCTCATGCTGCAGTGTGGCAGAATTCTACATTTACATTGTAATATGTTGTAACGTTAGAGCTCTACCATTTTTGCAGCTAATCTAGTTATGCCACGCGCTTTCATTATTTGTTCCGCTAAACACATTACAATGAGACATGTAATATGAAAATCCAGGAACTATGTGGCAGGTGTTATCAATTAATTTACCTTAAATTTATATTCTCTACTGGATTAAAATTTAACATAATCGTTATCTGCTATCCGCACATATCATCCAGAAACAGAAATACATACAATGATCAAAAACATAGAGATTTTGTTCTTGGGACTACAGACAGCTATATGTAAAAGTAAGGCAACATTGACTCATTGACACGTCTACTGATTGAACTTTAAAGGAATTTTACATTTGTTCAATGGAGTTGTGTTAATCATCATTCTTGTAAGAAATTATATGTCCTACTTCGATGTAGATGATTGGCAAACAGGTTTCAAAGAGCATTAAACACATGTAAACCTTGGTAAACTCCTAAAATGCATGAGTAACCAATTAGTTTCTCAACTATTACTTTTAGACTTGTGCAGGCTGTTTTTTTTTCACTATGTGTCGTCTTGGATTTTTTCATTCCGATATTTTTTATTTTTTTTTGTTTCGGATCATTTTGTTCCTTTTTTCTTGTTTCAGGTTCATTTGGTATGTTAACGCAATTTGTATTTTCAGACGGCAGATTTTTGTTTTGAAGATCGCTTCGTATTACGTTATTTCGTTTTTGGGTTGATTCGTTTTTCATTTTTAGGAGTTATTTTGTTTTCTATTAGTTATTTTGGAATGTGAAACGGATTCATTAACTACTACTACTATAAAATGACAATACCAGCCGTACAAAATAATCCCATAGGTTTCAAAGTAAAAAATATTCCCCGTTTTTATTAAAAATTTATTCAACCGTTTACTTTTTTCACTAGCAGCAAAAAGTCTCTATTTATTTTTTTGAATTTTATAGGCATTTTTCATTTTTTTTGTTTATAAATTTTATGTTTCCTAATTTATTTTAAAGCAACAAGGCTTTTTTTTCTGAACGCACCTGTATTATTTTCTTTCAGTCTGGCTGCGTTCGGCAATGAATACTATCAGGGTTATTCAAAGAGATCCGAATTGTGGCCGAGAGGTAACCGAACGCTGAAATTCCTGGCCTTTCAGCTATTCAGAGAGCAGGCAGTTCGCCAAATGTTGGCGAATTGCTTGCACATACGGTGGCTGTTTATTACCTGTTGGAGGTGAAATCCCCATAGAGAAGCAATGCTTCGTCTATTCAGAGAACATAAAACAGCTGAGAAAGGTTGCCGAAATGCCCTGCCATTCGGTGGTTTCATTCGACAGGTTTATTCAGGAGAATCCCATAGGCTTCAATGTTAAAAATATTCCTGTTTTAATTCAGTTTCTTTATTTTTAGATTTTTTTAGGATCTTTTAGGCATTTTTTGATTTATTTTTTTTGCGTAAATTTGTTTTCCGTTTTTTTTTTAAATAGTTTTTTCTTTTTTCTGTAACAGCCCTTTTTATTATCACTCATTGGATCTTATATGTAAATTTCATACATTTTCGCTCAGTAGTTTCTTTGCAAACAGCGTTTCACTTTTCAAACAATCAAGCGTACTGTTTTTTTTTTTTTTCACTCCATTCGTCTGCAGTGTCGGGTTTTTCCGGCGGCTGCTCTGTGCTCTGATCGGCTACTGCTCGGGTTTCTCAGGCGTGTTCGGCGGGGTTAATCCAGATGTTTTTGCAGGTTTCGGTGTGCATTCGCCTGGGTTTTGCGGTGAGTGTTTGGCAGGTTTGCGGCGGCTTTTCCCTGCACTACGATGGCCCTGTGGTGCTTGCTGAATACACTGCAGGGTCGCCGAAATGAGAACGCCAAATCGTACCGAATTGAAGAGAACGAAAAGTCACCGAACGTGCGGTGGCTTTTCGATTCTCTTTGAATAACCCTGACAGTATGAGAAAAAGAAAAAAAGAAATAGTGCATTTATTAGAGATATCTTTTATAATTTTATAGCAGTCTCAAAACCAAAATAATGACCTCCTAAAAATTAAATCAAAATGTGCTGAAGTGTAATCATTTCTTATATCTAGTTACTGTTAATGGATACTTTGTGGTTTTTTTCCTTGCTTGCAAACCAAACCTTCAGTTATATGAAAATTATCTCACGAATATCAGCTCAGAGAAAAAATCATACATTTGTCTGCCAAACAAGAACAAAATGTACTTCTCTGATTCCTGAAAAATAGATGTTTGCTGGTTCTGATAGATACTATCAGTGTTTGTTATTAGAAGTGTTGTGATAAATAAGGGATTTTTGATGAATAGCTTCAAACAATTTAATAGGACTTGTAATAACGGACTCCTGGTACTCTGGTATAGCACCTTTGTTTATTTCACTCCCTCTGCCATAGCCAGAGATAATATCTAGTGAATATAACAATCAGTTACAGTATAGTATTTACACCACAACATGAGTTGTGACCACACGTAGAGGTCACTCAGAATAGAACTTCTATATTGCAGACAGACAGGGCTATTTATACCAGACAGGGGTCATTAGAAGACAATAGCAAAAACACAGTAAATACAGTTCCCCATCACATCTGTCTATAGCCCTTTCTGCCTATGTGAACAGTCATGGCCCAAAACCCAATGAAAAGATGGAACAAAAGAGCACTCAGCAATATACAGGGTTCAAAGAGTGGGTTCAATTGTGGCCGAAAAGGTTACCGAACAGTAAAATTCAGTGTACGGTTACCTTTCCTGGCCATTCGGCTATTCAGAGAGCAGATAGTTTGCCAAATGTTGGCGAATTGCCTGCACATATGGTGCCTGTTTGTTGCCTGTTCGAGGGCAGTGAAATCCCCATAGAGAAGCAATGCTTCTGGAATAGGGTTGTATAGCTGTTGCATTATTGAGTATAGGGTAATATTCAACTAAACGATTCATTGCCTTCAGGGACGTGCCTCCAGGGTAGGCAGGTGAGGCTCTGCCTCACCTGCCATTAAGAGATAAAATAAGAAAAGAAAAGAAACTCACCTGCTCCGTGCTCTCCCACTGTCGTCTCTGTCCTCTGCCTCTGCGTGCAGGGTGCGCTTTCTTTTTCACAGCCTACGCAATTTGCGCAGCGGTATGCTTACCTGCTACGCTAATTGCGGACGCTGCGCAAGAAGTCTGCAGCCGCAACTGTTCAAATAGGAACAGACGCACGCTGCCTACTTCCTGAACACTGCTCGTCAGAGCCTCAGAGAGGCACTGACAGAGCAATGTTATAGCTTGGACCAATGGGAAAGCACCATTGGTCCAAGACATTCAAAAGAACCACCTGCATTGGAGGCTGGCCTCTGACAGGAAGGGGCAAAGGCAGCTCCCTCTGCTCCCTCTAGTGGCGGAAACTGAGTATGACAGGCACAAGCAGCTCCCCTGGTCCCTCTAGTGGAGATACCGAGTACAGGCACAAGCATTTTTTATTTTATTTTTTAATAGTAAAGTATATGATGAAAATAATGGTATCTTTAGAAAGTCCATTTAATAGTGGGAAAAATTGTATATAATATGTGTGGGTACAGAAAATAAGTAAACGATAATTTAAAGTTAAACACAAACTGCAGAAAGTTAGTTAATATCTGTGTATATCTGGCTCTGATACTAGCTGCAATGCCTGCTGGTGCCCCTGCAGTGCAGTCTCCCCAACAGAGAGGGCGCTAGTCTATCAATTAGGCCACTTTGAAGGCTGCACCTGAGCAGAGACCTAGGCCTTTAAATATCAGTCACTGACTGTGCTCTGAGCCCTGTCGTGGTTTATTCTAGCCCTCAGCGCTTGTGTCTTCTAGCTCCTGCATTTGATTTTCTGGTTTGACTTCTGGCTTGTATATTTGACTGTGATTACTGTGTTTATCCCTTGGCATTTGTTTATCTCATGTACCGACCTCTGGGATTGTTATTACTACGATATCTCTCCTGTCCCTGATCTGTACTTCTATGTATTTTAGATTAGTACCTGGCCATTATAAAGGACCAGCTTCTCAGATTAGGGTTTTCCTTGCCTTGCTGGGTTTTGTCTGCGTGCTGGGTGACTCTATAACCTTACACTAGCCAGTGCCTCACCAGCCAATGAACTCACTGCACATCCCTGCTTGCCTTATCTGGTACCTCCTGATATGACAATACAATGCTGTCGGTTCAGTTTGTCATCAGCATGGTTATGTTACAATTCTCCCCACCATAAATCTCATGTGTTCTTTAAACAGTAAAGCAAGTATTAAAATATGGGTGGGATTTATCCATGAAGCAAGTGTCACGAAAAAAACGCGTGCCGCGACGAAGGACACAGGGTTAAGAAAATCTATATCCGTCTATCCTAGACCCAAATAATGACTACGTGGCCAACAATCCCCCGCACGCGCTTGCCTAACTGTCTCAGCAACGTCTTCACTCGCAACAGGCACGTAAAACGTGATGAAATGGTCACAGGATTGAAACGCAGTATCCATTTACTCTCGACCCGAAGTACCGACTATGTTTCCCACAATCCCTGTACCCGCTTTCCTTATACTATTCATCACACTGCCACCACAGACCAGGGCTTTCCCAGGATGCCTACCTGAATCAGAGCTGGTCTGAGACTCTGATTATGCACCCCACAAAAGGAGAACAGTACAGCGCCTGCCCCTCACTACAGCTCACCGTTTGGTAGATAGACTCAAATTTACCCAAAGGCAAATCTCTATGATAATCCAGTCCTTCAGTTAGCGTGGATCGAATATCAGGCAGTAACAGAGCTCAATAAACTTTTTATTTATTTATGATATAAAAAGTTATGTATATCACAGTGCATTTGTTACAAAAAAATAGATATGATAAGCAATAATTACACAGATAAAACAGCAAATAAAAGGATTAAAAACACAGACCCTTACTCACGTCAGTAAGCTAACCAGACATCTGTGACTCCTGGGGCTGGAGCTTGGAAAACCACGGGCCAAAATCCTCATTTCTTGCATGAACCCCAAGTGGATAAAAGGCCCAGTCACATGGCGTGTTTCAGAATATATAGAGTTTCCAGGTCATTCCAAATATTGCCCATAGAGGTACAGCCCACCCTGTACATGTCCCAGAATTCCTCCCATGGACATGCTCAGTTCACTGTCTCTGCCATTTTAGTTCACAGATGAAATTAACCCCTTAGTGACTGGGCGGTTTTACACAAATCCGTCTTTTAGTGACCGCTGCTGTTTTTACGTTTCTGCGCTGTTAGTGTTTAGGTCAAATTTTCCTCTTACTAGTTTATTCGACCCACACATATTATACACCCTTTTTCCCGCCATTAAATGGAATTTCTAGAAATACCATTATTTCCATCATATCGAATAATTTACTATAAAAAAATATGAAATATGAGGAAAAAAATGGTAAAAACACACTTTTTTGTAATTTAATCCCCAAAATCTACAACCAGCCAAAACGACCCCAGCTAAATAGGTTCAAAATTTTGTCCCGAGACTAGAAATACCCAATTTTTATATGCGTTTGCTTTTTAACCCCTTCACTGCTGAGACAGTTCACCTATGTGCGCTGCGCTCATTCTGACCATTTTGTGCTAATTATTTTAGCGCCGCAACGTGATCCGGCAGCAAAACGGTTAATGCCATACACCGCTGGAAAGGGGAGGCTCTCCCCTCTCCAGCGGTGCAAACGGCATCTCCCTAGCTTCAATGGTTGGGGAGATAGAGGGCTCTGAAGGAGCCCCCCCTCCCCTCCATTGAAATGCATGGGGACGCCTGCTGATGACGTCACCAGGCAGCGTGGCGACGTCATCAGCCTCGCCTGCCCATGTAAATCACATGGGCAGGCTTCCTCCCTGCCAGATCGCCGTGGGATCCAGCGAGGGAGGTGAGTATCGGGCGGGAGGGGGATTAGGCGCCGCTGACGTACCCTGTACGTCCGCGGGTCTAAGGGAGACCCGAGGACAAGACGTACAGGGTACGTCAGCGGCCCTTAAGGGGTTAATAATTATCAAGAGATTTCTCTAGCGATCAAAGGATATGATCGCTTCTTTGATCTACGTGATCACTTACAAGGTGCTGCCACTAGGTCTGGGCTGTGCTTTTTCCATTTGCCCAAGGTGTGAAATGCTTGGGCGAGACCAAGGAAATTCTATTAGACCAAATGAGGTAATTTCCCCTCCTTATCATGCAGATCAAAGAAGACTCATTCCCCTGGTATTCTGCAAAACCCGTGATATCCCTTCACAAGGGCTTAGTGATAAACATCTTAATTACTTTCTAGCACATACTCAAAGCAGAGGCTTTCACCAGGCAGCTATGGAAAATGGACACTTCGCATATATGGATAGATAGATAGATATATATATATTTCTATATCTATTTCTATATCTATCTATCTATCTATCTACCTGCGACAGCAAGTATCAGCATCAAACCTCAGATGGAATATATTTAAATGATGTTCAGTTTATATCCAGGGTGTATAGAAGATATACTTAGTTTTTATGAGTTTTACAAACTACTTTCTACACTTTTCAGTTGAAATGGATACAGATATCAGACCAGGCATTATATTCCTTGTCTTCATCTTTAACATTTTGCTGTGTCTGTTCCTGTGCAACATCATTTACATGTTCCTACATAGGTGAACGCAGGGGGTGTGCCTGGTGTGCCTAGGCACACCCTAATGTTGGGTGAAGAGGTCCTTTCACCTCCTACTTTGACATTTTAGGTGTCCCTTATCTGGTTTATGAGAAATAACATTAAAACTGACTGTATCTCTGATTACAGCCTTGTTATTTCTAAAGAAAAATGCGCATTTTGTGTAAAATCTTCTAAATATAAGTTTTCAATTAATAAATGTTCCACATGTGTACACCCTAATGTAACGGGCTGCACATGCCATTGTGTTCCTAGCTAACAATAGGGAACCTGGTGTAATCATCTACTCCTCTAGTCCACTCATTTCAAGGTTCAACATGTTGGGCCTTCTGACACAGTCATTTCAGTGATTGTTGCTTTAAGCAGGGGTCAGAAACCTTGGCCCTCCAGTTGTTTTGGAACCATATCTCGCACGATGCTTAGGCACTCATTAGGTTGGCTGAGTCTGGAAAAACCTTTGTGTCTGCCGTTTTCCATTTGTGGCTCACACATGACATCTGTATTCTGACAGACCTGCTTTTTCAGCAACTCTTGTCGTAATAATATCAAGCCACAACATCATAACATCAGTGGCACTAGGTGCAGTGCTGTTATCAGCTCCAAGAGTCCACAGTACTCCATGGAGACAGATGTCAGCTTCTTTAGCAGGCAGTGGTCGTCTTGGAGGTGTGTTTGGGGTCTTTATCATGTTGGAATACTGCCCTGCGGCCCAGTCTCTGAAGGAAGGGGATCATGCCCTGCTTCAGTATGTCACAATGCATATTGCCATTCATGGTTCCCTCACTGAACTGTAGCTCCCCAGTGCTGGCAGAACTCATGCAGCCCCAGACCATGACACTCCCACCACCATGCTTGACTGTAAGCAAGACACACTTGTCTTTGTACTTCTCACCTGGTTGCCGCCACAAACTCTTGACACCATCTGAACCAAATAAGTTTATCTTGGTCTCATCAGACTACAGGACATGGATCCAGTTATCCATGTCCTTAGTCTGCTTTGGCCATCTCTATGTAGAGCAACAATTCTTTTTTTCAGGTTCTTAGAGTTCTTTGCCATGATGAACTTCCAGTGACCAGAATGAGTGAGAGCGATAACCCCCAATTTAACACCTGCTCCCCAACGAGTCACAGGACATAACGGAGGGGAAATGGCTAATTGGGCCCATTTTGGACATTTTCATTTAGGGGTGTACTCACTTTTGTTGCCAGCGTTTTAGACATTAATGGCTGTGTATTGAGTCATTTTGAGGGGACAGAAAATTTACACTGTTATACAAGCTGTACACTCACTACTGTACATTGTAGCAAAGTGACATTTCTTCAGTTTTGTCACATGAAAAGATATACAGGCAGGATTATTCAGAGAAAGGTGGAAATCAGGAGAACTGGCAAGAAAAGCGAACAATCTAAACCAAATAGCCGATTTGGAAAGTGAGATAAATGGGAGAATTTGTTTTGGTTTGGCTATTTTGACCTATAATTTTCACTTCTCCAGTCATTCTCCTGAGTTTCACCTTTCTTTGAATAGACCTGATAGTAAAATATTTGCAAAAATGTGAGGGGTGTACTCACTTCTGTGAGATACTGTGTATCTTCATTTCTTGTTTTATGTTCCTGTTCAAGTGGGTCTGGGGCATCAGAATTTGGAGTACCTCTGGCTGAACCTAGCTTAAATAAACCCAAGCATGTAAATGTGAAATGTGATACTGCAGAATAATGTAAAATATGTTTTTAGCACTTTTGTTTATTAGATGCTGCAAAATACATTAGGAGGTTGAAATATGTTTACGCAAGCTGTAAGAAGTGAACATTAAATCGTCTAAACTTGATAGCTCAGTAATGTAGACTGACATCTAATTTATCCTTTCTAGGTTATAGGCAAAGTACTAAACAAATAATTGTAGATGCGGTCTTAAAAGCCGTATTTGTTGTCTGCCTAGAATCATCAGTGTCATGGTTTGAAAATGCACCATGTGCTACCGGTTAGTGGCTCTGCAGGTATAGAGGTGTCTGAGCCCAAGATGAAGGAATGCACACAATTAATAGATGGAGGTGGGCAAACCGATATTGGGGAGATCCAGATGAAGGTACAAAGGGGTAATCCAGAGAATGGTCATGGGGCGATCCGTGGTCAAAGGGTTGGCGGAGTATGGTTGTCAGTGGGCAAGCAGAGGGTCTGGTACACAGTATAACAGAGAAAGCACTATGAGAATGAGATTCTAATGTTGAGCCAAGGTGGAGAGGGAGGTGTGGACCTTTATTTGAGACAGGGGTGTGGTGTATGTGAGCTGTGCTTAACTGTTTCAGGTATAGATCATTGGTGCTGTGCGGATTATGGGCAGCACATTTCATGTGCTGTCTGGGTTCAGGATGCAGGCACGTTACAGTCAGCAATGGGGATCCTGACACTCTTCTGCATGCACATTGCAAATTTAACCATGTTTGAGATTAGTAGGAAGAAATATTAATAATTACTTCATCACTCTTCCTGACAATATTGAATGACATTTATTCTCAAATGCAATAGACTGAAGTGACCAATTTACCGAACACATGCAGAGGTCCCTGCAATATTAGTAATGTAGAGGACTGAAACACTTTAGTAGCTGAAGGATAAAGTTTAAGATTTAGTCTGGTGTCAGACGAGTGCATTTTGTACGGACTGTGCGTCTATGCAGTACGGACGTACTTTCTGACGGAAGACGCGGTAGTGGCCACACAGTCCGTTATTCTGACTGATGTTATTTTTGATGGATGTAGAAGGGAAAATAAATTAAATGAAGAACCATTTTGTCTGTCAAAAATGCTGGCCGCACAAATGCAGTCTGTCTGTCCTCGTTCATTACTCACACACAAAGCTATGCAGACGTGGCGCACTCTGTGCGCCCTTTCTAGTGAATTTATGTTCTTGCCTGCCTTGCGTCCGTTTGCCACGTCCGTTGTGCATCCGCAGTTCGGCACGGACGTACTTCGTGTGTGGAGCTCCATTGGTCATAATTATATGCTATAACGGACGTACAAATGTGCGGCAACACGGACGTGATCAGTGCGCTCGTCTGACACGAGCCTAAAGTGTGTTTTAGAATAAACAGTCAGCAGTAAAGATCTCTTGTATATTTTATGCATACTGTAGATACTCGAATATAACGTGATGGATAGAGATTTATTATGGAAATGAGAGAATACTCAAGACTCAAATACAACGCGAGAAACAAAATTTTACTGTACCGGTAAACAATTAAAATCCTTCCAGGTTCTCATAACGCAGTCAGGCTACCCCTCAGGCCAGGGTGTTCTGCTCTAGCATGATTGCAGTTGTTACTAAGTATGAAGCCGCCGGCCACCCGTCTTCTTTAATAGTGACTGGATGGCTGGCGGAGGCAAGCAAAATTAATGATTGGCTTAAACCGAGCGTGCCCTCTGGCTGTGATGGATCCCACCTCTCCCGAATTTGGGAGTTCCTGAAGTGTTTGCAAGCATCAGGGATCCCGCATTCGCTTCAGCGAGACTACCGGAACTTCCGGGAGAATTGGGATCCAGAGCTAGGCAAGTTTTTTTTTTTTACTTTTTACACGCGATGCAGGTGTCTTGTATATAACGCAACCCCTCCAATTTTAAGGTAAATTTTTGTCACCAAAATCTAGCGGTATACTCGAGTATCTACAGTAATTTAGTGTGTGTGTGTGTCCCAGGGGTGGATCCAGACTCCAGATGGGAAATCTCCCAATTTAATTTATTATGAACCCCACCACCACCACCATTCCATTTATAACATGGACGGATCCAGACACCAACCTCAAAAGGGGCAACCTACCAATTTAACCCCTTAGTGACCAGACTGATTTACCATTGTCTGAAAGTGCACAATGTTGTTTTTACATTTCTGCGCTGTTTGTGTTTAGCTCTAATTTTCGTCTTACTCATTTACTGTACCCACACATATATACCGATTTTCTCGCCATCAAATGGACTTTCGAAAGATACCATTATTTTCATAATATCATATAATTTACTGTAAAATATGTATGAAATATAATAAAAAAATGGGAAAAAAAACACTTTTTCAATCTTTGACCCCCAAAAAATCTTAGGCATCTAAAACCGCCAAAAAAGACCCCAGCTAAATAGTTTAACGATTTTGTCCTGAGTTTAGAAATACACAAGGTTTACATGGTTTTTCTTTTTTCAACTCCTATGACAATAAGTGCAAATAGCACTTTGCTATTTCCAAAACATTATCTTCTTCAAAATTAGTGATAGTGACACTAACAATGATAGCTTTCATGAATATCTGAAAAACCATCCACATTTGTGTATTTTGTAAAAGTAGACAATCCAAGGTATAAAACATTGGCTATTTTGACTTTTCATGCAACCATTTTACCACCAATCTATGCCAAATTTTGACAGAATAAAATCAGGTGATTTTTTTTTGTCACAGATTGCAATATAAGTACTGAGAACTTTAAGGGTTACTGCCAAACAACACCCCAATACATGTTCAGCAACATCTCCCGAGTACAGTGATATCACCCATGTATAGGTGTGTTCAGTTATTTAGCCTTAGAAGGGCAACGACATCTTCTTAGGGATCTTCTTAGCCATCTTAGGGAGCAGGGGGGCTTTTTTATATTATTCTTTTCTAATTTATTTTTTAATCATTATTTGGCTGAGTGCCTTGACCCCTCATGGCACTCAACAATGCATGCTTTCAGATGAGTGCCTCAACCCCTCAACCACTCATTTTGCCTGCCAGTCCATTCACCGGGTATAACGGCAGTGATCGCTCACGGGGAACAATCACGATGCGGTCTGGCAGCTGTAATCACTATTGCAGGATGCCTCGATGCTGAGGTATCCCTGCAGTAGCATTAGAGAAGCTGGAAGCAATACCAATTTACTAAACGACGATCCAGGTAAATCCTCAGTCGTCAAGCAACATTTTTCGTCACTTGCCCCCTCATCCCATTTATTATGCCCCCTAATTTCATTTATTATGGCCCAAATTTCATTTATCATCCAATGCCATTTATTAGCCCCCATTTCTATTATTATTATGCTACATTTAAATTAGTATGCCCACCATTTCATATATCATACCCCCATTTCAGTTATTATGCCCTCATTTCATTTAATTTCCCCCTCTCACACACATTGACAAACCCTGCACGCACACAATGATCCCTCCCCACTCTCACACACACACACAGATTGCCACCCGCCACACACATTAATCTCCTGCACAAATACACTGAAACACAACACTAACAGTAAGCTTGAGGAAGCTGGTGGATAACCTGCAAAATGGATAACTTGTGCTATCCATTAGTGGATCGCTATTAATGGTTGTATTGGAGACTCCTGTTGGAATATTTGGGAGCCAATGATTGATACTGGCTGCAACGCTGCGTTTGAAATGGTTCCTGGAGTCCATAGGCTTCTCTGGGAAATATACACCAGGCCCCGTCTTACAATCCAGTATTCTCATAAATTCTTTTCACTCGTTTCCAGAAGAAGTCTGAATTAAAGCTCACGAGGGTAGTAAATTGAAAAGAACAAGATACGTAAACCTCTGTATTTTTCCAACACAATTTTCCATCACAGCAAAAAGAGCCCTCTTTTCTGTAGAAATTTAGCTGTACGGGAATTTCCACAGGTTTCTCAACATGGGCATGCAATTTATCTCCAAGGGCCAGCTGTCGAAATGAAAAATGACTTCTTAAAGATCTTGTACTTTCCTTTTAAATAATATAAATGCAATAATGAAAGGTGAATGCTACAGGTGATGCCTTTTATCTGAACTCATAATTTAGAATTTCAAAACAAGCCTCTGAGCATTAAACTATAATTCAGAAAGTGATTTTAACTGTCAGTGACATGTCGTAGATATATAAATTATATGATGAAATAAATCATGTGTCAGCTAAGGTGTATTTATTTACTGTAGCTACAGCATAATCCACCGGGGAAAGTGCATTTTAGGTAGCAACAAGAAAGGCAGCTTATAACGGATCCTGTTATTTAATTTTGCTCTCTCTGTGTGTATATATATATATTACAGTCACCGGCCACTTTATTAGGTACACCTTGCTAGTAACGGGTTGGACCCCTTTTGTCTTCAGAACTGCCTTAATTCTTCATGCCATAAATTCAATAAGGTGCTGGAAACATTCCTCAGAGATTCTGGTCCATATTGACGTGATACCATCATGCAGTTGCTTCAGATTTGTCCGCTGCGCATTCATGAAGCAAATCTCCCATTCCACCACATCCCAAAGGTGCTCTATTGGATTGAGATCTGGTGACTGTGGAGGCCATTGGAGTACAGTGAACTCATTGTCATGTTCGAGAATGAGATGATTTGAGCTTTGTGACATGAGCATTATCCTGCTAGAAGTAGACAATAGAAGATATGTACACTGTGGTCATAAAGGGATGGACATGGTCAGCAACAATACTCCGGTAGGCTGTGGCATTTAAACAATGCTCAACTGATACTAAGGGGCCCAAAGTGTGCCAAGAAAATATCCCCCCCACCATTACACCACCATGACACCCTGAACCTTTGATACAAGGCAAGAGGGATCCATGCTTTCATGTTGCTTACACCAGAGTCTGACCCTACCATCTGAATGTCGCAGCTAAAATCAAGACTTCTCAGACCAGGCAATGGTTTTCCAGTTTTCTATTGTCCAATTTTGGTGATCCTATACGAATTGTAGCCTCAGTTTCCTGTTCTTAGCTGACAGGTGTGGCACCCTGTGTGGTCTTCTGCTGCTGTATCCCATCTTCTTCAAGGTTGGACATGCTGTGCATTCAGAGATTGTATTCTGGATTTATTGAAGGCACTGGCCTTCATAGGCTGTCACAGTGGGCCACACCCGTGAACCGGGAGGGGTGCATACCCAGGAGAGTAGTCAGCTCTCCATATGTATAGAACAAACCACAGGGGGGGTTGCACTCGACCTAAACTTGCAACACAAGCGGGTGCATCTAAGACTTCAAAGGCTTACAGGCTTATGCAAACTATGATCATACTTTGTTAACTGAATCCCCATCATTTTACCTCAGTCAGGTTTTTTGAATTTTTGAAATGTGTTTTTTTTTTTTTTTGCAGAAATTGGTGGATGAAGGTGGTCATTGATATGGAGTGCTCTTTTTTGGTTATTTATATATATATATATGTATATAAAATACAAAACAGAAAAAGGTTGCACTACTCAACCTCAAAACTAAGCGGGTGCATCTAAGACATCAAATACAAAACACCAAGAAAGAGCACTCCATATTATTGACCACCTTCTTCCATCATTTTCTGTGAAAAAAAACAGTTTTAAAAATGCCCAAAAAAACCTGAGGTAAAATGATGGATTCAGTTCACAAAGTTATGATCATAATTTGCTTAAGCCTGTCACAGTCGCCAATGTACTCCATCTTTGACAGGTCCTATCTAACTTGACCGAGTCTGCACTTACAGGATCAACTCACCCTGGAGCTCCCCGGCAGCTCGAGGTCTTTATAGGCTGCCATGGTGGAGCACCTGTGAACAGGGAGGGGAGTGCTCTTTCTTGGTGTTTTGTATTTGATGTCTTAGATACACCTGCTTAGTTTTGAGGTTGAGTGCAACCTTTTGTATTTTATATATAGAGAGCTGACAACTCTCATTTGGTATGCACCCCTCCCTCATTTTACCTCAGTCAGGTTTCTTGGGCATTTTTAAAACTGTGGTTTTTCTCACAGAAAATGATGGAAGAAGGTGGTCAATAATATGGAGTGCTCTTTCTTTGTGTTTTTATATATATAGACTCATTGAAGAGTCTTGTGGCGCACAAACGTAGGTAAACACAGTCACTAAAACGTCCAATGGCTAAGACGCTCCCCTAGTCACCTGAACAAGATAAAGCAGAAAACCATTATACACCAGTGCAGTGCCTTGTGTTACTTTTTTTTTTTTTGAGAAAGGATTTTACCAGGAAGGATACATTGAGATTTCTCTCGTTTTCAAGTAGCGTGGCGAGTGGGTGGCGAGTATGTACCGTTAGGTGTCTTGCCAAGGACACTTACTGGAGAGGTTGCTCAAACCCATGACTCCACAGGCTCTCTCCATGCAGAGCAGTGACATTACCTCTACTCCACCCAGCCGGTATACTTAAAGAATATTGGTATAGAGGTAACTGCTTACATAAAAGTGCACAACTAATGTCCCAACAAAGCCAATATTTTCATAAAAAGCCAAGGCATGCAACCTACAGAAAATAGAAAATATTCTACGTTTACCATAGGAGCCTTTCTATTCTTTCCAAGGTTCACCCAGCATATAATTGGGAGCGATACGGCAGGTGGGTAGGCCTTATAACAACCCATAGGCACTATATGATGAGCTGCCAGCTCCTGTCTGTGTGAGTGCATTGGATCTCCGCCACCTTACATATACAAAACTTGTTATACAGTATTACACTATATATGTTTTCTTTTTTTGGAGGTTGCCTCGGGTTTTTATGAAAATATTGTCTGTGTCGGAATATTAGTTGTCCATCTTTATGTAAACTGTTACCTTTGTACTAATACTCCTTGAATAACACAAGGTGCTGAACCGGTGTATATTGTTTTTCTGATATATATATATATATGTTGAGTTCATAAACTATGTTCATCCAGATGCCAAAATCATAACAGTACGTAGTGATCCCTTTGTTATTGGACTAGCTAACTATACTGTTATTGGACTATTGGAGAAGGGGGGGGGTTAGAATGAGTGTCGTAAATACTATTAGTGGAATAGTATGGCCAAGAAGGGCAAACAAGCAGAAATGACAGATTATAGGCCCATAAAACAACACAGATAAACATTGTGATGTGCATCTGATGATGGTGACTCCAGGAGCTGATTATTGCGGCGGCGCTGAAGCGCTACTGTGGGTATTAGCGAGCTTAGCGCTTCATTCAAGGCTGAGATAGCACCTTCCCCGGAAAAGGACGTTAACATTAAGAGGGTATGGGAATATCTGCAGGTCTCCAAGTTAGCATCAACCAGGAAATGGGGCCATGCATTTGTACCTTGAAAATTAATTCCCCTTGGACTGCTGACAACCCATCATAACATAATCAGATTCTTATTGAACCTGCAGTGTCCTTCTTAAAAAAAGCAAAGCTATATAAATAGGACATTTCATGTTAGAATTTGAGAGCAGATGGGAGCTGAAGAGCAGGCCGTGTGTGAGTGTGTTTATGTGTGTGTGTCTGCATGTGCATGACTATAAATAATACTGTCTTGCTTATGTATTATACATCGCTGTAAGGTGTACTTTATTTCAGTGCCCAGAGGATTTTGTTTAATGCCAAAACTGATCTAAAGTAGCTGAAGATCTTTTGTTATATTATGCTTGATTCAAAACGGTACTCCCTGGTGATCTTCTAAATTATAATTGTATTCTGTTTTATTTTCCGCAGTACCATTTTTTTCAATGTAAAATAAAAGTGCTTAACACTGCTTATTTGCAAGCTTGACAAAATTATCCAGTCCTCAGTGTCCTTACTGTTGTCACTTTTGAAGATAAGATATTGCTAAGCATTATAAAGAGAGATCCTGTAATAATTACACGTCCACACGGATGCATCTGGTTAGGAGAACCCCAGCTTGTCATCGTCTACGTGACCGCAATGCTTTTATTCAGACAGAGTGCATGTGGCCAGCATTGATCTCAGTAGCAAAAACCATAAATCACTGTTTAACAAGTTGTCATATTTTATAAATTGTATTAACAGTAAATGTAAAAGCTTTTAATTTTTTATTTCCCCATTAGGCTGAATAATGAATAATAGAATCACACAGTCAATGGAGTTAATTTTGTTCAAAATAAAGCATGAATTAAACAAAAGCACTTTTTTTCATAGAGTGCAACATTATTGGGGTTATTCAGAGAGCAATGAAATGTCGCCGATATTTTGGTGCTCTCTCGGTCCCCGCACGTCCGGGAATCAAAGTTCCCCACCCTGCGGTGAATTCGGCATTTCCCACGCCAAAATCCCACCGAAAACCTGCCAGAATTGCCTCAAAAACACGCTGAACACACTGGAAAAAGCCGACGAGCCGTTGATCAACGCGTAGACCAGTCACCGGAAAAAGCCGACAAGCTGGCGAACGGGGTAAGAAAAAAAAACCAATATGCTTGAAAGTGTCAAAATTTAAACGCTGTTTGCAAAAAAACTAATGAATGAAAATGCCTGGAATTTACACATAAGATCCAATGAATGATAATAAAAAGGTCTGTTACAGAAAAAAGAAAAGACGCTTTTAAGCAAAAACGGAAAAAAGAATTGCCAAAAAATCCCGAAAAATGACTAAAAGATCCTAAAAAAAATCAATAGATTTTTTACTGCAGATTAAAATAATAAACAGTTTATTAGAAATATTCCTGTTTCTATTCAATATCTAACATTGAAGCCTATGGTAGTCGCCTGAATAAACCTGCCGAATGAAACCACCGAACAGCAGGGCACTTCGGCAACTTTCCACTGCTGTTCGGTGTTCTCTGAATAGATTAACCATTAATTCTCTATTGGGAATTTCACTGCCTTCGAACAGGCACCGTAATTGAGGGCAGGTCGCCAAAATTTGGCGAACTGCCTGCTCTCTGAATAGCCGGATGGCCCTGAAATGTTACTGTGTGGGGAAACAAACTGTTCAGTGACATTTTGGGGCCAGATTGTCTCTCTCTGAATAACCCCTTATATGGTGTTTGAGATCACTTTTGAAATAGACACCCACAGGTGTAGCAAATGATGATAGACCCATATCAGGCTGGGTATCATATGATGATACGGCCTATGGCAATAATAAGCTCAATAGGTATTTAATAGATAGCAACTTAATTAAAAAAATTAAAAAGTTGATCAATATATAATACTTGTATGCTGTATGGGGGTCCGGGTAGTGCCCTGGGGGACAGGAAACAAACACAAAAAGTTTTTTAAAAAAACGTTTTTTAAAGGAACAGTGAGTTTTCCATGAAATAAAGTTTAAGAATAAAAAAGAAAAATTCCTTCAAATATTGTGCCTAGGAGGTCCCCATAACCTGCCCGTGAAGTGGCGGATTTGTAGGATGTATAGAAACATTTACAAACAAAAAAATGACATTTCAAATGACGGTAAATGGTTTTCCTTTAATGTATTCATAAACAACTGCTTGGGGTGGCAGTCTGTATGAAAAGAGACATTTTAGGACATGCAGAACAAGTTTAGTGATTTTTTTTTGGCTAAATTATGGTGAAACTTATGCAGGCTTTGGATGAAAGTAACAATAGGTGCTTTAAAATTGGGCCTTTAGTGTCAGCAACAGTGCCGTCAGACCGTAACCCCTCTGTGGTATTGTGGAAGAGTGCAGGGTTGGACCCTGCGGTCCAATATTAAAATGATATGAATCTGGTATAGGCGCCAGTGGCAGTGCACCCAAATATTGTGCCTTTGGTGGCAGCAAGTGCCTTCCCACCGTAACCCCTTTGTGGTATTGTGGAAGAGTGCAGTGGTGGAGGTTTTGGGAATGCAGAAGAGATCCCCGATCTATTCAGTTACGTCAGCATCAAGGGTTTGATAGCTGCTGATCCAAGACTGATTCATTTTTATAAATGTCAGCCGGTCTACAGAGTCGGTGGACAGACGCACTCTTTTGTCTGTGACAAAACCTCCAGCGGCACTGAACGTCCTTTCAGAAAGCACGCTGGATGAAGGGCAACCTAGTAGCTGCATAGCATATTGGCTAAGTTCTGGCCAGTGATCCAATCTCAACAACCAGTAAGCCAGTGGATCATCTGCTGTAAAGGTATCCAGGTCTGCCCTTGCCCCTAGGTAGTCCTGCACCAATGGGTGCCTACATTTGACGTCCCTGGGCACCGTGGACTAAAAAATTTTAAAAGGCATCAGTCAAGCGGCCCCGGCCTTCACTGCTCTTCCTCTGATCATCCGCAGCCTCAGAAGTACCTGTGTCATCACTTGGTAACCTACCAGTGCCTGGAAAGGTGTTACACAAGTGACGCTTTAGAGTGTCCTCAAGTTGTTTCATCCTGTCCTCCCTCTGTGTGGGCAGGATGAGCTCTGCAACTTTACCCTTGTATCGTGGATCAAGAAGGGTTGCCAACCAGTAATGATCCCTCTCCTTGATAGCACGAATCCTGGGGTCCTTTAGCAGGCTTTGCAGGATAAGGGAGCCCATGCAGCATAGGTTGGAGGTGGCATTAGCTTCCGAGTCTTCCTGGTCAATGAGGATGACCCCATCGTGCACTTCCTCCTCCCAGCCACGTACTAGTCCTTGGGTTTCTGGGCACACAAAACCCTACCTTGAGGAATCCCCACCTTCAATGCCTCCACTACTTAAATATTACTCATCCTCCTCATCCTCCTACTGTCTGAACTGAGGACCCACAGGAATGCTGTCTGCGTAAAGACTGGGGCCTTGAGAGTTAGGGAAGGCCTCCTCTTCCTCCCGCTGCTCTGCCTCTATTGCCACATCTATAATTCCCCGCAGAGTGCACTCCAGCAGGAACACTAAAGGAATTGTGTCCCTGATGCATGCACTGTCCCTGCTCACCATCCTCGTTGCCTCCTCAAATGGTGACAGTACAGTGCTTGCATCCTTGATCATCAGCCACTGCGGGGGGGGGGACCCAAGTTGACCTGAACCTGTCCTTGTGCCATACTCACACAGGTACTCGTTGATGGCCCTCTGCTGCTTGTGCAGAAGCTGCAGCATTGCTAATGTCGAGTTCCACCTGGTGGGCATGTCACAGATCAGACGGTTTGTGGGAAGGTGGAATTCTCTTTGAATTTCTGCCAGGCGAACACTTGCTGGGAATGACCGTCTGAAGTGGCTGCAGACTTTTCTGGCCTGGCTGAGAAGCTCTGCCAGCCCTGGATACCTGGTTAGAAAACGCTGTACCACCAGATTTAGGACGTGTGCTAGGCATGGTACATGCGTCAACTTACCCTGGCATAGGGCGGAGAGAAGGTTGCTGCCATTATCACAGATGACCATTCCCAGCTCAAGGTGACGTGGTGTTAACCATCTCTGCACCTGCCCCTGCAGAGCTGACAGAATTTCTGGCCCGGTGTGGCTCCTGTCCCCTAAACAAACCAGCTCAAGCACAGTATGGCATCTTTTTGCTTGAACCATTGCGTAGCCCCTGCCACGCGTCGGTTTAACTGCCACTTCGCCAGAGACAGAGAAGGAGGAGGAGGAAGAGGTGGTGGAGCAAACAGACCTCATACAAGCAGCATTCTGGAGGCGTGGTGGATGAACAAGCTCCAGCACAGAGCCCCATCTTGGATCCCTCCCAGCTGCAATCAGAGTTACCCAGTGTGCCGTGAAGGAAATGTAATGGCCCTGTTCATGCTTGCTGGACCACTTGTCTAAAGTCATGTGCACTTTGCTGCTGACTGCCTTTCCCAATGACTCCATAACTGTAACGGGCGGGGTATCGCCCACCAAGGAGTAGTGGAGTGGAGATCCTTAAGGGCTGAGAAATCTTTTTGACATTTAAACACTGGTTAAATCTCTCAGAATCAGACACTTGTAGCAACAAGGTAGAACACCATACACAGAATCACTACTAAGTACTAATGGTTTCGAGACCAATAGAATACTTAGAGCACATACAGAGAAACACAGATCACTTGGATGCTTGGTGAATTGAGCGGACTGCAGGGCAGTCAGGAAATAAGTATCTTTAACGTTAGCTGATATTTCGGAGACAGGTCAGCGGTATCTTAAGATAGTAGGAATCAACACATACACTACGAGGTCTGTTGTACAAACAGGAACGAGTATTGTTGAGGGTCAGCGCACACTGACAATCAAAATTTGCCCAATCAGGACTCTGAGCCATGACTGGCATAGTCTTGAACCTGTCTTGCACCTGACCTGTGGTCAGGTGCAAGGCTGTAGCCAATTACAAGCTTTAGGCCAGTGGAAAAGTGCATTGTGGTCCATTGTGGGCGAACACGTGGAAATGTTCGTAGTTCGCGAACAGGTGATGTTCGAATCGAACTCAGAACCGAACAGCTCATCCCTAATCTGAACGACCGAACGGCCAAAATGTTCGAATACGAACTCGAACACAATGTAAACCAATGGGGGCCGAACATGCAAAATGTGTTTGCAGTTCTCCTAAATGTACCGGCGGCTGCCGGTACATTTAGGAGACCTGTGACTGCGGCCCCCAGCCCCGTAACTCACCTGTCCTGCAGCTGTCCCGGCCTCCTGTTCCCTGGTCCGTCAGCTCCTCCGATCCGTCTGGCCGCGGCTCCTCTCTGCCCCACATCTTGATGCTGAATGATCTGATTGGGCAAAGTCCTGCGCCTGACCTGGACTTAGCCCAATCAGGGCTCTAATTCAATAATATTGAGCCCTGATTGGGCAAAGTCCTGGTCAGGTGCAGGACTTTGCCCAATCAGAGCTCAGCATGAAGATGAGTTTTAACCAAGCACTGATTGGTTAAAGTCTTGCACTGACTTTAACCAATCAGTGCTTGGTTAAAACTCATCTTCATGCTGAGCTCTGATTGGGCAAAGTCCTGCACCTGACCTGGACTTTGCCCAATCAGGGCTCAATATTGAATTTGGGCAAAGTCCTGCACCTGACCTGGACTTTGCCCAATCAGGGCTCTAATTCAATATTGAGCCCTGATTGGGCAAAGTCCAGGTCAGGTGTAGGACTTTGCCCAATCAGAGCTCAGCATGAAGATGAGTTTTAACCAAGCACTGATTGGTTAAAGTCAGTGCAAGACTTTAACCAATCAGAGCTTGGTTAAAGCTCATCTTCATGCTGAGCTCTGATTGGGCAAAGTCCTGCACCTGACCTGGACTTTGCCCAATCAGG
This sequence comes from Leptobrachium leishanense, assembly GCA_009667805.1. Taxonomy (NCBI): domain Eukaryota; kingdom Metazoa; phylum Chordata; class Amphibia; order Anura; family Megophryidae; genus Leptobrachium; species Leptobrachium leishanense. The sequence goes on from CM019069.1 coordinate 122,493,554, forward strand.
GCTCAATATTGAATTACAGCCCTGATTGGGCAAAGTCCAGGTCAGGTGCAGGACTTTGCCCAATGTCATCATTCAGCATGAAGACGTGGGGCAGAGATGAGGAGCCGCGGCCAGACGGACCGGAGGAGCTGACGGACCGGGGAACAGGAGGCTGGGACAGCTGCAGGACAGGTGAGATACGGGGGCCTGGGGCCGCAGCCACAGGTCTCCTAAATGTACCGGCAGCCACCGGTACATTTAGGAGACCTGTGGACGTATTTTTTATTATGGAATATCCACGGTCGAACAAACTGCGAACATCCCATAATGTTCAGCGTTCGCCGAACACTCGAACGGCCGATGTTCGATTCGAACTCACGTTCGAATCGAACCCAACGCTCATCCCTAGGCATATTAACATATGCATAGACATGTTACCAGGGTTGGATTCAGGACTTGGCCTTCTTGTTACGGCGTCGCCGTGGGACCTGACAAATAGTTACAAGACAATGTGCTGCATGTGATGGACGTGGTATATAACAGGTGCCTGTTTATGATCGAGGACGTGGTATTAGCATTGGGAGGGCAAGGGTTAAAAAAGTATAGTTTGCCTCACCTGTCATGGTCTGGAGGAGATTTGGGTAACATAGACTATTTAAGAGAGACCTGCTATGATATGAAATCTTTAGCACAAGAAGTTACAACTTGCATAATTATAAGCAGGTCCTTAACAACATTGACACAGGATCTGGTCAAGTGTTTTTCTTAAATGCTCCCAGTGGCACTCATTAACCTGCTATTGGCGATAGTAAGGATTGACGGTGGGATAGCCTTAGCTGTTGCATCATCTGGCATTGCTGCAACGTTGTTGAAGGGTGGTAAGACGGCTCATGCTACCTTTTAAGCTGTCTCTTAACCTAATATTGCACAGAGGAGTTTGTGTCTGTATTTCAAAACAAAGCAACATGGCCCAAGTACTCCGGATTGCAATCTCTTTGTTTAGGATGAGAGCACTATGGCGCATACGGGAGGTTGTGAGGCTTTAAGCATAACACTTAACGACATCAGGGGAAACACTGGGGTGATGGGAGGTATCACTGTGCTACTGGCTGGGGAAATTACAGTTCTCCGAAATGCTTCTTCAAATTGGTGACAGAGACTATCCCGTATTTGACAGAAAATTGTCATCCCTTCTGACTTAGGCATAGTCGTGAATACTAATTGATTCTTTCAAAGGAGTCCAAATCTGTAGACTCAACGGTTCAAAGTGAGGATGCAGTTCACTACCCTGTTGAGTTCTTAAACTCTTGAAATCCTCCTGGTCTTCCCAAACACAAACTTCTTCTGAAAGTGGGAGCATCTGTAATATTATTGTGGACCTCAACCCACCTAAACTCTGTAATGGCACCAGATTACCGGTAAAAGCACTCCATAGAAATGTGATTGAGGCTATGGTGCTAACCAGTTCTGGCCGGGGGAGTCGGTGTTCATACCACGAAGACCTCTTATACCTTCAGAATATCTGTTTCCATTCAAAAGACTTCAGTTCACTCTAAAGGTTTGTTTTGCGATGACCATCAACAAGTCTCAGGGACAGACTTTAAAGGTAGCGGAGAATGACCTAAGGGGAAGACTGCTTCTCACATGGGCAATTTTACGTTGCCTGTTCCAGAGTGAGCTCACCTAACTCTCAGCACCTGAAAGAAGTACTCCAATTTTTTTTTTCTATGTTCCAGATGCCAAAAAACTAAATTTTATTTTTTGGTTTGTCTCATTGTCTGTTTGTATTTAAAACACAAAAAAAATCATGGACGCATATTATGAAGGAAACAACTTTGTTTTGTAGCCAATACGCCCTGACTAACTAACGTCTGCAATAAACATTACTTATTACTTTAAGACATCAATCTGGAAATTTATATTTTGTACAGTTTGAACAAAAAAACTCATGTTTCTTTTAAAAACAATTGTAACAAATCCCAAAATCCATGCGAGCGAAGCTGCGGGCAAAAACTAGTACAGTGTATATATAAAACATAGACACCGGACTGTAATAGTAAAATCCAACAGTACTCTGTAAAGACAAAAAATACAGGACACATTGTGTGGAGAATCAGCATAAAAATCTTAAATGCAGCGCAGCGTAACTGCTTCTCAATATGCTCTGCGAACGATCAGTTCTCTATAGCCATTGGGTCCAGTCGGATAACAAGATACAAGACATCTGCAGCCAGAAATAAAATTTATTTCCACAAGATAAAAATGTCAAGAAAAGAATAAATAAAAACTACAGAGCACTAGGCTCATGAAAACCGTACCACAAGGAGCTACAAAAAGTCTCACTACGGTATATACAATGTGAGCTGAATCTATCAAGTGGCAAGAAAAAAAAAAAGTAAAATAAAAATCCTCCACAATCAGACTTCTCAATGCACAGGGCAGCTCATAATACTCTCAGTGAATATTATCAGGAGTGAACATGAGGACACCTGAGGACGTCTCCCAATCGTCATCCGTGGCGAAGGGGTTAAATTGGATGTTACCTTAGTAGGTCACCAGGGCTATATGATAGTTATTACAATTATTGCAAAGAGTCCCTAAAACCCAGGTTATATTGAGTTGAGTGTGGGGTGGTGGGATGAGAGCGACATGTCAACAGTTTTGTTGTGGAGCAGAAATCTTGGAGAGTTCCCACACCTGAAGTCTGGGGTTCCAGCATTCATATTGTGTTATAAATGTGGCAAAAGAAAGAAATGTTATGATTTTATTTGTTTATTTAATTTTGTTAGTAGCAAGACAAAGTGGATGTCACACATGTTCTATATATTGCTGTTTTGTTGCATAGTCTTATAGAACATTTTACTACATTATTACTGGCTTTAAAAGCATATGCTAACACATTTCCTTCATGATGAGATAAATCCGCAATGCCTTGTGAACTCTAATCAGCTGATTGATCACAATGACCGGTGAAGTTGCAGCAAGACTCAAATGTTCATATGTAGCTACACGAAGGCTAGAATAATGTGAAATGGATTCGAACATACAAGTATTAGTAAGTAATTGCTTGGTTAAATGCCTAATCCTCTGCATCTCATTGATTTATCTGCTGCATAATTAAAACCAACGCTCCATTCTCAAAACCTGACTACTTACTAGAAAAAAACTGTTGAAAATCGGGCTCATTATTTCCTTGGCCCTTCTTCATAAAGTGACTGCATATATGATATGTATGTATGTTGCTATTCAGGGTTATTCAAAGAGAATCGAAAAGTCACCGCACGTTCGGTGACTTTTCGTTCTCTTCAATTCGGTTCGATTTGGCGATCCCATTTTGGCAACCCTGCGGTGTATTCGGCACGCACCACAGGGTCCCCGAATTGCAGGGAAAAGTCACTGCAAACCAGCTGGACAAACTCACGGCAAAACCCGGCGAAGGAACACTGAAACCCGCAAAAACATCTGGATTAACCCCGCAGAAAACGTCGGAAAAACCCGAGCAGGAGCTAATCACAAGCAGTGCAGCCGCTGGAAAAACCCGACATCGCAGACGAATGGAGTGAATAAATTAAAAAAAGAGTTTGCTTGAATGTTTGAAAAGTGAAACGCTGTTTGCAAAGAAACTACTGAGCGAAAATGTCTGAACTTTATATATGAGGTCCAATGAATGATAATAAAAAGGGCTGTTACAGAAAAAATAAGTTAAAAAAAAAATTCGGAAATTTTTATTAAAAAGAAAATCCTGAAAAATGCTTAAAATATCCTAAAAAATCTATAAATAGACTCTTTACTGCAGAATATTATAATCAATGGTTTATTAGATATTGCATTAATACGGGAATATTTTTAACATTGAAGCCTATGGGATTCGCCTGAATAAATCTGCCACATGAATCCACCAAATGGCAGAGGAATTCGGCAACTTTTCACTGCTGGCTTTTGCTCTCTGAATAGCTGAAGCATTGCTTCTCTATGGGGATTCACTGCCCTCGTGATTTTCAGCATTCGGTTCCCTTTTGGCAGCCATTCGGATCTCTTTGAATAACCCTGTATGTTATAGACATGAACACGATACTCTATCAGGAAGCTGGTCAATGCTACTCTCCAAATCCTTGTGAAACATTTTGACCAAGGCTGTCCAACATGTAGATCCCCAGATGTTACAAAACAAATCTCAAGATGAAGATTTGTAGATTTTTTCATGGTCACATGAATGCTGCAGCTTACAGGAAGTCGGCAGCATTTTACATCTGGACCAGCATCAAGCGAGTCGGGAGCTGGAAAGAAGTTGCATTTATTCGCCCGATAAACGGTTAAAATGTGAGGGGATAGAGAGGGTCAGAAGTGGTTATTGTTTAACCCATCTATTTTTTCCCCCTTCTACCCTAATCCATAGCTGTAGGTAAAAGGTGGACGCTAATGCAAAAAATTAACACGAGCCCCCAGATCATTGGGAAACCCATCACTCTCATAAAACCCCTGTTTAACATTGTGCCATCCATCAGGGGTGGTAGGGTATCCAATGAATTGCTGGAATTTTCCCACATAGCTGTGAGGAAGCGGTGGAGCATCTTTGAAAACAAGCTCTGGCTAATACCGGCTAGCTCGGACAAGGGATGCTGGGACATTCCAGTGGCCAGGACCCGCAGGCAGCAGAGTATCTTTGTCATGCATGGTACTGATATCCGTGAGCCAGACCTGGACTCCAGATCATTCTGTAGTTGATGGAGCCTGCAGATCTTTTCAAGGCTAAGCCTGTAATGTAGGTACTCTATCGGTCACGCCATCCAGTGTTATGCATGTTCTAGGGACACATGGTGCCCATGGAATTCATTGCACCCTTTCAAATTCCTGTTGGACATCTAAGATAGCGTCATACAATTAGGAACGCAGATGGCACAATTCTCTACTGTATTCCTTTTTATAGGCTCAGGAAACAACGTTTGGCAAGGTCATCCAAGTTTGGAATTTAACATCTGCTTTCAAGAGTTGTTAACTTCGGTATGTGAATTGACAAATTTTAAGTGGAGCTGGAATGCATGGGAAGGCAGACACCTCCCCCCAAACACACACACACATACACACTATTTTTGCAGAGGGAGCTGTTCCTATTTGGCCCACACTCTTTGAAGTTTGTCAGTAGACTTGTGCACCGTTTTTTTTTTTTCGGTTCGATTCGGTTCAGTTCGTTCGGCTTTTTAAAATTTTCGTCTCGGCTCGTTTTGGCCGATTTCTGTTTCGGTTCGGTTCGTTTCGACTTTTTTTCGGAATATCGGTCATTTTCGTGTTTTCGGGTCTGCTCGTTTTTTGTATGGACTTTTCGTTCGTGATTTCGGAAATTTTCGTGTTTTTCAGAACGTCTGTTCTCCTCGTTTCAAAGTGTCTATTCGTTTTGACGTAAACTAAAACGAATGGTTTATAATATGTAGAGGTCGGCAGGGCTGGGTCCTGGATGGACAATATGTTTCACCCCTATTTGGGTTGTGGTCCCTTTAAGTGCAACCACAGGGTTAATCTTCCTGTCCAGGAAGTGGTTTAATGCCAGCAACTCCCAGATAGGATTGTGGGAGTTTAGGAAAAAGGAAAGTAATCAGTGGAAGCTGTGTGTGTGTGTGTGTTCCAAAAGCAGGAGATGTGCTGTGCCTTGCTGGAGAGGCTTCTACATACTGGGGAAAGGATTCCCCAGGTTTGGGACTGTTTAAGCGTTGGTGAGCCACCATTATTTTTCTGTTTATTTGTGCTGAAGATCAGGACTTTGCTTTAATTTCGCTGAACCCAAGCGTGTACTTATTATGTTGCTTTTTTGACTGCCCTGAAAGGGTGAATAAAGCTGTTTTGTTTGTGAAAGACATTGTGCACGTGCTCTGTGGGCCCCCAAACGTCACAAATATAATAGTACTTTATAATTATATAGTTAATTATTTGTTGGTTTGTTTTTCGGATCCGATATTTCTGTCGATACGATAATTCTGTCGATTGATTCTATCGGTTGTTTTTTATTACATAAAGATCCTTTTTTTCTTATGAATATGCATTTCACAAATTTATTTAATCATATTAAAATGGTATGAAAAGAACAAAAAAAAATTAACAAAACGATTTAAAAAATGCAAAACTGACCCAACCCAAATGGTCTGACTTTAAAAATAAAAACCAGAACAAAAGGTTTTAAAACGTAAAAATAGTTGATCAAAATTATCTGAAACGGAAAAAAAACAACAAATAAAATTAAACAGACATAAAAAATTAACCCTTTCGCTGCTGAGGCATTTCATGGCTTTACGCCTTGTGTGCTGTGCTGCTGAGCTAATTTTTAACGGTTTCGCTCATCATGTTTAAACGCGTTTTGAAGCCTTATTTTATTATATGACCCAGACATGTTATATATCGTTCTTTCCGGCAGACTTGGCAGATTCATAATATATCATTATTATATGTATGCGTCATGTCCTGTCTGTATATTATAACAAAAAATGCAATAAAATTTGAATTTTCAATAATTTACAACGTATAAAGTGTTTTTTTTTCACATTTTAACATGCGAGCGGTTGCGGTTATATTTTATATGAGTTGCATTTGTTAAATAAAATTAACACATTCATCTACATACATCAAATATCACAATTTTCACGAATACGTAAAATCACAAAAAAGAAGAGCTATGGCAAAAATGCATGTATGAGTCCTGAAAACACAAAGCTATACACATTGCATGAAAAAAGGACTAGATCAATCAACGTATTTCTGTGCACATTAGCACATGCAAGCACATTATTATTATTATACAGGATTTATATAGCGCCAACAGTTTGCGCAGTGCTTTACAATATAGCATAACACTTACGTTTGGCTATGACACGCCGGATGTGCCTCAATTGCTACTCCTCGCGCGTCTTAAGGTCAGACCAGCGCTTCCGCAGCTGGTCGTTACTTCGGTCCTTATCAAACATTTCCAGGAGGGTGGTGCCAGGATACGGTCCTTGCGGACATTGTTCTTCCTGCCGTAAGGGCCCTTACGGCAGTCATAGACACACTTCTCGAAGATGTGAACCAGCTCCACCATCTCCTCAAATGCCATGTTGCTGGCCTGCTTCTTCCTGGGTGTCTCTGGGGTGGAAGGGGATGACGTGTCCGAATAGGACTCTCTTTGAGTTTGAGCCATGATGGGATGTTTTTTTTTGGTCTGTCCAAAAAATTCTCAAACTCTACAATGGCTCCGTAAAGTTTACGACAGGCTGTAATGAAGATGGACATATGCGCGTATCCCATCATGGACATATCCCATCATGCGCAAACCGCGGACGTAAATGGTCCGACTGCGACAGAATTATCGTATCGACAGAATTATCGTATTGACAGAAATATCGGATCATTGGAAATAACATATAGGCAGTCAGATTTTCTAACGGTCAGGATCAGGACGCTGGACACAACAGTGCTATATCCAGTGTGCTGATGGTTAGAAAATTGTAATGTATATACACGTTTAACGGCCGCATGGACTTACTCTATCCAAACAAAGTTCAGATGTGAAACATCGGGACTTTGGATAGATTTCGACTATCCGAAAGTTAAAAAAATAAAAATGGTCGAAATCTATCCAAAGTCCCGATGTTTCACATCGGGATGTTGGATAGAGTAAATTCTGGAGTTAACCCCCTAGTTGCCAGCCACCAATGGTGGAGATAGGGGGTTCCAATGAACCCCCTATCTCCCGATCCATGCCGTGGCACCTACCTAGGGGTTAATGTTTGGTATTGTTGGATCGGCCAGAGCATAGCCTTTCCAACCATACCAAAATATGACCATGTTAAAAGTTAATTAAAAATATTAAAAATAAAAAATTAAATAAAATATTAAAAAATAAATAAATTTTTTAAAAAAATCGTTTTTTGTTTTGCTTATGCAGCAATATTGTTCCCATTTCAATTATAATGTGAACAATGATGCTGCACTAATGATTTTTGTATGGGTTGCATTTGTTAAAAATTGTGTCATTTTCACCCAAAAAAAAAGGATGTAACAAGTCCCCCATCTCTAATTTTTTTAACAAGCGCAACTCATAGAAAATATATTTGTAACCGTAAACGATTGCATGCTAAAATGTGAAAAAAAATACTTTACAAACACCTTGTAAATTATTGAAAATTTTAATTTTATTGTATTTTAAGTTATAATATACAGACAGGATACATATACATATAACACAGACGTATACATATAAATTATACCGCAGAGAGGTGCTTCCCCGCAGTGTGTGGATTCATATGCTGTATTAATTATACCGCACAGAGAGGCGCTTGTTCCCCGCAGTGTGCGTATTCATATGCTGCATTCTTTTTATTTATTTATTTCGTCTTAAATCATTTTATTTTTCGTTTCTGATAATTTTGTAACTTTGTTCAGCTTTTTTTCCATTTTAAAACCTTTTATTCTGTTTTTTATTTTTAAAGTCAGACCATTTGGGTCAGTTTTGCGTTTTTTAAAATAGTTTTGTTAATTTTTGTCCCTTTTATACCATTTTAATATATTTAAATAAAGTTGTGCAATGCATATTCATAAGAAATAAAGGATCTTTATTTAATAAAAAAAACGATAGAATGGGCAGAATTACCGTATCGACAGAATTATCGTATCGTATCGACAGAATTATCGTATCAACAGAATTATCGGATCATTGGAAATGGAAATGATACAAAATTTACAGAATCAGCGATCATATAACCGATAAATAATACGATGTCCAAAATTACCAAAATGGAAGCGAAATCCCGAATGGAACCGAAATCACGACTAGAGCGAAAATAAATTTCGATTTGACACATTTCAAGTCCATTCAAAAATTTTCGTTTCGGCTCGAAAAACTTTTCGGATCTGCCGTTTTCGGATCCGATCAGATTCGGAAATTCGGCCGAATCCGAAGACACGAATCGGGACATTTCGTGAAAATTCCAAAATTCCGAAACCCGAAACACACATCCCTATTTGTCAGATACATCATATGTTTCCTAGTTAAGTCACTATAAATTTTCATATGTTATTTGTTATGTTTATCATAATTATACCATAAAGTCCTCCTATTTTATATTTATATATATATAAATCTATTTGAGGGTAGAATGATGGGCTAAAAATGAGAAGACTTGATCTGGAGATATGTTGATTTCCCAAACTCATTATTTTAGGACTCGAGTCATGCAAAACCAGAATTTCAAAAATATTCCCTGGTGTTAATTGGTTTAGAATTCTTTCAGCTTGGCTGTTTTTGCCAAGAATTTGAAATTCCTTTATCATTCTCCACCAAATCCCAGCTTAGTAAATAGCTTTCATAGTGTATCATACAGTTGTGTTCAAAATTATTCAACCCCCACTGAAATTGAGTGTTTTGGCCAGTTTGACATTGATTTTGATCATTCAGTCATCTTGCTTACAATTAAATCAAAGAGGCACGTGTAGGTCAGACAAATATAACATAACATTTATAATGAAATAACCACAAATGTCTTTTCTGTGCTCACATCATTATCCGTTTTATTCAACCCCCAAGTGACATTCAATCTTAGTACTTAGTACAACATCCTTTTACAGTTAGAACAGCTTTTAAACGTGAAGCATAGCTTGACACAAGTGTCTTGCAGCGATCTACGGGTATCTTCGCCCATTCGTCATGGGCAAAAGCCTCCAGTTCAGTCACATTCTTAGGCTTGCGCACTGCAACTGCTTTCTTTAAGTCCCACTAGAGGTTCTCAATCTGATTTAAGTCAAGTGACTGCGATGGCCACTCCAAAATGTTCCAGCCTTTAATCTGCAACCATGCTCTAGTGGACTTGGAGGTATGCTTGGGATCATTGTCCTGTTGAAAGGTCCAACGTCTCCCAAGCCTCAGGTTTGTGACGGACTGCATCACATTGTCATCCAATATCTCCTGGTACTGAAGAGAATTCATGGTACCTTGCACACGCTGAAGCTTCCCTGTACCTGCAGAAGCAAAACAGCCCCAAAGTATGATTGACCCCCCCGCCATGCTTCACAGTAGGCAAGGTGTTCTTTTCTTCATAGGCCTTGTTCTTCCTCCTCCAAACATAGCGTTGATCCATGGGCCCAAACAGTTCTAATTTTGTTTCATCAGTCCACAGAACACTATCCCAAAACTTCTGTGGTTTGTCCACATGACTTTTGGCATACTGCAGTCGACTCTTCTTATTCTTTGGAGACAGCAAGGGGGTGAGCCTGGGAGTTCTGGCATGGAGGCCTTCATTACGCAGTGTGCGCCATATTGTCTGAGCTGAAACTTCAGTATCCACATCTGACAAATATTTTCTCAGTTCCTCAGCAGTCACACAGGGACTTTTCTCCACTCTACACTTCAGGTAGCGCACAGCAGTCGAAGACAGCATCTTCTTTCTGCCACGACCAGGTAGCGTTTCAACAGTGCCCTTTGCATTGAATTTGCGAATGATGCTTCCTATGGTCTCTCTTGGTATGTTTAACATCTTTGCAATCTTCTTATAGCCATTGCCCTTCCTGTGAAGAGTAAATACCTCTTCTCTTGTCTTCCTGGACCATTCTCTTGACTTCACCATGTTTGTAACCACACCAGTAAATGTCTAGAAGGAGCTGAGTATCACAGTCATTTTAAAGCTGCCTAATTGGTGCTTATTATGCTTTATTGCTGCTCCGTGACATCCACAGGTGTTTTCAATACCTGATTGAAAACACTTGAATGAACCTCTGTTCTTCAGAGTGGTAGTCTTTAAGGGGTTGAATAATTGTGTCAATGAAGAATTCACAAAAGAAACATTTACTACTGTATTACAAAACCAATTGATGTCATTTTAGTTGCATATGGTTCTTTAAAAAGTCCTTGTAGGATTTCATTCTGAATACAATTACAAATGTACACTAAATTCCCTAAAACACTTTACAGCATTGGGGGTTGAATAATTTTGAACACAACTGTATATGTTTTGCTTTTATTAAAATAAACACATACAGACATTGTTGAGGTATCTCACTTTTCTGCTCACATTGGCCTAGATCATCCTCCATTCCATCAGAATTGGGTTACCAGCTGGCAGTAACACCATTAAGTCAGTCCCTGGAGATTAAGAAAATGGATGGTGAACTATCATTCATTACCGTGAGTTACCATGGTTTCCTTAAGTTAGTGGGTTTTAAGAACCCTTGCTCCATAGATCAAGTTCTATGGTGTCACAATTCATAGATCATCTTCTATGCAAAGTATAAAAACAAGGGGAAGAAAACAACATATTTTTTAAACCTTAAATGTAACCAACATTGTTTTTAGCTTGAAACATTGCTTCTCAAATACTAATAAGATAATAGAACCTTTTTATTTGGAGTTCCATGAAAATTATTCAGATCTCTGGTCAAATGTTAAAACTATACTCTGTCAAAATAAAATCATATATTTATACAAGTAGCATTCACATTTTCCATCAGAAAAAGGTCTTGCGAACTTTAAAATTGTGTTCAGTCTCAAATTCACATAGAAATGATTTTGGGTTACGACCAGTGCTTGTTTGTACATCGGGAGATGAGGGAGCTCAATGTGAATGTGAGTGAGGAGTAGTGAGGAAGCACACGTAGATCTCAAAACACATACAAAACTACATGCTATGTTCTTAAATGATCAATTACTAATAATTTATATGACATAAATTTGCTATTATTGGTTTATTAAATATTTCTTGTATAAGCATTTGTAGCAGGATTAATCCATAGTTTATTAGCGGCAGGATGATAGATCCGCAGTTCATCAGGAGGCGGATGGAAAAAGACCTTTTTCCCTTCTTGTTTAGTTAGACTCCTAGGAAGGAGTAGGGTTTGGTTTGTGTTTTGTTTTGTTATTTTAGTTTGGAAACGCTGCCTGAAACTGTTGCTGGGACCAATAAATCACACCTTCAAACATATAAATGGTCTCTGCGTTGGCTAATTTCACAAGGGTTACTGATACTATTGCTGCAAGTGTTTAATATTCTTAATGGGCATAGTGTAAGTATGTAAAACATATTGAGATTACAGACTAAAATATGTCAAAAATTGTTATATCCGTGAAACAAATACATTACCAATGAGACAGAATAAAGGGATTAGGAACTAGTCTTTATTTGCTACTGATAGGAACTTTTTAAACTTTAAAACAGTAATGTAGACAGAGGTGTCAGAGATAGGTTGACATTTTCATTGTTTGGATGAAACATCTCAGCTACTCATTCTCCCGATCCGTTGGAGAAAGAATAAGAGTACGAATAAAAACAAACACGTTTTCCTTGAATACTCAAAATTCCTGTCAATATTCCTAAAGTACAACATGGTTTTCAAGGTAAACCATGGGCTACTAAGGAGACCAGAAGGTGCTGCTTTTCACTGACCTCCAGATCTCTCTCTCAGCACAAAGATGCAAATTACAGATTCAGATGATTACCATGGAAGAAATATGTGGCCTGCTCCACTTGTAGACCTTCACTTCCTGGCCAGCTGGTGATCCTGTTTGAGGTTTACTGAAACAGGACAGCATCTTCTTCTCCTGGGCTAGAGTAGATCACCAACCAATAATGCATATGCTTGTATGCAATATTTCTATGGAACAAAAATATTGGCAATGAGCACCTAATCACAAAAGTGTGCTGGAAACGGTTATATTCTAATTTAAATTATAATCCTTATTCTCCGGGGATGTCGCAATTCCTTATCATTTCAGTATTTGTGGAGATATAAATAACGGAATAAAATTCAGATAAGAGTAAGAAAAGTATACAAACCATGTTCGGAAATAAATGCACTTGACAGAGCAGGCAGGTGGGAGAATTTCTAATGTTTCAAATCACACAGATTTTGTTTCCCCACCACCTTTTAATGGCAACCATGGAATAGGGCACAATGTCTTCGAGGCAAAATAATTCTCGCCTGGCTTCATGTGTTAACATGTAGTTTGTCTCTACATTACCCACTGTTGCATTATTCCACTAATCCAAGGTGGAGATAACTTTATTCGTTCTTTCAAGCTATTTATATATGCTATTCTTGCTGTTATGGGACTTCGTCTCCTATCCAAGCTCCAAGATCCTTGCATCAACGGATATGCTTCTTTGGACTTCCAAGGTAGATTGGTAAGAGAATAAGATTTCCAGCTCTCAGGGTACTTTATATAAGGCATGTTGCCTAAGTCATTCTGGCTCCAGTATTACATGAAGTGTCATAAAAATTGTATACTTCTGGTACTGAACCCCAGAAACTCTGGCTTGGTTACAACAAGGTTGCAGAGTGGAACAAGGAATTTTCTGCATCTCTGGTGGTCATGCAGGGTTTTACAGTCATTCTGATGGATGAGCCATCATGCTATAAGGGAGGTGAGGACACAGACATAGAATATCATGCAGTTACTACCCTTCTTTCCGGAGCACCCTTTTGAAATGTGTGCCTGTGAGCTACCTCATTTTGGATGGTAGAGCATTAATGTCGGCGACTACTGTGGTTCCTTCTGTATGAGATTGAGTAGGATAAATTAGAAAACAGTAAGAATTGATTTCCTCTTTAAAGGATAAGCTACAACAACACCTAGATCACTGGTACCATAAGCAAGAGGTTATGGCCACAGCTTTATCTTCTGGACATGCTGGGATGATTAGATAGTGTGATTAGATAGACGAGGGAAGCAATTACCAGCGTGTTGTATCTCTCTTGAGTGCCAGTTGGAACTGAGGTAATGTCATAGTCATTGCTGAGGGCATTATACTTATAACTACTCCCCCTTCTTCCATCCCCTCATACACCATTTCTCATCAATTCGACTCTCCTCTCTTTATCTTCACTCACTTTTCTATGTGGTTTCTTACTTTTGAGTCTGTAACGGGATAAGTAAGCTTTGGAAGTCCGTTACTACCATATGTAGCTGGGTGGAGTAGAAATAACATCACTGCTCTCAATGGAGAGAGCCTGTGGAGACATGGGTACGAATCCAGCAAGAGCACCTCTCCAGTAAGTGTCCTTGGGCAAGACACCTAACGGTACATACTCGCCACCCAGGACATACTTGAAAACGAGAGAAATCTCAATGTATCGTTCCTGGTAAAATCCTTTCTCAAAAATAAATATGACAAGCCATATTCTTTCTAACATGTTATATTACTCTCACAACCACCCCTTTTTGTGCATGTATATGTTTTGCACTTTGTGCATGTATATGGTTTGTATTTTGCGCATGTATATGTTAACCATCATATAGTATTGATTACCACTAATCTATCTACTGGTATTGTGAAAGTGTTAAGGCAGTTAAAGGAAAAAAAATGTTGTAGAGTACACCATGCAAGGATTCACCTGAAAGAAAAAAAGATACTTGAAAAAGGCTCCTGATAGCACTGAAATGCTGCAGAAGAAAAGAGAAGACAGAGCACAGAGGGTTTGGAAAGGAACGATGGACAAGAAAACATTAGCAAATAGATAAGTGAGTGATAAGTCAACACTAAAGGAAAAAAAAAATATCTTGTATACAATTTGAGAAAGAAAAAAAAGATTAAATGTAAAGGATTCTTTTCCATTTCATAATCTCCATATAGATTATAGCTCAATCCTATTCAGCTGTGGTGTAATGAGATCAGGGCTAGGAAAAATATATATTTGAAAAATATACTTCTTTTGAACAAATTGAACATGTTTGTTACAAAAAAGATGGAATAACATGAAATAACAGGGTTACACATTCAAGTTCAGTATCCCTTCTCATTTTTTTAACTATAAAATCTGCAAAAAAAGAGACCACATGAATATGACTGAACCTTGGAAAAACATATTTTCATATTGAAATATCTACACCATAATATACACATAGAAAAATTTGTATCTGAATGCACTGCACACTCACCTAGCTATTCAATGTGCTCATTTTCTTCCGTGTTTCATTCTCTATACTTTCTTTTTTACAATCCAATCATCATTTCAAGCATACAAAGAGACGCTTTCAATAAATCTCCCGTGTTGCGACTACACATTTGAATATCCCACAGGATATTTGCATTTCTGCTCACTTTCTGTTCGCCTCATATTCCTTAGAAGTGCCGATAAGAATTATTTGATTAAAATAATTACATTTAAATGATGTTGGGTACACACAGTTGCACTGCTCCTTACTTGTTGGCTTCATGGCCTGTCTCACCAGAACTACAAAGCATGAAATCACAAACACATATGCAGCCTTTTTATTTCTATTAACCCATGATCATATTTATCTTCCATCTCTTCAAAAGAAAGTGTGTGTGCGTGTGCGTGTGCGTGTGTATATGTGTGTGTTCAGACACTAAAAGCTTTCATCTGTGAGAAAAGGCTAACGTTTGTAGATAATTTTATTATTGCCAAAAGCTTTATGTGTTTTAAGGAAACTGAAAGAACAAAGACATATTTGTATAATAAGACTTAACCAGGAACCATGTTCACACAGTGGGACACAACGGGATATGGGTGTAAGAACCACCCAACCCAAAAGTAATGTGGGGGAGATGAATCAAAACAAATCCCGCTCACCCACCCCCAGTTATTTCCTCCGAATGTTAAAGCTCAGAAGATCCTAGAAAATTGTGGAAAAGAGTTTTTGGGCTTGCATGTAACACATATATTGTTAGGGATAGGGATTGAAAATAATATGTTTTAATAAGAAAAAAATATTAAATTAGAGGGCCTATTCACAACGCACCAAAATTGGGTGCAATTTCGTTGCTTTGTGTTTTGGTCCATTTTGCCGCATTTTGGCGATTCCATTTCACGTAAAATACTGTGAATTCACTATTTAGTGAATGGTCAGTGTATTTTTCCGAAGTTGAAGTTGCCGAAGCAATTTTTGGACGTTGGCGAAGATCACCAAATGGTACCGATAACCGTTGAATTGCGCCAAACTGGCATCAGAAAATTCCAGCGAACTGCAAAATAAAATAAGTCTTCTATTCTCTTAATAGGAGTATAAATCACTAAAAATTTAGTAATAATTAGTCCGAATAATGAAAACGTCCTATAAAAATGAATAAAAAGATCTTTCAAAATAAAAAAATCTTTAAAAAAATAATTAAAACTAAAGTGTCATCTAAAAAAGTACAAATACACCGGAATTTAGATGAAATTTGCCGTCCTGTGAATAGAGGTCACCATAGTCTTCTATGGGGCAATTTTGGTGCCACCGAGCGCCGTAGAATTGCGGCAAACTACTGCGAATTGCACTATGATTTGCTGACAATTCGACAGTATTTGGCGACTTGACAGCTTAATGAATAGACAAAATGTCCTGAAATTCCATCTAATGGTGAAATTCACCGTCTGGTGCAACTTGAGGCCAATTCGAAGGTTAGTGAATAACTTCTCCTCATTGGGCAGTTATTGAAATGATGGCCTGTCTGACGCATCTTCATGAGATCATATCTCTTTGGCTGATTGTGATTTTGTGGATGTATAGTCACAGCCATTATGGGCACTCTGTAGGTGCTGTTACACAGTAGCAAGCCAATATCCAGCTATCTCATAGGCTAATTCTGGGGCTGTGTTCTACACATTAACATTAGCTCATTTCCAGGAAAGCCGTTGGGTTGGTAACATTACTCTTTTGTGTTAGCTTGGGTTTTATTTTTATTTAATGCCATAGTTTGCTATGTTTCATTAGTTTTTTTGCCCATTTTAACAGAGATCGAAGATGAGCACCAAGGGCATTGATGGGCAAAAGTGAGGATACTATTTTCTATTTTGGGGAATGAGATGGTGAAGAGGACAATGATTGAGAGTCTTGGGAAGTAGAGGAGACTTAAGTAATGATTGGGCGAAAGTCGCACCATTACATTAAACACGGAACATCCTGCCTCTATACATTAAGACCCAGATTGCGGTAAAACACAAAAAAACAATACAGTGAAATTAAAATGGGCAACCTCCGTACTTTTGACTTAAAATTTGCCAATCTGAACATTAAGATCCACACTATTACAGTAAAATGCATAAGTTCATAGATTGAGATCTGCATTTAGTAATAGCAATGAACACAAATCTCTGCACAAATATTTACAATCACTTTTTCTGGCTTTTTACCGGCTCAATATTTTTGCTGAACAGAGACATTTTTGGATTTTGATGTGGGTCAAATTCTTTTCAATTGAATCAGCTTATATTTCAAAAAACATATCGGCCAAAATCATAGGTTGAAAGAAGACCAATGTCCATCGAGTTCAACGTTCCACATACACTATATTGCCAAAAGTATTCGCTCACCTGCCTTGACTCGCATATGAGTTTAAGTGACATCCCATTCCTAATCCATAGGGTTCAATATGACGTCGGTCCACCCTTTGCAGCTATAACAGCTTCAACTCTTCTGGGAAGGCTGTCCACAAGGTTTAGGAGTGTGTTTATGGGAATTTTTGACCATTCTTCCAGAAGCGCATTTGTGAGGTCACACACTGATGTTGGACGAGAAGGCCTGGCTCTCAGTCTCCGCTCTAATTCATCCCAAAGGTTTTCTATTGGGTTGAGGTCAGGACTCTGTGCAGGCCAGTCAAGTTCATCCACACTAGACTCTGTAATCCATGTCTTTATGGAGCTTGCTTTGTGCAATGGTGCACAGTCATGTTGGAAGAGGAAGGGGCCAGCTTCAAACTGTTTCCACAAAGTTGGGAGCATGGAATTGGCCATAATGTCTTGGTACGCTGAAGCATTCAGAGTTCCTTTCACTTGAACTAATGGGCCAAGCCCAGCTCCTGAAAAACAACCCCACACCATAATCCCCCTCCACCAAACTTTACACTTGGCAAAATGCAGTTCGACAAGTACCGTTCTCCTGGCAACCGCCAAACCCAGACTCGTCCATCAGATTGCCAGATGGAGAAGCATGATTCGTCACTCCAGAGAATGCGTCTCCACCGCTCTAGAGTCCAGTGGCGGCGTGCTTTACACCAATGCATCCAACGCTTTGCATTGCACTTCGTGATGTATGGCTTGGATGCAGCTGCTCGGCCATGGAAACCCATTTCATGAAGCTCTCTGCGCACTGTTCTTGAGCTAATCTGAAGGCCACATGAAATTTGGAGGTCTGTAGCGATTGACTCTGCAGAAAGTTGGCGACCTCTTTGCACTATGCGCCTCAGCATCCACTGACCCCACTCCATCAGTTTACGTGGCCTACCACTTCGTGGCCGAGTTGCTGTCGTTCCCAAACACTTTCACGTTCTTATGATACAGCTGACAGTTGACTGGAATATTTAGGAGCGAGGAAATTTCACGACTGGATTTGTTGCACAGGTGGCATCCTATCACAGTTCCACGCTGGATTTAACTGAGCTCCTGAGAGCGACCCATTCTTTCACAGATGTTTGTAAAAACAGTCTGCATGTCTAGGTGCTTGATTTCGTACACCTGTGGTCATGGAAGTGATTGGAACACCTGATTCTGATTATTTGGATGGGTGAGCGTATAATTTTGGCAATATAGTGTATCTCTGCAGCTGCTGTTGATCCAAGAAGGCAACTCTCTTGATGCAATTTCTAATTGTGTCCAAAAGGATAGAAAAAGGTCCTTCTTGATACCATAATGCAGTTTTTTTTTTTAAAAAACGCTGTACCGGCACCTCATCACCAGTCGCACTTTAATTTTGACAGCTCCGGTATCGGACTCTCGGAGTCCGTATCCGGAGCTGTCTGGTCGGTGCAGCCGCAGATCCAGTGGCCGCCGCGTTCTTTCCATCAACGAGCGGCCGCCTGCATGGATATCTGCCGCTCGCCTGGGACCCTCCTCCAGCCAGCCGCGATCGAGATTGCAGAGTTCACAGGAAAGAATGCGGCAGCCACTGGATCCGCCGCTGCGCAGTAACTCAGAGAGGTGGCAATAACTTGCATGAAATATATCCATGTGAGCAGGCCTGGGGCAATATAACCATGTGAGCTGGTCTGGGGCAAATATATCCATGTGAGCTGGTCTGGGGCAATAAATCCATGTGTGAGCTGGGGCAATATATCCATGTGCGAGCTGGGGGCAATATATCCATGTGCGAGCCGGGGCAAATATATCCGTGTGTGAGCTGGGGCAAATATATCCGTGTGTGAGCTGGGGCAATATATCCATGTGTGAGCTGGGGCACTATATCCATGTGTGAGCTGGGGGCAATATATCCAGTGTGAATAAAGAAGTATTTATTAGGACACGAAAAACCGTCATATTAAGCAGTTTTCCCTGGGCATGAGAGTACCCCCACCTATTTTTCCAGAAAAAAAGCACTGCCATAATGGCAATCAAATTTCTCCCTAGATCGACAACCAAAGCATTTAGGGCCAGTGTTCCCACTAGCCAAGCTAGGCAACGCCTAGGGCGCACTGCCGCCTAGGGGCGCAGCCAGCCCCAACTCGAGTTCCATTATTATACCCGTTCCTCATTGTGCGGCTAGTGTAGCTGACAATGTCAGCTTGCAAACCCGACATTTTCAGCTCACAGACCACCGTTAGCAGTGCAGAAGGTGGGCGTCTTATGGTGATGTGAAGGCGATACCAGATGACGTGCGGGTGCCACCAGAGGCAAATTTAAGAAAAAAAGAGGCAGAAGAAAGAAAGGCATGAAAGAAAGAGAGAAAGAAAGAAAAAAAAGGAGAAATAAAAAAGGAGGCAGATAAAAGAAAGAGGCAGATGAAAGAAAAGAAAGAGGCAGATGAAAAAAAGGAAAGAGGCAGATGAAAGAAAAAGCTAAAGAAATAGGCACAGAAAAAAGAAAGAAAGAGGCCCAGAGTGCAGAGGAAAGAAAGAAAGAAAGAAGCAGAGGAAAGAAAGAGGCACAGACCTATCATGGGCCTGACCAGCGGAGGGGTAAGATGGACACCGAACGACCATGTGCATCCGCCGTGCACAGTGTGTGTGTATCCCCCGTGGTGTGTGTTTGTGTCCGTACACAGAGTGTGCCCCCCACACGCACAGCATTTCAACAGTTAACAATTTTTTCTGAGGGGGGGCACGAGTAGCTGGTCTTGCCTAGGGCGCAAAATAGTCTAGCACCGGCCCTGAATGCATTATAATTTTAATTTGTATATCCGTCTGAACGATTTCATATTTTACCAGGAAAGCACCCAGACTTAATTTAAAGGTATCAGTTGACTTATTTTCAATATTCAACTATGGGAATGCTTTTTCTTCCTGTCAGTTTTTACTTTTATTGCCTTCGTAATAAAGATATGGACAAATAATTATTATCAGGTTACTCTTAGTACATTACATGCAGTGTGGCCATGAGTATGTACTGAATATTATCTTCTGTTTTTAGCAGAAATCTCTGTCTGAATGTTTTGTATTAGTTCTCTGAATCAATAATACTTATTAAATGTATTCCAGGAGAGTGACACTTGATATGGTTTGCTTTTCCTGCTTGGGTTTATGATATTTATTTATTCAGAAATGTATCTGGCACCTGTATTTATCTGGTTATGTGTGGAATGATATGTGTGCTCTTGGGTTATCCACGATGCAGAAATGAAACACAACAAAAATGGGGAGATGCATTAGATAGTAGAAAATTACAATTTGTTACTGTTGCACAAAGCTCTCCAGAATACGGATAAAGTTTAAATTATTTACACTGCATTATGCAGCAATAACTAGTTTAGTTAAGGGATAGAAATTGGGAATTTGTCAATAGGGGATAAATGAAACAAAACAAATATAGTGATTTATTACAAAGAAGATGAGATGTTGTTTTATCACCTGATATTTCAAGTATTTTTATAGTGACATCAAATGAAACCTATAGAGACACACGGATTGAAAATGAATTGTATGTGCAATTGTGTAACTAGACATTCCTGCTTTGCTGCTTGGACATCTTCACAGTAAAGTTTATTGAAGGCTGTAAATGGGTATAAGAGCTTATATAGTATTTAGTGGACACATAACGCGAGAAACAAAACTATTGGAGAAACAAAAGACATAAAACATATACAGGTATATTCAAGGAAAAGTGAAAATTAGGGGAATGACTGGAGAAGTTAAAATTCTAGGTCAAAATAGTCAAACCAGAAAAATTCTCCCATTTATCTCACTTTCCGGATCGGCTATTTGGTCTAGATTGTTCTCTTCTCTTGACAATTCTCCTGGATTTCACCTTTCTCTGAATAACCCTGATAGGGTAATAACCCACAGCACAAAATAGACGTGTAAGTACAATTGGGCACTCACTTATGCACCCCCAATTCAGCGCTCATCGTCCTCTAGGGGATCCTTAATGAAGTAGAATGTCTCCGTCAGATGGCAAGACGGTCAGGAACAAGGAAAAAAATAAAAAGCGTGCGGGAGCGTCCAAGATGGCGTCGGTCGGACATAAATATTGTGGGGCCGGACCTTTCTCTCCAATTTGAGGATTTAGGTATTATATATTGAACACTAACTCTTGGGGGTTGAGGTCATGATCTTTTATGCTCCTGAGGAAGTCCATACCTGGACGAAACTCATTGAGCTACAGACATTACACCATACCAACTCGGGTTCATACCATCAGGTTTACCCTTAACTTTCTTTAATGGTTTGGGTCGATCAACTAATGATTTTATGCTGTGCTGGTGTAATACTTCTCATGTGAGTGCAATAAATCGTTTTTAGCTTCAAATTGTCTACAATCTCGCTTTGTATTTTTTTCCATTTTCCAGACCACTTTGCCGTCTAATGGAGACACATTATATGAAAATGAATGATTTGAATAGGAATCGTGAGCTTTCTGGTATGAAGTTTGTCATTGAGGGAGTGGGTTTAAAGGGATACTCTATAAAAAATAATGTTCCCCTTTTTTAACTTTAATAATTGCAAAGCGGATGCTGACAGCCTCTGACCACTTACTTTTTAATATTTTGTTTCTTTTTGGGTGAATTTAGTAACCTTTAATCCAGGGCCAGATTAAGATCTTTATCGACCTGTAGCTGAAGATTTTGCTGGACCTTTTTTGGAATTTAGCAAAATGAAAACATATTTTAGGTTACTTAACAGTGCAGATACGAGTTTATCTTATCAGGAAGATACTGTGTTAGGAAATTTCCATTCAGATTTTATCATTTATAGCGTGTCAAATTATTTTTTCACATTTTATCATCCAAACCTTTATATATTATATATATGGTTATATATTCTATAGGGAATTCTTGTTAAAATAATTGGAAATGCGAACCTGTTACTGCATTTTTCTGTAAAATACAATTTTAATCAAAAAATGAAATATATCCCTTGTGTTTTGGAGGATGGCGTTTTATGAATAATATAACTATGTATAAACCAGTGACCTTGCTCCCAGCGTAGCAAATGAAAAGGTGAGTAATGGCAGTGGTATTGCTCATTTTATATGCGACAAATGGACAATGCCATCGCTTTGGAACTAAAAATTAATAGTTTTTGTTTTATTTTAGATTTTAGATGGTCATGTTTGGTATCAATGCGAAGGCCAGACTCTGTCCTGTCCAATGACACCTCACTTGACCTTGTAAGGTGTAAAGATTAGTGACGCGGGGTTCCAAAGTCCAAAGTGCTCTTCGCTGCACTGCGGCGGTTTAGGTTTTTGATGTAACAATTCGTAACAACGGATTGTGCCATCACCTCCACACTTGTTGGTAACATGAGAAATGTGATGGAGAGTTAGTGCAGCCTCATTGTTCACTTTATAATTGAAATTGAAAAATGTTGCTTTGTTAGACAAAAAAAAGAAAAATTCATTATTTTATTTTTACTGTTACATAAAACCTGGTGTTTTTTGTATCATTGGAAAGGCCATGCTCTGGCCTTTCCGGTGATACCTCACATGACACTGTAGCTGCTTTTGAGTTAGAGACCGGCTGGGTGGAGTAGAGGTAATGTCACTGCTCTGCATGGAGAGAGCCTGTGGAGTCATGGGCTCGATCCCAGCGAGCAACCTCTCCAGTAAGTGTCCTTGGCAAGACACCTAACGGTACATACTCGCCACCCAGGACATACTTGAAAACGAGAGAAATCTCAATGTATCCTTCCTGGTAAAATCCTTTCACAAAAAAAAAAAAAAAGAGATACAGTGGTCCAAATGCCCACCAATGCAGACACAATTATCCTTTCTCTGGGCCTATTCTAGGGCATGGGCCTGGAGCTGCTACTCCATCGGCCTCTATGTTAATCTGGCCCTGCCTTTATCCCTCGCTGCACACTGCTCCTCCTCTTCGGCTCAATGACAACCGAACCTGGAAGTCCCTGATGCTTTTCTGCACAATTTGCGTAGTGTAGGAATTGCAAATTGCACACCCCTTTACGGGGCTTGCACACTTTACGTGTTAAAATTTCATAGCGCCTGTGCAGAAGGATGGAACGGAGCATTTGCAGATCTGACCCATCAGCTTCCTCTATGAGAGCACTCGCTACAGTGTGTGGTCTCAAACAGGGTGATATCAGCCATCACCCCCTCGTGCTAACGTCACTAGTGGCCAGTCTGGTGGCCAGCAGCGAGGAAAGGTTGGGTGGGGTGGAGTAAATGTTTCCATCTCACCAAACTTTACTCCACACTGGGCCGGAGGGAGGGGAGGGGAGAAGAGGGAGGCACTCCTTAAATCTTGGGCACTTTGAAACAATAAAGTGGTCATGGTGAGTAGTTTTGTCCCAGTAAAAACCATCAGATTCTCTACAAATATGAAATCTCTGTAGCATTGAGACTGTATTCTGCAATCCTTTGCATTCTCAATATGTATGTCCAAGCTCAGCCTATTCCATCTCAGCTGATGACTGGCTGTTGCAAAGATATAAATCCTGAACGAGACAATTGCCATTGTGGTAGTCAAAGAACGAGGGCTAGATCACAAATGAGTTGTTCATGGAGAGACGCAGACGTAAAATTCTGTGCAAGCTTTTTTCCATTTGCAGCTTGCCATGAACTGCTCTATTCTGGTGAGGCATTGCATAGTGAGATTTCCCACGGATGTCTAGTATTGGCGATATCAGGGTAGTTACGTACTTGGAGAATAACAGAGTGGTCAAGAGCAAGACGAGGTCCGGTACATAAGAAACACACAATAGTAGTAATACATGCTGAAGAGCAGAATAAAAGATGACAGGGAATTGCTTATTTGGATCTGAGGGTTTTTGTAGGAACAGGAAAGCTTTCATCAGTCGGCATCATATTCATGCGTCAAAACATGTGATAACAATGCAATGCATAACAATGCAGAAGGTAGGCGACTCATGTGATGCAACGGTGCAGGAAAACGACACCAAGGAGCATTCTAGGCCATTATTACTGTGCATATTACTCGTCTGTACTTACTGGTCGGAGAAGCCTTGGGAAGAAAATGGTGGAAACTGAAGAGTCAGACATAAGACCCCTGACACTTTCTGGTAGCACTTCCTAGAGAAGAAAATTATAAGGTCAGTTACTTATAAAGCTTCTTCGACATATTCAGCAAAGCTGTACAATGGGTAGTGATTTTCCAAAAAAACATTGCCAGAAAACAGTGTTTTTTTGTAAAATCATTATTAGTTAACTATACAGTAAGAAATATCTGGGCATAGTCTCATTGTATTTATTACTGTAATAACGTATTTGGCCAGTAGATGGTGCCATATACTGCCAAATTGAGTTACAGCACTTACAGATGCAGCTAGAATTTTTTTCCCTGCATTGGCTGCTGAATGTCTGATCTCAGGGCATTCAGACAATTTTACACAGTCTTAGCTCTTTGTGCATTACGTAGAAAACAAATCTAATTAGCTTTTTGGGCTGCAGATCTGCAGATCGAGATATCTCAATATCGGGGGACCGGATGGTACCTTTTGAAGCCTGAAATATCTCGATCTCGGTAGTGAAGGGGATAAAACAAAAAATATAGCCTTTTTTTTCCCATGACAATAAAATGGGCGTTGACCTGTGAGTTTTGTTAATCGAGCTGGAGATAAGATGAAGCACACTAACCTTTTACTCGGTGTGTTTTTTACAGAGAATAATTTTTTTTGGAGCAAATGTGTTTCTCAGTAAAAGTGAGACTCGAATGAAGATGAATACAGGAGTTAAGACTTGTATCTCTGCTTTCATTTGTATAATTCCTAATTATTGTACATGTTACTGAAAAGCAGTTCAGTTTAATTGAATTCCATTTACAACAGACAAAAAGGCAACAAATGAGAGCAATGTTTCTTTTGTTACGTACCGGGTCTGAGCAGAGATCTCCTTTCAAAACAGTCGTGCGCCACAGCTTTGATTAATGACTGTTCTACTTACAAATTGATTTTTTTTTCTATGGGTGTAAGCCTCTTAGAGTCTACCTGTTGATATCCAAGGCTAGTTTAAAAAATGTCCGAGAATATTATTGTTATCGCCTCTGCAAGAAATAACCATTTCTATTGAGATAGGATGAGCCGGTATTGATTATCTGCCCAGATATATTATTAAAATGTATCATTAAGGGCCAGATTATCCAGTCAATAGATGATTGCTGGCACTTGTTAAATCTTAACTCTGTTCATATTACAATTTATTCACTGCAGATTATATGCACAGATTGAGTATATTGGTCCAATTGTCATTTCAGATATATTGCAGCATAAATAAGTGAGGTTTTGATGGAGGTAACTGAAGCCAGGAAAAGTATAAGCATTAACGTTATCTATGCTTTCCTCGACACGTGTAATCATTTTCAAATTTTATCTACACCGAAGGTGTCATGATTTGAAGGTATAAGATGGAAGAGTGCAGGAATTGTGAATAAATGCATATTTGTTGATAGAATTCCTGCATCAGTCGCTTGCAAGGAGGCAGTATCCCAAAGTACAAACATTAAAGGATATAACCATAAAGAAATTCTGGAATATATATTTATTTTAATTTCGCATTTTGTACTGTTGTTTTTTGTTTTTTTACCTTCATATGGTTTACCATGAATAACTTGTAGTAAATATTGCAACAGATGGTGTTATCCCACCTATATGGCATTGTAATTATGTAACTTATTTGCCTTGATATTGAGAGAACTCTTGACTCCCGAGAAAATACTGTAATTCTAATATTTTATTCTTATGTAGCATCAAAAGCTTTGCAAACATGAAGGTGGTGATCTGAGCAACATATAAATATTTTAAAAATTTGTAAAATAATGCATTTATTACCAAAAGGGTTTGGGACCCATTGGGAGACTTTTTTTGATTTCATTAAGGTTTATTTTTACACACAATGCTTTATCTCGCTAGGCTGAAGTTCTGAGTCACACCATATTGGTCTCCACATATATGAGCTTGAATAGTTTACCCGCGCAAGTACCTATACCTCTAATGGGCAATATACAATATATCGCACAACTACATTGGGCTTTGGGCACATTTATATTTAGTGAATGTTGTCATTTTCATTCAGCAATGTAGCCTCAATATATTCCAACTGTCACATTGTTTAAAATCCAACTTTTAATGAATCCTGTCCATGGTGAGCAGTGACAGTTTCTGATTCTCGAACAAGCAGCAATGTCAAAGTACAGTAGATGAGTTGCAAAAAAGTCCCTGTGCTGGAGAAAACTTAAATTTTTAAGGATGGTTCAAGCTGGGGGGGGGGCACAGAGTAGGAGTCATAAAGCTAATAATGAAGTGGAATCAGGCTGGAAGATGGTTGCCATTATGAGCCAGGCAGCCATCTTGTCCAGAATATTGGTTCACTTGAAAATAACTAGGTAGATTTAGAATGAAGCTTACATAGAATCTTAGGAATGGGTTATATTAACAGAGAAGCAATTAAAATAAGGGAAGATCCGGGCTGCTCTTGGCACAGAGAGACAGGATGACGAATGGATACATGAAGGTCACAAAGGCCTGCAGAGAGACAAAGAGAGCGTAGAAACCAGACCATGTCTTATCTGGAATAAACAAGCACAGCCACAAGGGAGGTGGGCACGCCCGGATTGAGTGCGGCAGCAAATCACAAACTGTCAGACTAACATGAAGGTTGCCAATTTATGGTCAATGTATGGAATGCCTTTGTATTAACCATGGGAGGTATTAACCCACGTGGGGTGGGATAAGTGGCACCGGGAGGTGGGCTAATTGGGATGTACCTAATTATGTATTCGGGGTATAAAACCCCTCGCCGGGGTGAGATCGGGGCTCACTCTTTGCGATTTAATCCTGTGTGAGCATTGTGTGACGACACTAATAAAGTTTGCCTTTCCTGAAGAGACTCGTGTTCAGACAATCCTTGTTTGTGTCCGGTCTGGCTCAGTCTCGAGTGAACCTAGCAGATTCCGGTAACATTTCTTGGGGGCTTGTGAGCCAGGATACGGGCCCTTGCCGGCACAACAACGGCTGCTGAACACTGTAGCGGTTGACTGCAGGTGCGAGTGATCCCGTCTGTTGGGCATCCGTTGAAGGTGAGCTGACATCTGCAGGCGCCAAGCAGGATTTCCTGTTCAGTGGACCTCGTCTCGTCCCAAACGGACCCCCGGCCCGGGAAGCTGGGACACCACCGAGTCTGAGGAAACAGCGAGCAGCGCGGCGATAGGTAAAGTGTCTTCTATGTTTGTATGTGTATCACAGATACCGGTATAAAGGGAAAACGTCTGACCATAGTCGGATAAGGAGATCCGCGGCCACGGTCTCGTTGCCATACCGAACCCGCCACAGATAGCACGGACAAGCAAAGGAGCCAGAGTGGCTAGCTCGTGTCTGGACCCGGGGGATCGGATGCCAACCAAATGTTAGTTCTGTAAGAGAGGGAGAGAGTAGCCACGTGGAGTTGCATAGTCATAGTCAGTGTTTGTAAACAGAGCTTCTGCACGTGGACAAGGAAAGGAGGAGGGATTTCTGTGACTGGGCTGAGAGCCCTGAGTCAGTGCTAGTGTGTACGTCGTGTAGTGAAGGGGGCCAATTGAGGTCAGCGGTAGCTGCAGAGGTAGTGGTGCCGGGTGGGTAGATTATCCATAGGCAAATTGGAATTGCAGACGGGAGTATAGTTATAGAACGGGGTGCACATAGCCACAAATAGATAAGAGTAGAGTTCAATTGACAGGGTATAAGGAGCCAAAAGGAGGGACGGTGTGCCCTCGGCTAGTAGAGAGAGTAGAATTGTTTATGTTTTGTGTTGTGCTGAAAGTATCTGGTACAGTACGTGCTGTGAGTGATTTGAGTGCTGTGAGTGATCGAGCGCCTACTCGCATTGCGAGAAAGCAAACTTGAGAGTGGACTCCCAAGGTACGTTTCCGGCTCAGGCGACTGCAGTCCGGCTACTGACAGAGGAAGCGGGTCAGACACATATGAATTGTTGACTGAAGTACCAGACAGTAGATTCTAAGTGTTCTTGTTAAAAAGTAATATCTGCATTGTAAAAAGGTTACTGTTTTTTTAAGGGTAACGATGGGTAACGGGCCATCCAAACCCAGTAAGGTAAAGAAGGGTGAGACGCCCTTATGGTATATGGTGCGGAATTTTGAAGCGCTATATGCAACGCATGATTATGGTATAGAGTTAACTAAGGAGAAACTAACATTAATGTGTACAATTGTGTGGCCACTGTTAGTTCCAGAGTGGCCAGAGCAGGGGTCAATGGACCCGGAGCTAATACAGAGAGTGCATTCCCAAGTCACCGGGAAATGCGGACATCCTGAGCAGTACCCGTATATAGATATATGGAGGTATTGTGTAAAAGATAAAAGTCATTTTATAATGATGGCGGGACAAAATAAGAAACAGGTACCCCCAAATAATGAAGAAAAAGGGAGACCGGTGTTGATAGAACAACTGGAGGAGATTGATTCTTTGCCCCCGCCCTATCCATCATGTTATGGGGCAGCTAGAGAAGCTTTGAGTGCCGCAGTTGCGCGGGCGGAGAGGGGGGAGCAGGCATCTGCTACTTCCCGGCCAGCTCCCTTCGCTCCGCCACGCGGTATTGCGGAAGAAGACCAGGGGGCAGTGGGTGGAGGGGACAGAGAGGTCCCATCAGGAAAAATTGAGATGCCCGATGGGAGCGTATATAAATTAGTATCCCAGGAGGATAGCGATAATGAGTGAAGATGAGAAACCAGGGGCCACCACTCGCGCAGCGAATAATATATATAAACCCCGAGAACCATATCAGCACAATCCCAACAAAAGTAAGATGCAGCTGCCCCTACGGGAAGTGCCAGGCCCTTTACTGGAAAATGGAGCACCTGGGCCAGTGCAATACACATATGTCCCATTCACGACAACGGATCTCTTTAATTGGAAAACACACACACCACTGTATTCCACTAATCCCGCAGCAGTGGCTAGTATGATAGAGTCAGTTATGCTCACACATAACCCCACATGGGCAGATTGCCAGCAACTAATGTTGACAATGTTTACTACTGAGGAAAGAGCCCGAATAAATAGTAGCGCGCAGAAGATTCTACTTGCCCAAGCCGTAGTAGATGCTAAGCCCCAGCCGGAAGCGTGGGCAGAGGAGCATTACCCCAAAACAGATCCCCGATGGCCATACAATACCGCTGCAGGTATTGCTCACCTACAGATGTACCGGACAGCGGTGGTAATGGTTGTTAAAGCGGGAGGGAAAAAGCCCACAAACATGGGGAAGATAGCAGATATCGTACAGGAGCCTAAAGAATCCCCAAGCGCATTTTTAGAAAGGTTGCTGGATGCATACAGGATGTATAGTCCTATTGACCCTGAGGCAGCGGAGAACCAGAGGTTAATTAATTCTTCTTTTGTGGGTCAGTCACAGAGAGATATACGGAATAAAATACAGAGATTAGATGGGTTCTTGGGAAAAGGTATTAGCGAATTAGTTGAAATTGCTAATAAAGTGTTTCATAACCGGGATCTAGAGGAGAAGCGGGAAGAGATAAAGAGACAAAGAGGACACACAGGTGTGGTCGGTTATATGGGAAATGGTGGAGGATGAGGTGGCCCGGACAGAGGGAGAGCAAGGGGTAGGGGGGCTCGAGGAAGAGGTAGGGGAGCCCCTAGGGAACCCCTGGGACCCAACCAGTGCGCCTGGTGCCGGGGTGAAGGTCACTGGAAAAATGATTGTCCTGCATTTTTGGCTAAATTTGGGGAACAAGGGGAGGCTGGGGAATCGGGAGGACAAGCCTCCAATGGTCAGGTAACAAACAGCAGATATGAAAGGAGTGAGGGTGCCGGTGCAGGATTCGTGGGTTTGGCGGGAACGTCATTTGAAGGCCAAGGTACATATTGACAAGGACCTGGGCCCATCCCGCTCGGTAATCACGAGCCCACGGTCACTATGAGAGTGGGAAATAAAGATGAAATTTTTATGGTTGACACCGGTGCTGAATATTCTGTCGTAACACAGCAAATTGCACCCCCTTTGGGAAATGAAGTTGATATTATGGGAGCAATGGGGGTGTCTGCTAAGTACCCCTTCCTTGCTTCTCGAAAATGTAGTGTGGGTGGGCATAATGTTGAACATGAATTTTTGTATATGCCCGAATGTCCCATCCAGCTCCTGGGGCGGGATATCCTTTACAAATTGCAAGCCCAAATTACATTCCTTCCCGGGGGACATGCTCAATTAGACCTGCCTGAGAGTGGCAGCTCTGCTCGGCAGTACAACCCAGCCAGCCAGCACCCCCAATCTGTGAAAATTGCAGTAATTATGCCAAGAGAGGAAGAATGGCGCACAGCACCAACTCTGCTGGCAAGCCCGGACCCGCACACACTACTCCTCGAAATTCCTGGGGTATGGGCGGAGGAAAATCCGCCCGGACTAGCTGTAAATATTCCCCCAGTGTACGTCGATTTAAAACCTGGTGCAACGCCTGTGGCTCTAAGACAATATCATATCCCACAAAAAGTCAAGCAGAATATCCAGACACATTTACAGAGACTTAAAAACCACGGCATATTGAAATTCTGCGTGTCACCGTGGAACACACCCCTGTTGCCAGTACTGAAAGAGTACCACCCAGTCCAAGATTTACGAGCTGTCAATGAAGCCACAGTAACCCTACACCCTGTGGTTCCCAATCCATACAATTTGTTGGCACTAATTCCCGGAGATACAAAATATTACACGGTTCTTGATTTAAAAGACGCTTTCTTTTGCATCCGTCTGGCTCCAGCAAGCCAGCCCTTTTTTGCATTTCAGTGGGAGGAATCTACCACGGGAGCGCGCCATCAAATGACCTGGACACGCCTCCCTCAAGGTTTCAAGAACTCGCCCACGATCTTCGGATGCGCGCTCAGCCAAGACCTCCTCTCCTTCAACGCTCAGCCAGACAAAGTTGTCTTATTACAATATGTGGATGATTTATTACTGGCTTCTCCCACAGAAAAAGACTGTTTATCTGCCACAAAAGCCCTGCTACATCTACTATGCCAAGCAGGATACAGAGTGTCAAGAAAGAAAGCACAAATATGCAAACAAAGTGTAAAGTACTTAGGTTTTCAATTAACAGGTACTCGAAAATGTAGTGTGGGTGGGCATAATGTTGAACATGAATTTTTGTATATGTCCGAATGTCCCATCCAGCTCCTGGGGCGGGATATCCTTTTCAAATTGCAAGCCCAAATTACGTTCCTTCCCGGGGGACATGCTCAATTAGACCTGCCTGAGAGTGGCAGCTCTGCTCGGCAGTACAACCCAGCCAGCCAGTCAGCACCCCCAATCTGTGAAAATTGCAGTAATTATGCCAAGAGAGGAAGAATGGCGCACAGCACCAACTCTGCCGGCATTGGGGGCTGAAAGAAAAGAAGCAGTATGCCAAATACCCCAACCAAAGACCAGAAGACAAGTCCGTGAGTTTCTGGGAGCTGCAGGCTTCTGCCACCTGTGGATCCCCAACTTTGCAGATATTGCCAAGCCCCTTCATCAGGCCACAAAGGGGGGAGAACAGAACCCCTTCCTCTGGGAAGAAGAGCAAACAGCAGCATTCCTAAAGTTAAAGACTCTGTTAATGGAAGCTCCTGCACTGGGACTACCAGATCACAGCAAGCCCTTCCAGCTGTATGTGCATGAACACAATCAAACAGCGACAGGAGTGCTGATTCAAAGTTTCGGCTCTTGTCTAAGGCCTGTGGCCTATCTCTCCAAGCAACTCGACCCTGTGGCTTGTGGCCTACCCCATGCCTGAAAGCCGTGGCAGCCACCGCAATGTTGATAGCAGAAGCAGACAAGCTGACCCTTGGACAGGTTCTTCATGTCAAGGTGCCCCATGCTGTCAAAGCCCTGCTGGATGTGAAAGGAAGCTACTGGTTCAGCAACAGCCGGATGACAAAGTACCAAGCCATGATGTGTGAGAATCCACGGGTTCATCTGGACCTCATCGCTACCTTGAACCCTGCTACTTTACTGCCTGACTGAAGAGGATCCAGATCATGAATGCCTCCAAGTCATGGAAGAAGTGTTTAGTAGCAGGCCAGATTTGAAAGATGTACCCCTAGACAAATACGATCTACAGCTATTCACCGATGGTAGCAGTTACATGGATGATGGGAAGAAAGTCTCCGGCTACGCAGTTGTCTCAGCAGAAGAGATTATCGAAGCAAATCCACTACTAGGCCACACATCTGCACAACTGGCTGAAATAGCAGCCCTAACCAGGGCTCTAGAAATCTCCAAAGGCAAAAGAGTAAATATCTACACTGATTCCAAGTACGCCTTCGTGACAGTCCATGCACATGGTGCACTCTACAAAGAAAGAGGCCTACTTACTTCCTCAGGAAAACAAATCAAGTATGCAGCTGAAATCGCGGCCCTCCTAGAAGCTGTATGGAAACCAAGCGCTGTCAGTATCATGCACTGTCGTGGCCACCAAAAGGGTCATGATGAAATCCCAAAAGGCAACAGGCGCGCTGACCAGGCCGCAAAAGCAGCTGCAAAACCATTGCTAACAATTGATCAAGCCAAAGTCCTACTCTGCAAGCAAGAGCCTCAACCTCCCATGCCAAACTACGAATTCTACATGAATTGGAGAAAATTTGAACCCAAAGGCGAGTTCATTGAAATTATATTGCACAAATGGCAAGATGATTACGAACTATTAGAACTTAATCATGATTATATCCAATGGCTTTTCCCAACTCAGTCTCAAGGCCGAAATTTCTATTCCACTCCTCTGAATCCGCAAGAGACACGCCTAATGATTAACACCTCAGAAGTTCAGCAAAGACTACGCAGAGCCTAAAAAATGATGCTGAAATTCTTCGGCGTAAAATTAATGGGGGAGTGTGAAGAAGATACAAAAGTAACAGAAATTGAACGAGCAGAAAATTTCGCCGAACGTTTCGAAAATTTGACAACCAACCCTCATAATAATCTACGGATTACACGAAGTCTGGGAGAATTGGGAGCAGAAGAGTACCAAGCCCCGTTGGTGAGGTTCTTCCTCAAGGAGATCCTTATCAAAAATAAGCTGCCAAGAATGAAGAAAAGTACAATGAACTTTTTCATACCAGCAGTAAGAGATTCACAAGACAGACAAGATCTGCTGTTCTTCGCATGGCGATACTATTTCCCGAAAGAAGAATTTGTCTGGGGAAACCATGGAGAATTGGCACGATACAAAGCAAAACCAGTGGTGGCTGCACTTCTACCGGCGCCACTGAGTGAATGGACACCCGTATATTCAGAGAAAGAAAAGAAGTGGCTATCAGAAGAACAAGGCGGATATGGAGAAGACGGATGGTTCCAGTTGAAGAATAGACAAATAGTCCTACCAGCAACATTGGCTCCTGAGATTGTAAGAACACTTCATGCAAGTACCCATGGAGGAAGAGAAGTGATGGAACAGCAATTAGAGACACATTTCTACGTACCCGGACTGTCAGTAGTCTGCAAAGCAATAGCCCAGCAGTGCGTGACATGTGCCAAAACAACCCGAGAACAGGCCCATCTCAACCTCCAGGGAAGCAGCCAATCAGGCTATCCCCAATGGCATCGCTACAAATAGACTTCACAGTGCTGCCGCCCTGCAAAGGATACAAATACCTACTGGTAATGGTGTGTACTCTGACAGGATGGGTGGAAGCTTTCCCAACAAGAACTGAAAAGACTGTGGAAGTAGTGAAGAGTCTGATGAAAGAAATAATACCACGTTATGGATTGCCTCTTGAGATAGGGTCGGACAATGGCCCTGCATTCATACAGAACTGTTTACAACAGCTTGCCCGCCTGTTGGGCATCACCTGGAAGCTACATACAGCCTACAGGCCCCAAAGCTCGGGAAAAGTCGAGAGAATGAACCGCACCCTAAAGACTTTGATGTCCAAATTGTGCCAAGAGACCTCGCTAGGCTGGTTGGATGTGCTGCCGATAGTCCTCTTGCACATTAGGTGCAGGCCAACCCCCCAATTGAAGCTAAGTCCGTACGAACTCATGTTCGGACGGCCTACCCCTCTGATTAATGGACTAAGGGGGGACCTTCGGGCATTGGGAGAAACTAAATTTAAATGATCAGGTTGTATTGTTAGGTAAATCAATGCAGAAACTGAATACTTGGGTGGGAGATAATATACCTCACTTTTTGTATCCCCCACTCCACAAGTATTTTCCAGGTGATTCAGTATGGGTGAAAGAGTGGAAAAATGACCCACTAGGCCCAAAGTGGAGAGGTCCTTACCTTGTCCTATTATCAACCCCTACAGCAGTAAAGGTTGCCGAGGTGGTCCCGTGGATACATCACTCCAGACTGAAAGTAGCTGCAGCCAGTCCTGAACCAGCATGGAAGGTCGTCACCAACGAGACCAATCCGCTGAGGCTAAAGCTGACAAAGACCACAGCCGTGAGCATCTGAATGATCCAACTGAAGGCACCCAAATGATTTCACAAGTGGGTGTCTTGATGGACACAATAAGGCCTGACCATCCACCAACAAGGGAGCAATGGGATCCCCCGGGGGATACCCCAAGGGTGCTTTTTAAGGGCCCGGCCCCCACCCTTGATCATCCGGAAATGTCTTTTATTTTTGAAATTCCGGTGGGAAGGGATTGGGTTTATGTGACTGTGAAAAGAATTGCCCAAGGGATTTTGACATTTGGGGCATTTGTGGTACTGATTTTGTACCTTGCAAACTTGATCTATGGACTCTCGCATGGAGCATGCCCCAGGTGCCCAAGCACCGCCAAGAAAGTGGATATCTCCCATATCTGGAATGGTACGCACCCGGTGATGGAGAATCGTACCATGTGGAGACAAAAACGAGAGGCGACATCCGAGATTTTGCCAAGAGGACATTTACTTGTGCAATTTAAATATTATTAAGCTAAAAAGTCTGGGCAAACCGCATGCTGGGTGTGTAGTAGGTTGCACCCAGAGACAATCCACATCCCATTTGCTTCTGTTCCAATGAATCTGAGTATGTTTGCGTCAGGGAATGTCACAATACATGCTTTTGATGCACCCAGGGAAAACCAGAATCATTCAGTCCCGGGTACCCTATAATAGGGCCAGTATACCCACCAGAGTGGTGCTTCCAACTAGGACCAGATAGAGACACACATAATGAGGGTGGAGGGTGCTACTCAAGCAAGTTCAACTGGACATCATACATCTACACATTCAACACAAAGGAGCAGGCAAATTTTCTATACATACGATGTAGAAAACTCACGAGTGAGCAAGAGGCGGTGATTGCAAAGGTGACGGATGGAAGGCAGAGTGCACAAGATATGATGAAACGGCTGAGACAACTGATGATCGAAGTAGCAAAGGGAACACTAAATTTGTCACCATTTATATTGAGAGGGGGATACCAGGTGTGTTGTGGGAAGGTGTGTTACACATGGGTGCCACCAACGATAACGGGAATGTGTTATCTGGCTAAATTGATCCCAATTCAGAGAGTAAGGGGAGAAGACACGAATACAGACACAGAACTCCACCCTAGGTACCCACTGGTGTTTGAAAGACAGAAGAGATAGATGTTTAGAAAGGTGGATCGAATATGGTCATGGCTGCCGGCGTGGACTGGATGGGGACGAGAGTTGATGGTAAGAATGAACAGTTATGCCAGTCTGATGGATGAAATTCTGAATAAGACCAGTATGGACATTCAGTTGCTGAATCTGGAAGTGCGTGAGATACGAAAGGTGCAGATGATACATGATATGGCACTAGAACAGATCAGTGCGGCCTTGAATGGATTGTGTGAAATGACAATGCACAATGAATGTTGCACCTTCATCAGGAACACTACACACGACGTCCCGGACTATTACCAGGTGATCCAGGATCACCAAGAGAAGGTAGCACAGTCGCAGAACACAGCAAGGAGAATCGCCGCTGAAGGCTGGAATCCACTCCGTGGGTTCAGAGCAATCGGAGAGTGGTTTGGATCCGTCCTGAGATTTATCTCACAGATTGGATCCATGATTCTGATGATAGTGGTGATCCTGGTTGTAGGAATACTGACATACCGCATAGGGCTATGTCTATGGCCACTATGCAAGAGAGCACTGACACTCACGCAGACACAAAAGATACCACTGATGATTCCACAAGACATGTTCCCAGCGAAAATAGGTCCCCTAAAGTATGAGGAACTCAAGAATAATACTAGTGGGGTGTGATGGCTACAAGCATCAGGAAGAGAACCTGAGGCTTGAGCCAAGGGGGGAATGAAGTGGAATCAGGCTGGAAGATGGTTGACATTATGAGCCAGGTGGCCATCTTGTCCAGAATATTGGTTCACTTGAAAATAACTAGGTAGATTTAGAATGAAGCTTACATAGAATCTTAGGAATGTGTTATATTAACAGAGAAGCAATTAAAATAAGGGAAGATCCGGGCTGCTCTTGGCACAGAGAGACAGGATGACGAATGGATACATGAAGGTCACAAAGGCCTGCAGAGAGACAAAGAGAGCGTAGAAACCAGACCATGTCTTATCTGGAATAAACAAGCACAGCCACAAGGGAGGTGGACACGGCCCGGATTGAGTGCGGCAGCAAATTACAAACTGTCAGACTAACATGAAGGTTGCCAATTTATGGTCAATGTATGGAATGCCTTTGTATTAACCATGGGAGGTATTAACCCACGTGGGGTGGGATAAGTGGCACCGGGAGGTGGGCTAATTGGGATGTACCTAATTATGTATTCGGGGTATAAAACCCCTCGCCGGGGTGAGATCGGGGCTCACTCTTTGCGATTTAATCCTGTGTGAGCATTGTGTGACGACACTAATAAAGTTTGCCTTTCCTGAAGAGACTCGTGTTCAGACAATCCTTGTTCGTGTCCGGTCCGGCTCAGTCTCGAGTGAACCTAGCAGATTCCGGTAACAATACTTTACCGGAAGGGTTAAGAAACATAGAAAAATGTCGGCAGATAAGAACCTTTCGGCTCATCTAGTCTGCCCAATTACATGGATACTTTACCTGGATTTATCTTTTGTTTAGGATAGCCTTATGCCTATCCCATGCTTGCTTAAATTCAATTACTGTTTTGGCCTCTACCACTTCTACTGGAAGGCTGTTCCATGTATCCACCACCCTCTCAGTAAAATATTGCTTCCTGATGTTACTTTTAAACCTTTGCCCCTCTAATCTAAGGCTGCTGTCAGACGAGCGTAGTGTTCACGTCCGTGATTGCGCCTAAAAGTACGTCCGTGATAGCATGAAAGAAAGTCCATTGGAGCCTGACACATGAAGTACGTCCGCACTGAACTGCGGACGCATGACGGACGCTGCAAACGGACGCAGGTTAGGCAAGAACGTAATACTGCTAGAACGGACGTGCGGAGTGCGCCACGTCTGCAACCTCTGCATAGCTTTGTGTGTGAGTGATGGAGCATGGTCAGACGGACTGCATTTATACGTCCAGCATTTTTGACGGACAGAATGTTTTTTCATTGTAATTTATTTTTCCCTCCTACATCCGTCAAAAATAACTTCAGTGAAAAACCGGACTGTGTGACCACTACTGCGTCATCCGTACTGACGATGTCCGTACTGCACGGACGTACAGTCCGTAGAAATCACGCTCGTCTGACCCTAGCCTAAGACTATGTCCTCTTGTTTTGCTATTTTGTTTCCTTTTAAATATACTCCCTTCCTCTACCTTGTGGATTCCCTTTATGTATTTAAATGTTTCTATCATATCTCCTCTGTCTCGTCTTTTTTCCAAGCTGTACATGTTAAGATCATTAAGCCTTTCCTGGTAACTTTTCTCCTTCAAGCCGTACACCATTTTAGTAGCCCTTCTCTGAACTCTCTCTAAGATGTCTATATCCTTCTGGAGATACGGTCTCCAGTACTGCACACAGTACTCCAAGTGAGGTCTCACCAGTGCTGTACAGTGGCATGAGCACTTCCCTTTTCCTACTGCTAATACCTCTCCCTACACAACCAAGCTTTCTGCTAGCATTTCCTGCTGCTCTATTACATTGACTACTTACCCTTAGATCCTCTGAAATAATGACCCCTAAATCCCTTTCCTCAGATGTTGAGGTTAGGACTGTATCAAATATTCTATATTCAGCCCTTGAGTTTTTACGTCCCAGGTGCATTATCTTGCACTTATCCACATTAAAACTCAATTGCCACAACTCCGACCATTTTTTTAGTTTACCTAAATCATTTGTCATTTGGCTGATCCCTCCAGGAACGTCAACCCTGTTGCAAATCTTTGTGTCATCAGCAAAAAGACATACTTTTCCATTAATACCTTCTGCAATATCACTAATAAAAATATTAAAGAGAATGGGTCCAAGTACTGACCCCTGAGGTACTCCACTGGTAACAAGACCTTGCGCCGAATAAACTCCATTTACCACAACACTCTGTTGTCTGTCACTCAGCCACTGCCTAATCCAGTCAACAATATTGGAATCCAAGCTCAAAGATTGCAATTTATTGATAAGCCTTCTATGCGGAACAGTATCAAAAGCCTTACTGAAATCTAAATAAGCAATGTCTACTGCACCACCTGTGTCTATTATTTTTGTTACCCAATCAAAAAAATCAATAAGATTAGTTTGGCATGATCTCCCTGAGGTAAACCCATGTTGTTTCTGATCCTGTAATCTATGTGTTTTTAGATGTTCAACAATCCTTTCCTTTAACATGGTTTCCATTAATTTCCCCACTACTGACGTAAGACTAACTGGCCTATAGTTCCCCGATTCCTCCCTACTACCCTTCTTGTAAATGGGCACAACATTTGCTAATTTCCAGTCTTCTGGGACGACTCCCGTTAACAAGGATTGGTTAAATAAATCTGTTAATGGTTTTGCTATTACATCACTGAGCTCTTTTAATAATTTAGGGTGGATCCCATCAGGCCCCATTGACTTATTTGTCTTTACTTTAGACAGCTGCTGTAGAACCTCCTCCTCTGTAAACTGATATGTAAATGTCTCTTTAGTGTTCTCTCCTAACTGAGGTCCCTTTCCTTCCTTTTCTTCTGCAAAGACTGAACAAAAATATTCATTGAGGCAGTCAGCGAGACTTTTATCCTCTTCTACATACCTTCCTTCCTTTGTTTTTAATCTAACTAATCCTTGTTTTACTTTTCTTTTCTCGTTTATGTATCTAAAAAATGTTGTGTCCCCCTTTTTTACTGACTGAGCTATTTTCTCTTCTGCGTGTGCTTTGGAAGCTCTTATAGATTGCTTTGCCTCTTTCTGCCTAATTTTATAGGTTTGCCTATCTTCTTCACTCTGAGTTTTTTTATAATTATTGAATGCTATCTTTTTGTTCTTCACTATTTTGACCACTTCTGCAGAGTACCACAGTGGTTTCTTCCCTTTTTTGTTTTTGCTAACAAGCTGAATGCAATTTCCTGTGGCCTTCAATAATGCTTCCTTTAAATAATCCCATTTCTCCTGGACTCCCTTTAAACTCCTCCAGTCTGATAATGACTCCTTCACACAAAATCTCATTTTAGAAAAATCAGTTTTTTTAAAGTCTAAAACTTTCGTTCTTGTGTGGTGCGGCTCCATCCCTGTTGTTATATTAAACCATACTGACTGGTGATCACTAGATCCCAAATTTTCACCTACAACAACGTCCGATACCAAACCTCCATTTGTGAGTATTAAATCCAATATGGCCTCTTTACGGGTCGGCTCCTCAACTACTTGTGTTAGATTAGGTTAGGTTAAGGGTCAAGTCCAGTATACAAATGTGTGAGAAATAACCAAAATTCATGTCAACCTCTCCAAGTAATTATTTTCATCTCACCCTTAGCCCACACTGATACGTAATATTTATGATAAACTTATAGCTAGGCTACGGTTTAGAGAACAGTTATGATAATCATCACAAATTTATTATAGGGGTTTTATATGGGTTATTAAAATGTGTCTCAATAATAAAAAAGGTCCTATAAAAATTATGAAAAGGTCTGTTAAAGAATAAAAAAAAAG
This sequence comes from Leptobrachium leishanense, assembly GCA_009667805.1. Lineage (NCBI taxonomy): Eukaryota > Metazoa > Chordata > Amphibia > Anura > Megophryidae > Leptobrachium > Leptobrachium leishanense. The sequence continues at coordinate 122,533,833 of CM019069.1, forward strand.
CCATTTAAAACAATTGGGAATCAAATATTTTTTGCCTAAAAAATACAAAAAGATGTTCCAAAAAATGAATAAATACAAAGACGGTTTGCTGAAAATGAAAAGAATAAATGGTTGAATAAAAAAAATAAAAACAATAATTGTTTTTAACAATAAATCCTATGGGATTTGACTGTTTAAACCTGTTGAACCGAATCATTGACAATCAGTCCATTTCACTGACATTTTGCTGCAGTTCAGCGATCTCTGAATAGATTAAATGAAAAGGGGTTTGTAAGGGTCCTGAGGACAAGCAACGGCACTAGTGACTTGCTCTACGGTGGGGCCCGCTCAGGTCTCACAGGGTTTTTGCTCGATTGTGCCATTACAGGGACGAATGCTCCATATGCAAATCAGCCTGCTCTCACCCAGAGAGGGTGGCCAGTACTGAATGCGATGGACGTCATCCCTGCACGAGAGATGCAGCAACCCCTGATGATCGTTTCGGCCTTGCTAGGCCTCGACAGGAGAGTATAGCTGACACCCCTCTAGGCACAATGAGCAAGGGGTCCACGTCTGGACACCATGTCTATATATAAAATAACATTGCATCAATATTTTGTCTTAAAACTCAGACCTTACTCAATACTACAATGAGTCAAATTATCAATAAAGTAGATAAAGCTAAAACATATATCTTATACCGGGTTACCATATCCAACACCCCAAACCCTAAATAACTTAAAAATGACTAATGTGCATATTATTTCAGTTATAAAATCTCTATCTATAAAGGTGTTTTAACGTGAAGGAATATAATCGATCATCTGTAATTTAAAGTGCCATAAGTGCATAATGAACTAATGAATATATAGATAGGTTATATATATATATAATTTTACACATTTAATGTAAACCTAAATACGCGTATATATTTATTATCTACTTTAGGTGTAGTTGTATGTGTATATTTGTTAATATATAACCCTATGAGGGAATACCTATTTAATTTATGTGCATAGATATATTAAAATGTGTTACCTATATAAAGTGCATAAAGTACATCTATTTTACTGTGGAAAAGTTTTAATTTAAATGTGAATAAATTTAGTGCTAGTTATTTAGAATAATACTAGTATTTATATTATTTAATAATATCTAATCTACGTAATTTCAATCTCTGTTGTTATCAACATACTGTATAACTCCATAACTCATTACCTATTACCTGTGGCTTTGCTATTTCTATTTTTGAGCTACATACTGCGCAATTTGTGTTTTTTCTTCTTTTAGTCTGCTGATATACACTATATTGCCAAAAGTATTCGCTCACCCATCCATATGCGAGTCAAGGCAGGTGAGCGAATACTTTTGGCAATATAGTGTATCTCCATCAAAAGAAAGCAGTTTTCTGAAGATTGGAAAGTATTTCTCTATTCCTGGACACAGTGAACACAGTCCCGCTTTCCATTGGACCTTTTGTCTGCCGGCGCTACGTTATCAGCTTTCATATGTCCTGTGGACATAATGCCCAAAGAGCTAAAACTATAACATCGGCAGCTGAAATCTCTGAAATATCAGGCATTCAGAAGCTGTCAGCAGCCGATGCAGGAGAAATAGAAGAAAATAGATCTGCTGTTAAAACCCCTGTAACACAATTTTGGCAGTAGATGGTGCCATCTACAGGCCAAATAGGTTATTACAGTAATAGATATGTATTACTGTACAATTTATTAAAAATAGTTTTTCAAAAAAACACTGGTTTCTGACAATTTGGAGAATCACTTGGTAGTGAAGGGGTTAAAGTAAAAATAAAAATGGGTAGAGGATTAAGGACAGTTTTTAACCAAACCCCAAATTTTATCTTAACATATCCCTTTAAATCACATTGGCTTAAATGTGTGTGGGAATATATGTATATACTTTTTGTTTTTGTCTGGCTGATTTAAGAGCATTAGAATATAGTCCAATAGGACAACTGGTGATCACATGTATTGAACAGAGAACATGGGATGTGTTTAACAAACTCATCATAATGAAGAAACAGATTTTTCTATGTTTATCTTTAAATATTGAAGAAAAAAACATTTTAACAGCATAAGTAATTATTTTCCATTTTATTCAGGAGATGGTAAATAAGGTAGGGGGAAATATCCATTCTACCACTAAATGCAGTGTGAGGTGCACTATGCTGTCTATACACAGCACATATGCTGTCTGAACTCCATACAAGTCAATGGGGCTGATAATTCGGTTTTTTAGAGTGCCCTCCAAGAGGGCATATATGCTAGATATTTGCCATAAAAAGTGTATGGGGGTCCGGGTAGTGCCCTGGGGGACAGGAAACAAGGACAAAAAGTAAAAAAAAGCTTTTAACCACTTCAATGCGGAGGACGCGTTGAGCGCGTCCTCCGCATTACCGCTGGTATGCGGAGGACGCGCTGAGCGCGTCCTCCCATTGGGGGCAGCGTTCGGCCGAGTTCCGGCCGTTCGCTGGCCCCTCCGGTGCGGGCTGACATCCCGGATGTCAGCCGCGCATCCGAAACCGCAGCCGCTGGTATTAGGTGTCATCGCGGCAGCGCGATGACACCTAATTCAGGCGCCCCCCCCCCCGCATGTGCGGAGGAGGCGCCTGAAAGGGAGGGGGGGACCTCTCTCCCTCCCGATCGGCGGCTCTGCGGTGGTTAACCCAGGCATCATTTGGAAGGGCACAGCCTGCCCTTCCAAATGGTGCCTGGCATTAACCCCTGGGGAGCTGGATCGCGAATCAGCGCTGAAAAGCGCCGGTTCGCGATCCTTTCCCGGAGCTGGCCGACATCTTGGATGTCGGCCAAGCCTCCGGGAACTCCCCCTGAGGACTGGCGTCATCGTGCGTAGCACGATGACGCCAGTCCTGGACTTAACCCCTAACTGCCACCAACGGTGGAGATAGGGAGTTCCAAGGAACTCCCTATCTCCTGATCCGTGGCAGCTAGGGGTTAAATTTTGGTGTGGTTGGATCGGCCAGAGCATGGCCGTTCCAACGATACCAAACACTACTGTGAAAAATGTTGTAAAAAAAAAAATAATGAAAAATAAAAAAAAAAAAAAAAACTTTTTTTTGGTTTGTTAATGCAGCAATATTGTTCCCATTTCAATTATAATGTGAACAATAATGCTGCACTAACGATTTTTGTATGCGGTGCGTTTGTTAAAAATAGTGTAATTTTCCCCAAAAAAAATGTAACAAGACCCCATCTCTAATTTTTTAACAAGCGCACCCCATACAAAATATAACCGCAATTGCTCGCATGTTAAAATGTGAAAAAAAACACTTTACACATTGTAAATTATTGAAAATACATATTTTATTGCATTTTTTGTTATAATATACAGACATGACATAATGTATACATATAATAATGACATATTATGAATCTACCGAGTCTGACGGAAAGAACGATATATAATATGTCTGGGTCATATACTAAAATAAGCCTTCAAAACACGTTTAAACATGATGAGCAAAACCGGTAAAAATGACCTCAGCACAGGGGCGGGAAAAGCCTCAGCAGCGAAAGGGTTAAAGGGACAGTGAGTTTTCCATGAAATATGGGTTAAAAATAAAAACGAAAAATTCCTTCAAATATCGTGCCTAGGAGGTCCCCATAACCTGCCCGTGAAGTGGCGGATTTCTAGGATGTATAGAAATATGTAAAAACCAAAAAATGACATTTCAAATGACGGTAAATGCTTTTCCTTTAATCTATCCATAAACAACTGCTTGGGGCGGCAGTCTGTATGAAAAGAGGAGACATTTTCGGACACGCAGAAAAAGTTTACTGATTTTTTGGCGGTGAAGAGCAGGAGAATGACTGGAGAATGGAAAATTCTAGGTCAAAATAGCCAAACCAGAAAAATTCTCCCATTTAGGCTAGGGTCAGACTAGCGAATTTTTAACGTGCGTTTAGGCGCACTTAATCACGTCCGCACTAGCAGCAAATGATGGGCAATGTCGGCCAATATACGAAGTACGGTCGCACGAAAGTCCGGCTGCGCAACGCAAGTGGAAAATGAACGCATTTTTTCGAGAACGCAGAACCGCTAGTACAGACGTACAGAGTGCGCTGCGTCCACTAGCGGCGTGTGTGCGTGATTTGGATACGTCAGACCCTGCTCATGTCAGGCCAACATAACATCCAGACACCCAAAGTTTCCTGGTTCGGATCCGTAAAAAAATCACGCACAAAAATGCGCATCGTATGACCGTTTTCACGCATTCTGTGAAAAAATACGGCAAAGCGTTCGGACGCACTTTTGGTCACTGTGAAAAATGCATTAGTCTGACCCTAGCCTTATCTTACTTTCCAAATCGGCTATTTGGGCCAGATTGTTCTCTTTTCCTGCCATTCTCCTGGTTTTCACCTTTCTCTGAACAACCCTGAGAGAGAGGTGAAAGCCAGGAGAACTGGCAGGAGAAGAGAACAATCTAGACCAAATAGCCAATTTGGAAAGTGAATTAAATGGGAGAATTTTTCTGGTTTGGCTATTTTGACCTAGAATTTTCACTTCTCCAGTTATTCTCCTGCTTTTCACCGCTCTCTGAATAACCCTGTGAATGTTTAATCCCGAGGTGAAAAATAACATTGCTTAAGGCTGGGGTCAGACGAGCGCAGTATCACATCCGTGTTGCCGCACATTTGTACGTCCGTGGCAGCATAGCATTCTGACCAATGGAGCCCCACACACGAAGTACGTCCGCACGGAAGTGCGGATGCATGGCGGACGCAGCAACGGACGCAGGTTAGGCAAGAACGTAATACTGCTAGAACGGACGTGCGGAGTGCGCCACGTCCGCAACATCCGTGTAGCTTTGTATGTGAGTGATGAAACGAGGTCAGATGGACTGCATTTATACATCCAGCATTTTTGACGGACAGAATGTTTTTTCATTTTCATTTATTTTCCCTGCTACATCAGTCAAAAAATACGTCAGTGAAAAAAACGGACTGTTTGGCCACTACCTTGTTGTCAGTCAGTAAGTACGTCCGTACTGCACGGATGCACAGTCCGTACAAAATGCGCTCATCTGACCCTAGCCTTAGATGTGATTTTGAATTTTTTTCAACCACCAGTTATCCACTTGGCTGTCAGCCCAGCACTCCGGGACCCCGGCGGAGCAATTAGATGTCATCGCGGCGGCATTAACATTTGCTGCAGTGTTTACTGCATATTACAATCCAATGTTAATCAGCGTTAGGATTACAATCTACTAGCGCTGATTAACGCCTGGTTCTGGTTAGCAAAAAGTTAACCACAGCCAGGACTTGGTGTTAACGGATTCCGCTTCTGCAGAATCGGTTGACACCAGGCTAAAAAATAAAAAAAAATAATCGTATACTCACCTCCTGTCCTGCGGCGAGGACCGCGGCTCCAACCGCCTCCTCCAGCGGAGCAAAGAAAGACTGGGGGAAAAAGTCCCCCCACTCTCTCCCTGCGTATCACTACGCTGACCGGCTGGATCTCGCGAGGCGAGATGCGGCTGGTCATGTGACCGGCAGGGGGGAACTCAATGGAGTCCATACTCCATCGAGTGGATGCTCGCGGCTGCGCCCAGCGCTGCCACGAGCATCCAGGCTTTTAACGCGTGGTAATAATGCAGGCAGCATTTTTTGGGCCTGCATTGTAATCCAGTGTTAAAACTCGGGTGCAAGGGGAAAAACTGCGGGCGCAGTTTTTTCTCCCTTGAGCTCGTGTTTTAGCGCTAAAATGGTAATTTAGCCCAAGGGCAAGCAAACAGAGTGTGCACCGTTTTGTGTTTTACATAGATATCAATTAACAGTGAAAGTCAAATGTTAAAGTAATCATCCAAATAGAAACAAAACAAAATCCTAATCTGCCCGGGTAGGATCAGCAGCAAAAGACATGAACATGGCATACATAAGGGAGCGTTTAGTTCAGTCAGGGGCAAATAGGAAAGAACAAAAAGACAAACAGTCATAGGTAAGCAATTAGAGCAAGCAGTAGCGTAACTAGAAACCTGAGGGCCCCGGTGCAAGAATCTCATGGATATATTTCCCCCAGCTTACATGAATATATATATATTGCCCCAGCTCATGGATATATATTGCTCCCAGCTCATGGATATATATTGCTCCCAGCTCATGGATATATTTGCCCCCAGCTCATGGAGATATTGCCCCAGCTCAAATGGATATATTTGCCCCCAGCTCATGGATATATATTGCCCCAGCTCATGGATATATATTGCCCCCAGCTCACATGGATAGATTATATATATATATATATATATATATTATATATATATTGCCCCAGCTCATGGATATATTGCCCCAGCTCATGGATATATTTGCCCCCAGCTCATGGATGTATTTGCCCTCAGCCCTCACCTTGCTCTGTGCTGTTCTTGTCCCTGGGAGTGGCCACTGGCATAATGCAGCTTGGCCGCTCACCGGGAACCACCTGACCAGCGCAGCCGAGTTCTCGCGAGATCTCGTGCGCTGGTCAGGTGGTTCCCATCCGACGCGAGCGGCCAAGCTGCAAGCCAGCGGCCTCTCGTAGGGAGAGGAATGGCTGGCGGCGCTGCTCCCAGATTCCGGCGCTGATTGCTGGAATCTGGCTGCGGTGCTGGGTCCCCCTCCAGTGGTGGAATGCCAGGGCCCGGTCGCAAGTGCAACCGCTGCGACCCTGGTACTTCCGCCACTGAGAGCAAGGGTTGGAGAGGGTGACGTCCCGCCACCATTTTTGCAGAGTACCAAGCAGTATATTGTAGGGAGGATCGGATTGTGGCACGCATGGACGGTGTTAGGGAGGGGAAATAGTGTTGCCACACTGTAACAAATTTTGTAGTATGAGCTTCTGTATCAGAAAGGGTCACATAGAGTGTAGTTTTAAATACGTTATATGAAATTATACAAGGAGTGGGGCAGGCTTTTATAAATGAGTTCACTAAAGAGCTATACTTTTGCAATGTGTTCCAATACCAAAACACACCAGTTGTCCTCTGTGTCAAATTTAACCTCTTCACTACCAAGTTGTTTTCCATAAATCTACTGCCAGGACCCAGCAGAGGTAAGGAAAACAAAATTTCATTTTTTCATTACACCTGTGTTTAAACTGTGCTCAAATATAGCTTCAAATGTCTGAAGCACTCTTTCAAATGTATGCATTATTTGACAGGCAGATGGCACCATCTGCTGACCAAATAGCACCACTAATATAAAGTACAGCTTGGGATCCTTTAATTGCTTGAGAGACAAAAAAAAAAAGAGTCCAAATTGTTTAGAATGTCTTGGCACCTTGGGTATCATGCCCAAGGTGTTAAAACTATGGGTCACATTGTGGATCCTATTTGTAAGCAATTTTGTTTGCAAAAAAATAAAATTCCTTTGCATTGCTACAGTATTAGCCCACATTGAGCATACTTGACATCAAGGCACCAGCAGGTGCTTTGAGATCAAGTATACTGGATCTTGGTATTGAAGGGGGTTAGCAGCAGGTGCAAAGTAAACTAAATAATACTTAACCTTGTGACATGTTTCTTTGTAAATGTATGCCTGGTATTAATATATCAATTTTTTCCATTTGGAGCAGGCTCCTATGAGCTAACAAACTTTATTCTAGCGGAACACTGAGAGATTGTTTTAGACACAAAAGAAGTCCTAATTCTGTCTTTTTGATTTTGCAATGTCATTCTGGATGGGGATTAAAAGTCTTCCAATTAAACTGGGCTCCTAAATTTTTCTCCGTACATAATTTTGCATTCAGTCTCCACGTAGCAGCATGCATTCATGCCAATGTCTTTGAATAAAAAGTAAATGAACTAATTTGAGCTGTGAGATTCTTGAGCAGATATGTCACTTTGCTACAAAAGAGAAATACAGTAGTATTCAAGTGAAGAAGGTAGAGAAACTTTGAGAGAAAAAAAAATCCTTTGACAACATCTGGCCTTTTATGTTGCTTGATAAGAAATTAGGAATCTCCCGTATTTGCAAGTCTAATAGGGAGGGCTCGGAGCTAGTTTAGTATCACAGCGTGAATGCCAATGCATGTAAAGAGAACACTATACAGGTGTTTTCTCTTCCATGGTAACTTTATTCTTTGCAGCTTTGAAATCTTTTTTTTTTTTTCTTTTACAAAATTATTGGTAAAACAGGTGGAGCAATAACTTGCATGAACCAAATTCCAAGAGGTTAAATTCTTAATTTTTTTCTCAGATATTAAAAAAAAATTGGCGCCCTATTCTAAGGTTGGTAATAACCTCGAGATTATTTGTTATTTCATTTTATCGTCTGGAAACCCTATACTACTCTTAGTGCAAGCTCTAGCACCTCGAATATAGTGACTCTCTGAATATCCCTAATGTAAATTAACGTCTCCTACTGTATACTCTGGATATGTGCTATTAATTTGCACCTCTGCATGGAAGCACAAGCTATTCCAAGGTGCTTGTGATTCCATTCTGGAGATGGTTTTTCTCACAGAAATACTTTCTCCTTAAAGCTGGTGTTAAGTGATTTTGCCTTCTTCAACCAGCTGATGAAGCCGCTCTAAGCGACGAAACTCATTTTGGACAACTGTCTAGCCTGTTTTATTTTTTTTTCAATACTTTTAAAATAAATTTTGTTCGAATCCCTGCTGTCGTGGAGTAATTTTTTTGGATTTGACCTATACAACAAATCCATAGTAGCTTCATCTTGAGCTTTTTTAGGCTCCATCAAGAGTGAGTTTAATTTAAATTTGTCTATACACTGCCTGTATACTGTATAACCCTGATATACACAAGGAGATCTTTTTCTTTCATTCCATATACAGTATCTACGGTTACCACGGGAAACCTTCCCAAAAAGGTGTGAAGCACTACCGAAACGTTATGGAGTGTATCTCGATGCTGTGACCCACTCAGAGCCAGTGACAGGGCTCTTCGTCTGTGAGTGAACGACCATATGTCATATAACCTTTGTATAATTTATCGCAATTTGCTGCACTATTATATGTATTTTGCTTCTTTGTATAGATCCATGTGGATTATGATATGTGAGGGAGCCATCTAAGCCCTGAGAGCGATCCAAGTCGCGGTGACCAGATACTTATATCTCTTTTACGTTTCTATTTGTAGCCATGCATAATTTACTGAATGATGATAGCACTGGTTTAGGCCTCACATGCAACCTCTACTTTGGCAAAGCATTGTTGTGCCTTATGGCAGGAATGACCATAGTCAATGTTTCTTCAATCTAACATTTGTTTAAGTGTATTATATATATTTAAACCTCCACAGCAAATGACTGGAGGGAATATGTCTTAAACTGTTCATGGCAAACGAAGCCTTTAGTCAGCCTGTAGAAATGGGTCTATTCCTTATTTTAATATAATGTTTCTAGGCTGGATTTGCTATGGATGTGAAACAAGCTTCTGCTTAATCTCCTAAATGTTGCCATGACAAAAAATTAAATTACTGTAATCCTTCATGCAGCAATCTGACAATCTGAAAGTACATAGGTTAATATATCCATGCATACATTTTTTTCAAGACTGAGCAGTCTTAAATCTATCCACAGACAGGTAAGGGCATAATCAATGCAAATATTAATTATGGTTTTATAGCAGTTATTCAAGGGCAGACATGATGTTGAAAATGGCTTATTTTATTACATCACAATCAATGTTATTCTCTTTTAATACAAATTAATTTTTGTCACCGAACAGCCAGCAAATCTCAAATTTTCAGAAAATTGACTTATTTAAGGTGCAGTGTTAATTCACATGAAATAACTTATTTGTAAAAGACTAAAAACAAGGCTATACACGATTATCATATGATAAAATCATGAAATTGGACTCTGTATTAATGGTAGTCTTCCAGTTCTCTGAATAATCTCAATAACTGCATGCAATTTATAAATGTACCATCTTAAATAAATACATACATTACATATATATATATATATATATGTAAACTATAATCATGTATGTGTGTATGTACTGTCTATCCAATCCATGATCTTTGCCTGGTGCTGGGACTAGGTCAAATAAATAGAGAAAAAATACTATGATCATCAAAGATTCAGTCCCGAACGACTTCTATCAGGAAAACAAAAATAAAAATCCTTAGCGACTGAAACATTGATGATTATTTAATAAAACCTTTTGTTATTTTTATTATTCCTGTGTTGCAGGGCATCATATTTTTATTGCGTTCCATCCCGCTACACAAATTGCGTAGGCTCAGGCTGCTGAAGGGAAAAAAAAGAATGTACGGCGCACATAGGATGGTCGGAAACGACAGCGGGGGAACGTGGAGCAGGGGAGTTTGACTGCAGCTGCCCTTAATGGCAGGTGAGGCTCTGCCTCACCTGCAGCACCTGACCGCAAGTCCCTGATTAATATACCTTGATACAGAACCTGTAATCATGTAACATAGTGAATATATTTCTTACATATTTATTTTCTGTGTAAATCTGTATATTTGTGTTATTTTTAATATCTTGCATTTTATTACTTTGTATTTCTGTACCTACTGTAAAAATTCAATGTTCCTGAACCCAGGACATACTCGAAAATGAGAGAAATCTCAATGTATCCTTCCTGGTAAAATACTTTATATATAAATATGTAACCTCATATTAGACTCCTTAAATTTAATTGCTGAATGCACCATTGAGTATAGCAACCCACTCATTGAAGTTTTGTGTGAAGACTTCATTTCTGGAACTTTTGTTGGGGCCACTTTTTCCCTACTAAAACTGTACTGGTTTTTCCCATTCTGCTCCTATCCCTGCCTGGCTGGTATACCCCAGTAAAGTGCCCCTGAATGCATCCATCTTGTTGCAGTAGCTTCCTTGGATTGGCTGGGAGAAAGCAGCAAACATACGCCGGCCACATGGAACTCAGAGGATGTCTTCAACCATCTGGTGCTCGAGAGCCATCCATCCAATGAGTGTACTGTTTTGATGATAGCAGGTTTAAAGTGCACTAAACATGGGCGCCCTCAGTTTGTAGGTTTTCAACCAGAGGGTCAAGGTATTCCTATCTCCATTCAATTATATTCCTGGGGTAGGGGAGAGGGATCTCTACCCAGACTTAGAGGCACCTGGAAGGGAGTACCCTACTGCTTTCATAATAACTTCCTTTGTAATCCATACGCATTCTCTATTGTATAAATATGTTGAGTGTGTCCCTATAAATAGTCTTGCTTTATCCCACCACCAAGTCTCCACTGATGTGTGAGGAACTTTGCTATGTTTGCCTGGGACATCTGTATGGGTCAGGGGAGGCAAATTGTTGGAGATATTTGACTTGATTGTACTGTGTGACAGTGTGGTCTATTCCCCAGGGTAGCATTTTAAACCCACATTTTAGGTACTTTTATACCACATTTTGAATGTGTGCACATATTGTACTGTAGCGCTGCTTTAAAAACTGTATTCTGGCGCATTGAACTATTGCTGCCACCAGAGGGAGACATTGTGGAATATGCTGGACAGAGTGGACTCCATCTCCCATCACCCTTTGCGCGAGGACAGGAAGTGGGTGGTACAAAAAAGAGGAAAGACATCAGCAGCCTCGTGCAAGGCATGTGAGTGTGAGCAGAGCCATGAGAGATGTAGGACGCACGCTGGGGCTGTTAGGGATTGAAACCAGGCCAGAGTGTGGATGTTGCTACAGTCGTGTTGGAGATCGTGCGGTTACCTATATACCTAGCGCTGAGCGTTTGGCAGAACAGAGCGAGCAGTGAGAGAGCAGTCGCAGGTGACACTTCTGGGATCCTGGCATAGTTGGAGCACAGAGAGACGGCGGCAACCATTGTTGCAGTGATCGGAGAGAGAGTGTGTATCGGCCGGCTGTGTATTACGCTGAACTGTTCTTGACAAAGTGCTTTTTGGGAGAAGAAGGACATCGTGAGGAGAGGCTGCAAACCGGAGGGGAGTGATGGCGGTCTATGTGTTCGTGTTCTGGCAGAGGAGAACCAGATCGGGAGTGCAGGCGTTAACAGCATCGGGTTCCAAGTAGCAGCAAGGACAGATCCTCTTGAGAGAGAGATCCCTTTCTCCAGCGTTCATCGGTCCAGGACAAGCGGTTACACCGGATGGGTGAGAAGACTTCGGCCTGGTGAAAATGCAGAACATTGCGCACTTATTTGTTTCTTTAAGGGCCCCAACGGTGACTAGTCGAAGATTGTTTTTGTTTCATTCACTGGCCAGTTGAACACAGTACCCGGGTACCCTAGACAACACACATATATTTTTGAGCTATTTTTCACGGGACTTACACTCCAGAACTGAGGGGGTTAACCGGTTTCTTTTACTGCCGCGCGTGTTTTTCCCGCGTTATGAATTCTTGTTACTCAAATACCGTACATGCATATTATATGCTGCTTTATTGGAGTCAGTAAAGAATATAATATAGAAAAATCCACAACAGTGCTGGTGTATAGTTATTTCCTAGTGCGGTGAGACTATCCCGAGGCTCCTCCGGGGGTGAGCGCTACAGTACCATATTTTAATTATTAATTTTATCTTTATGTGCACCTGTAAGTAAAATGTTTAGGGCACTATTACATTCTTTGCGCAAAAATGCCCGCGCAGCGCTAAACATTAAAGCTCGCAAGTTAACGCTGGTATTACAATCTGAGCGCATTTTTTTTATCTGTCAAAAAATACCACGCGTAAAAAAGAAGCGCAAAAACACGCGCATTAACGCTGGGCGCAGAAATCGGTGGTCGGATTGTTTTTCACGTGATTCGGCCAATCTGAAATAAGAACAACAATTGTCTCACATTAAGTTTTTGCGCTTTTCAAAATCAATCTGAGCATATATGCTGCAGCAATAATAAAAACACGCATTATTATCAATTATATTGTTTGGGTATGCGTAGAATGTGTAACTAAATGTTGCTGTATTTTTTTTATTGGGCTGGTGTATTTGGTTTCGGCCAGGATGTTCAGATTTGCCGTTACCAAGAGCTTTCAAAGACGTTAAAATTATGCGCGCAAACGTGGTCCGTTAAAATTTGCGCTAAGATCGTAATACCTTGCGCGCACCAGCACACAAACGCATTTGCACTCAAAATGTTAAGTATAGGACGCGCAAAGTACATTACGCCCACAAAGGGTTCACCCAGGTCCACCCGGGTTAGACGTTAACGTGCATTTTTTGCGCGGACATTGTAATACGACGTTCTGCGCGAAGGGTTTTGCCCCTCGCGTTAATCCGTTTTTTTCGCACGCATTAATGTTTGCGTGAAGAATGTAATAGAGCCCTTAATGTATAAATTGTTTTAAAATTAATAAGAGTGTTTTATTGGTGTTTCATATATTGAGCTGCAGATCCATTATTGTTTGAGTTTGCACACATAAGGCTCTATTCTCTAGCGCGTTAAAATGGGGATGTTACTGGGAAAATCTGCACCTGCTGGTTTCCCCATAGTGTCCCAATTTTAGTGGGATATTCTGGGGCAGGTGCTAGATGAGCACCTTGTCCCAGAACGCAGCGCTAATCACTGGGATAATTGCAGTAGCGCTTCTGCGCCGCCGCGAGTATCATGACCTGGAGTACATAGGACTCCATGGAAGTTTGTGCTCTCATGAGATCGCACAGCGCCTGTAACGGTGCGCTATGACACTCACCTCGAATAGTGTATTTTGGATCCTTTTGAACAGATTTCTAAGACACAGAGCAATAAAAGGCTGTAATCTGATCTCCCAAGCCAGGGAGTAAATGGAAAGACCTAAATAGCAGCTAAACTCACTTGGTTTCAAGACCAAAAGACAGCTTAGTGCAAAACACAAATACTCTAAGTGAACGGATACAAAGACATGATACAAGACCAACGTGGTAAAGATATGTTACAGATTGTTGAATTTCAATGATCGTGATACATGAAACACATAAAACAGGCAACACTTTATACTTAGATTTGAAACATACAGAGTAGGAACTTTCTGAGTTTATCAGCCTGCAGGGCAGGCCTTCAGTCAATGACTGGATTCTGTATTATACGATCATACAGAGTGGGAACTCAGTTCAATAGCCTGCAAGGCAGGCCTGCAATCAGATTGGATTCTGTATAGCAACTAGGAATACACAGATACTAGAGAAAAAATGTGGCGGGACAGGCGCTTCCTTCACAATGACAGGGATGTCCTCACTTAAATGACAGTTCTCCCCTCTGTTGGATGAGTGTAAACCTCAAACAGAACAGAAAACAAAAATAATGGTGCAGTATGTCAAGGCAGTATACTATTAAAATAAAGATAAGAGGATTGCACTCACATGGTGTGGTGTCTTAGTATCAGACACCAGATGTTTATAGCGGCTGGCAGAATTATGGAAGGAACGCCAGACTTCCCTTGGTGGTGCTCCAACGTCTGTGGTGGTCCTCCAATCTTTGGGTACTCCAAGAGCCTTGATGTTGTTTCAGTATCCGTTCCCCTGATCCTCAGCAGCGGTGTAGATCACAATCATGTGGGGTACAGCAGCCAGGAAACAGGAAGAATAGGGACAGCAAGCAAGGTATAATGGGATTTATTGGTATAAAATAATTAAAATAATCTTGGTACATCCAAACGCGTTTCGCGGTATGAAGCCGCTTCCTCAGTAGATGTCAGTGTTTTCACAGGCCTGCTGTACCTATAAATAGTCTTTTTGGAGGTTCCAGCTGTAAGGTTAATTTCGGTTAGAGTGCTATGCACTAGAGCTAGGTTCCAGCTGTAAGGTTGATCTAGACTGGAGTGCTATGCACTAGAGCGAATGATATGCAAAACCACACAGAAATGTCATGAGAGACCTGTGGCAAATTAAAAATAAAAATAAATAAAGTGCCCAAACACATATTCTTTGATACAATCTGGTCAAAAAAGGCATTTAAAGCGTCATACATATGATAATTATGAAGCCTGCAGATAGTCATAATCACTGCAGGTGATGATGTGTATAATTAAAACATATTAGAAAATTAGTGATAACAAACAGGTTAAATTTATACATAGCCAATGTAGCAGATTGTTGGTGGGAGAGATACGTCATTATATTCAGTTCATTCTGTTTAATTCAGATTCCCTGATTCTGGATATGGAATATCTACATGGCTGTATGATGTTCTCATCTAGTCCTTGCTTACAGGGATAAGCTATTCTCTACTTCAAAGTGTTATTGTAGAATTTATAAGGTGCTGGTGTATTCAGGTGCTACTGCTTTTAAAATAGCAGTATATATATATATTTTTTTTATTTTTTTTTTATATTTTTTTTTTAAGAATATAAACGAGGAAAGTGTACATGTACAAAAAGTGCTCATGTGCATAAATATGCGGAATAAGGGACTACTTCTGGACATGGAATATCTATATAGCCATATACTTCATATGCTGTGATCTAAACATAAATCACAGCATATAATAAACTTGGGTGAAGCATGAAACAATCATATAATGCCAGAACACACACTTCTTAATACAGTATGTGAAGAAATACCAGAAATGTCATGAATAAATTGGTTACAAAAAACCTGCAGAACAGTCACCATATCCATAACTGCGGGTGACACTATACAAAATTGCAAAATGGTGATAGATCAAGCTTATACATGGCCACTGAAGCAAACCATTATATATCCCTACAATTAATTCATTATTTCTTGCTTCAGCATTGAATACCATGATTGTGGGCATGAACTATCCATATAGATATATTTCTCTAATCCTTACTCATAGAGATGAGCTAGACTCTGATTCGAAGTGTTATTATGGAGTTAATGAGGTATTCTTATGTGTTAAAGTGCTGCTTCTTGTAAGCGTAGGAATACATTATGTCTTCTTTGAAGAGGAGATATAGTCTTTGCCTAAATATTAGCCGGAAAAGTGCATGTGCATAGTAAGTGCTGATGTGTACGAAACTGCGAAAAATAGGGAACTATTGTAGGTTCCTTTGTGTGAAAATACACTGTATCTTCTTTACAGAGGAAATATAGTCATTGCCTGCATATAAGTAAAAGTGAAAGTGCATATGCGTAGTAAGTGCTTGTGTGCATGAATATGCAGAATGGGGGACTTTCGTAGGTTCCCTTATGTATTTGAGCCAGATGATATGGCTAATAAAGGGCTAGTGCTGGAGGGTCCATAGACGGGCAATCGGAAAGAGGAGGATGCATCCTTTGGGGTTTACTTCCAAATTTTCAGGCTTGGTGAAAAGGATTGGAATGGGTGGTCCAATTAGAGGGCCTTGGTTTTGGGAGATGCGTGGGGTAATATACATGTAAACAAACCACATATATGCCCCTTTTATCCGGGCTGTGTGGTTGATGTGCAAATACAGCTGATAAGAAAATAAAATTGAATAGGAGAGTGAAATCAGATAACCGGATTATGGGGTTAAAATTATATTATGCAAATGAAGGCTGGTTAAGACTGATAAAAGCAGAACTAAGGTCACTAAAATGATAAGATGATAAAATGATAAGATGATAGGAAGGTGGTGCGTTACAAGAAGTGGCAAAGCTCAAAGTCTTGATTCAAGCCATTAGGTATCAGAGTTTTTAGTTTGTAGCTCCACTTCATCTCAGTTTTGTTTATTTTTTGTATAAAATCACCACCTCTCCATTCCTTCTCTACCTGTTGTATCGCCAGGAATTGGGTGCCTTTAGGGTCCTTGTTGTGTACACTTTTATAGTGTTGGGGGACGGTGTGCGTATCCAGGCCCTTCTTGATGTTGTTTAAATGTTCTCGTATGCGGACATTCAAGCTTCTGGTGGTACGGCCTATATACAGCTTCCCGCAAGGACAAATAAGAAGGTATATCACATTTCTTGAGAAGCAAGTTAAGGTGCCATAGATTTTGTATGTATTGGTCCCGGATCCGTCCTTGAATTCCTTGATATGTCTTCTATGGCTACCCGTTGTCCTGCAACCCAGGCAGTTGCCACATCCATAGAATCCTTTTTCTAAATTGAATGGATTCTGTTTTTTCTTTGATATCAGGTGACTCTTAACCAGTGTATTTTTCACATTCTGCGCTCCTCTAAAAATGACCGTTGGGCGTTCTTCCAATAGATCCTTTAAGTCACCATCTTTCCTTAAGATGTGCCAATACTTCTCGAAGATGGTCTTGATTTGTCAATGTTCCTCGTTGTATTGGCATACGAAGGGGATTTTTTGTCCCAAATCTTTGGGACATTTGTTCCCCTGATCCTCAGCAGCGGTGTAGATCACAATCATGTGGGGTACAGCAGCCAGGAAACAGGAAGAATAGAGACAGCAAGCAAGGTATAATGGGATTTATTGGTATAAAATAATTAAAATAATCTTGGTACATCCAAACACGTTTCGCGGTATGAAGCCGCTTCCTCAGTAGATGTCAATGTTTTCACAGGCCTGCTGTACCTATAAATAGTCTTTTTGGAGGTTCCAGCTGTAAGGTTAATTTCGGTTAGAGTGCTATGCACTAGAGCTAACTGGGTTCTAGGGATAAGCCCGAGTGAACGGACAAGCTGCTGATTTACTGTGAGAAACATTGACAATTTTTTTTTCCTTCCCTGCTCTTAAAGGTCTTGAGGGGTTAATTAACCCTCAACACATGAACAATTGTGAAAGGAACCACTAGGTGGCGCCCAGAACACAGATTCTTCTGTTTTAAAATACACAGATACTAGACAGGATACTTTGACAGGATACTTTGACCGATAGATATTCAACAGCCTGCAGGGCAGGACTCAAATCATACAACTTGTGGTAAATGCTGCAATCAGCAGGAACAAAACAACAAACAACTGGATGCCTTGCGATTAGGCCTCAAACCAGGTTCTAGCAAACAGAACATAAAACTTGCAGCAAGACACAAACATGAAAAACAAACCTCACAGGCAAAAGCACAATAGGGATAAGCAAAGAGAATAGTCAAATGGAATAGCCGGGTAACAACATATACAGGGTCCTCGTACAAAATCAGGTCAGCAACAAAAGTATCAATTAGAATTTGCAAGATAGCAGACGATGCGGGAACTTTACTCCACGTCAGGGCGTGGAGCAGATCCTCTCTTCCTGCTTTAAAGGCTGGTGGCTCATCATTATTCAAAGCCCCGCCCCCTTAGATGCCGTTCTGCCAGCTCTCACTACTGGAAACCGATCAGCCAGCGATGCCACCGGGTGCCCTGACCCCCCAGGAAGTGCTGCGGGGGCTGAGGACGTAACAGCGCCATGGAGTGATTATGGAGGGAGACTGGGTACTATTTGTTCCCAGTCTCACCTGCAGCGAGAGTGGTGGCCAGATCCACCGCTTCTTGTCACTGGGAGCAGAGTGAGTATCGGATTTATTGGGGGTTGGTTTAGGGGGTTCTGAATAATTTTGCAAATGCGGAATCATTTAGCACCAGCTTTTAGGACTCAAATTCTGACTTGCACATCCTTGCGGTAATTACCGCTAGCACTTTGTATAACTTACTTATCAAGACGCTAATTAATGAAAGTGCTCCCCATGTTAAGTACAGCAAGCTCATGGAAGCTAGCGGAAAAACCGATGCACTAAGTGATTTCTCTTGGGTTTAGCATCAGGAAGGTAATTTGGATCGCATAGATTAAAGTCACTTATCCTGGCATTAACGCTTACACATCCAAACGCTATCGTTGGCGTTTACTCGGGAATAGTGAGGGAGGTGTGGCAGGTATCCCTGACAGCGCATCAATAGTGCAAAACACTGGAATGCAATTGGAACATTTGCAAATGCATATATAAATAATGACATAAAGTGCATCAATAGTAGGCACAATAGTGAAATAAAGTGCTACAAAACCGTAAAATGCAGCAGTGCCTTAAAAGAATAAAACCAGCAGGGCTAAGTGCAATAGTGCATATAGGAGGATACGTAGATAACCTGTAGATAATAATCAATAAAGTGCACGAATTAAAGGTCCATTGCTAATCCGATGGACATGCACAAAAAGTGCAAAAAGTGTCCAATATTTCAATTGAGTGCAATAGTGCGTATAGCAGTCCGTGATGATGGAAGATAAAATACTCAGGAGTCCCAATGTTTGTGGTGCTCCTTCTTATTCCGGTGGAAAGTTCGTCACGTCCTCGATTTCATAAAAGAGAAGGGAGAAGCAGACGGGTAAATCTTTGGTGCAGGAGATCTTATGACAAATTAGGCAAAGATTATTACTGGTAGAGGTATATACCACTCACATTTAAATGAGCCTAAAGGCTCTAGGTTTAATCGCCTATGGCCATGTAGAGAGTGGCACTTCCCTTCTTTACCAAGTAGCAGATCCTATACAAATTAAGAACAGATGGGAGACAATGCTCCCATAGCGTAATACTGCAGGGTAACCAAACAGAGGTAATTACACAGTGCACTTACCAATTAAGGAGCCTTTCAAACTCAGGCTCAGTCAGTACAGCCTTAGGCACTCTTAGGTAGGTGCCCTGGACCTCTTTTCCTCGTTGGCAGGTCGAGTGGTGTTGTTCCGATGAGGTATCAGGTTGGAATTAGCAGAACACGGCCAATGAAGGGTTAAAAGTAAAAAATATACATTTATTCCATAAAAAAGGACATAAAAATACCGAGACGCGTTTCGACTGTGGTAGCCTTCCTCAGTCGGTGTATTGTCCTGTAGTGTCTCTGTTTTAAAAACCAGAGCTGAGCAGTCCATCCTCCTTTATACTCTATCGGCGGGGCTATGGTTCCAGCTGCACTGATCTACTTCCTGTATCTGGTTTTGATTGCATCACTTCCGGTCAGGTCCTTTTCCCAGTAATGCTTTGCGGTTCTCTGCCGGAAATACCATAGCACTACACTTTTCTATCGATCGCAATCGTATACAAATGTGTGAAAATACGAAATTACATTAAGGGGTCATAGTGAGTCTTCCAAAGCAAGCTAACTAGCAATCAGGGAATCGGGAATAGTGCCTACAGACTTTTTATAGATTTATCTCTGCTGCTCATAAGTATCCTTTGCTCTGCTTTTATTCCATTATAAAATATACCGTCTTAATATATATACATACATAATATATATACAAAACCATGATACTATTCTAAGTTTTATTTCAGGGGATTATGATAATAAACAATGTGTTAGCCTGCTCTGAGGTTTACTATTTTCTGCTATAATAATTTGGGTGACTCCGTGCCAGCTGGAAATTCGAACTGGTTACCTTATCGGTAAAACAAGCTAGCCAAGTGCCTCTGGGAAATATGTTTTAAATTGACTATTCAGCTCTTTGTTTATAGCCACCATCTGTGTTGTTTGTGTTGTTGTCCTTGTTTTTCTTAATTTTTTTATTCAGGAACTAGTGAAATATTGAAATTGCGCACTAAAAATTAACAATGCATATGGACAAAGCTAAAAACCTACACAAATTAATCACATGATTTAGCCAAACTGGCAACGAGATCATGTTCTACAAAAGAGCTGCATGGAATTCAATTTTATTATTTTAAGCCAGCCATCTTCTATCATCCTAAACATATTTTTGCATCATTTATTACAAGCTGCCCTGCTCTTATCATCCAAAACACGTTGCCTAATATAATGAGTAAGTACCTTCTACTTCACCGTAGCTTAAAATACATAATGATTTAATTTGTGGCTGTGTCATCCTATCATGTATCACAGTAATACAAGATAAGAAAATGTTTGCCGATTTCATTCAGCTTTTTTGCCATTATTGAGGGTCAATAAATATAATTTAAACACCGAACATCCAGCATATGGGAGTCATAACCTTATATTTATTTATGTAATATTTGTTTCTTGGGAATAAACTTGTTCCTAATTACAAAATTGGTTCTATCTTTATTCTTTAATTTTTAACTTCAGGACTTCTGAGAAAGAGAAGAACTGCAAAGCAACTAGAAGAAAAATCATGTACTTGTGTCCCTGGCATAAATATGGAATAAATACGATCAAATATGTACACTTTGCATATAGTTATCTGTATACTGCTGAATCGGAAATTTGAAAGGACACTCTAGTTGCTAAGACATTAAAGTCAATTTAAATGTTAATGGAATCCTGAGTGCCCCTTTTCTCTTCCATTCTCCTATGACTGTCCCTGGCCACTGGGACATACCATTAACGTGGACAATTTAACAGTGCTTTAAAGACTGACAATCAACTGCCGCTGAACAGGCTGCACGGCCCTTCGGAGGTTGGGTTTGTCCGATTGTTTCCCAATTCCTTCTGTACAAGGAAAAAACAATTCTTCCCATTAACAGTCTTAAATATACCCCATTTTTTCACCCTATCATAGTTGACTAACGTGTTATTCAAAGAGAGCCGATCTGGCTCCGAAAGGTAACCGAACAGTGAAATTCAACGTACGGTTACTTTCCTGGCCATTCGGCTATTCAGAGAGCAGGCAGTTCGCCAAATGTTGGCGAATTGCCTGCACATACGGTGCCTGGTCGGCATTTTTGGGGTTTTTTTTGGCAAACTTTTCTTCAGGTTTTTTTTTAATTGTTTTTTTATTTTTTCTGCAACAGCCCTTTTTATTATCATTCATAGCAATTTATATGTAAATTTCAGACATTTTCGTTCAGTAGTTTTTCTGCAAACATCGTTTCAATTTTCAAACTTTCAAGCATACTGTTTTTTTGGGGGGGGTTTCACCTTGCTTGTCTGCGTGTCGGCTTTTTCTGGCGGCTGCTCTGCGCTGTGATCAATGGCTAGTCGGGTTTCTTTGGCGTGTTTGCCGTGGTTAATCCAGCTGTTTTCTGTGGGTTTCGGTGAGTGTTCGGTGAGTGTTTGGCGGGTTTGCAGCGAGTGTTCGGCTGGTTTGCGGCGAGTTTTCCCTGCACTACGGGGGCCCTGCAGTGCTTGCTGAATATACTGCAGGGTCGGCGAAATAGGATCGCCGAATCGCCCCGAAGTGCAGGGAACGAAAAGTCACTGAACGTATGGTGACTTTTCGATTCTCTTTGAATAACCCTGTAAGAGACTATGGGTGTCTAATACACACACACACACTCTCTCCCCACCACTGAAATAGTCTTGGTAATTACTCTTAGCAGTTCTATAGTATAGATCCAGCTCATCGACTGGCCTCATTTCTCAAAGTTAATCAATAATTAATTAACCTACCTCTGTGTTATTTAAGGTATTTAAGGCATATTGCTTCACCAACCTCCTCCCTTTGGTCAGATTTACATATTTATAACATGTCTATTGTAGTGAATATCAATATATTTGTTGCTGTTTGTTATCCCTTCTAGATCACTTTGGTTAGCAGATGACCTCCGCCTGACCTCCTTTTCCATCCGGACTGCCAACTCTCGTCCAAGACTTCTCAAGCGCAGTTCCAGTCCTGAGGAAAGACCTACCTCGCTCTGTCAGACTCTCACCTTATCTTTGGGCATTCGAGCAATTCCTTAAAACCATTCTCTTCAGAATAGCATATTACATTACTGATGTCAACCTAACCTTCTCGTCACCTACCCCTACGTCATGAATGATATCACTTCCACATCCTCACCATTTCTGAAACACACGTGCTAGCTATCCAGACAACCAATAATAGTCCTCTTGTCTTCCTACACCCCAACTCCTCTAGACTGCAAGCTCATCTGAGCAGGACCCTCTCCTCGTCTTGTTTCTGTTCCTATGTTTGTTTTAATTTTATCTCATTCCCATTGGTTATTGTAAAGAGCTGCAGAAACTGTTGGCACTATATAAATGATAATAATAACAATAGTAATAATTCTTTCAGTCTAACATCAGTGAATGAGCAACTCTGGTTGTGCCGGCAGGTATTTTACACCATCAAAGC
This sequence comes from Leptobrachium leishanense, assembly GCA_009667805.1. Classification (NCBI taxonomy): domain Eukaryota; kingdom Metazoa; phylum Chordata; class Amphibia; order Anura; family Megophryidae; genus Leptobrachium; species Leptobrachium leishanense. The sequence continues at coordinate 122,556,571 of CM019069.1, forward strand.
CTGTCTGTACATTTCTGAGAGGCAACAAACATGAGTTCAGTGAGACAATGTAGTTCACAGTGTGTAGTCTCTGTTTTATGTTTTAAATGTTTACAGAAGCCCTTGAGGCTTGTCTCGCTTACCCACACAATGCTTTCCATAATAAAGGGGAGAAAAAAAATATTATCAACCTAGGATTGCTCAGGATTTTATTCAGGAATACGATAAAAATGTGTTTGACCCAATTTCTTCACAGCTTGGCATTATAGACGTATATAATTCATAAGTCCAGTATACATTCAGTACATACATTCACCTAGATCAGGGGTCAGCAACCTTGGCTCCCTGATGTTTTGGGAACTACATTTCCCATGTGGCTCAGTCACTCAATAGGCTAGCTGAGCCACATGGGAAATGTAGTTCCTGAAACATCAGGGAGCCAAGGTTGCTGACCCCTGACCTAGATGGTTTTTTAGTTTCACTTTTAGTCAGGTAAAATCAAAGAAGAATTTAACACAGAATTTTAAGAGGTTGGAGAACTAGAACATAAAATGATGTGTGCATCACTTACAATTTTATACTGAAAGGTTAAAACATGTACTGTATAGGTTTCATTATTGTGTCCGTTTCTTTAACCCTTTCACTATCAAGCACTTTTTTGCTGAAAATACTGCCATAACATTAATTTCAAACATGGAATGCATAGTTAACAATGAAATACCAGCTGGGTGAAGTAGGGGTAACATCAATGCTCTATAACCGTGGAGACACAGGTTTGAATCCCAGCAAGAACACCTCTCCAGTAAGTGTCTTTGGGCAAGACACCTAACGGTACATACTCGCCACCCAGGAAATACTTTAAAAAAATATATATAGGGTAGAATGGCAACTTGCACAAGATTACTGTTCTGAGATAGTTAAAAAAATGCAAATGTCCTTGTTTTTAATTTTTGCCTGTATCCATTTATCCTTTACAGAGTGTCAGGATCCCTGGCTGTAGCCATTCTGGAACCCCCCCTGGTGGTACACTTCCATGTACTGTTCTTGCCCTGTAACCAGCATTCACTATCAGCATCCAGCAATGCAACAGTTAACTCACAAACAACACACGTGAATCACAAAATAAAGGGCTCTGCCCCACAATTAACATTGCTGGTTCATTACAGCTCTTGTGCTGAGAGAGTGAGGTGCTACTAACGCGCTGCTCTGCTGTACCAATCTGTTCCTGTTTATTATTTTATGTTTCCTGCAACTCCACCATCATCCTTCTGAGAATCATCCGGTCAGTTTATTTCCCTATCATCCTCCATACCCCTTCCCACCTGCTTATCAGTGCAGGACACTGCATCCTGGGCTCATACCCCTACCATCCAGGTGCCACCCAGGTACCATCCCCACGATCCTGACACAGAGATATTGCTGGGATGAAAGGTTCTAAACTCTAGATGGTATCCCTTATCTTACCTGATTTCAAACAGGAGATTTTTAATGACCATAATGATTAACAATGCAGCTTCCAAAAATGCCGATAGAAAATAAAAATAAAATCTGTATGTGGCATAATGCCTGTATATGAAATACAGTAATACATTGTATCTGTACCATACAGGGATTTTTAGCAAATATAAAACCCTGAGTCTTATCCTTATAAACCAATGAGTGACCCCAGAGCTCTCCCTGTATTCTGCCCTCTCTCTGCCTGTTGTAATGCATAAGTAAATGTTTAGATTTTTTTTTTCTATTTCCCAGGTGATGGGACTGCACATTGTAGCTTTGTTACAGAAAGGCCAGGGTCAGACGAGTGCGCTATGTGCTCCCGTACTGACGTGCCTCCCGGCGTCCATCGCAGCGTTGTGACGTTTCGATGGGGCCGGTCACATGCTGTAGCACGCATACGACTTGCGCGCGCTAGAAACGCACATGCAGAAAGCTTCCCTGTCGAAACGCTAGACGCGCATTGGACGGGGCTGCAAAGCGTGATCCTCCATAGGAGGATCGAGTCTTGCAGGACTGAGCGCACTAACTGTGCTTAGCGAGGTGGCCAGACGGGCGTCAAGTGGAAGGAACATCTACCCTCATGGACGTTCTTTTCGCTCATAAAAAGGTTTGTCTGATCCCGGCCTAATACAGGGTGACGAACGATATTTTACAGAGAATATTGTTTGTCCCCAGAGGGCACATTAATCTTGCATTAAAAATGCATGCAAATGGGATTATATGCTTGTTTTTGTATATCATTGTATTAAGGTACAAAATTAAATATTTAACCATTTCACTACCAAAAATGTGTATAAGATTAATTTATTGGATAACTGTACACACACTTTTTACTATTTAAAATTCTTGTATCTTTATTCAGTTCCTTTAAGACAGGGGTCAGCAACCATAACCCTCCAGATGTTTTAGAACTGCATTTCCCATGAGGTTTTACCAGCCCAATGAGCAGCATTTTTTTAAAAAGTGATTTAATTGCTGGATTAATTATATTAAAGAAAACAATAAAATAAAGAAATTATGCTCCCCAAAGAGAAGAAAGAAATAATAAAACAAAATAATAAGTATCCTTATGAACTCTTGATCCGTCTCCTCCCAAAAATGTGGTGCAGATAAAAAAAAAAAAGGGCAAATTTATTTAATACAAATAAGTAAAGATCATCCAACGCGTTTCGTTAGTCCCTGCTAACTTCATCAGGAATAAAAAAAATGATACATAAATATTTTTATTTTCCTGTGTTATGCTATGGACGGATTATTTTCTGCTTTGTATCCTATATAGATTTACTCTTGTCTTTTATCTATGCTGATTTATTAGATTTGACTTGAAAAATATGAATCTACAATGTCATTCAATAACCTATTCAAGACGGCATGAAAAAGCATCCCTGTATTCTTTCATAAAGCAGTAACGCATTTTCAGCTGATGCACTAAAATCTATAACAAAATTGTAACTACGGAGTTATATTGTGTTCCTGCAGACTGCTGGAACATAACGTGTCTCCAAAGAGTTTGAGGAATACTGTGTTCATCTTCAGAATGCATAAACAGTACTATAAACGCGGGCACAATAACTAATACAGTCACAGCTGTAACGCCAGCTAGCAACTAAACTCCAGCCATCGCTTACAAACAAATCAGGAAGACATATCTCTTCTCACACTGTCCGTTCCTAAACATTAGCTTTCTCTGACCCTCAACAAATTTAATTTCCTACTAAGGATCATTGGATTTATTGCACACAATTGGCTCAAGGCAGAGATTATATTGTGATGTTGTATGATGTATTTTATAGGCAACATAAACCATACAGCTACCGCTGGACATGGATAATCATTTTGTAAATAATAGGGGTTTTTTTTTTCCATTAAATATATTCAAATTTTAATGCACGCATCATGGGAAACATTAGAAAAGAAATAATTATGTAGCGCTTGTATAACACATAATATTCATGATAGAAAACAGCGTTCAGAGCAAAAGGCAACATCTATGTTAAACTTTAAAGGGATACTCTATTAAAAATAGACTGCCCTTTCTTTGCCCTTAAACAATTGGGCAGATGCTGCTGTCAGACTCTGCCCAATTATTTTTTTAACCCCTCCACTGCCAAGCAATTTTTGTTGGAATTTTTTTTATCATTTTGTGAAGTTACCAATTAAATATAGGGTAAAATAGACGCTTCGCACAGAAATTCTGAGATGGTTAAAAAATGAAAATATTGTAATTTTGCTCATTTTACATTTTTCATGTATTTGTTTATCCTTTATATAAATATTCTTGACATGTAAGATTCTGAGCTCTAGATGGGTTCTGCATTATTATCATAGAGGCAGGAAAGACCTTTGTGTTAGATACAGTGGGCCCTATTACAATCTTCACACAAAGGTTTGCGTGCGAGCAAAAACGCATTAATGCGAGGGGTAAAACCCTTTGTGCAGAACGTTGTATTACAATGTCAGCGCAACAAACTCACGTAATCGCCTACCGCGGATGAACCTGCGCGAACGCTGCGCGAGCGTACTGTGCTGCGCACGTCCTATACTTAACATTGTGATCGCAAATGCGTTTGTGCGCTGGTACGCGGATGGTATTACAATCTATGCGCAAAATTTAACGCACAGCGGTTGCGCGCATAATTTTAATGACTTCTAAAACCTGGTGGTAACGGCAAATCTGAACGTCCTGGCCAAACACTGGCCTGAAAAAAAAATACAGCAAAGTATAGTTACACATTCTACACATACCCAATCAATAAAATTGAGAAGTTGCGCGTGTTTTTTTTTTGCTGCAGCATATATGCTCAGATTGACTTTGGCAGGCACAAAAACCTAACGTGAGATAATTGCGGTTCTTAATTCCGATTGGCTGAATCTCGTGAAAAACAGTCCGCACACTGATTTCTGCGCGCAACATTAATGCGCACGCGTTTTTGCGCGTCTTTTTTACGCACGTTATTTATTGACGGATGAAATAATGTGAGAGGATTGTAATACCAGCGTTAATTTACGTGCGTTAACGTTTAACGCTTCGCGCAAAAATTCACGCGTTTGTTGTGCATTTTTGCGTGTAGAATGTAATAGGGCTCAATAACTGTGATAAAGATAAATAATAAAAATGGTTAGATCTCCTGCTTATGGGGATTTGTAGTGATCACAATGAGATTATTAGCAATGTAGCTTCCAAAAAATGCCAACAGAATATAAAAATAGCATCTGTACATAATGGCTGTAATTGGAGATTACAGTAATACATTGTATCTGTACTATGCAGGGATTTCAGTCATAATAACCCCCTGAATCTTATTCCTGTACAGCAATGAGTGTCCCCAGAGCTCTTCCTGTATTCTGCCCTCTCCCTGGCTGCTGTAATGCAGCAGTAATCTATTTGAACTTTTGTCACAGTGAGGTTTAGGGCTTCTATTTGCAGCTGGTTTTATGTCTCTCCAGTGTGCATTGAGAGACATAAAACAAAGGATTTCATTTCACCACAGGGGACACACTAATCTTGCTTTAAAAAGGTGTGAAAATTGTCTTTTGATATGCTAATGATAATTGCTTTTCAGTGCATTACAGAGCAAAATCAAGGTAACTCAATTTTAGGTATGAAGGGTTAAAAATGTTTTTACTTTAGTTGAATTTACTCCCCGTTTGTCCCTCACTGCGTGCAGCTCCTCTTCCACTCAGGGACTTCCAAACCCAGACATCCTTGAAGATTTACAGCACAACATGCACTCCTATGAAACCTGTGTATTGTAGGAACCGCAAATTGCACATTGTTACCGGGTTGTGCACTTTACATATGCAAGGTCCGTAGCACCTGCACAGAACGATGGATCGGAGCTGCACTCATGTGCGGATCCGATTTGTCATCTGCCTCTCTGAGATCACTCACAATGTTATTGTCTATTGTTATGGTCCTTGTGTATCTGTTTATCCGCTGTATATTTGAGGATTTGTTAAACTTCTTTGTCAGGCAAACACTGCCCCGTTATCTGTTGTTTTAAACTGCAATCTGTTTGTCAGTTACAATTGCCATTGTTCTGCCTCATTTATAAATGCTATGCAATGTGTATTTAACTGTCTGTACCTAATCGAATTATGTTTCACATTCCAAGAAGCAGAAATAACAGAAACATGAGAATCCCTCAAAACATTTCCTAGGGGACGTTTTGTGTATGTATACAACGAATATATTTGACCGTATAAATATGTGTGCCTGTCCCCAATTAAAAGAGTTCCATGCTGACCCTGAAAGACCCCAGACCTACAGCCTCGTCTTATTTCTGGGGGATGCTAGCAGGCTCTCTACATGTCCCGATCTTTGAGCTTCGTCTAAGGCCTGGAGAAAGGCACAGAGTTTGGCTGAGGAGAACCAGGGGGGTCCAGCAAAGAAGCGGCATTGGCAGATGTGACCCTGTTGGGGTACTGAGATCTGTTATAGTATCATTGTTCAGCACTGTTTGCAGCAACTATGTCTGCTGCTGTTGAATTTTGCTTCTGTGGATAGCTGAAGTGCACCATAGTTGGTGATTTTTACTGGTGGATTCTTGAAGCTACAGTGACCATCATTTATAAAACAGTAATTAGTGAGTTACCCCTTAACCCCCTCAATATCAGAACAATGATTGTTTGTTTTTAAATATTTTTTGGGAAAATCTGTTTGAATTAATAATACAGTAAGAAATATTTGGGAAATTAACAGTGTATCCCTTACTGTTATAACCTATTTGTCAGGCAGATTTCGCCATCTGCTGGCCAATAGGAATTACTGCAGTTCTGGGCTCTGTGCAGGATCAGCTGGGGAACTGTCTGTTAGTGCTAACACCCTGAGCATCATGCCCACATTGCCACAATTTTAAGGGTACCTCCTCGACCCTAAATGCAAATGACTTTTTTTGAGAAAAAAATAGTTTCCTTTGCAATGATGCAGTATATCTCCAGGTCACGTTAACACAATCTCAGGCTGCTGTGTCTGCTACTGCTGATTGTTTATATAAGATCATGGTATTGAAGGGGTTAAAAAAGGTACTACTGTCAAAATGCAGCCTTTCTCAAGCTTGAGAAAGGCTGTATTTGCAGCCGAAACGTTGCATACCCAATAAAGTGCCTTTTGTGGAATATACAGTTTTGGATCGCATCCTTAGCTTGTTGCTATAACAAATACACATAGAATTGTCATATTAAACTGAAATAAAGAAAATTGACACAAAAGACCGGCCATCATTCAACCAGAGAGACAATAAATAAATGGATACCTTGATGCTGTGCAAGCGTATGCGATGTATGATTATGGCCGCCATCTAAATCCCCATGGTTTCACCTTGGTGGAGTGACCTGCATTTGCTATTTTGGAATTAATTAAGAAAAAAAAAACACTTTTTAAGTAACATCTATTTGTAAACAGATTACATACAAGTAAAAAAACAACACATTTTGATTATTGTTTAATGCATCTCCCTTGCGTGTTTTAACACCCAAGACTTTAATTAGTTTCTTCAAGGTTAACCAATTGTTAAAATGATTAGATATTGTATTCTCAAAAAACATCCTGTTATTTGGCAGCAATACTTTCATTAGCTTAAGCAAACAATTCAGAATTATTAATGTCAGAGAGTCAGTCATTCGTCTCATGAATGCCTTTTAATATTATTCATGCATTTTCTCATGCGTATACATGAAAACACAGTGAACACCTGAACTATAAGAAATACTTAACCACAAGGATAGCAAGGACGTCTTTTGGGAGGCAACCCCTGGATCCCCATAGGTACAATGCACCGATAGGCATGGAAATAATTAACAATATCTGGAATGAAAACATGCCAGAACAATATAAAATCAGATAATAGTGCAGCAAAACAAGAAAAAGAACACCTAAAAAGGAAAAAAACTCACAAGATAGTGAGACTACACATAGATAAGTGCAAATTGACAAATATCTTGTCGAGGGTAAATGGGCTAAAACTAAACAGCACAGCTAGAATCCATAGAATGAGAATGGGTATTTAAATGTAGAGCCAGTGCTGGATTAAAGGCCTTCATCATGGGTATGAAGCAAAAGAGTCAGGTGTGCCTCTGCTCCTTTCTTCTCAGTTCCCAATGGGCCGTATTGGGTTTCCCTCGCTAAACCGGGACACTAAGGGGAAAAATTGGCGTTTGCTAATTTCCCCTTTGCGTCCCGGTTTCACTAGTGGACAAAGGTAGCGGCCACTAGGCTCGCGGATGTTCGGGGCAGCCATAAAGCGCCGCACCGAGCATCCCCTCCATGGAGTCCATTTCACCATCTATCACCTCTTTTAAGCTAGCGCTACCATGAGCGTTACATAGTTACATAGGCTGAAAAAAGACATGCGTCCATCGGGTTCAGCCTCTCCCACATCACCTGCTGTTGATCCAAAAGAAGGCAAAAAACCCAGTCTGAAATGCTTGCCAATATGCAACACACTGGGAAAAAATTCCTTCTTGAACCCAGAATGGCAGTCAGATTTCTCCTTGGATCAAGAAGCTTTTATCCACATATTAAATATTATAACCCTTAATATTCTGTGTCTGCAGGAAGTCATCCAGTCGCTTTTTAAAAGTCTGTACAGGTACCCAACCACCTCAACAGGCAGAGAATTCCCCAGCTTTATTGTGCTCACTGTAAAATAACCCTTCCTATGTTTTAGGCTGAATTTTCTTTCTTCCAATCTAAATGGATGACCCCGTGTCCTGTGTATAGTCCTGTTAATGAATAGGTTGATAATGGCACGTATATATTTATATCAAGTTATCAGATCCCCTCTAAGGCGCCGTTTCTCTAAACAGGTTTAAGCTTGTTAGTCTTTCATCATAACTTGACCCTTCCATTCCCCTTTAGTTGCCCGTCTCTGCACTTTTTCTAGCGCTATAATATCCTTTTTTAAAGACAGGTGCCCAAAATTGCACGGCATATTCAAGGTGCAGTCTTACCATTGATTTATACAGAGGCAAAATTATGTTTTCATCCCGAGAGTGAACTCCCCTTTTAATGCATGCCAATACCTTGCTGGCCCTGGTGGCTGCTGTTTGACATTGCACATTGTTACTTAGTTTGAAGTCTATGATTATTCCCAAATCCTTCTCCTGCTTGGATTTCCCTAACTCCGTACCATTTAGAGTATAAATTGCTTGTGTGTTCTTCACTCCAAAGTGCATAACTTTGCATTTATCTACATTAATTTCATCTGCCATTTAAGTGCCCAGTCCCCCAATCTATCTAAATCCCTCTGCAGTGAAGTAACATCCTGCTCACATTGTATTTTTCCTAGTTTTGTGTCATCTGCAAACACTGATACATGGCTTTCAATGCCTATCTCAAGGTCATTTATAAATAAATTGAATAGTATTGGTCCTATAACAGATCCCTGAGGGACACCGCTTACCACTGGTGTCCATCTCGAAAATGTACCATTTATGACCACTCTCTGTACCCTATCTTTTAGCCAGTTTTCTATCCAAGAACAAGTAATTTCATCTAGACCAATTTTTCTCAATTTAAATAGTAACCTTATGTGTGGAACTGTGTCGAAAGCTTTGGCAAAATCCAAGTAAATCACATCCATTGCGACCCCCTGATCTATACTTCTACTTACTTCCTCATAGAACGTAATTAGGTTAGTCTGACATGATCTGTGTTTCATGAAACCATGCTGATTTTTGACAATTACATTATACCTCCCAATAAATTCCTGAATATTATCCCTTAGTAACCCCTCAAATACTTTCCCAGCCACAGATGTTAAGCTCACAGGTCTATAATTCCCAGGCACAAATTTTAAACCTTTCTTAAATATAGGGACCACGTCAGCTTTTCTCCAATCCTCTGGTACGATTCCTGAAAGAAAAGAATTTTGAAAGATTAAGAACAGAGGTTTACATATTTCAACACTTAGCTCCCTCAGTACTCACGGGTGAATTCCATCTGGCCCTGGGGCTTTATTCACATTCACATTGTTTAATTGCTGCAAAACCTTGTCCTGGGTCAACCAGTCACTTTGTATTAGTAAGTTTTTATTAATGAATTTCATGTCTCCTGTTATAGGTTTCTCTTTGATAAATACTGAAGAAAAATAATCATTCAAAATTTCTGCCTTATCTCGATCTTCAGTTAACAATAACCCTGACTCAGATTTTAGTGAACCTACATTTTCACTCTTGGTTTTTTTAGAATTTATGTACCTAAAGAATCTTTTAGGGTTGGTCTTGCTCTCTTTGGCTATTTATTTTTCATTTTCTAGTTTAGCCCATCTAATCGCTTTTTTACATGCTTTATTGGCTGCCCTATATGCTTTATAGGATGCCTCAGATTTATCCAATTTAAAAGCTTTAAATGCCTTCTTTTTATTTTTCATTTCCTTAGTTACCTTCCTACTAAGCCACATTGGTTTCAGTCTGTTTCTTTTATATTTATTAACCAGTGGAATATATTGTGACGGGTACTTTTCTAGTGTTAGTTTAAAGATATTCCACTTATCCTCTAGCGTTAGATTGAAGGATGTGATAGGGCCCAATGTGTTTTAGACCAATACATAATAACGCATTGAGCCATCACCTCCTCGTTTGTTCCTGTCATTGGAAATGAGGTGAGATAGTGCAGCAGCATTGCTTGCTTTATAAATAAAAGCACATTATGGCAATGCCACAGAGAAAAATTAAGAAAATTTAAAAAAAATATATACTTTTACACATTACGTGGTCATATTTTAAATTGATGGGCAGGCCAGACTCTGACCTTTGCAATGACACCCCACTTGACCTTGTGCATTGTAAAGGTTCCAAAGGACCCCCAGTGCTCCTTGCCCCCATGTTAATCCAACCAGGTGTAGAGCACCTAGAAGGGTATGTGCTACACCCTCCTGACAAGGCTTTACAATGGCAAAAATGATTGACATGGTTTGCTGAATTTCTCATGTAGAGGAGACTTCCTTGGCATTCAGCTGCAGCCATCCTTTTTGAGTGATATAGCAGTATGTTGTGCATATGGTATTGTGCTCTCCGTAAAGGTGCCATCAAGCTATAACCTAATGAGAACTGAGGGGGACTCACCAAATAGGGCAGGCCATTATTGCTGTTGTCTGTTCTCGGGACCCTCACAAACCATGTATTTATTTACTCTAAATATCCCAAACGAGTTTACCATAATTTCACAGAAACCACAATTACACATAATGTAAAGTAGAGGGAGAAGAAATATTTTTGGACATTAAATGTCATGAGGAGGAAATTGTTAACCAATTTAACCCCTTCACTACCATATTGTTTTCCATAAAAGCACTGCCAAAACCCTATGATTTTACGGAAAACAAATTTGCATTAGGAATGTGCATGGCTGAAATATTTATTTTGTTTAGTTTCGTTTTGTTATGTATTTAAATAATTTCCTTTTCGGAATTTCGTAACTAATTTTGTTTCGTATTTCCTTTCGGATGGATTTGAAATTTCGAATCGATTTTCATATATCAATTCGATAGTTGATATCAATTCGAATTTTGGATCACTAAAACCCCAATTAATCAAATTTTGCTGTTAAAAGAAAAGCTAGGGTTAAATTTTAAGCTGTGTCACAGATTTAGTATTTGAGTCAATTTAAACAGTGAAACAAATTTAATTTGTTTCATAAAGTCCTTTGCTGACTATTACTTGTATTGTAAGTTACGATCAATTCGATGGTTGATATCAATTTGATAGTTCATTTCAGATTCGATAGTTGAAATCAATTATTCAAATTTTTCTTTTATGATGATGACCATGTAAAACAAAATAAATTCGTTATATACCATTTCGTTTAGTTTAGAATTTGTATCATATCGATTCGTTATTTGGAAGTACTTCCGAACTACGAATTATCAAAATTCGTTACAAATTCCGAATTTTTCCGAAATGAATGCACATCTCTAATTTACATTATACATACATTGAAATTGTGCTTGACAATATCAAATATGTATACATTTGTAATGGATGTTTGCCCACGAGGACTCACTCCCCTAAGGCCCTCATGCTGCTTTACATCTTCCTGCTTAACATGGTAATCCAGAGCCTCCCCAATAAGGGAGTAGAGATACATAACTTTGGCAGTGCCTCCACCAGAGCAATGGATGGTCTCCCATGCAGGAACCTAATAATAACTACAATACACCAGCTGCAGTAAGACAATAGATCTCTGTATTAAAGATAATGGCAAGACAAAATAAGGCAGGCAGTACAGTGGCTAACTAACACACTAATACTCTCTAACCAGACCCAGCTCCCTCCCAAACAACCTGTAACCTACCCTCCATCTTCGCTCTAGCGGCTGGCGGGTACCGTTGGTGCACATAAGCATTGGGATGTAAAAAAAACACATGCGATAACAGCAGACACTCCAAAGAAGGTTGTCAGCGAATCCACTGCAGGCTGGGTAGCTTTATTAGGGCACTCCATCCATCTTTCTACACTATCTGCGGGACTTGGGGAGAGGGGATTCTGGTTACCAAAGTATTCTGCCACACAAGGCTGCAAGGGGAACCTCCAGGATCCGTCAGCTCTCCTTCCAATCAGACTGATGTACCGGTGATGCCACTTTACATGAACTGCCCGACTTGCTTCGATCACAGCTACGGTGCCAATCTACTAGGTGGTCTCGGCCTAATTCTCTCTGTGGCGATGCCAAACTGCTAGGCGGTCTCGGCCTACTTCTTGCTTGCGTCCTCGGACCCACGCACTCACAATGCTGTTCCAGTCTGTTTTTATCTCAATTACTGCTACACACACTTGCAGCTCTCCTCATTGGCCTCATAGGTCACATGCATGGGCCTCTTGTCAGCCCTGTATCCCAGGGGACAGTTAACTGTCTCCCTGGCATTAGGAGAAATAGTCCCACAGTTCTGGGATGCCAGGAAAATACAAAGTAGGCAAAACGCGTGTTGGATGCACGTTAGAGAGGGCTGTTGAAAATGTAACAAAATCTTGAGAGGGGCGTGGTCGGCTACCGATGGAGCAGACGTGTTTCGAAGGAGCTCCACACGTCTGCCGCTCTTAAGGACCCCCAGATGACTCTTAATTTGGCAATTTCTCTCACAAGGGGTGCTGAAGTAGCTGGCCACCGGAACTGTGCCGTCCGGGGTCCGCTTTGTCCCCCCTCCAGATCAGAGACATGCCTTGCGGCCGACAATCTGTGGCAGAGCAGCGGCACCGACGGCCATCTTGCGGCCTTCCCCATGGCTCCTATGTTCCCCCCACCTGACTACTCTGCCGCCTCTACCCGGAGTGAGCTTCTGAGGGCTGCGGGGACGGAGGGCCCGCACCTCCGCACTGCCCTGGATGGCTCTCTGGCGGGGGCAACAAGCGAATATACTGATGATTTACGGGGTGGATCCCTCCCCCTCCCTGGAGGTATGGAGGTTGTTCTTTCAGGCCTAGATGCCTGTTTGCGGTTGTTGGAGGAGGAGGATGCGGATGGCCCACTTACCAGAGGCATCTGGTGCCGAATGATGTCCGCGCTGCGGGACTGCCGAGAGGGGAGGACCACTCGGGTGGAGGTGGTAGAGGATACCCCAGCCAGAAGCTGCACTGGGGCCTGTTCACCTGCTGCCGAGCGGAGCTGTGTTGTAAGCTGCGTCCCGGCCAGGACACCAGCTTTGGAGTCTCAGCCCACGAGGACGAGTGTCCGCCCAAACACAGGAGGTGAGATGGCGACCTGCGTGCTCCGGGAGATGGTGGCTCTGGCAGGTCAGACCGCGAAGACTATCCGCTGGAGGCCTGCGAAGGTTACCGGCAATGAGGCTGTTTTGGAGGCCTGGGGCTTACTGGTGATGCCAGCCTTGCTCCCTGCAGTCGGACCGGCTTGGGCTGTATGTTATGACCCATCTTGCAGCGCCCTGCCTGCCTTGCGTTCACCCCCCTTCCAGGATACGGGCTGATGGGACTCTTTCGGCTGGGGATATTTCGGCTGAGTTTTTCTTTTTTTTCTTATTTGCTTGATGACTTTGGTGCTGTCGTTTCTCCCCTCCCGCTATCAACCCCCCCAGTGGCTGTTCCGTTTTATTGAGGACTCCTGTAACTCTGCTGACTTTCTTTGGACTATGATGGTCCCTAGCTGTCCCCCCCTACTATGACCCCATTTCACACCCTTTTCTCCCCCCTTTCCCATGTTTTTTTATTATTATTTTTATTTTTATTTTTATATTTTTCACCACACCACCTCGTGCTGCAGACCCTCTTCCTCCCCCCTTTTTTTTTTTGGCATTGGGGCAACTTGGGGCGTGCCACTGTGGCAGCCACCATGGCTCTGTCTGCCACATTTGGCCCTCACGTACCCCGGCCTTTGTGACCTGCACATGTCCATGGCCTCCTACGGAACTTCGGGAGCGTGCCAGGACAGTCACACTTTTGCCACCTTTTCCATTTCCCCCCCTTTTTTTTTTTGGGTCCTGGAGCACCTCTTAGTGTGTGTGTCCACCTCCCCACCCCCTAACTTACTCTTCAGTGATGTTTACTGTTTGACCCTGCGAGAACATTTGTTTACTTTTATGACTCACTGCTGACTCTCTTCAAGATACTGTTTTTCGTTATTTTCTTTATGCTGTGCTATTGCAGATGACCATGAGCGACCCTGCGAGGCCCTCACTCTACATTTATTTGTATGATGACATATTTCAAAATAAAAATTTTGAATACTAAAAAAAATGTAACAAAATCTTGCTACATTGAAGAGTTTAGAATACGGTATATCTGGTTGTTACTTTTTTTGAGACAGGCATGCAGTCTCATGGCTGGCAAGAGGGTTTGGATGGAAAAATCATGATCTAATTTAGATTAGTACATGAGACTGTGGGTGACCTAGCCTTCTATACTGACTACAAGTTACCAAAAAGTTCACTGACTACTCATGACCGTCTCTCTCACTATGAATTGCTAAACTTTTTTTCACATCCTATGCTAATATTAGAGACTCTAGATAGCTTGAATGATTCTAATACGTGTGATTTGTTTTTAACCTTTTTTGCACTACTCATTTTTAATTCACATATTAAAAGGTTAAGATTTATTTCAAAAGTCCATAATTTGGTCCCCTAGATGGAACTAGGTTACAATCAAAAAGTTAATACATACAGCACAAAGAGGGAAATTCATGTGATGATTAATAGGGACATCCCCTCTCAAAATTAAAGAGACACTAAATTTAAAAAAATTTACAAATGCCACTTAAAATGTCCACAACAGCTTTTTGCTTTGTAGTTATTATACAGTATATTGTACATAAAATATAATCTGGAGTTTTTTGCATACAAAAATTCAATACTTTTTTCTAGGTTGCCATGGTTTCAAATGTATCAATCCATGAGTGAGTATTACAAGTTCCACCCACACTGAAATACTGTGCTATCTGTCACCAAACAGCTGGAGATGTCGTGTAAAAATGTCATCTGTGCACCTAAGTATAAACAAATGAATGGAATCGTGAATAATATGATGCATAACATGCTATGGTAATTGCTAATGAATAATGTATTCCCTGAGATGCTCCTTGTCATTTGGTTTTTATATAAAAATGCTTTCTCAGAACATGAAATCATAACTTGGCCATCTTTCTATATCTTATATAATCTATAAAGAGCTGCTTCCACTGTGCAATCTGTGTCTCATTTCTGTTTATCCAATCAAATTAAAACATGCCAACATCTAATAGAAACCTTCATTAATTTCTCAAGTATTCTATAACCCCTTTCCTAGGAAGCATAAGCGTCTCGACATGGGGCAAGAGGGGCAATTGCCCCCATAGGTTATTTCTTGCCCCCCCTAGCAGGGATCAGCATCCAGCTTCCCCCACTTCCTTCAGACCACTGTATCTCCGTCCCTGTGCATCGTACATGGTCGATCGAGGTGTCATTGGAAAGGGAGAATGGCCTTTCCAATGATACCCAACATGACCATATTCAGTGTAAAATAAAGATCAAAAATAATAAAATAAAAGCATGACTATTTTTTTCACAGCACTCTCTATACAGCATTGCCATTCCCTCTATAGTTAATTGGTAACTACGCATCCATTGTTTTAAAAACATTTTATGATCATATTCAAAAGCACTTGGTAGTGAGCTGGTTAATAACGTTTCTGGAAGTATTAGACTGACCTTCTATCTTTATTTTTTTATTTTTGTGGGGAACCCATTCTCCCCATATCCTTAACATACTGTACATATTGACATCCCTCCCCGATGTAAAGTCTAAAATGATCTCCTCTATCTGAAACATCCTTGTAACAAATTTTTTTGAGCCCCGAATATGATTCATCCCTTTGATTCCAAATGTGCAAATTCCAAATTAATTTTTAAGTTAGTTGTAAATGGACTTGCCTGGTATTTAATGCATTCTTCTTTTCCATGCTCCGGGAAACGCACATTACGAAGGATCGTCCTTTTATTTGCATTCAAGTCATATTCCACCTTTAACTGTAATTATAATTGATAAAATCAATCTTTTTTCTTAACAGATGACTATTTATGTGCATAAAACATAGCAAAATGTTATGTGTAACAATGTAATCTATACATTAATCAGCATAGTACAAATACCAGCACAATTTTGTTTACAATTTTTTTTTATGGCTGTAGTTATGGAACATTAAACCAATCTCTATGGTTACCAAACTAGAAAGCGAAATGAAGCAAGGGAAAAAGGAAAATAATGGAAAAATAGAATAATGAAAATTAACAAGTAGTCGATGAATAAGAAAATAGTACTAATATATTTATATATTAATCTCCTAGAGTCAATTTTTAAAATTAATTTCCCCCTCAATAAAGTGCAATTCTCTCTATTTTTTGTAAAAAAAATATAAATATAAAATTACAATAATGATATATATTTTAAGAAACATATCACAATAGGTACAATGTACTAATACAAAATGATATATCCTTTCTAAATGTTATTTCAATGTTTCAGAATATCTCGTTTTAGCTCTCAATATGAGAATACCACATATTGCTCAGAAATAAATTACAAAATCTGTATTGCTTATAAAAAGGGACCTAAGGGAACAAAAAGCTTTTCTTTGGTGCTTCGTATTCTCTCCATTTACTAAAACCTTATTTTGTTTTCATGTTTTAATTTGTTCCTACCTTTGATACTTCAGATTCAGTGATATAGCACTTTGAGTTAACATGGCATTTTTTTATTTGTTTTTAAAGCTATCTAGTTTCTATTCCTCCATTTTTCTCCAATAATGTAAAATCGTAAAGTGAAATCAATACAGATATACAAGGGAGCAGTGGTCAGTTGTGTATTTATAGCCTAGACCCCACCCAGATATACAGTACGTGCTAGTTAATTAACTGTCATTTGTACAAATACACTGGCAATGGAGTTTAATTTTGTAATTGTGTTCAACCGGTAAGTGGGAAAAAAATTTAAAAAAATTAAAGTTAGGTTGCAATGGAATGAAGTGGGTTTGCCTCCTACAAATTTTACAACCACAGGGTTTGAATGAATAGTGATTTTGATTTATTTATTTTTTGTTGATTGATTTCACATCTAAATAGTTAAATTTTTTGACTATATATTTTTTAGAATCCAATTTAAATTATACTCCTGGAGAAAGTGTGTGTGTAAGTGTGTGTGTAAGTGTGTGTGTTTTTAGCTCCTATACCTTTTTCTATCCTTTTTCTATCCCTATCCCACTTTGCTCCTCCCTCTTTATAACATAGAAAAATGTCGGCAGATAAGAACCTTTCGGCCCATCTAGTCTGCCCAATTACATGGATACTTTACCTGGATTTATCTTTTGTTTAGGATAGCCTTATGCCTATCCCATGCCTGCTTAAATTCAATCACTGTTTTGGCCTCTACCACTTCTACTGGAAGACTGTTCCATGTATCCACCACCCTCTCAGTAAAATAATGCTTCCTGATGTTACTTTTAAACCTTTGCCCCTCTAATCTAAGACTATGTCCTCTTGTTTTGCTATTTTGTTTCCTTTTAATAACCTCCAACCCTCACCCCCTTTATTCTACCCCTTATTCTACCAAGGCTCCCCAAATGTTAGTTAGGGTAGCATTAGGTTAAGGACTAGAAGTAGTGTTACTTGGATACTGTAAAGGTTAGGGTTACTGTTGGGCATACTTGATCTGCTTGTGTTAGGGTTAGTGTTTATGTTTAAGGTTTAGGTTAGGGTTATGTCTATGGTTGACTGCTGTTAAAGTTACTGTTAGGGCTGTAATTACTTTCGGCTGCTGGTCGCTATCCTGGCACATAGACCATGCAAAATAGTAAAATGTAACCTTTATTAGATACTTTAAAACCAATTTGTTTTGTCGCACATAATAAACAACACACATGTAAAATAAATAAAATAAATCGGATTCCGACTCGTAAAGGGTGATATCGTTTGTGTTAAATATTCTACCTATTATTACAAATTTGCCACTAATAAAGAGCTTAAGGGCATAGATGATAACACTGTTGAACAATTTGGAACATATTTTCTGTTGAGTTCCATATTTCAGCTGTTTCAGACAAAATTAGGCAGGCTGATTTCAAAACTTTGGTTAGTTTTCTTCGATCACGTCAGATTTTTTTCTCTACAGCTTATATGAATGCGATTACTCCCACCTGGATGTATGGGAGCACAAGTGCTCTCCTATTGGCCAAGAGTGGACCTCCCTCGAGTGGGGAGGGGTGGGGGACGACCTTGGCGACCGGGGACCAGATGTTACTTGTCTCTACATTTCAGTTACATGTGAAACAGTGTGGTGAGAGGGTGTGTATAACTGTATTTAGTAAATCGTATTCTGAAAGTCTGTATATGTGGAGTAAACAGGATTTATTTTTTATTTGCATACGTATTTCCTTTCCTTCAGATCATGTCTGCCTCTGCTATTTCTCGTCGTAAGTGCTGAAACAGCCCTGATTCCTTTTGTTATATCTGTGGCAGTTTCACCGTTCCCAGTCAAAGGTGAACATCAGCACATTGAAATATACAACATAGGCTTGCCTGACCAAAGTAAAACGTGGTGATCAAGAATTCAAGATAAGTCTTGGGTCCCTCACAAGGTGTGCAAGTCGAGAGTTTACGGATGTGGACGAAGGGAATATGTGATAAGTTGCCATTTGATATACCTATGGTTTGGCGAGAGCCCACAGATCATTCCAGTGACTGTTACTTCTGTACGATTCCACCAAGATTTGAAGGTCATAGAAGAACGGTATCAGGGTAGATGGGATGAACATATGATGGCTGACTATTATTGGAGCATCAGGCGAGACTGAACACTCCAGGAAAAGCTATAAGTGTAAATTTGTACCTTAAATGCTACCTAATTTGACTAATTGCACCCAATTGAACTTTTAGGTTAAATTTGAATTTGACATTCAGGTGATTTTTTTTCATTATTTCCCATTGTGTGCACATTTTGTATGTTTTTTGAGACAAAGGGAGGGTATCCTATACCTTAAAAATTTGACGTGATAGAGAAAAAACGCTGCTCGGGACGGCGCGTTAGTTTGCCAGTTTTCTATAAACCACAATTTGCAGTCAATCAGGGAATGCTATGATCAATGGGGCATAATAACAGTCCCACTCATTAACACAAATAGCTGGTTCAGAAAACAGTCCAATGTATATCATTAAGTTAATTTGTGAATTCTAACATGGCCTGAATAGTTTTGAATATCTATTGCATTATTTTTTATGACTATTTTAGTGAAGTACTGGCTGGCTGGAGTACCGGCTGGGTAGAGTACAGTCTGGCTGAAGTACCGTCTGGGTGGAGTACCACCTGGCTGGAGTACCCGATGACTGGAGTAGAGGAAACATCACTGCTCTATAACCGAGGAGACCGTGGTGACACAGGTTTGAATCCCGGCAAGCGCATCTCTCCAGTAAGTGTCCTTGGGAAAGACACCTAACGGTACATACTTGCCACCCAGGACACACTTGAAAACAAGAGAAATCTCAATGTATCCTTCCTGGAAAAATACTTTCTCAAAAAAAAAATCCTCCCTTAGAAAATTACGATATAAAATTTGATGTAGATTTGTTCTATTTATAAAATGATTTACTTATATTATCCTATCTCAGTTTATTGATTCAAAATCAGCTCACAATAACTATTTTACTTAGATATTAGGAAATAATTCCCCTTGCTATCTTTCTCACGAGTTAAAATGTTTCCTTTTATCTGTTTTACACAAGTTCCAGGGCTGTATTGGTGATCTACGCGATTTCAGATTTCAAGTAAATTGCATTATATTTGTTGTTAATAATTAATGTTACATAATTAACAGCTGCAATATGTGAGCTTATTACAACAGTACTCATCCATGATGCCTGATTCAAACAATAAGGCTGAAATAAATTGTTTAGGAATACATATAATGAACCTCATGTTGAATATATTACACAAATTATATGTCTGCCTGAGGATTTATACCATGATTGATACCCAGCAGAATGAATAAAGTACGAATTGCATGGTGAATTTACCCTAAAGATTCATCGTTGAAAAGAATATAGTCTGACCTTTCCATTGATGTTAGTCTTTGGGGTATACTTATGTTTAAGCTTACATCTGTTAGACGTGGAATCCTAAAATAAAACTTTTTAAAAAAGTGTACACACATAATAAGTCGCTTGCACAATTTAGGAGGCAAAATTGTAAGTCATTCCTCATTTGATACTTTGAGGACAATATACCACGATCTCCGCACTCCATCTCTGCAATAAGTATTGCTCCGGTGCCAGGAAAAGAGCTGCCTCAGTAAACCAATGCACTATATCCTGCAACACGGAGACTTGTTCAAGCAATAAAGACTTTTATTAACACTTCATTATCGACGCTTCAGTCCCGAAGGACTTTTTTTCAAGACAAACATACCATCAATGAACAAACCTTAAATAAAAACATTATGACCCACACTATGAAGGGGGGGTCACGTGTGGGGATAAAGTGTTGATCATTGGTTTAATGTTTTTATTTAAGGTTTGTCTTGAAAAAAGTCTTACGGGACTGAAATGTCCCGAATGAAATTAAGTGTTAATAAAAGTCTATATTGCTTGAACAAGTCTCTGTGTGGCAGGATATCGTGCATTGGCATTAGACATGTGCATTCGTTTTAGTACTAAAACGATTTAGTCAGAATTTTGGGATAATTTAGTTTTAGTATGAGTCAAGAGAAACGAAACTGCTCAGTACAAAAAACGAAAGAAACTAAAATAAAATGCACTACATTTTAGTTTCAGTCCTTTTTGTGATATTACATTGATGAGTGAAAGAGACCAGCAATGAAGAGCGCGACATCGCAACATCTGAAGTTCTGCACCCTCCACATGCCAATGCAGTAGGATGTTCTATACAGAGAGGGGCATTAATTAATGCAGGAGGATGTTCTATACATTATACAGAGAAAGGTATAAATTGAGGAGGATGTTCTATACAGAGAGGGACATTAATTAATTCAGGAGGATGTTCTATATATTATACAGAGAGGGGTATTAATTAATGCAGGTGGATGTTGTATACATTATACAGAGAGGGGTATTAATTAATGCAGGAGGATGTTCTAAACATTATACAGCCCTTTAAAACCAGTGGCTGCGAGCGCTGAGATCGGCTGCTTGTTACATTATCTCTCAGTACAATGTATCAGGCTCAGTTGTTACAGTAACTGACTATAACAGCGCTCAGAGTTTCAGTAAAACAAGGAAATAATATTGTTCTAACCTCTCTGAGCGCTGTGATGAGCAGCAGTCAGTTACTGTAACAGCTTTGCCTGACACGGGGCACTATTACAATGTTGGTGCTAACTTAACCAGAGCTGTTGTAAACTGAAAACCTCCATAGGCTATAATGGCTCTGGTTAAGTTAGCCTCAACTATGTAATATGGCCCACATTGTGCTGAGAGTGAGAGATACTGTAACAAGCAGCGATCTCAGCCCTCTGAGGAGCCACTACAATAGTAATTGTATCCATTGGTTTTCGGATGGATGAAATTAGTTTTCATACTAAAGAACTGAAAACGAATTTCTATAGTAACTAAATAAATTGCATTTTAGGACTAATCCATTAGTTCAAAACGAAATTTTGTGCTGTGCACATGTCTAATTGGCATACTTTGAGGACATATAAAAAATATGATAAGGTGTATATATATGTCCTCAAAGTATGCCAATGCACGATATCCTGCCACACAGAGACTTGTTCAAGCAATATAGACTTTTATTAACACTTAATTTCATTCGGGACATTTCAGTCCCGTAAGACTTTTTTCAAGACAAACCTTAAATAAAAACATTAAACCAATGATCAACACTTTATCTACATATTGATCTACATATTCTTTATTGTAATATGTAGATCATTGGTGTCGAAATAGGAATATGAGCACTCAAGAAAAGTGGTGATGGACAGCAGAATGGGTATAACAATGTATACAGCTTATATAAATTAATTCTCTTATTACACCCAAGTGAAACGAAAATGAAACCAAACTTCAGGCGAATAAATAAAAGGAGTCTCTATATCACCCCACTATATCACCTCTATAGAAAAATAACTATTCAGGCAAAACTTTAAACAAATGCAATAAACATCAATGTGAGGGGAAAGAAAAAATAACTAATCTCTTAACTAAGAATAGATTCATTGAACAGAAAAAAGAAAAATGTTTGAGTTCGAACTCGAACTTTTGAAATTGTTCGAGTTCGAATGCGAACCAAACACGGGGGGGTGTTCGGCTTATCCCTAGTGCTGAGATCGGCTGCTTGTTACATTATCTCTCAGTACAGTGTATCAGGCTCAGCTGTTACAGTAACTGACTGCTGCTCATCATAGAGGACAGAGTTTCAGTATAACAAGGAAATAATATTGTTATAACCTCTGAGCGCTGTGATGAGCAGCAGTCAGTTACTGTAACAGTTTTACCTGACACATTGTGCTGAGAGTGAGAGATGCTGTAACAAGCAGCCGATCTCAGCCCTCTGAGGAGCCACCACTAGAATATTAATTGTATCCGCTGGTTCTCAGATGAATGAAATTTGTTTTCATACTAAAGAACTGAAAACAAATTTCTTTAGCAACTAAATAATTTGCATTTTAGGACAAATCCATTCGTACAAAACAAAATGTTGTGTTGTGCACATGTCTATTGTTTATTTGGTGTTTAGGGTATACTGCCATGCAGAGGGATTTTGCTGCTGATTTATACATATGGACTGCCTATTAATTTGTTTTAACTATTATTTAATTTTATATTATTGTAGTTTGTTTAATACCGCAATTGTCCACTGAGTGGCACCAGATACACATCCAATAGAAATTGTTGGTTCGCTAATTTACCCTTTGCATCCCGGTTTCACCATCAGATCGCAGGGGCAGGCGCTGAGTCCAGCAGCCTGCCCCATAGCGGCCGCTAAGATCATGGATGCTAGGGACAGCGCTAATGCTAATGCCTAATCCATAGGACTCCATGGAGGCTTCTGCTGCTGGGTCACATGGCCAGCAGGATCTCGCCTCTTGCGAGATACTGCAGGTTGGCAGAGTGATTGCGGAGGGAGACTGAAGACTTTTTTTCCTCTGTCTCTCTCTGCTCCCGGCAGCCAGAAGTGGCAGATCGGGCCGCTGTTCTTGCCGTGGGATGAGAGGTGAGTATTTGATCTTTGTGGGGGTTTCAGCTTCTGCTAACTCATTCTGCGGCAGTGGAGTCAGTTAGCAGCAGCTCTGAGCTGGTGTTACCCTTTTCAGTTAGCAACAGCTCTTAGTAACTAGCGTTAGGGCCAAGTGATCTTAATCTCTGCTTGCACTTTGTGCTTCCTATACTTAACATGGGGAGTACAAAGATTAAACTTGTGGTATAAACCTCTAATACCAATTCGCTAATGGGTTTTTTAACCTGTTAGCGCGGTGCCTGAGTCACCTCCGATTCACTATCACCTCTTTTAAGCTAATGCTAATGCTCACGCTAGTGTGAACTTGAAGGAGGTGATAGGGCCCTAGATTTTTCTTTTACATTGAAACCTATGGGATTTGCCTGATTAAACCTATCGAATTGAAACACCGAAAATCAAGGAATTCCAACGGAATTTTGGTGCAATTCGGCATTCTGTGAATAGAAGACATGTTAGTTTCCTATGGGGCAATTTCGGTAGTGCCGAACAGAAGCACCAAACCCTGCCGAATCGTGGCGAAATGCACCGTATTTTTGGCAGTATTTTTATATATATTGTGATCCTTGTACCCGCCTTGGGTGTTATATCCTTAAAAATGCATGATCCTCTTGGGTTTTCATAGACAAGTTCTTTACTTTATTGAATTAACTGCTGTTCAGCAGGTAGCAGTTTCAGCATTCAAAAATAAAGCAAACACAAGCCTATAAAACAAACTCTAGCTCTTTTGAGTGCTGACTCACTTAAAGATCCCTTACTATCAGGGGCTTTCTTTTAAACTAAAAAAAACATAGGTTTCACCGACCTTAGAACTGTTGTTTTTTTGCTTGGACCCAAAAACACTTTGCTCCTCTCCACACAGGCACCTCTCTCAGAGTGAAAAGCAAGCAGTGATATCTTTTTACTACTGCTAAATGACTTCCAGCTGACCAGTGTGTGGAGAGAAAATTAACCTCTTGGGCTTACTTATGTAGCACACAAATGCTCCCCCTGGAGCTAAACAGCATATCCCTCCCTAAAAAGATTAGAGGGAATATACACACCGTCACAGACCACACTGTGTACTTTATCACATATTCCTCCCCCAGCTCAGGCCCATCGGGATGAGCAGCCTTGGACCATAAACAGTGAACACGGGAGAGGCCATCCACATTATCCTGGGCAGTACCAGCCCTGTGAGTCATAGTGAACTGGTAGGGCTGGAGACTCAGGAACCATCTAGTCACCCTGGCATTTTTTTCCTTGTTCTGCCTCATCCACATTAAGGGTGCGTGGTCAGTAACCAGTGTAAACTGCCACCCTAGCAGATAATACCTTAAGGATTCTAACGCCTATTTAATAGCCAGGCACTCCTTCTCCACCACGGAGTATCTCTGTTCATGGGGGTTTCGTTTGCGGCTCAGGTACATGACTGGATGTTCCTCTCCCCCATGTACCTGAGAAAGCACTGCACCCAGGCCTACATCGGACGCATCGGTCTGTACTACAAACAGTTTGGTGAAATCCAGAGCCACCAACACAGGATCAGCACACAAAGCTTCTTGCAGGATCAGAAAGGCACACTCTGCTTCTGGGGACCATTTAACCATAACCGGGCTTTTAGTTTTGGTGAGCTCAACCAGGGGGTTAGCAATAGTAGCAAAGTCAGGGGATAAACCTGCGATAATAGCCCGTTAAGCCCAGGAATGCCCTTACTTGCTTCTTTGTTACCGGACGTTGCCAACCAGAGATGGCTGCTACCTTGCTCTGTTGTGGCTTAAGGAGCCCCTGCCCAATGGTGTACCCCAGATATTAAGCCTCTTCTAGGCCTAAAGAGCACTTAGCGGGGTTAGCTGTCAAACCAGCAGTCCATATACTATCCAGTACTGCCTGAAGCTTCGACAGATGTGTTTCCCAGTCCGCACTGTGAATTACCACATCATCCAGATGGAGTATCTTATCCATCATGCGCTGAAAGGTGGCCGGGGCACCATGCAGCCCGAATGATAACACATTGTACTGGTATAACCCCTCAGGGGTAGAAAAAGCCATCTTTTCCTTGGCTCTCATGGTCAGGGGCACCTGCCAATATCCTTTGATCAAGTCCAATGTACTAAGATATCGCTCTTTACCCAATCGTTGTATCAGTTCATCCACCCGAGGCATGGGGTAAGCATCAAACTTAGAAATGTCGTTCAACTTACAGAACCGTATTTCCCCATTTGGTTTAGGCACCAACACGATCGGGTTATTCCACTCGCTTTGTGACACTTCAATGATCCCTAACTTAAGCATCTTTTTTACCTCTGCACTGACTGCTTCCCGTCTAGCCTCGGGTATCCTGTAGGGTTTTAGATGGACTTTCTTTCCGGGTTCCGTAATGATATCATGCTTGATGATGTGAGTTTTCCCTGGTACTGGGGAAAACACATCTCTGTTTTTGGACACAAAATCTTTAACTTCTTGTTTCTGATGGGAAGCAAGAGTTTCGGTGATATAGACCTCCGGATCATTCCCACGGGCAACGTGCATAGGTTTACCTTTGGTCACCGTGAGGACCTCCCTTTCTACCCATGGCTTCATTAGGTTTATATGGTAGATCTGTTCTGCCTTGCATGTACCCGGCTGTCTCACTTTATAGTTTACATCACTGACCCTCTCAGTGATTTCGTATGGGCCTTGCCAGCTGGCTAGGAATTTGCTTTCAACCGTGGGGATAAGGATCAGAACCCAATCTCCTGGTTCGAATACTCGCAGCCTTGTGTTTCTGTTGTAACTGGCTTGTTGGGCTTTGAGCTTTTTCCATATTTTCTTTAACTATGGGCATTACAGCCTCCATCCGTCCTTGCATTTGAGCTACATGTTCTATTATACTTCGGTGGGGGTATGCTCTTGTTCCCATGTTTCCTTGGCAACAACTAAAATGCCCCTGGGATGCCTGCCGTGCAATAATTCAAACGGTGAAAACCCAGTGGAAGACCATGGGACTTCCCTAATGGAAAACAAAGGTATGGTAATAGATGATCCCAGTTCTTCCCGTCTTTATCTACCACCTTACGCAGCATAGCCTTTAGTGTTTTGTTAAACCTCTCGACCAAGTTCGTCTGTTTGAGGATGGTACACCGAAGTTTTTAGCTGAGTAATGTTAAGTACTTTACACAACTCGCTCATAAGTTTGGATATGAATGGGGTACCCTGGTCTGTGAGGATCTCTTTTGGTATACCCACCCTGCTAAACATCATCATTAACTCCCTTGCATTATTCTTAGATTTGGCATTCCGTAGGGGCACTGCCTCGGGGTACCGGGTTGCATAGTCAACAACAACTAAAATGTATTGATGTCCCCTAGCGGACTTAAGCAAAGGCCCTACTAGGTCCATTGCGATCCGCTCAAAAGGAACCTCTATGACAGGAAGGGGTACCAGTGGATTGCGGAAGCCTTTATGTGGGGCCTTTAGTTGACATTCTGGGCAGGATTTGCAAAACCGCTCTATGGCCGAAAATATACCAGGCCAATAGAACCGGGCCACAACTCTCTCTGGTTTTATCGGTCCCCAGGTGCCCTCCTAACACATGGCTATGGGCTTGCTCCAAAACAGTGTTTCTATGTGACTGTGGAACCAGCAGCTGCTCCACCTCCTCTTCCCCTTAATAAGTTGTTTTCCACTTTAAAATAAGGAAAGCCTAGGGGCTTGTCTGGGTCTACGACTGTACCCTCCATTACTTGCACATTTTCTCTTGCCGCTTTCAGGGTTACATCTTCCCACTGGGCAGCTTTAAAGTTTCCACAGTGGACTCCCAGTTCCTGAAAATCCAATCGTGCTACAGGAGCCTCATTCTGGGGTGGTTCTACCTCATTATCCAGGCACGCGAGGGGTGCTTCTTGTTCTCTACCTGGTTCCCAGGCATTATGACTGAAAGGAAACATGCTACATCTGTCAACCTTCTGTACCTCTCCAGAGGTCACTTCCTGAGGGCCCGAGGAGTTTTCCCACATGCAACGGAAATGGGGAAAGTCCCTGCCTAATACCACATTATAGGGCAACAGGGGCACCACCCCTACACAGTATTTGACCCTTCCAACATCAGTGGCAAACTCAACCTCCGCTGTGGGGTATGAGTGGGTGTCACCATGTATACATACAATATCAAGCATTTGCTTGGCATCTACTTGTTCTGGTTGAAGCAGAACCTATTTTATCAAAGTAACTTCACTCCCAGAATCAAGTAGCGCTTGCACATGCTTTCCTTCCACACTTATCAGTCTTAGATGTGTCAAATCAACAGCGCTAGTTACCACACACATTTTTGAGCAAGACAACACAGTCCTATGTGGAGACCTTGCACCCACATCGCACTGCATGGGCTCTTTGCACTATGGGCAGTCACGGGCAAAATGTCCTGGTTCCTGATATTTGAAGCAGATTACTGGTTTCTCAGTCTGATCCTGTGGCCGAAGCGGGGATTTTGGGTACCTTCCAGCATTATAGTCCCATGCTGGGTACAGGGTTCTGTCCTTTGTTTCCACCTGTCCGGTGGTTAGGGGATTTGGACTTAGGCTGAGGATCAATACTATGTAGCTCCTTAGCGGTCAAGTACCTTTCAACCAAGCACATCATCGCTTCTGGATCCTTTGGGTCCCCTTGGCTAACCCATTGTCGCAGTCCTGTCGGCAAATGATGGAGAAAGCGATCCATGATGACCATTTCCATGAGCCATTCAGCCATTTTTGTGCAAGCCTCAGCAACTCGTACATCTGAGTCCGTGTAGGTTTCCCCATATCATAAGTCCAGTTGTGGAACCTTTGGGCCCTAAGCCCGGGAGTTATGCCTATACGAGTAAGGAACTCATCCTTTAGCTGTGTTTAGTCCTGGGCCTGGTCATAGGGCAAATCTTCATAGGCCTTCTGGGATTCCCCACTTAGGCATGGAGTCAGCAGCCCAGCCCACTGATCAAAAGGCCATTTTTCCCTGGGCAGCGACCCTCTCAAACGTTGTGAGGTAAGCCTCTGTATCATCTGCCTCTGACATCTTATGCAGAAAGTCGGTTGCGCGGATATGGACAACTCAGTCTACAGGAGGTCTCCCTTCAGGTGGCGATATCAGTATTTGCAAAACATTGGTAAGGATAGCCCTGTCCTCCTGCTGAGCATCCCTTAGGTTTTCAACCTGTGCAGCCACTAGGCGATTTGTCTCCTGCTGCACAACAGTCGCCTGCACCAAAGCTTTCATTAGGTCCTCCATCCTTATTCCAAAGGCAAGTAATAGCAATGTATCCAGAGCCAAAAAAAAGTCAGCAGGTCACAGAAAAAAAATAAAAAAATCTTACATATGCAGATTAGCAGGAGCTTCACATACCCACAGACCATTTATGTGCTTTTTGCCCGCATCCTCCACCATATTGTGACCCTTGTACCCGCCTTGGGTGTTATATCCTTTAGAAAGCACTCTTGGGTTTTCATAAACAAGTTCTTTACTTTATTGAATTAACTGCTGTTCAGCAGGTAGCAGTTTCAGCATTCAAAGATAAAACAAACAACCCTATAAAACAAACTCTAGCTCTTTTGAGCACTGACTCACTTAAAGATCCCTTACTATCGGGGGCTTTCTTTTAAACTAAACAAACATAGGTTTCACCGACCTTAGAACTGTTGTTTTTTTGCTTGGACCCAAAAACACTTTGCTCCTCTCCACACAGGCACCTCTCTCAGAGTGAAAAGCAGGCAGTGATATCTTTTTACTACTGCTAAATGACTTCCAGCTGACCAGTGTGTGTAGAGAAAATTAACCTCTTGGGCTTACTTATGTAGCACACAAATGCTCCCCCTGGAGCTAAACAGCATATCCCTCCCTAAAAAGATTAGAAGGAATATACACACCATCACAGACCACATTGTGTACTTTATCACAATATATATTTTGTGACCATAACCACTGGAAATCAAATATAAGTTAGACCTTTATCTAGTGAGACTGGGTGCTCATTTTCATTTGGGGGAAATACATCTAGATGGTGCATAGCAGTGGTGCTTAAGACTTCATGTTACTCAATTAACATTTTCTGTCAATATCTATGTTTACCCATTTTTATATGGATTGCTGTGCATAATGCTATTAAAATGTTCTTAATATATTTAAAGGCTCATACCTTTTTCTTGTTTATACCTATGAACCTTTCTTTTCACAGACATGCTACTCAATAATCCAATTACTCGATGTCATGCCATGAACATAGAGAATAATTTCATCTATTTATCAACCAGGTGCAATGAAAGCTCTGATACACTAGACAAGGTGATTAACTGATCTTTGAACAGAGACACATGCTGTGTTCCTGCACATTAAGGCTAATTTGAAATATTTTGCTCTTGCGTTAACACTTTCATTACTATGGGGATAGTGGCACGTTGTCAATGAGAAGTATGCTTTTTGTCCATCAATATGTTTAAAGCTGTAACTTCTGTAGGCCTATTAATCATAAATCGGTCATATATATAAATGCCAAAGTGTCATCCATAGATATATTGTTTATGCTTAAATGCAGAGATAATGTATTTTCTTTTTTAGGCTGTATACGTTTAGGGCTCAATTACATTCTTAACGCAAATTTTAACGCGTGTGCAAAAATGCATTAACGCGAGGGGCAAAACCCTTTGCGCTGAACGTCGTATTACAACGTCCGCGCAAAAAATGCACGTTAACGTCTAATGCAGGTGGACCTGCGCGAACTCTTTGTGAGTGTACTGTACTGTGCGAGTCCTATACTTAACATTGTGAGGGCAAATGCGTTTGTAATACCATCCGCATACCAGCGCACAATCTATGCGCAAAATTTAACGCACAGCGTTTGCGCGCATAATTTTAACGTCTTTGAAAATCTGGTGGTAATGACAAATCTGAACGTCCTGGCAGAACCCAAATACACCAGCTCGAAAATAAAAATACAGCAAAGCATAGTTACACATTCTACGCATACCCAAACAATAAAATTGAGACGTTGTGCGTGTTTTTATTATTGCTGCAGCATATATGCTCAGAATCAGATTGATTTTGACAGGCGCAAAAAAATTAACGGGAGACAATTGTGGTTCTTAATTCTAATTGGCTGAATCGCGTGAAAAAACAGTCCGCACACCGATTTCTGCACGCAACGTTAAGGCTAGGGTCAGACGAACGCATTTTTCGCGTCGTCCGTGAAAAAGTGCGGTCGAACGAAGGGATGTATTTTTCACGGAATACGCGATAGCGGTCATACGATGCGCATTTTCGGCCGTGATTTTGTACGGATCATCAATAAAACACTTTTTGCGTCTGGACGTTATGTTGGCCGGACGTGTGCAGCGTCTGACGTCTCCTAATCACACACACACGCCGCTATGCGGCCGCAGCGCACTCTGTACGTCAGTAGTAGCGGTTTGACGTTCTCGAAAAAATGCGTTCGTTTGCCACTTGCGTTGCACAGACGAACTTTCATGCGGCCGTTCGTCGTATGTTCCCCGGCATTGGACGTCATTTGCTGCTAGCACGGCCGTGATTTTGTGCGGCTAAACGCACGTTAAAACTGCGTTCGTCTGACCTTAGCCTTATTTGCGCGTATTTTTTACGCGCAATATTTACGGACGGATGAAAAAATGCGCTCGGATCGTAATACCTGCGTTAATTTACGCGCGTTAAGTTTAACGCTGCGAACAAAAAAAAAATTGTGCTGCGAGTACGAATTTGCACGTAGAATGTAAGAGAGCCCATATTGTTTATGTTTAAATGCAGCAATAATGTATTTGCTTTTTTAGGCTGTATACGTTTAGACTGTATCCTAGTATGTATGTATAGTATGTTTCCTATGATCAGGGCTAATTAATTGGGGCATTCAAATTGTATTTGCACGTTGACAAAATCATTTCAGCGTGTTAAAGTAAGATTTTTCTTCATTTATATCAACTTGGATTAATACCTTTAGCAAGTATTACCTTTAGCAAAGTATGGTCCCATGGTGTAACAGTTAGCACTCTGGACTTTGAATCCAGCAATCCGAGTTCAAATCTCGCTGGGACCTGTAGTGATATTTTAAAGCCATGCATGTTCATCTTAGAGGAAGGGAGTATATTTAAAAGGAAACAAAGTAGCAAAACAAGAGGACATAGTCTTAGATTAGAGGGGCAAAGGTTTAAAAGTAACATCAGAAAGCATTATTTTACTGAGAGGGTGGTGGATACATGGAACAGTCTTCCAGTAGAAGTGGTAGAGGCCAAAACAGTAATTGAATTTAAGCAAGCATGGGATAGGCATAAGGCTATCCTAAACAAAAGATAAATCCATGTAAAGTATCCATGTAATTGGGCAGACTAGATGGGCCGAAAGGTTCTTATCTGCCGACATTTGTCTATGTTTCTATGTTTCTAAGTTATTTCATTTTAAAAAAGAGTCAGACTTTTTCCTCGTAATTTAAACTCTTAGGGCCATATTACGATCTTCACGCTAAAACGGGGACGCTAAGGAGGAGAACCTGTACATTTCTCCTTAGCGTCCCTGATTTAGCGTAATAATACAGGGCAGGTGCTAAACCAGCAGCCTGCCCCGTAATGCAGCGCTAAGCCTCAGGATGCTCGAGGCAGCACTAAGCACTGCCGCAAGTATCCTCTCCATGGAGTCCATAGGACTTCATTGAGGCTTCCACTGACAGTCACATGACCTGCAGGATCTCGCCTCTCTTGAGATCTGGCAGGTCGGTAAGGCTGGTGTCAGATGAGCGCATTTTGTACAGACTGTGCGCCCATGCAGTATGGACTTACTTTCTGACAGAAGACACAGTCCGTTATTCTGACTGACGTTATTTTTGACGGATGTAGCAGGGAAAATAAATTAAATGAAGAACCATTTTGTCCGTCAAAAATGCTGGACGTATAAATGCAGTCCGTCTGACCACGTTCCATCACTCACACACAAAGCTATGCGGACGTTGCGGACGTGGCGCACTCTGTGCTCCCGTTCTAGCGGATTTACGTTCTTGCCTAACTTGCGTCTGTTTGCCGCGTCCGTTTGTACTTCTGTGCGGACGTACTTCGTGTATGGGTCTCTATTGATCATAATTTTATGCTACCACGAACGTTAAAATGTGCGGCAACACGGACGTGAACACTGCGCTCGTCTGACACGGGCCTGAATCGCGATGAGAGACTTTGGACTTTTTTCTCCCATTTTCCCTCTGCTCTCAGCAGCCAGAAGAAGTGGATGAAGACTCCGTTCTCGCCGCGGGATGATAGGGGAGTATGCGATTTTTTCAGTTTAACTTTTCAGTTAACCGCAATGGGATGTTTAGCGTTAGGACTTTGTAATCCTAACGCTAATTAACACTTTCCGTTCCCCATGTTAAGCATAGGGAGCACAAAGTACAGTAAGCTCGTGCTGAAAAGGGCAAGATACCAATCGCTAACGGGTTTTTTAACATTGTAATATGGGCTGAAAACGCTAGGTCCACTTAACCAAACGTTAATGCTCACACAGATGAGCGCTAAGAATGTAATAGGGCCCCTATGCTTTACTTACCAAATCCTTCTCACCTGCTCTGTTTTCTATACTCCTGTTTAGTCTTAGATCAGTAAACAGGATTTGATTTAACTATCAGGGTTATTCAGAGAAAGGTGAAAACCAGGAGAACTGGCAGGAGAAGAGAACAATCTAGACCAAATAGCCAATTTGGAAAGTGAGATAAAGGGGAGAATCTTTCTGGTTTGGCTATTTTGACCTAGAATTTTCACTTCTCCAGTCATTCTCCTGAGTTTCACCTTTCTTTGAATAGACCTGTATAAGTTGTAAGAAAAGGCTCTATACTCGACATTTAATGTGGAATCATTGGCCCATATAACAGTATGGTGTTGATTTACGTGGATGTATTGTCAGGACTTTCTACTTGCTGCAAACTCTGCTGAAGATTATTCATGGTGTGCTGACTCGCTCCTTGCCATTCAACTCATTTACATCAGTAAGTAACGGCAATTGTCCTGCCCCGGGGTTTTTGCATTTTTTCATAGTTTCTCTTCAGGTCCTGCTGGCTCCGAACTGAACCTTCTGCGTTTAAAACCAAAAAGCATTTAGGTACGTTTATTCTTAGCAATGTTTAATACATATGGTACAACACTGTACTTTACGCTTCATGAATGATGCTAACATTATAAATTCTGCAAACCTATCCTGTGAATCTGTGATCGTTTTTTCCATGAAATGGATGAATGGTCAGCATGTCACTGTCAATCACTATCCTCTAGCACCTACTGTGAAATAAGCACTGAGTCACACATCATGTCCCATTATTTAACCATTATCAGCATGACATTGACTGTATCGTCCCATTAAACACTACCAGAATGGTATCAACTGTGCTTCCCGATTTTAAACATAATCAGCCTGGCACATTAATGTAGAGCAGCACACCACATGCCACCTCCTGTCCTATATATCTATCCATCTATCTATCCATCTATCCTCTCTGTGGTAGAGATTCTCTATTTGTCATTATGATTATGATGATGATGGGAGTCGTCCCTGATGCCAAGAAAATTTCCAAAATCGCAATACATTCCAATATGGTGAACATGTGAACTGATCGCTAATGGACACAACTGGGAGGCCAAAAGCTGACCATGTTGGCTGTGAGTCAATATATACCCTGACACTTGCTGTGAGAGTGTGAATTGCTGCGTGTCAAAGATATGTGTGGCCCAACATGCAAACAACTCTAAGGCTGGGGTCAGACTAGCGCACTTTAAACGTGCGTTCTGGCGCACTTAATTACGGCCGCACTAGCAGCAGATGACGGGCAATAACGGCCAATATACGAAGTACGGTCGCACGAAAGTCCGGCCGTGCAACGCAAGTGGCAAACGAACGCATTTTGTCGAGAACGTGAAACCACTAGTACGGTCGTACAGAGTGCGCTGCGTCCGCTAGCGGCGTGTGTGTGTGATTGGGAGACGTCAGACGCTGCTAATGTCCGGCCAACAAAACGTCCAGATGCAAAAGGGTTTTATTGATGATCCGTACAAAATCACGAATGCAAATGCGCATCGTATGACCGCTATCGCGTACTCCGTGAAAAAATGCGTCCATTCGTTCGAACGCACTTTTTCACAGACAACGCGAAAATGCGTTCGTCTGACCCTAGCCTAAAAGATTCCCTAAACTGATAGGCTGGACCTTAAAATGGCCAGATCTGTTCTACAAGAAAAAAAACACTAGAGGGGTTATTCAGAGAGCACCGAAATGTCAATTAATAATAAATAAAAATAATAAAATTAAATACAGTTAAAAGGTATCCTTTTTTTTGTTCTAAAAATGGGCATTGTTTTTTTCCCCCTTATAACATTACCAAAGCAGCTGCATTAATTTTTTCATATATATATTAATATATTTAAACTTAATTGTAATATATAATTATTCTAATATATATTTTTAATTTACAGTATAATTTTAATTAATTTTAATAAAATACTGTATTTTAATATAACTTTAATAAATAATAAATTAAATATAATCCTCCTAGATTGTGAGTTCCTACGGGAATAGGGCCCTCATCTCCTCCTTGTGTTTTATGATGAATAATATCAGGGCTATTCTGAGAGAGGTGAAAAGCAGGAGAATGACTGGAGAATGGAAAAATCTAGGTCAAAATAGCCAAACCAGAAAAATTCTCCCATTCATCTCACTTTCCAAATTGGCTATTTTGACCTAGAATTTTCCATTCTCCCGTCATTTTCGTTCACTTAAATTCAGTGCGATTTGGCGATCCTATTTCGGCGACCCTGCGGTGTATTCAGCAAGCACCACAGGGTCCCCGAAGTGCAAGGAAAACATGCCGCAAACCCACCGAACACTCACCGCCAACCCGCCGAACACTCCCCACAAAACCCGCCGAACACGCACTAAAACCCGCAAAAAAGCTGGATTAACCCCGCCGAACAAACCCGAGCAGCCGCCGATCACAGCGCAGAGCAGCTGCTGGAAAAACCCAACACCGCAGATGAATGGAGTGAGAGAAAAAAAAACCCAGTTCGCTTGAAAAGTGAAACGCTGTTTGCAAAGAAACTACAGAACAAAAATTTCTGAAATTTCCATATAAGGTCCAATGAATGATAATAAAAAGGGCTGTTACAGAAAAGAAAAAACGATTTAAAAAAAATCATTTTTGACAAAAAATCCGAAAAAATGCCTAAGGCTGGGGTCAGACCAGCGCACTTTTAACGTGCGTTCTGGCGCACTTAATTACGGTCGCACTAGCAGCAAATGACGGGCAATGACGGCCAATATACGAAGTACGGTCGCACGAAAGTCCGGCTGCGCAACGCAAGTGGAAAATGAACGCATTTTTTCGAGAACGCAGAACCGCTAGTACGGACGTACAGAGTGCGCTGCGTCCGCTAGCGGTGTGTGTGTGTGATTTGGAGACGTCAGACCCTGCTCGTGTCCGGCCAACATAACGTCCAGACACCCAAAGTTTCCTGGTTTGGATCCGTAAAAAATCACGCACGAAAATGCGCATCGTATGACCGTTTTCGCGAATTCAGTGAAAAAATACGTCAATGCGTTCGGACGCACTTTTTTACGTTCACGTGTAAAAATGCTTTAGTTTGACCCTAGCCTAAAAGATCCTAAAAAAAAATCTATAAATAAAGAGACTTTATACTGCAGAATATTATAATCAATGGTTTATTAGAGTTAATAACGGGTATATTTTTACGAGGCTGAAGTTAGTTTCTTATTCGGCCAGTTACTTATTCGTGGAAGTTGGTTTCTGATTCGGTTGAATTCTAAGTATGTAAAATTTCAATAAAAACCTGATTTTAGATGGTTAATTGGCATTGTGCCAATGATTTTAACATGGATTCATATAGAGGTGGATGCCAACAATGTCAAATATAGCCTGGCCCAACTGCAATTTGGGCAGAAAAATCAGTGCCAACTGTGCCAAGGGTGTTGATTTTTACTATTTTGAATAAGTAACTGATGTTTTCAAAGGGTTAATTGCCATTGGGCCACTGAATTCAACATGGATTTATATAGAGATGGATGTCCTCTATCAAACACAATTGTCTTCAGCCTGGCCCAATGGAAAGTTTGCCACGAAAACAGTGCCAACTGTGCCATGGGTGCTGATTTTTACTATTTTGAATAAGTAACTGATGTTTTCAAAGGGTTAATTGCCATTGGGCCACTGAATGCAACATGGATTTATATAGAGGTGGATGCCCTCTATTAAAATCAGTGGCACAATGGGTGGTGTGGTTTGGCCGAGCTCTGAGAATGTTGGTGTAATGGCCAGATTTTCAGTGGTTCTGTTTGACAAGTTTAAACAGGTGATTCCCATAAGATGCAAATAAAATTTTCTAAACCTTTTATTTTTTCTTCAACAGTAAAAAGCTTTATTAATTTCGTTTTTTAGAATTTTTTTAGGTATTTTTCTGGATTTTTTCAGCAAAATTTTATATATTTGTAGCGCTGTGCTAAAAATCTTGCTGTGGCAGTACCTATTTTTGGCCACAAGATGGAGACTATCGCAATCAGAGATGCTGGACATTGGGACTACAATAACTGGCATGCTTTGCAAGAAGCCAGGAAGTGGGTGGAGACTGGAGTCTTACATCCTCTGCCTCATGGAGAAAGTTCCAGAGCGCGCCAGGGGATGAGAGAAAGCAGACGCACTGAGGAGACCGCTGAAGGAGCTAGGCCAAAGCCTGAGGGAGACCTGTAATTCCTATTTGGGTCACTCCACCTGAGGAGAAGGAGACTTGCCAGTACCAGACAACAGCTGCAGACCGGCGGAATCGAACGGGGAGCTGGACAAGCTGCAGGAAGGTAGACAACGGATCCGGCCGCTAGTATCCCCAGTCAAGATCCGACGGAGAGACGTCCTGGGTCAGCGGAGCCTAAAGCCTGCGTCGGATGGGTGAGAGGCCTCCAAGGCTGTTTGTGTTTAAAGGTCAAGCTGCTGTTTTCTCTTTAAAGTCCACAGGGCCCCAACTGACTAGTCGAAGATTTTTCCTCATGCAAATTCACTGGCCAGTTGAACAGTACCCGGGTATCACACACATACATATACACCTTTTACATTCCGGGACTTAACTTGTGCAGGACTCATTTCCTTTTACGAATCGGAACGGGGATTAAAGATAAAGATACGTTCCGAATATGTTTTTCTCTTTTTCCGCTGCGCGTTTGCCGTAATACGAAGGGATTGTATGTTTGGGGTTTTGCTACGTGTCCCTTTTTCTGACTGTCGGGAAATTGCATTGCTTTTATGTTCGGTTGCGAATATTTTTATTTTCCGAAATACGAAGCCTCGTGTTTCGTTTCTTTTCCGCTACGCGTTTTACCGTGATACGAAAATACTGTAATAATACTTGTGAATATCGTGTTTCAACTTCTGCTCAAGATTTTAGTAAACTATTTAAATAATAAAAACTCACAACTGTGTTGGAGTATATTTATTCCCTAGTGCGGGGAGACTGACCCGTGGTTCATTTTCAGCGGCTCCTCCGGGAGTGAGCGCTACATATTCTATAGGGAATTCTTGTTAAAAACATTTAATTGGGAACCTGTTACTGCATTTTTCTGAGGAAATATACAATTTTAACCAAAAAATGAAAATAATTAAATATTTCCCTTGTGTTTTGGGAGGTCTGTGTTTTTATGAATAATATGACTATGTATAAAACACTGACCTTGCTTCCAGCGTGAGAAATGAGAAGGTGAGTAATGGCAGTGGTATTGCTCATTTTATACGTGACAAATGGACAATGCCATCGCTTTGGAACTAAAAATAAAGGTTTTTTTCTTTTAGATTTTACATGGTTATGTTTGGTATCCATGCAAAAGATAGACTCTGACCTGTCCAATGACGCCTCACTTGACTTTGAGAGGTGTAAAGATTAGTGATGCATGGTCAGGCCAGCCATCAGAAATTTTGGAGCCCCTTACTGACCCTCAGAATGCCCCCCCCCACGATCCCCATTTCCCATAGGAAATCAATGTTTACTGTTAATCGTGGTCACATTACAGTGTTCGTCCCAATATCTTACTACAAAACAGTCTGTTATGCACACAAAAATAAAAATACACAAAAGGGTGCTACCATATATCAGGACCTCTCCTTAATGAGTCCCAAGGAGATCAACACAAAATCCTGAACATGGAAGCACACCATAAAATAAAATATATATCTTTATTCAAAAACAACACTGCCACAATACAAAAAAACTAATCTAAACATAATCATTGCACTTCTGTATATCACAGAAAAATAAATATACAGTATGAAACCATATGATTGGTGCACAAAACAGTACCCGGACCCTCATACACCTTTTATGGCGTATATCTTGCATATATGCCCTCTTGGAGGGGACCTTTGTGTTAGAAATGTGTTCGAATTCGCGGTCAAACGTTTTCGGATGTTCGAGTTCGAATGCGAACCGAACATGGGGGTGTTCGGCCCATCACTAATTGGCAGTAGTTCTTCTTACGGAGCATACACTGTGGTAGAAGGGGTTATCCTCGTAGACAGATGAGAAATGATCAGTGCTAGGCCCACACTGGCTGTGTATATTTCGAGAGTCAGAACAAACTTGGTCAATAGTACAGTCCGGGTTGGTAACAGAGAGGGCTCGCATAGAAGCAGGGTTGGCAACAATATCTGTCACTATTCAGTATGTGGCAGGATCAGCAATCGCTATGAGGCTGCTCTGGGGTAAACCATACATACAGGCTGATATGCAGATAGAATTGTCAGTAAACCGTCCGGGTCGATAACAGAGAGGATTCGTATACAAGCAAGGTTGGGCAACAGGGTATAAGAATCAAATCAAGAAGTAGAGAAACAGTCGAGCAAACGAAACACTAGCGATGCAGGAAAATGACTCCATGTCAAGGTAACGTGCACTCTATACTTCACGTCATCAGGCCCCGCCCCCTGAGCAGCCACAACCAGGCCGGGGACAGCCGGAGCTCCTGGCACTCGGCCAGCCAGCGGCGCTCTGTGTCCGGGATCCCCCTGAGACACACCAGGAGCCCCAGGTGTGACCCCAGGTGGTTTATTCCAGGTTCAATGTGCACTTTGAAGGAGAAACCAGAAGAGGCAGAGAAAGTTATCCTGTCCCCTTAGCAGCAAAACACCTCCAAAGCATAATGTTTCAAACTCCATATTTGACGGTGGAGATGGTCTCCATGGTAACCATTTATCGCCATGGTAACTGTGGTTAAGGTAACCGTGGTTGCCATGGTAACCGCTTGTCGCCGTGGTAACCGCAGTCGCCATGGTAACCGTGGCTGCCATAGTAACATCTGTCGCCATGTTAACATCTGTCGCCATGGTAACCGCAAGCAGGCATGGTAACCATTTGTCGCCATGGTAACCGTGGTCGCCATGGTACCCGTGGCTGCTATGGTAACCGTGGTTGCCATGTAAGCATTTGTCGCCATGGTAACCGTGGTTGCCATGGTAACCATTTGTCACCATGGTAACTGTGGTCGCCATGGAAACCGTGGTCACCATCGTAACCATTTGTCACCATGGTAACTGGTCGGCATGGTAACTGGTTGCCATGGTAACATTTGGTTGCCATGGTAACCATATGTCGCCATGGTGACCATTTGTCACCATGGTAACCGCGATCGCCATGGTAACCGTGGCTGCTATGGTAACCGTGGTCGCCATGGTAACCATCTGTTGCCATGTAACCGCGGTTGCCATGGTAACTGTGGTCGCCATGGTAACTGTGGTCGCCATGGTAACTGTGGTCGCCATGGTAACTGTGGTCACCATGGAAACCGCGGTCGCCATGGAAACCATGGCTGCTATGGTAACCGTGGTCGCCATGGTAACATCTGTCGCCATGGTAACCATCTGTCGCCATGGTAACCATCTGTCGCCATGGTAACCATCTGTCGCCATGGTAACCGCAAGCAGGCATGGTAACCATGGCACCATGGTAGTCATGGTAACCATTTGTCGCCATGGTAACCGTGGTCGCCATGGTACCCGTGGCTGCTATGGTAACCGTGGTTGCCATGGTAACCATCTATCGCCATGTTAACCGCGGTTGCCATGGTAACATTTGTCACCATGGTAACTGGTTGCCATGGTAACCATCTGTCGACATGGTAACCATCTGTAGCCATGGTAACCGTGGTCGCCATGGTAACATCTGTTGCCATGGTAACCGTGGTTGCCATGTAACGTTTGTCGCCATGGTAACCGCGGTTGCCATGGCAACCATTTGTGACCATGGTAACTGTGGTCGCCATGGTAACCTGCGGTCGCCATGGTAACCTCGGTCGGCATGGTAACCTCGGTCGGCATGGTAACCGTGGTCACCATGGTAACTGTGGTCGGCATGGAAACTGGTTGCCATGGTAACCGTGGTTGCCATGGCAACATTTGGTTGCCATGGTAACCATCTGTCGCCATGGTAACCGCGGTTGCCATGTAACCATTTGTCGCCATGGTAACCGCGGTTGCCATGGTAACCATTTGTCACCATGGTAACTGTGGTCGGCATGGAAACTGTGGTTGCCATGGTAACCGTGGTTGCCATGGCAACATTTGGTTGCCATGGTAACCATCTGTCGCCATGGTAACCATCTGCCGCCATGGTAACCGCGGTTGCCATGTAACCATTTGTCGCCATGGTAACTGCGGTCGCCATGGTAACTGGTCGCCATGGAAACCGCGGTCGCCATGGAAACCATTTGCCGCCATGGTAACCGCGGTCGGCATGGTAACCATTTGTCACCATGGTAACCATTTGTCACCATGGTAACCGTGGTCGCCAGGGTAACCGTGGTCGCCATGGTAACCGTGGTCGCCATGGTAACCATTTGTCGCCATGGTGACCGTGGTTGCCATGGTAACCGTGGTCGCCATGGTAACCATCTGTTGCCATGGTAACCGCGGTTGCCATGGTAACTGGTCGGCATGGTAACCGTTTGTCGCCATGGTAACCGTGGTTGCCATGGTAACACTTGGTTGCCATGGTAACCATGGTCGCCATGGTAACCATTTGTTGACATGGTAACATTTGGTTGCCATGGTAACCGTGGTCATCATGGTAACCATCTGTTGCCATGGTAACCGCGGTTGCCATGTAACCATTTGTCGCCATGGTAACCGTGGTTGCCATGGAAACCGTGGTCGCCATGGTAACCGTGGTCGCCATGGTAACCGCGGTCGCCATGTAACCATTTGTCGCCATGGTAACTGTGGTCGGCATGGTAACCGCTTGTTGCCATGGTAACCGTGGTTGCCATGGTAACACTTGGTCGCCATGGTAACCGCGGTCGCCATGGTAACCATTTGTCGACATGGTAACATTTGGTTGCCATGGTAACCGTGGTCGTCATGGTAACCATTTTGTTACCATGGTAACAATGGTTGCTATGGTAACATCTGTCGCCATGGTAACCGTGGTCCCCATGTGTTGCCATGGTAACCAAGGTCAGCATGGTAGATTTGTCGACACACTAACCGTGGTTGCCATGGTAACCATTGTTAATATGGTAACCGTGGTTGCCATAGTAAATGTGGTTGCCATGGTAACTGTTGTCGCTATGGTAACTGTGGTTGCCATAGTAACCATGGTCGCCATGGTAACCCATGTATTGCAGTTTACATTTGGATTGGCAGTCCGTTGCCAATTACTCAGCCACCTGGTCGCCTAAAGCTTAAGAGTTTCTCCATCGCCAATGAACCATGTGCACTACAAATGTAAACCTAAAAAAGGATGATTTAGAAAGCACCATTTGCATC
Organism: Leptobrachium leishanense; assembly: GCA_009667805.1. Lineage (NCBI taxonomy): Eukaryota > Metazoa > Chordata > Amphibia > Anura > Megophryidae > Leptobrachium > Leptobrachium leishanense. Next base: position 122,598,485 of record CM019069.1, read on the forward strand.
TTTTGAATTTCCAGCATTGAGGAAAGCACGTCAGAGATGGGATTTGAATCCATGTATTGCAGTTACATGTGCACCACAAATGTAAACCCACCGTCCGTCCGTCCCACCGTCCATCCATCTCCCAGTCCGTCCATCCGTCCGTCCCACCATCCGTCTGTCCATCCATCCATCCGCCCCACTGTCCGTCCCACAGTCAGTCCGTCCCACCGTCCGTCTGTCCCACCGTCCGTCCGTCCCGCCGTCCATCCGTCCCGCCGTCCATCCGTCCCACCGTCCGTTCGTCCCGCCGTCCGTCCGTCCCAACGTTCGTCTTTCCGTCCGTCCATCATCCCACTGTTCCTCCATCCCACGTCTGTCCATCCACCCATACGCCCAACTGACTCTGCCAATACATCCCACTGTCTTTCCGTCTATCCATACATCCCACTGTCCGTCCATCCATACATCCCACTGTCCATCCATTCATACATCCCACTGTTTATCCATTCATACATCCCACTGTCTGTCCGTCCATCCATACACCCAACTGTCTCTGCCAATCCATCCCACTGTCTATCCATCCCATTGTCTTTCCCTCCATTCATCCCATTGTCTTTCCCTCCATCCATCCCATTGTCTTTCCCTCCATCCATCCCATTGTCTTTCCCTCCATCCATCCCATTGTCTTTCCCTCCATCCATCCCATTGTCTTTCCCTCTATCCATCCCACTGTCTTTCCCTCCATCCATCCCATTGTCTTTCCCTCCATCCATCCCACTGTCTTTCCATCCATCCCACGGTCTTTCCCTCCATTCATCTCACGGTCTTTCCCTCCATCCATCCCTGGCTGTCTGTCCCTCTGCGTACCCTGTCTGTCTATCCCTGTCTATCTTTCTATACCCATCTATCCCCGTCTGTCTATCCCTCTGCGTATCTTTATATCCCCATCTGTCTGTCCCTCTGCGTATCTTTCTATACTTGTCAGTCTGTCCTTCTGCATATCCCCCGCCAGGCAGGGTATTCCCTATGAAGGAGATATGGGTTGGGGGGTGACACCATGAGTTACCACCACGGATGCCACTATCCCTAGTGACGCCACTGCCTGGCACACTCTTGTGCACCGTTTTTTTTTTCGGTTCGATTCGATTTTTCAACTTTTCGATTCGGCTCGTTTCGACCGATTTCTGTTTCGATTCGGTTCGGCTCGACTCGTTTTTCGTGTACATTTTTTTTTTTTCGGAATTTCGACCATTTTTCGTATTTTCGTGTCACTTAGCTCGTTTTTTGTATCGACTTTTCGTATTTTAGGAAATTTTCGTTATTCCGAAACCATTTACAATTTGGAACAACGAAAATTTCCGAAAATACGAAAAGTCGATACAAAAAACGAGCTAAGTGACACGGAAATACGAAAAATGGTCGATATTCCGAAACCATTTACAATTTCGAACATCGACCATTTTTCGTATTTCCGTGTCACTTAGCTCGTTTTTTGTATCGACTTTTCGTATTTTCGGAAATTTACGTTTTTTCAGAACGTCTGTTCTCCTCGTTTCAAAGCAATAAATTTCGATTTGACACATTTCAAGTACATTCGAAAATATTTTGTTTCGGCTCGGAAAACTTTTCGGATCTGCCATTTTCGGATCTAAAAAGTTTCGGAAAATCGTCCGCATCCGAAAACACGAATCGGGAAATTTCGTGAAAATTCCGAAATTCCGAAACCCGAAACGCACATCCATACTCCAAATCGCCTTCTAGACAGAGGCCGTGGAAGATGCCTCACAACAGGAAGACTCAGGGCAAAGGTAAGTGGCCAGAGCCATGGTGGCCACCCAAACAACTCACCTATGTTCTCTCACAAAAAAGGGGGGGTACACCCGGGAACCTCAGCATTCCAACACAAAGCCAGTCCCAGCCAGTCCACAGTAAGTCCCAAAAGTCAAATCAAAAACAAAATCCAACACATAGCAGAGCATACACATGCGAGTGGCAGATGTGCAAGTTTGGTACTTTTTCCTTTGTAAAACAGTGAAATCTATATATACACATATAATATCCATCAACACCTACTGACCTGTCACTTCCAGTTTTGGAGAGACGTTGCCAGGTGTGCAGCAATGGTGCTATTGGTAAGTGTACAGCACATTTTATCTATGTATGTGTTGTATAGCTGCTTTGTCAGTTACTTTGAAAAAGACCCGGCGCAGCGTCTTCTATAAAAGTAAAAAAGATGCTTCATTCAAAAAAGTCATAATTTTTCTTTGTCATATTTTCTACAGCCTGCTACCTTGATAAAGGATCCTGAGAGGGCCGAAACGTCGCGAGAAGCCTATAGGCAGTTTTTTTAATATGATTTTTGAATAAAGCATCTTTTTTACTTTTATTTAAAGACCCTGAGTGCGTCCATCCAGTTTTCACTGGGGTTTCTGCATTTTCATATGGATTTTTGCACCTGGGCAGCCTTATATTTGGTGCATGCAGGTATTATATATATATATATATATATATATATTAGAGCAGTAATGGAGCGGTAATGTTATTTGCCATTAAAACAGAAAAGGATGTTCTTTCTTTATAAGCAGAATCCCTGAAAATTACATATAATTCCTTGTATAAAGGGTAGGTTTAGGTGCAGTTTTGCTTGATATGTTCTCTGAGTGAAAGCAATTCAAATGGGCTGCTGGGAGTGAGGAGAAAGGATCTGTAGGGTGAGAAATATTTTGGAAGAATGGTGTATATTTAGCTCAGGTGAATGAACACAGGAACAGTATATACTGAGAGAAAAATAAAAATGTACTTGGATAGACGAGGCTGAAGTTAGTTTCTTATTCGGTCAGTTACTTATTCGTGGAAGTTGGTTTCTGATTCGGTTGAATTCTAAGTATGTAAAATTTCAATAAAAAACAGATTTTAGATGGTTAATTGCCATTGTGCCAATGATTTTAACATGGATTCATATAGAGGTGGATGCCCTCTACCAAACAATGTCAAATATAGCCTGGTCCAACTGCAATTTGGGCAGAAAAACAGTGCCAACTGTGCCAAGGGTGTTGATTTTTACTATTTTGAATAAGTAACTGATGTTTTCAAAGGGTTAATTGCCATTGGGCCACTGAATTCAACATGGATTTATATAGAGGTGGATATCCTCTATCAAACACCATTGTTTTCAGCCTGGCCCAATGGCAGGTTTGCCACGAAAACAGTGCCAACTGTGCCAAGGGTGCTGATTTTTACTATTTTGAAAAAGTGATGATTTCAAAGGGTTAATTGTCATTGGGCCACTGAATTCAACATGGATTTATATAGAGGTGGATGCCCTCTATTAAAATCAGTGGCACAATGGGTGGTGTGATTTGGCCGAGCTCTGAGATGGCTGCCTGATCTCTGAGCTTCTGCGCAGGTGGCGCTTCCACAACTGACACTAGCCTCCACTGATCAGCCCTGGACTTCATTGTAGCCTGTGGGGTTTAGCTTCCATGCCCAGGAGCAAGTTGAGCCCCAAATCGAGCCAAGCTGACATTGCCCAGTATTTTCCCCTGCTGTCGGCGGTGGTGCGTTTAGAAGCTGTCAGGATGGCGTCGTCGTGAGTCCTTCTGTCAGCGAAAGGTGAGCCTTGTACTCGGTGTGACAAGAAAGCTCTTGCTCACTATGAAAGATGACCTTCAGACTGACCTCAGGGCGGGCCTGGAGAGGCTACGGACGGACATTGGCACACTGGGGACCTGCATCGCCAAACTCAAGCATCAAGTGGAGACTGATCACGCCGAGGCACAGGCTATATTACGAGAGGTCTGCAACAACTATGTGTTGCTTCAGGAGGAAGTAGAATAACTGGACAGTAGGTCCCGCCGCTCCAACCATTGTATCGGAGATGTCCTGGAGACTGTTCCGCACCCTGTTGTTCATGCCACTCCGGAGGTGGAGTTGCGCCTAGATAGGATCCATAGAGCCCTGCGCCCACGCTTGGGTCCCAACGAACCCCCGTGGGACGTGGTGCTCAAGTGCTGGTATTACTCCACCAAGGATGCCCTGCTGCTTGCAGCCTGTTATGGCACCTCCTTGATTGAGGGGGTTGCCCAGAATCTCTTCAACGATGTGGCTTCTTCTACGCTTCAGAAGAGAAGAGCCCAATGGCCTCTTACAGAGCTTCTTCCGCACAAGGAAGTCCGCTAACCTGGAGGTTTCCATTTTGCCCCATGATGGTGCCATCATATCCCTGCACTCACCGGCCGATTACACTTGACTGCTGGAGGCATTGGGGATCCCCATGCCAGCAGATCTATTCGTGCTCCTGGACAGAGGCCGTGGAACGGAGGTATCGGCCTTACCACAACACCAGGCCTGGGTTAACACCTGTCATCCCCACCATTGAAGCTCCTTGTAGCTCCCTCCGCTCCTCCAGTTTTGTGCTCCCTCATTTGCTGGGCCCACGTCTTCCCATTCTGCCATGCTCTCCCTGGTCCCGTACCCCTCAACCTTGTATTCCTCCATGATTTTTGATTCAGACGTTTTCTTGGTCGACTGACCCTCCTATTGCTCTGGTTTGTTGTGATGGTACAGGCTGCAGGGTCCCACTACATTTAAAAACTTTTTGCCTTTGTTTTGCCCTGCACCTTTTTTGCCCCATTGGGCCCCTTATTTTACACCCTGTTTTCACATGCCCCTATGTGTGTTTCTGTTCCTCAATATTCTGCTTGCTCGGAAACTGTGTTTTTCCTGCCCACTGCTTACGTGCATCAAGCCGCTACCAGCTGCGACCCGACTTTGGCCTTCGAACCATCTCCAGACTGGACAAGGGCGACATTCCACAAACTGGGCAATGGCTGAGGCTGTGGTGGCCATTATATTCAGGGACTGGGCAATGGCTGGAGGCAGTGGTGCTCCGGCGCCGGGATGTCTGAGGGTGGGCAGGAGGGTGAAGAATAGGAACAGCTCCATATAAATATGACCTCTGTTTTGCACAAGAAACAGATTCTGTTTGCAATTCAACCTAAAATGTGTCTTGCCTCGTTCTTGGGGCAAAAACTGCAGCTATAATACACACTCTGCCCAGTAGTTGTATGTGCTGCTATTGGGCCCTGACGCCGTGTATCCAGCCGGGGTACTCCGTGATCGTCACATTTGTGCACTTTCTCATGGACCCTAGCCCCAGGCCTTACTGATGCCAGAGTGGCGGGGGTGAAGGGTGCACGGTGAGGATGAGCCTTTATGGGAGTGGACGCTCTTTCTTTTTGTATTATTCACATGACTATCGCATGGATCGCACTATAAATAGCGGTTTCAGTATGGATGACATGGGATGGGGGGTTATATTACTTTTCTGTCTGTGGGGATATGGTTATGTTCTGCTATAAGATTTTGGGTCTATGGATGTCTGCCTCGATTGGGACGGGGGGTTACAGTTTTTTCTTTTTAATTCACATGGACATTGAGTCACGTCCAGTGGTCCTGGGGTGCCCATGCCTCGTCTGGCGTCCCAGGTGGTACCCGGCAGCGCCGTGCTCGCTTTTCGCTGGCTGGGTGACTATTGATATACCGGCTCGCGGCGGTCACATGGGTGGCCAGGAGGCGCCTGTTAACCCTTGCTGGCTGTTGTACCCTGCAGATAGTAAGCTTTACCAACCATTCAAGGATCGGAGGGGTAGATAGGGTTCTGTATACAGGGACCAGCATCGTAGTTCTAGGGGGGATCCGTGACACATTGTATAGTACAGACTGTCAATAGTGGTTTACGTGTTGAGATGGACGGGATGGGAGGGGGTTTAGTATAAGAGCACTCCCATAGGGTCACCCCACACTTGGGATGGGAGGGGGAATGTATTCTTTATGCTAGTATGTGGGGTCACTGTTCTGTATTGCTATACTGAGGGTGGGGGAGTGGTTTGCTTTCATTCTCTGTACGGAGGTGCCAAGGACACAGCTGAATTTAGGGTTTTTCTTTCCTCATGGGGGGGTTGGGAAGGGGTGGGATTTTTTGGGGGTTTTTTCTGGGAGCTTCTCTCTTTGGAGAGGTGGGGGTGGAGGGGACGCATAAATAGGAGAACTGCTTGTGATTTGCTCCAAGGGGGTTCAATGTCTTCTCAGCTCGCGGTGGACGTGCAGTGTTGAGCCTCAGCCTTGTTGCCAAAAAGGATCTTGGTTTCTGTGCCAAACTGACTATTGGGCCAGGCAAAAGACAACTGTTTTTAACGAAGGGCATCCAACTCTATATAATTCTATGTTGAAATCAGTGGCCCAACCGCATTTAACCCTTTAAAAAGATCAGTTACCTATTCAAATTGATGGAAATCAGTGCCCATAGCACAGATGGCACTGTTTCTGTGCCAAACTAACCATTGGGCCAGGCTATCGACAACTGTCTTTAATAGAGGGCATCCAACTCTATATAAATACATGGTGAAATCAGTGGCCCAACGGCATTTAACCCTTTAAAAACATCAGTTACTTATTCAAATTTATGAGAATTAGTGCCAACGGCAGTGTTGGCACTATTTCTGTGCCAAACCGACCATTGGGCCAGCCTAACGAAAACAGTTTTTAATAGAAGGCATCCAATTCTATATAGATTCATGTTGAAATCAGTGGCCCGACAGCATTTAACCCTTTAAAAACAGTTACTTATTCAAAATAATGAAATTTGTTTGCCTGGCACGGTTGTCACTGTTTTTGTGCCAAACTGACCATTGGGCCAACATAATGACAACTGTTTTTAATAGAGGGCATCCAACTCTCTATAGAGTTTTTAACCCTTTAAAAACTAGGGATGCACCGATACCACTTTTTTAAGATCGAGTACGAGTACCGATACTTTTTTTCAAGTACTCACCGATACCGAGTACAGATACTTTTATTTTATGTCATGTGAACGCTTTCCAATAAGAACAGACCTCATATAAAAATGCCCCCAGCTCTCATGGATATTGCCCCCAGCTCTCATGAATATTGCCCCCAGCTCTCATGAATATTGCCCCCAGCTCTCATGAATATTGCCCCCAGCTCTCATGAATATTGCCCCCCAGCTCTCATGAATATTGCCCCCCAGCTCTCATGAATGTCCCCCGCTCTCATGGATATGCCCCCAGCTCATGGACATGCCCCACAGCTCATGGATATGCCCCCAGCTCTCATGGATTATGCCCCCCAGCTCATGGATTATGCCCCAGCTCATGGATATTGACCCCAGCTCATGGATATTGACCCCAGCTCATGGATATTGACCCCAGCTCTCAGATATGCCCCCAAGCATTGATATGCCCCCCAGCTCATGGATATGCCACCCAGCTCAGTGTGTGTATGTGTATATATTACAGCAGGGGTGTGGGAATTATATCGCCCGACGCCCGTTATATGAAGATCCGGGCACCGGACAAGTAAATATTTTTGAGACTGCTCCCAGCACACGAGCGCCATTGGGAAACAAAGCGCGATCATCCATAGGAGGATCGCACTTTGTACACTGATCGCAGAGAGTGGAAGGAACGCCCACTCTCACGGACGTTCCTTCCTCTCTCTCACAGAGCGGCGCGATGAGGGGAGGGGCCGGAGCTACGGCGCTTGCACACAAGCTTTCGATTCACACTCCCCATCCTGCACCGCTTTTATACCCACCGAGAAGCATGAATATGGAACGGGGTGTCTGGGAGGACGTTGGGGGGGTTGCAGAGACTGCCTGATACAAAACAGTCCCTGTGTCCAGGTGAGCAGCTCTGCCACGCAATATGCCAAGCAGCCCTTTCCCTCGCTCCGTGAGTGTTTATCGTGAGGAGGGTGGAGCGGGATCTCCTAGGGTATAGTAAACAGTAAGCGGCGCTGGCACAGGGATAAAAGCGAGCAGCTCGGAGGCCGTGGAAATGCCTTACCCAAAGAGGATCTGAGTTAACCCTTGCCACTGTGCCCTTTAAATGCCCAAATCACTAGGTCAAACGAGGTTCAGTATTTTCCTGGCACACAAGGCTGGCCACGAGGCAGCGGGCCCTCAGCATGGAAATACCCCGGCTAGATTATAGGAGAGGGGGAAAAAACATGTCCACATTCACTGTATGGCATGTCCACATTTACTGTATGGCATGTCCACATTCACTGTATAGCATGTCCACATTCACTGTATGGCATGTCCACATTCACTGTATGGCATGTCCACATTCACTGTGGGCATTATCTGGTCTGAGGTCTATATCTGTGGGCATTATCTGATCCGTGGTCTATATATGTGGGCATTATCTGGTCTGAGGTCTATATCTGTGGGCATTATCTGATCCGTGGTCTATATATGTGGGCATTATCTGGTCTGAGGTCTATATATGTGGGCATTATCTGGTCTGAGGTCTAGATCTGTGGGCATTATAAATTATGTGCACGCTGTTATGAATAAAGACCTCTAAACACTATTTTGTTGAAATCATTTTTCTTATCAGGACAAGTAGATCGGACTACCACTTAGTCCGTTGGACAAGTAGATATTTTTAAAATTTCCACACCCCTGTTACACATACACACACACACACACACACACAGACCCCAGACCAGACCAGACAGAGCATTCGGACAGCCGCCCTATATCGGCATTCGGACAGGCACCTGGAGCTCTCCGTTCATACTTACCATCCTGAGCGACGCCGGTAAAGTTTCCGCGCGTGCGCTCGTTGGAAGGCCCCCAGCCGCGATCACCCACGTGAAACTTTACCAGCGTCGCTCAGGATGGTAAGTATGAACGGAGAGCTCCAGGTGCCTGTCCGAATGCCGATAGAGCATTCGGACAGCTGCCCTATCGGCATTCGGACAGGCCCTGCAGCTGCTCTCCGCGTTCATACTTACCTTCCTGAGCAACGCCGACAAAGTCTTTGCGTGTGCGCCCCACGCGCCCCAGCCGCGCTCGTCCCTGGTGATCGCGGCTGGGGGCCTTCCAACGAGCGCACGTGCGGAAGCTTTACCGGCGTCACTCAGGAAGGTAAGTATGATCGCAGAGAGCAGCTGCAGGGCCTGTCCGAATGCCGATAGAGCATCCAGACAGCCGCCCCAGCCCCTCGGATGCCGGCAAGCCAGCTCAATGCCGGCTTCCGGTATTGGGGGAAATATTGGGGGCACTGCACGAGTACCATCTACTTCTGCAGTACCCGGTATCGGCACCGATACCAGTATCGGTATCAGTGCAGCCCTATTAAAAACATCAGTTACTCATTCAAAACAGTAAAAATCAGCACCCATGGCACAGTTGGCACTGTTTTTGTGGCAAACTTGCCATTGGGCCAGGCTGAAGACAATTGTGTTTGATAGAGGGCATCCTCTATATAAATCCAAGTTGAATTCAGTGGCCCAATGGCAATTAACCCTTTGAAATCATCACTTATTCAAAATAGTAAAAATCAGCACCCATGGCACAGTTGGCACGGTTTTCGTGGTAAACTTGCCATTGGGCCAGGCTGAAGACAATTGTGTTTGATAGAGGACATCCACCTCTATATAAATCCATGTTGAATTCAGTGGCCCAATGGCAATTAACCCTTTGAAAACATCAGTTACTTATTCAAAATAGTAAAAATCAACACCCTTGGCACAGTTGGCACTGATTTTTCTGTCCAAATTGCAGTTGGGCCAGGCTATATTTGACATTGTTTTGTAGAGGGCATCCATCTCTATATGAATCCATGTTAAAATCATTGGCACAATGGCAATTAACCATCTAAAATCTGTTTTTTATTGAAATTTTACATACTTAGAATTCAACCGAATCAGAAACCAACTTCCACGAATAAGTAACTGGCCGAATAAGAAACTAACTTCAGCCTCATTATATTTTTAACATTGAAGCCTTTGGGATTCGTCTGAATAAATCTGCCGCATGAAACCACCGAACAGCAGGTAATTTGGCAACTTTTCCCTGCTGGTTTTTGTTCTCTGAATAGACGAAGCATTGCTTCACTATGGGGGTTTCACTGCCCCCGAACAGGCACTGTTTGTGCAGGCAATTCACCAGGATTTGGCAAACTGCCTGCTCTCTGGATAGCCGAATGGGCAGGAAAGGGAACTATAACCGGCCTACACCCTCGCTGCCCGTTCATATGGACTCTGCGTTGTGTTTTGTTGTGTTGTTGTGCACCAAGGATGAGACCGACAACCGGATCGCTGGGAACATGTGGCTTTAATCTAGGTAAAACACATAAATAAAACGGCATGAAAACATCCTCTGCAACTTCCACCTCCAAGCAGGTCCTCGTGCTTTGAGGATACTGGGTGATCTAGTCGCATTACAATACAATGAAATAAAATAAATATATACATATATGTACACAAAAAGAAAATACAAATAAATCATAAAAATGAGAATAAAACAAATCAATCATACCTGGGTAAAACACATATAAATAACACGGCATGAAAACATCCTCTGCAACTTCCACCTGCACAGATCAAGCATAGGATTAGCACAGGCTTTGCACTTTCCTTCCTGATATTTTCCCATTAAAACCCTGTGCTATACAAAAGAGCTGTTTTACTCTGTATGATTACAAACTAAACATTAAATAAGATTCATGAATATCCTTGAAAACTATCATGAGAACTACACATATATATGGTTAAAACTAAAACATACAGGGTTATTAAGAGAGTGTGAAAAGCAGGAGAATGACTGGAGAATGAAAAATTCTAGGTCAAAATAGCCAAACCAGAAAAATTCTCCCTTTCATCTCACTTTCCAAATCGGCTATTTTGACCTAGAATTTTTCATTCTCCAGTCATTCTCCTGCTTTTCACGCTCTCTGAATAACCCTGATAGAAACAGTTTGAGAACTTTTACATAGGTTTAAACCTCTAAGGAATGTGAATCAGAGAGCCTGCACATAAACACCTCCTACCTCCAAGCAGCTCCTTGTGCTCTGAGGAGAAGCCTGGGTTGATAGGGATGAGGTCATGCCTCATTAGCACATTAGAATCCCCTCTTAAACGGCTGCTCAAATTAATAATAAAAACAAACCAAAAGCTTCCTTAGGGTGAGACATTTACAATACTATAGGAGTTTTTCTAAAATGGGGGATATTAGGGGAATTAACACATACATATTCTCTTAAAGAGACACACACCTATTTACATCGGGTACATAACCGTACGCTGCATTACACTGTTCGGTTACCTTTCAGCCACAATTCGGATCTCTTTGAATAACCCTGTATATGTATAAAACACCACTGAATTTGCTTGCAGCGTGGGAAATGAGAAGGTGCATAACGGCAGTGGTATTGCTCATTTTACACGTGGCAAATGGACAATGCCATCGCTTTGGAACAAAAATAAATAAAAATACTTTTTGCCGCAAATTAAAAGAATAATCGGTTTAGTAAAAAAAAAAAACGAATTTGAAATTTTACATGTGGCCCCCACGGGATATGAAAACTTGTCCAGTGGTCCTCGGGTAATTTGAGTTTGAGACCCCTGCTCTAGAGCCATCTCAGGTAGAGAAGGTGTCATTTGTTGGCTTGCAATGGTAAATAAATTTGATCATATTTTATGCTAAATCAACCATTTGTATTCTATTCTAATTCAACATCTTGTTATGTTTTATGTATAGTGTATTCATTTTAAAATATACACAAAGAAAGTAAATGGTTTACTGAAAAAGGAGAGGAGAGGGAAAGCACGGTCCAATGTATAGCTCATCTTAATTCAGCTTTATTTCAATGTCCTCAGTTCTGAATCTAGCAGGTTTTCCTCAGCTAGTTAGAATAAACATGATCACCAAATCAAATATATATATATATATATATAAATATATATATATATATATACATAGTAACTTCAAGCTGATTAAAATGATTTGGATATCCTTTAATTATTTAATACTAAACTATAAAATGCTGCAGAAGGGAGAAGTATCGAGCCTATACGTCTGGTCAAAGGAAAGATAGAAAACACTTCACAATTCAAACAAAACCCATGATTAAACCACACTTTAAAAGCATTTCAACTAGTTTAATGGATTTCTGAATTCAGCTTTTTGCTCTCAAATTATGCCTTCCCGAATGCAATGCTTGAGCGCAAGTTTTCTTTCATTTTTCATTTTTTTAGGTGTGCGGTTCGTGGTTAGAAAGTGACAAATATATAAATGCTTCAGTTGGAAATACAGCTTTTTAATTATTCAGAAGGCCTGCCACCAAACTTCTCAGTCATGCAAGAACTTCACGATTTCATGATATATAAATATATATATATTTATATTGCTTATTTTTTTACTACCAGGTTTTGAGGCAGATATTCGAAATAAAAAATTAAACACCACGGCGATTTTATAAACTGTGGCGTAAAATGAGAAATGGAAGTTGACATAAACAGTGCTAGAACAATAATATGACTTGTATTATTCCCTCCTTATTCAAAGAATCTGCCCAAACCGAACCATCAATTTAAACATTTCACAATCACAAAATGTAGAACATAATTTCACTTCTGTCTATAGGGTCCTCAAAGGGTTTTCAACGAGGGCAAGTCTGGTTTATTGATGGAGCCCATGTCAATTTACAACTCTTCTTCTCGTTTTCCCTCTTGAGATGTTCTATACCCTGTAAACAATGCCCTTACAATCTTTCTTGTGTTTTATTCCACACATAGCCCCTCTGAGATATACTGAACTTGGCACCTTCTGTCTGTATCCAGCTGCTTTCTTCAATATAAAGTGTTAGTGTCTCTGGCAGCTTTTGTGTATTTGTGGTAAGCCATGAAAGCCATGTCACTTATCAGACTGAACTTTCCATTTTCAAATGTAGAGAAAAATGGAAACAACAATACAGTTTTATAGAGTGATTGATGGCTATCTTGTGTGGTGTCATAAGAGCCCCAGGATTAATGAAAAACAAATTTTGTTTATCCAGTCATAATACCTATGGTTAATAAAGATGAAACTGCAAGGATTATACAATGCTTTGGAAACATCTGGGTAGCACAACTGTTTATGATAAACCTATAAAAAAAACTGATAATAACCATCTACCTTGCTTTAATGACCCCTTTTCCATCGCTTCTCTGGCAATATGTTGTAGTTTACTGTTTGCAGTAATTCAATTCAAGGACACAATGGATATGGTAATTGTGCTACATGATGTCATACTCCAAGATCAGAAGAGTCAGAATTTAGTATTTAACACTTTCTTTTTATTTTCTTCTGTCACAATTTGCTTTCACTGGTTATCGGGGTTAATAGTAGGGAAGACAGCAGAACACATGAAAAGAATAACAAGGAGTAAGTGGAATGAGAGATAGAATCAAATGGAAATGGAGGAGTTACCCTCTCTCCATATTAATCCCTCACTCACTGGCAAAGGGTTGGCATAGGTGAGACCAGGGTCTTTCCGTTGTGTAAAATAGTAAGCCCATCCTCACAGCTGGGCAGCATCCAGCCTTCCTGGCCCGGAATGCCCCACTGTAAGGCACTTAAGCTCAGTAAGATTTGAGTGCTTTGTGAATGAGTTAGGCAGCTACACGACAATATCGGCATATAGTACCCATATCAGCACTTAGTAAATCCCAACCTATGACAACATAACTGTCGTGCCACCAGTGTGGAAACCAGGGGATACCCTGGAAAACCCCTGTGTTAGCCAATCAAGGCCAGATATTATCCTAGTATGGTCCATCCCTCAACAACATCCAGTCCAGGAGCTCCCTGCAGCCTGCCTTGTCTCCGGTCACCTGACATGATGAGCACTGACCTGCTCCCTATTTAAGGGCGGTACACCCTTTATGCGGTGCTCTGTTCTTGAGTCTCCTGTGTGCAGCTAGTTCTGCTTCTCTATCTCCTGGTTCCTTGACTTGTCTCACGTAGCCTTTGTGTGTCCAGCCTGGTTCCTGTCTCACCCAGCCTGCATGTGACTAGCCTGCTTCCTGTCTTGCCCAGCTTTCGTGAATCCATCCTGGTTCCTGTCTCGTCCAGCCTTTGTGTGCTCAGCCTGATTCTTGTCTCGTCCAGCGATTGTGTTTCCAGCCTGGTTCCTGCCTCACCAGCCATTGTGTGTTTTACCTGGTTCCTGCCTTGCCTAACCTCTGTATGTCCATCTTGGTTCATGTCTTTCCCTACCACTCTATTCTGCATTGCACAGCGGATCCTCGTCAAGACTTTAGATCTGTCCAAGTCTTGTGTAATAAACGTTACTGTCTGTGTCTTCGCCTGTAGTTTTGCCATGTCACATATGTCACATCCCTGCAGGGCTGCCATCAGAAATCTTGGGGCCCCTTACTGAACCACTGTTCGGGCCCCTGTTCCCTCAGCTTGCTCTTTCCATAAACGATTTTTAAAATAAAACATTTTGCCTCATTTTCTTTTTACTTCATTTCCCAGGGAGTGGGCTGAATCCTTGGTGGATAAAATGTGTTTCCTGGTGGGAGAGTGTACGCTCTGCACCTCAACCTGGTGCAGATAATACTATTTGCCCCCTCTGTGATTAGCCAGAGTGCTTTTACTGGTCCTGGCCCACCAGGAAATTTCCTGGTATCTTGATAGGTCAGTTTAGTTTGGCATGGTGGGGCCCTTACATCTAAGCCACTTCAACTTCTGACACAGTGTTTGGTAAGGGCCAGGGCCGCCTTGAACAACTGACCCCTTAAAATATCATGGGCTGTCACCCCATGATGGCTGCCCTGCATCCCACCATGGCTTATGGACACTAACTCACTTTCTGTCTTCAAACTCCTTGCTCTACCCCATGAAATATATCTTCTGTCCCTTCACTCACCTGAAGAGTCCCTTCAATGATTCCACATTTGCAACAAAATTAAATATTTGGACCCTGACCTACAAAGCCCTTACTAAAGCGGCTCCAATTACCTGTCCTCACTATCCACTAATCCTGTAGTAGAGTTCTCACATGGTAACCTCACATGGCAACCTTCTGAGTTGATCTTTCTCATGTTATCAGTCTTCTCCTAATCTTCTTCTTTTATAAACAGCCATATCATTGATGGTGCTTAAAAAGAATAAACAACAACGCTAGATCATTTGTGAGAGCAATCATAATCATAGTTCCCATATATCATCCATACAGGCTAGTTACACAGAACTGATATTTTATTCATTAACCTCCAGTCTCTCTTACATGACACCTATATATTGCCTATCAGACAGCATTAATCAACAACAGAAGAAAACACTCATACAGAGATCATTAATAACTACAAATGCTTTGTGACAAACCTACTGCAGATAATTCAAATTCATAAGTTTCAACCCATCTTTGATTTACTGCCAGCTGGTTTAAAGAATATATTTTTCTACACTTTTATTTAATCCAATTTGCACTTAAATTTTCCTATTGGGGGAGGTCAGCGGTGGGAGAGGGTAATCAAGAAGGTAACAAAGGCAAAGGGTGACAGAATACATTAGAGAAAGTAGGAACAATCTGTTACGTTAAAATTTAAATGTTATAATCTAGACAAAATATTTGTTGAAAACTAATGTTCCAATGGCAATTATATTTAATACAATATATTCCTCATTAACCCCTTGAGGATGTGTAGGTGGTGCCCTTAAGGGGTGGCTTTCGCTGGCGAGGCATACAGGTATGTCTCGCCAACAAGGGGCCATTGCGCAGCACTGATTGTGGCCCACCACACAGCTGATGCGCAGCGTGCGTCAATGGCTGCAGGGGGACAGCTTGAATTCAGGCTGTCCCCGTTCAGCCAATGATGCACACTGTGAGTCGGCGAACTCAGGCTGCGGGGAGGGGCCGAGGCAGCCCCATTGAAGACAGCGGGGAGTAAATGTATGCTCTGTGTCTTCAAAGCCCTCCTGCCACCAAGACGGCATGGAACGTCTTGCGGCGAGATCGGGTTAATCCTAAAGCAACATCCATCCTTGAACTAAAATTTTAAAAATTAATAAACAATACAGTGATAATGTCATGTCCACAAAAGTGATATCCCTTCATACCGCTCATTTATCTTCCGCCTTTTCTTATTTCCAATTCTTTCCCATGGATAATACCAGTTTCCCCAAAGCTACAATACTGAGTTTAGTTCCTTTTTGGGCATGATCAGACCCATACACACCTTCAGAAACTTACTACATTGTATAACTCATTCTGTCGCTTTGTGCTACAATGTAACTACATGACCCACCATTGTGACATGTTAAAAGAACTAAACTGGCCATCGCTGGAATCTAGACGCACCCTCCACCTTTCCAACCTGGTGTTTAAGAGCTTTTCTAGGAAGCTACCACCCTACCTGAATATGCTGCTTCCCCCGGCAGTTCCCTCATCCTATAACCTCAGATCCAGGACCAGCACCTTACTTGCAATACCACAATACAAAAAGAAAGTGTCTCGATCCTCATTTTCCTACAGAGCACCACAAATATGGAATAACCTCCCAGACACCGTCAAATCTTCCCCCAGTCTAAAGTCCCTCAAGAGCTCCCTATTAACATACCTCAATACGGAATGCACCTGTAAACATGTAACATAATGACTTTATTTCCTACATATTTATTTTTCTGTTAATCTGTATATTTGGTCTTGTGTTAATTTCTTGCATTTTACTATTTTGTATTTCTGTAACCACTCAATGTTCTCGAACCCAGGACATACTTGAAAACGAGAGAAATCTCAATGTATCCTACCTGGTAAAATCCTTTTATAAATAAATAAATAAATAAAATAAATAAATACCCCACCATACTACAGTATCACCTCTATACTTTATCTGATATTTCCACAATATTTTCACATTATGCTTTTTAATGTCTCATCGAACCCTCATGTTATAATTCTGCTTCACCATATCTCCGAAAGCCCTTGTACAAACGTACCTCAATTCAGCCCAATCGTCATACAACTGTCAATTTTGTTTCTCAATTTTCAGTGTAATAACTTGCAAAATCAAGAGTTACTTCCGTAGGTTCCGTTTAGACCTTCTGAGATGCAATGATATCACATGCTGACAGCCTCTGCCCAATTATTATTATTCCTTTTTTTATTTTAAGTGATATTACCCAGCTTTAGTCACTTACCACAAGCTACTCCTCCTCTTCGATTCAGGGACTCTTGAACCTGGAAGTCTCTGAAGCAGTTCTGTGCAATTTGCGCTTCTACATAACTTGCGTAATGTAGGAACCGCAAGTTGAACACCACTACTGGACTTGCTCACTTATGTACGCAAGTTCCATAGCGCCTGCGCAGTATGTTGGATCCGAGCTGCACGCGCATACAAAGATCCGATCCATCAGCTTCCTCTCTGAGACTGCTCTTTACAGTGGGTGGTCTCCGAGAGGGTGACGTTGGCACATTCTCTGCATGCTGATGTTACTACTGACCGATCTGGTGACCAGCAGCTGGGAAATTCAAAATTCCAGCTTCTGGTGATGCTGGGTGGGGTGAAGGAAACTCCTCCACTTCACCCCGTAATTTCAACAAATCGAGTGAGCTGGGTGGGGATCATATGGAAACTCTACACATATTGGCCACTTTAAAACGATAGAGTGGTCAGGATGAGTAGAGAGTCCCTTTAAGTTACCCTAAAACATAACAAGGACAGTACTACCTGTATTATGCTGTAATGGGAGTGCTTCAGACTGAGTTTTTTGCCTTCTTTTGGATCATCCACAGTAGGAGATGTGTGAAAGGCTGAATTCGATGGACACACATCAGTTTTTCTGGCTATGTAACTATGTAACTAAGGCACTATCGAACAGTGCAGCTTGGATAAAGCCTCTCTGGATTTTTAGTGGTGTGGAATGGGTTAATTGACTGCTGGTGGTAAACATTGACGTTTATGGAGAAAGCTGAAAGTTCAAAAAAGAAATGCATACATTTCTTGCCTGATACATTGTTTGAAATTACTATGTTAAGTAGTCCTAGATTAATTGCTTCATTGACCTGGAGCTGAAGACGTTAGTTTGCTTCTGAAGTATCCATCTCAGCAACATTTGGTCTTCTGCCATCAATTTAATTCTCACCTCCCATTTCACCTTTGTCACATTATTTGCTGCCTTCACTGTTTCATTGCCCCATTCTACTCACCTCCCATTGTTCTCCCAACCCATTATTTACACCTTGCATTTTTCCCCTGCCCAATTTTCTCACCTCCCATTGTTCTCCTCCCCCAGTCCTCTCACTTCCCATTGTTCCACTACCTCATTCTTCTTACCCCCATGGTTCTCTCACCCATTGATCTCACCCCTCCTTCGTTTCCCTGCCCCATTATTTTCACTTCTCATTGATCCCCTACCTAATTTTTGTGACCTCCCAATGTTCACCTGCCCCATTCTTCTTCTTTTTTTTTCTGCCCTGTTAGCTCCACCTTGCATTCTCACTCTGAGCCAATCTTCTTACCTCCTATTATGTCACTGCCCAGTCCCAGTATCTTTGTGATAGTAGCAATTGGCCTTGACATTTTCACTGGGCCTATTTTATGGCTTGAGTTTGGAGCTGCAGCTCTAATACCCCTATGTTAATCCAGCCCTGACTGCTATTGTACAGTAATATAGGCAATGCACTAATTACCAACTAAAATGACCATCACCTTTATTTAATTTAACTATATTTCTTATTTAGTAATGTCCCAACCATGTAGTTAAGAGCAACACTACTTGTAATACATCAGATGATCAGCCCATCAAATAGGTCAGTACACTAACATGGTTATTCAGAGAGAGGTGAAAACCAGAAGAATGACTGGAGAAGTGAAAATTCTAGGTCAAAATAGCCAAACCAGAAAACTTATCCCATTTATCTCACTTTCCAAATCGGTTATTTGGTCAAGATTGTTCTCTTCTCCTGTCAATTCTCCTGGTTTTCACCTCTCTCTGAATAACCCCCTATGAGTTACATATAGCATGCATGTATCTATGTTTTGTTGTGTTGACAGCAGTGCAGATTTCAGGAAGATGTATGTCTCTAAAAAAAACATCATCCACTCTGGTAAACTAATTAAATTTTACATACTTATTAAAGTGGCAATATGGCTACCCTATATATATAAAATATAATAAAAAATCACCATGACAGCCAGGTACAGAGCACATGCTGTTATCAAAATTCCAGTCTTCTTTTATAATGCGTAATAATATACAACAGCAACATCTGTTATCTTGGTGGTTCTTGCAGAAGTCAATTTCCATAATCAAGAAGATATATACACTGTATACCATCTCCTCCAAAGAATATTGTCTCTTGTATAGCACCCGTTCCTTGCAGAGTGCTAGCGTGCTGCTTGAAAATGAAAATATCATTATACATTTTTCTGCACAAACGCCAAATCCCATGACATCAGATGAATTTCTGAGAAATGTTTGCGTATACGGTTGACCCAATGACCGAACAAGCAGGGTTTGAACAGGTCCATGGCCCATACAAAGGTAGTACAGATTTGTTCTGACATACTAACCTTTGTCAGATAGTTGGAGAGAAGCCAGGCCCGTTGAAAATGCAGGATCTTATTTTTAATCAAAGCAAGTAAACTGAACTTGATGCATTGCATGTAAACCTATGGGATCAATTCACATTTACGTATAGTTGACAACAAATCAATAAGTATAATCACAACCTTGCAGAAGAAATCACAACCTTGAAATATTGTCATATTTTGTAGAATTCTAGCCTGGAATTAAATTCTATCATTAGCATTGGTTTTACACATATGCCCGTTTCGAAGCAGCATCTTTTCACTGTAGCACAAAACCTCATTACAAATTACAGACAATTGTTGGCACAAATGTACAGTTAAATTTGCCTTCAGAAGTCAATTGATTCTCTGTGACATTAAAAGATCAATCTGAAAAATAAAAGCAACTGTTTTTACACTTGAACATTTGAAGGATCTATCAAAACAGGCGCAGGATAAAGATGTGTGGAAGCACCAATAGGGTTGGAAAAGGTAAAAATAAATACATTAATAAAAGAAACAACCAAGAGGTCAATGGTAGATCAGTATGAGCTATAGAAACAGGCAGTGGTATTTGGAGAATCTCTACTTGGAAAGGCAATAACCGAGAAAGCTGCCATGTATTACATAGCGGTATCTTCATGATACTATACTGGTCATGACTAGCTCCTGCTGAAGAGGGTCTAATAAAACCGAAACAGCTCTGTACAGGAGTGGCTTTGACCAGTTGCATAAACCTGATCTGTGCTAAAAAAAAGCCATCTAGTATGGCATGGCATTGATTGAAGGGTTCTGCGTGAAAGCAGACCCATGATGCAAAAAAGTGAGACAGGTGTCATTTGCATGTCTTACCCAGAGTTCTGTGCTGCATATGTGGAATGTAGCACAGGAGCTCTGTGACGCAGTTCTTTGAATTGCTGTGATGTGCAGATGGCTTCTGCAATAATAAACTTTATTAAACAGAGTGTGGAGGCTTTTAATCTCATTTTTTGCCATCCATCAAAACTCAAATAAGTACTGCTTTACATTACGGGCCCAGCATCAAACTGCAACTGGTCATGCTTAGCTCCTGCTGATGCTGAAGAGGGTCCAATGAACCCAAAACAGCGCTGTCTAGGAGTAGTTTAGACCAGTTGCATAAACCTGATCTCTGCTAAAAATAAGCCATTTAGTATGGCATTGATTTAAGGGTTCTGTGCAATAACAGACCTAGGATGCAAAAAAGTGAGACAGATGTCATATCCATGTCCTACCCAGAGTTCCTTGCTGCATATGGGGAATGTAGCACAGGAGCTCTGTGACGCAGTTCTTTGAATTGCTGTGATGTGTGGATGGCTTCTGCAATACTAAACTATCAGGGTTATTCAGAGAGCGTGAAAAGCAGGAGAATGACTGGAGAATGAAAAGTTCTAGGTCAAAATAGCCAAACCAGAAAAATTCTCCCTTTCATCTCACTTTCCAAATCGGCTATTTTGACCTAGAATTTTTCATTCTCCAGTTATTCTCCTGCTTTTCACGCTCTCTGAATAACCCTGTATATGACATAGAAACATAGAAAAATGTCGGCAGATAAAAACCTTTCGGCCCATCTAGTCTGCCCAATTACATGGATACTTTACCTGTATTTATCTTTTGTTTAGGATAGCCTTATGCCTATCCCATGCTTACTTAAATTCAATTACTGTTTTGGCCTCTACCACTTCTACTGGAAGGCTGTTCCATGTATCCACCACCCTCTCAGTAAAATAATGCTTCCTGATGTTACTTTTAAACCTTCGTCCCTCTAATCTAAGACTATGTCCTCTTGTTTTGCTACTTTGTTTCCTTTTAAATATACTCCCTTCCTCTACCTTGTGGATTCCCTTTACGTATTTAAATGTTTCTATCATATCTCCTCTGTCTCGTCTTTTTTCCAAGCTGTACATGTTAAGATCATTAAGACTTTCCTGGTAACTTTTCTCCTTCAAGCCGTACACTATTTTAGTAGCCCTTCTCTGAACTCTCTCTAAGATGTCTATATCCTTCTGGAGATACGGTCTCCAGTACTGCACAGAGTACTCCAAGTGAGGTCTCACCAGTGCTCTGTACAGTGGCATGAGCACTTCCCTTTTCCTACTGCTAATACCTCTCCCTACACAACCAAGCATTCTGCTAGCATTTCCTGCTGCTCTATTACATTGACTACTTACCCTTAGATCCTCTGAAATAATAACCCCTAAATCCCTTTCCTCAGATGTTGAGGTTAGGACTGTATCAAATATTCTATATTCAGCCCTTGGGTTTTTACGTCCCAGGTGCATTATCTTGCACTTATCCACGTTAAAACTCAATTGCCACAGCTCCGACCATTTTTTTAGTTTACCTAAATCATTTGTCATTTGGCTGATCCCTCCAGGAACGTCAACCCTGTTGCAAATCTTTGTGTCATCAGCAAAAAGACATACTTTTCCATTAATACCTTCTGCAATATCACTAATAAAAATATTAAAGAGAATGGGTCCAAGTACTGACCCCTGAGGTACCCCACTGGTAACAAGACCTTGCGCCGAATAAACTCCATTTACCACAACCCTCTGTTGCCGGTCACTCAGCCACTGCCTAATCCATTCAACAATATTGGAATCCAAGCTCAAAGATTGCAATTTATTGATAAGCCTTCTATGCGGAACAGTATCAAAAGCCTTACTGAAATCTAAATAAGCAATGTCTACTGCACCACCTGTGTCTATTATTTTTGTTACCCAATCAGAAAAATCAATAAGATTAGTTTGGCATGATCTCCCTGAGGTAAACCCATGTTGTTTCTAATCCTGTAATCTATGTGTTTTTAGATGTTCAACAATCCTTTCCTTTAACATGGTTTCCATTAATTTCCCCACTACTGACATAAGACTAACTGGCCTATAGTTCCCCGATTCCTCTCTACTACCCTTCTTGTAAATGGGCACAACATTTGCTAATTTCCAGTCTTCTGGGACGACTCCCATTAGCAAGGATTGGTTAAATAAATCTGTTAACGGTTTTGCTATTACATCACTGAGCTATTTTAATAATTTAGGGTGGATCCCATCAGGCCCCATTGACTTATTTGTCTTTACTTTAGACAGCTGCTGTAGAACTATACTTTACTTTAGACAGCTGCTGTAGAACTATATTATATAGTTATAACCGTAAAGTGCTAAATATATCCTAAAGCTATACTTGTATGATATTACGCTTTTTACATTGTTTCTGTACCATCATAGCTCTATGAATAATATACTTATACCTGCATGTTAATATGCATTGTAGCTTTATTTGTGTGGGGTGCTATATATTATATAGATATACCTGTATAATGGCAAGTACAGATTGGGAACATGTTCTTCAGACTTTTTCGGAATCTTCTGGATCCACTAAGAGAAACAGTTTGAAACAATGTAATTCAGGTACCAACAGACTTAATTTAAGATATTTATCTTCCATGTTCACAGCAGGGGGTGGGAATTTATGTTGTGTTGTTCACTGTTGCAGACTAAAGCAGATTAGGGTTGAGATGAATTTATAGAGAGTACAGACTGCCAAAACCAGGCACAAACTGTAGGTTATTAAAATAATTAAAAAAAAAAAATTATTATTTATGAATTTTTTTCTAAAATTTAAAGAGACTTTTTGTAGTAGAAGGAGTATTCTGTACTTACGGTGCAACTGAACAGTACGGTACAGTGTGTTTATAGCACTGATTCTTTGTATCTCGTAAAAGCACAAATTACATCAGACATTACGAAGAAGAACAAAATAAAATGTCCATAAATGAAAGGATATCCCAAGGAAAACACTTTTCACAAAAAAGAAATTCTAGTATAGCATTTATGAGTAAATGTATTCTTTCTGACCTATATCTGTGAATTCATACGATTGTATAAACAAAGATGTGTCATTGTTCCAGGTGCTCTAGATTCAGCCCACTGTTTGGTATCAGGAGAGCGCCAATAATGAGGGTAGCCCTCACGAATGATCCCCTGATGTGTCTAGATGTCATTTATGTGAAATCTAACCTTTAGACAGCAGGTTGGAGCTTTATTAAAGCAGCTAGATTTGCAGTGACAGCCAGCTCCCCAGGGCAGCACAGAATGTATGGAACTAATATCTTCTGCTAATTGTAGATGCTCGTCTCGCTGTGAGAGCTGGTGTCTTGAAGGAATCAAGTTGTCTCCCAGCAAAAGGCTCACAAGATCTTACAAGCCAACAGCAGCTGTGGGAAAACAGATATTTGCATAGATAAACAACCACTGGTTTGCATTTATGTTCATTTTCAATAAAAAATTACATGGTTGGGCTAAACAAGGAACAAGTATCATAATATTCTACTATAGAAGCTAGAATACCTTGACATTTTTCTTATTAGATAAACATCATATGTAACGTGTAATTATTTTTTTTTTTAAATCAATTCTACAGGAAAAAAAAAAAAATAGTCCGACCCATCCTTTCCTTGTTCTACCCTGACCAAATAAATAAATTATTTGATCAACAAAAATTAAAGGGGTTATAATCAGGGTTATTCAAAGAAATCCGAATTGTGGCCGAAAGGTAACCGAAAAGCTGGCTAGCCAGCTGAGGAAGCCTTTAATATATTATTGTATTGGCGAAACACGTTCTGGCGTTCATTTTATTTGTTTTACCTGTATTAAAAGTTTTAACTCTGCCATTGGAGTCTTTTTTCTTTGGAACTCCATAATATCTACTGAGCTTCACCTTTATCCTGATTCTGGACCTCCTATCTGGATGCAGTGAGCTTCTTCCGAAAGGGCATTTGAGAGGCCGGCAATTTCCCTAAGGCAATATACCCAGAAGCAGCAGGGTTCTGTTACATGTGAGTGCCATTGTCCATTCATATATATATTTATGTATCTATGGGTCGCACTATGATGTACTTCTTTGGGACCTTGACTCTATCCCAGGGAGGACATTGATATTGCTACACCATCAATTGACTTTTGCTGCTATGTTTTGATGGTTGAGAAACAAGGACCATTTGAGGTGTATCAGCGATTTCCTATATTCATCTATCAGCGCTACCTAAATCTTCTTTTTTTATCTCCCTTTCGACATCTTGTTGGCTTTTTCTACCGGCTGCTCTGCACTGTGATTGTCGGCTTGCCGTCTAAAACGGGAATATTTTTAACATTGAAGCCTATGGGGTTCACCTGAATAAACCTGCCGAATGAAACCACCGAACAGCAGGGCACTTCGGCAACTATTCACTGCTGTTCGGTGTCTCTGAATAAATTATCCATTGCTTCTCTATGGAGGATTTCACTGCTTTCAAACAGGCACCATATGCGCAGGCAATTCGCCAAAATTTGGCAAACTGCCTGCTCTCTGAATAGGAGAATGGCCCTGAAAGGTCACTGTATGCTGAATTTCAGTGCCCAGTTACATTTCTCACGGAATAACCCCTTAAGGTTTTACAGACATGTAGAAGGTAACAGAATCAATTCCTGTTAGAGCTTTTCAGGAGCTGAACATATATTTTACATATGCAATGTATATTTGGTGACTGGAGGGCAAACTTATGGTTTTAAATGGTACAGCTTGACCCATCTATTTATATGCGGTTCCGTGTTAAAAATGTAAAAAAAACCTAAGGGGTTATTCAAAGAGAGTCAAATTGGCCACCGAATTGCACTGAACGTTGCAAGTTCATGCCAATTCAGCTATTTAAAAAGCTGTCGATTGGCCAAATACTAGCGAATTGCCAGCAAAATAAAGTGCAATTTGGCGGCAGTGAAATTCCCATAGAGAAGAAATGGTTAATCTATTCAGAGAACACCAAACAGCAGGGAAAAGTTGGCGAAATGCCTAGATTTTCGGTGGTTTCATTCGACAGGTTTAAACAGGTGGTTCCTACAGGTTTCAATGTAAAAAAAATTCCCCGTGTTTATTAAATTTTTATTCAACAAATTATTCTCTTTATATGCAGCAAAAAGTCTCTTTATTAATGTATTTCTTCGAATTTAATAGGCATCTTTGGGCAAAATTTTTCATTCCTACTTTTTTATGGTGTTCTGTTAAATTCTGTATCAAAAACTTTTTTATTGTTCTTCACAGGACCTTATATATTATTTCCAATGCTTTCTCATGCTTTTTTTTTAAAAAAAAAAAATTAAATGCCTTTTAAAAGCGTTGCTTAATTTATTTTGTTTACCCCCGTTCGGCGGCTGGTCATCTTTTTCCGGTGGCGTTCGGCAGTCAGTTCGCTGGGTCATTGGCTGCGTTCGGCGGGTTTGCAGCGGCGGCAGTTTATCGGGTTGATTCGCCAGGTTTATCAGCATCGTTCAGCAGATCGATGAAATCTTGGTGAAATGTCATGCTCTTTGAATAACCCCTTTAGTTTTTTGATAATGGAGTGGTCACCCTACTGATAATCATTTGATTTTTTTTAACTTATGATTGTTGACAGTTTCTTTGTTCAAACTACCACATGTTAAAGGGCCACTACCACCAAAAAATTTAAATGTTCTTTATTTGTTTACTTTATGTTGCTGATATCTTGCATGTACTTTTTTTTTTCTCTAGTATGTTTAGTTCAGAAAATATTTTACTCTATTTGTCACTGGGTGCATCCATTGTGGGATATTTTGTGTTGTAAGCTCCCTCCCCACACACACAGTATCTTCCCAGCACTCGTTCCTCACTGTGTGACATTGGCCATAAAAAGGAGTCTATGCTTTGTGGGTCTACAGTCATGAAAACCATTCACAGCATTGTCTCGTGTGGAATGTAGTCAAAGGAAATCACCAGGAGGTAGATTAGAAGTATTGTAAGCTCCCTGTCATATCTCATTCATCTGCCATCTCTTATGTCAGGCAGAATAGACAACACAATAGCCCCCTGCAGCCATACTAAACATTTCCACCACCACCCCATTGACTGATAAATGCTGTAGAAGCTAAACCACAGTTGTAAAATAAACCGATGGTTGACAGGGAAGACTATCAACTGAGGAACATGTTGAAAATGTGGGTAGCAGGCTTGAGACTGGAGGAGCCCAGGACACGGGAAGACTGGCAGGGACACAGTGTACAGTGGAGACTGGTAAGAACAAAGGGCACAGCAGAGACTGGCAAGAACACAGGCCAGAGGCTGGCAGGAACACAGGGCATGGCAGAAACTGACAGGAACACAGTTTAGCAGTTTAGGAGGGAATACGGCTTAGAAGGAGGGGTGCAGCTTTTAGGGGTAGCAAGACTCTGCATCACCTTCCGAGGTGGATGAGTAACCATACTGAGCATTAGACCTCGGACATGTCTTCCTTTTAAAGGGAGGTCCTCAGGCTAAAACGCATACACCTAGGCATGAGTGAAAGAGCAGAGCAAACCAAGAACAGAACAATAGACAAGTCCAGGTCTGAACCTGGAGACAGCAGTGAATTTTGACCTTGAGCACTTTCCAGGAAAAGTGCTTCGGGATGTCAGGATGTTGATACACGAGCTCAAGCCTTTTGCCTGTGTTGATGAGTTTCTTTACTGAGGTTTTTGTTTGTTTCAATGGCCATTGCAACGTAAGCTCACTCGCCACTTGACGGCACCTCTTTACAGAGTGAGTACCTAACAAATGTACCAATAGGCCGCTCTACTGAGCAGCTCCAAGCCCCTCCTGCTGCTTTTCAGCAGTGTTTGTGGGAAGTGGGAAGTGTTTGGTGCGTGTATAAATAAAACCCACCATATCTCTACCTCTCCTTGGCTGAAAAGCAGCAGGATGGGCTTGGAGCTGCTCAGTAGAGCGGCCTTTTGGTACATTTGTTAGGTACTCACTCTGTAAAGAGGTGTCGTGAAGTGGCGAGTGAGCTTACGTTGCAATCGCCATTGAAACAAACAAAACCTCAGTTTTGTTGTACATGGAACACATAGAAACGAGCGCAGATGACACTTTTTTTCCTTGTTATGTTTTATACATTACCTGGGCTGTTACTCCTGGCAGTTGCTGCCGCTCCGGTGAGTATGGGCGCGACGTCATTTTTTCTGTATTTATGTATATCATGCTTGTAACACCAGTCCGTCGTTCTGCAGCTGTTCCTCTTTCCATGTTTTTGTTTTTAATCCCAAATGGG
Organism: Leptobrachium leishanense; assembly: GCA_009667805.1. Lineage (NCBI taxonomy): Eukaryota > Metazoa > Chordata > Amphibia > Anura > Megophryidae > Leptobrachium > Leptobrachium leishanense. The sequence goes on from CM019069.1 coordinate 122,625,927, forward strand.
AAGTGTTTTGTGCGTGTTTAAATAAAACCCACCATATCTCTGCCTCTCCTTGGCTGAAAAGCAGCAGGAGGGGCTTGGAGCTGCTCAGTAGAGCGGCCTTTTGGTACATTTGTTAGGTACTCACTCTGTAAAGAGGTGCCGTGAAGTGGCAAGTGAGCTTACGTTGCAATGGCCATTGAAACAAACAAAAACCTCAGTTTTGTTGTACATGAAACACATAGAAACGAGCGCAGATGACACTTTTTTTCCTTGTTATGTTTTATACATTAACTGGGCTGTTACTCCTGGCAGTTGCTGCCGCTCCGGTGAGTATGGGCGCGACGCCATTTTTTCTGTATTTATGAGTTTCTTTACCCCTGAATCCAGCACTGGGCTCCCTCTGAACCTTGCAGGATATGACATACATCCAGCTCTGCACGTCATGTTGTCATGTAACCGCAATGGAGTTGGCTGCTTTAGCCAATTCAAGAGCATCCAATGCAGGAAGGCTTTTATATCATTGGATACAGCTAGCTCCCAAAGATCTCCAAGCCTTGTAACCTGTGTTCAGAGCTGAGGATCTGGACAGGAATAAGCCCAAAGAAAAAAAAATCATTTTTTTCTTTGTTATGTTCTACAAATGTTGTTGGGCTGGATGCATTTGGTGGTTGCAGCCAACCCTTCGGGGAATAGGCGCGACCCCACCCCTCCTGCACTATGTATGTTTCAATGTACTTCCAGCCAGGTCATCCCTGCAGCAAGACTCCGCTCCGTATCTTTGTTTTGATCCCAAAGTGGATTTTGTTTCTGGGGGAGCATAAATAAAGGCCCACCAGTCTACCTCATGTTTGACAAGCAGCATGAGCAGGTATGGTTTGCTATGTAGCAGCCTGTGGTTTCATTTTGGTTAGGACTCGCCCTTTTTGAGGTGCCGTGACGTTGGCGGGTGAGCTTGTCTTATAATGGCCATTAATAAGAAACCAAACCTCTAATTGTGTTTAGTTTCACACGGTATAATTGGAGTAAGCGCAGATGACATTTTTTTCTTTGTTATGTTCTACACATGTTGTTGGGCTGTATGCATTTGGTGGTTGCAGCCAGCCCTTCGGGGAATAAGCGCGACCCCACCCCTCCTGCGCTATGCAGGAATAAGCCCTCCCTGAAAATGTGGAGAGCGATCAGAGAATAAGCCTACTGTAAAGTAATGCTTCCCATATCTTGTATAGGAAGCTTCAAATAACGGCTATACATAGAATATTGAGCTCAGAAGCCCAAAAACATGCTAAAAAATTCCCTGCTTTCTCTCACAATATGCAGCATAAAGCAAATTGCTCACCTTTAGATTTTGCCTTGACATGGCCACTAGACTTGAGACTTTGATGATCATTCAAATTAAAACCTCTGATTTATTTCAGCATGTACTGTATATATGGGGGTAAAATCTCAGATGACTATTCTTTGGTGTATTTCACTTCACTTTTAAGCTGGTTTGATCTGTAAATTAATCCTTTTTTGAAAAAATACAGTAGAAGTTAAAACTTTAACTCATTAAAGACAAATTGCAGTCTATATCGTTAGAAAAAAAAAAGGAAAATGTGTTGCAGTGCTCGAACGTTGTCTGAAATGATTAGATGAATTTTTCTAATTTGACGCCATATATTTTACATTTGCCTGTGGAAATGCAATAAACGTCAATGAAAGATGAATTTGATGCAAGTCTGTGCGCAAATGTACATTTAAAATGTTAATTAGTTCTTGTCTAATCTTGGCTTTTGTCAGTGTAATGTGTATTTGTGAAAGTTGTGTTAGTTCAGAAGAATTCGAAAAATAACATTTTAGCCTTTACAACATTGTATATTATTTCCGATTAAGGCTAGGGTCAAACGAACGCATTTTTCGCGTTGTTCGTAAAAAAGTGCGTCCGAAAGCATTGACGGATTTTTTCACGGAATGCGCGAAAACAGTCATACGATGTGCATTTTCGTGCGAGATTTTTTACGGATCGTCAATAAAACACTCTTTGCGTCTGGACGTTATGTTGGCCGGACATTAGCAGCGTCTGACGCCTCCTTATCACGCAAACACACCGCTAGCAGACGCAGCGCACTCTGTACGTCAGTACTAGCGGTTCTGCGTTCTCGAAAAAATGCGTTCGTTTGCCGCTTGCGTTGCGCGGACGCACTTTCCTGCGGCCGTACTTTGTATATTGCCCGTCATTGCCCGTCATTTGCTGCTACTGCGGCCATGATTAAGTGCGCCTAAACGCACGTTAAAAATGCGTTAGTCTGACCCCAGCCTAAATGTTGTTGTTTTTTTTTAACTTAGGCTAGGGTCAGACTGAGGCAGTGCGAACGCGCGTGCAGCCGCACTTAATCACGGCCGCACTAGCAGCAGATGCCGGGCAATGACGGCCAATATACGAAGTACGGTCGCACAAAAGTCCGGCTGCGCAACGCAAGTGGAAAATGAACGCATTTTTTCGAGAACGTGAAACCGCAGGTACTGACGTACAGAGTGCGCTGCGTCTGCTAGCGGCGTGTGTGTGTGATTAGGAGACGTCAGACGCTGCTAATGTCCGGCCAACATAACGTCCAGACACAAAAAGTGTTTTATTGATGATCCGTACAAAATCACGGACGAAAATGCTCATAGTATGACCACTATCACGTATTCTGTGAAAAAATGCGTCCATTCGTTCGAACGCACTTTTTCACAGACAACATAAAAATGCGTTCGTCTGACCCTAGCCTTAAAGCATATCTTATTTTTGCGCTGCATGAATAAAATTGTTCAATTAAATCCTTGAGAAAAGATAATACAAAAATATTGATGAGGGCGAGGGACAAATTCTCCCTTCCACAATGAGTAGGGTCCCCACACAAATGGTTAATTTGCTGCTTTAACCCTTTTGCTGCTGAGGCATTTCACGCCTGTGTGCTGAAATCATTTTTACCGGTTTCGCTCATCATGTTTAAACACATTTTAAAGCCTTATTTTATTATATGACCCAGACATATTATATATCGTTGTTTCCGGCAGACTCGGCAGATTCATAATATATCATTATTATATGTATACGTCATGTCCTATCTGTATATTATAACAAAAAATGCAATCAAATTTTAATTTTCAATAATTTACAACGTGTAAAGTGTTTTTTTCACACTTTAAAATGCGAGCGTTTGCAGTTATATTTTCTATGGGTTGCGCTTGTTAAAAAAATTTGAAATGGGGACTTGTTAAATTTTTTTGGGGGGAAAATCACGTGATTTTTAACAAACGCACCCCACCCAAAAATCGTTAGTGCAGAATCATTGTTCACATTATAATTGAAATGGGAACAATATTGCTGCATTAACAAAACAAAACAAAAAAAGCTGTTTTTTTATTTTATTTCTTTTACTTTTTAGATAGTCATGTTTGGTATCGTTGGAAAGGCCATGCTCTGGCCGATCCAACAATACCAAACATTAACCCCTAGCTGACACGGATCGGGAGATAGGGGGTTATGCACAATGACGCCAGTCATCAGGGGAGATCCCGGAAGCTTGGCCGACATCCAAGATGTCGGCCAGCTCCGGGAGAGGATCACGATGCGGCGCTTTTCAGCAATGAATCGTGATCCGGCCCCCAAGGGGTTAAAGCCTGGCACCGTTTGGAAGTGCAGGCTGTGCCCTTCCAAATGATGCCTGCCTTTAAATCGCTGGCCCCCGGCGATAGGGAGGGAGAGAGGTCCGAAGGACCTCCCCCCTCTCTTTCAGGCACCTCCTCCGCACTCGCGGGGGGCGCCTGAAATAGATGTCATCGTGCCAGCGCAATGACATCTATCGGGGTCCCGGAGTCCCGGGTTGACCTCCAAGATGTCAGCCCGCACCGGGGGGCTCAGCAATTGGCCGATTACTGCCTCCTGTGCATGGACGCACTCAGCGCGTCCATCGCACAGGGGAAGCACTGAGCGCGTCCTCCGCGGCCAAGTGGTTAAAAAACAAATTTGCACAAGATTAGCACAAAAGATAACTACACTGTTATCTTACACCTTCACTAGGGCACTTTATAGGGCCACTTCCACCAAAAAACACTTATTGTGTTTATTTTGTGTTGCTGATAACTTATATGTGCTTTGTTTTTCTCTTGTATGTTTAGTTAAGAAAATATTTTACTCTATATGTATCACTGGGTGCATCCATTGTGTGATCTTTTGGGTTGTAAACTGCTCAACATCCCACCGCAGCTCTTTACCACACTTGGTCCTCACTTCGTAGTTTTGGCCATAGAATGGAGTCTATGGGTCGAACATCGACTTAAATCATTGTATTGTGTGGGATGTATTAAAAGGACATCACCAATGGCAGTTTAGAAGTCTTATAAGATCCCTGTCATATCTCATTCCGCTGCCATCTCATTCCGCTGCCATCTCTTATCTCAGGTAGCCTGGAGTACAATATCTAAACATCCCAACCTCCACCTCAATAACTGGTAAATACTGTAGATTAAATAAACAAGAGCCACAAAAAAGCTTTTGGTAAACGTTGCATCATGGGGAAAAATCCAGAAACCGGAATACCTAATTTTATTTTTCCTTTTTACATGCAATTACTTTAAAGAAAAAAATCAGCAGCATGTGTTTTATAAGGTGGTTTTATTTGTAATGTAGATACAGCTTATGTAAGCGGTAGTGTCCCTTTAAGCATTTTTAAGTTCTGTTGAGTTGAAAATTTAATGCTATTCCACAGAATATCTAGATAACATACAATTTAATGGATTTTTTTTAATTTGGCTTTTATATATTAAAACAAAAGTGATTTACATTACAAAAAGCCCATAGCAGCCTGTTGTGCCTTTTGATATGTGTCCCTTATTTCCCAATTGACCCTAATTCTGGTCAATATTTCCACCTACCCTGCCCCTTCCCAATGCCCCTATAGTGTCCTTCCTACATATTGGTTTTTATTCCCTACAAATGTCACCATATTAGCTACCACTTACCCCTATTACCCCCCGTTTGCCCTTTATCCCTCCAACAACCCCATATTACCATTTACTAATCTATTATCCAGATGTTGCTTCTGTTTCCTGCAACTGTATTACTGTTGTGTGCAAGGAGAACATGGTGGAGTTGGTGCTTCTTGCCCTATTGAGGCCACCCTCGTGGTGCATTCTTGGGCTCGCTATGTGGTTCCTTACGATGTTGGACTCCTACGTGGCCCTCAAAGAGTAAACAAAAATCACATAGAGTAATAACGTATATGCAGGGAGTGTATAAAGAGAGAAAATATATTACATTTGCTGGTGTCTCATCAATTAGACACCACATGTTCAGGCAGCCAGTGACTTCATAAGGTGCACTGGGTCACCTATCAGCCTCAGCCACCTCCTTGGTGAATGAAAGTATCCAGGACCCAGGATAGGTGTAAAACCAGATAAAATATTTATTAATAAAATAGTAAAACAGTTCACCCACAACGTGTTTCGCTACTAGAGCTTCTTCAGTTGATGCCACTGTTATACTTGCTATTTTGCACCGTCTTTTAGCTACATTGTTTTATTGTGTACATCACGGTTGCAATCCCACCACCAGGTGGCGCCAGGGTCACAGATTCAACTGCATTAATGTTGTTCGTCACCTTTTAAATATCCCAATATCGCCAAACACTCACAGATATACAGAAACAAAAACATACATCTGCACCTCCCTCGGAACATGACTGTAGCTCAATCCTTTTGTGTAAGATTTCCATAGTTTGGCTATTATGAGTTGCCTGTTCTTAAATTTTACATGTGCTGTGGGGAGTTCGGCATCCCCTCAGCATGGCACCTGGTATTACCTATTTTGGAGAGCTTCTACTCCTACCCTAGCATAGCTCTAGACTTTTTTTTAACACCAAGTCCATAACAGACACAGCAGGAGCTCACAGCATATTGGCGAATGCTAATACCGTAATACCAACAGTAATTATAAATTCAACAGTAATGCTAGGTGCTTAATGATTTGTTTAGAAGCATGTTGAAAAACCAATTCTTGCAAAATTTTCTTGCATGTATGCTATAAATGCAGCAATCATGAATACATGATTTTGAGCTCATGAAGCAGACTCTACCAACCGTTTATACGCAATTGTGATAATGAGGGGTCAGAAATGGTATGTCGACTTCCGTTCAACGAATTTGGTTTCTAATTTATTAACGCATTTCAGTTTTTCATTTTCAAATTATTATTTTGTTTGACAAAAAAAGTTTTCCCAAAAATTTATTTTTTACAGTTATCATACTTTTTACCTAAAAAAACAAATTTTTCATTAAATTCATAATTTTTATATTAGAAATGTGATAAAAATACACATTTTTATATTAATAATTTATATTGTTGGTTGATTGACTCTACATCTTCTCAAGGATGGAGACACATACTCTGTCAATCTCCCTGCAGTTAGTAACCACTGTCCATGTTGGATTCAATCAATATTCACCAAGTTGAATCATACCTGGGTGTGCACTTAATAATCGGGTTGCAGCTCTCACACTGCATCGCTACGCTCTACAATCTATTGCAGTCTTCAGAGGATGCGCCACCATCTATTCAAAGCAAACGAGAAGTGGAATTATGCATAACTTTTCAGTCAGAACAGTGGACTACAGCACTTGTCTTGGTACATAACGCAACGAGGGTCACTAAAGCACAGGAAACATCTTACAAATTGTTTTCCTTTTGGTACAGAACACCACTCTTAGGGCAGTATTACAAAGTTGGTGCTAACTTAACCAGAGCTGTTGTAAACCTACCAGAGCCATTATAGCCTATGGAGCTGTCAAGTTAACAACAGCTCTGGTTAAGTTAGCACCAGCTTTGTAATATGGCAATTACTATCTCATATATACCCATATATTCCACCAACACGTTGGAGATGCAAGTCAGACATTGACAGTTACCTCCATGTTTGATGGGACTGCCCTCAGATCACCTCTTTTTGGAGTACTTTGTGAAATGCTAGACAACAGGTCACATACATCTCCCTAGAATTCAAGCCTGCCTGTTTCCTATTGCTACAACTGTTACTGTCGATAAAACTGACCAAGAAATCTGTCTTTATTCACCTTCTGCTGGTGGCATGGGCATTAATACCACCCACAGGAGAACGACTTGCACGCCCTCTGTCTGTGACTGGGTTAACAAGGTAGAGGGGTTTTGCTCCATTGATGGCATTGTAGCTGATACTCAGGGCGAAATGGCTGAGATTCCCATAAAATGGTATTATTGGGAAAGATATATATATTCTCCGACAGCTCATTAACCCTGCAATCTATCTGGACCCTACTTGTCCCCAAACCTTTACATTGCTTGATGCGTATGGCTTTAGTCTTCTAGACCCACACATCCTCCCTGGGTTAAGAAATCTGATTGAGATAGGACACCAATGAGGGGTCACGTCCAGTGTTCATGTGTGGGATTCCACATTCTCTTTTACAAACCAAGCATTAAGAGCAAGCCACACTTGAACATTCCATACGTATTCCTAACCCCCCACACTATTCCTACCTCATTTTTTTCTGCTCTTTCTCTCTTTTCTCTACCCTGCTTCATTCTCTTTTCTCTCAAAACCCTCTACTCCAACTAATGTGGCTCCAAAGGATAGCTCCATTTACTCCGTCTTCCCCTTTTTTCAACAAATACCCCTGCTGATTAATACACCACATTTGTACACTTGAAGCTTCAAAATATATACCATTGTCATCAGGGATGCACCGGAATTTCGGCCACTGATAGATATCTGTCGATAATGGGGTTATCGGTTTCGGCCCGAAAGCAAAACACCAGCAGAAAAAGTCAGCCGAAAATTGATGATCCCAGCTGACAATGAGTGAATACTCTTTTAATGCTGCTTAGCTAGAGATAATTGTAATTGGAGAGAGGCAGGAGCTGCTACACATATTTATTTCTGCACACAAAGGGTTACTTGCACCAAGCAAGCAATGACCTCTGGCCTCTCAGTGACAAGGAACAAGTGATTTATCACTGACCTCCTGCCAGCGGTGACTGCTCAGAGGACAAGAAATGGGGGTTAATGTGGGGCTGTGTCACATCACAGCTAGGCTGTCTTCAAAGACATTCTTATGATCACATTTATATAGCACCAACAGTTTCTGCAGCGCTTTACAATAACCAAAGGGAACAAGATACAGATAAATGGACATAGGATGGAAACAAGAGGTGTAGAGGGCCCTGCTCATAGGATCTTACATCCATGCCTCCAAAAAGTTAATAGAACGTATACACATTCATTTTGCAATGGTTTGTCTTTTCCTTTGCATCTTAAAGGCCCCTTTATAATGCTTTGCTTTTCTGCACTTTAAAAAAATAACAGATTACTAAGAGAGAAACATATACACACACAAAAAACAAAACATCACAGGCGCAATAGCTGTAGGAGCCTGGGTGCAGCATCCAAAAACATACAACAGAGTAGAGACATAATTGAAATCATATCTTTTATTTAGTCAATTCATAAACAGACTGATGTTTAGGCTTCATCTGAGCCATTATAGATTATAGATATATATCTACTCATTTAAGTTGTGGTGGAGGGCAGAAAAATTTGATTAAAAGCCTCCATACAACAAATAATAAACTTTATAACTGCAGAAGACATTTACACATCTTAGCAATTCAGAGTTCTCTGTGTGTAAATGTCTTCTGCAACTATTAAATGTGTGTGTGTGTCCAAAAATTTTACACTTGAATGTATGCACTAGATGCAAAATAACTCCACCAGAATAGGACAAAAATATCTTAATATTTTTAATGTGGATTAATTTAAAATTCATGATATTAATTTAATTAAGTCTAGTATTAATACAATTATACAAAAAAACTATCTTAAAATAAATTGTTGGGGGAAAAAAGTCATTTTCGGTTTCGTTCCAAAATTTTAATTTTGGAGCATCACTAATATATACATATTACACACACTAGACACATGTATACACAGTATGTGTATATATAGTCATATATAGAAAGTCATTTTCGGTATCGGTTTCGGTTTTCGGCCAAGCTCATCGTGCAATTTCGATATCAGTTTCGGTCCCAAATTTTCATTTCGGTGCGTCACTAATGTCACGATGATCTTATTTGTTTATGTTTATTTTTTTATTTTTTTATTTTTTTTTATTGTAATAAATTTTTATTGTTTCATAAATTTTTAACAGAGTGAATGAAGTAGCATAAGATAAGTTGCTCCAAGACAGGTAATCACTTCGTAAATATGGATTCAGGGTTGATCGATAAGTAACAGCTGCTTAATTTGTGTAAGCGTGACTTTGAATCCAGTATTATGCATATAATTTACAGCGTACAGTATATAAAAGTTAACTAAAAGTATGAATTATATAGACATGAAACATATTCAAAACGTGTAAAGGGAAAGAGAGGGTAGGGGGTGGCAGGTTAAAGATAGTATGAGAGTCGGTGGCCACTGTGTAAGGCGTGTTATTTACACACGGGGGCGAGCCTCTGACCAGTAAAACCAGCGGCGCAAATGGACTGCGCTCGTGCCTGAGGCACTGTGCATTAGTTCTTCAATATCTTGGGTGTTATGTACCTCCTGAAGCCATTCGCGTATGGTAGGAACATTAGGGGTCTTCCAATGACGGGGCAACACAGCCTTGGCCGCATTTAATAAACGTATTTCAAGCGTGCGTTTGTAATCAGTGTGTTCCATAGGTGTGTGAAGCAATAACATAGCTGCCGGTGTGAAGTCTGGGGGGGTTCTGAGACCTTGCAAATGGTGCTGTGGACAGCTTGCCAGTATGGTTGGAGCAACGGGCAAGACCACCACATGTGGAGTAGGTCCGCCTGTGGCGCCCTGCATTTCCAGCAGGAGCCGTTATGCTTGGGGTCAAACATTGCCAACCTTTTAGGCGGGCAGTACCACCTAGATAGGAGTTTGTAGGCCGTTTCCTGGGATTTGGTGGCGATGGAGCAGGACGTGGTGAGTAGGGTGATTTGGTCCCATTCCTCCTCCGTGAAGGACAGCTGGAGGTCTTCCTCCCATTTGGACCGATAGGAGGGTATGGGGTTCGTGAGGGATTGCAACAGCCCGTACATAACCGATATACCATGGGGCGGAGGATGTTTTCTCTCTGGCTAGGGTTTCAAATAGGGTAAGAGGATGGGTGAATTGAGGTGTGGGGGCTAATGAGCGCAAGTAAGCCGTAAGCCGATGGAAATGAAATTTGGTCAGGAAAGACTGTGGCCAGGGCAGTGGAATGTCCTCAGGGGACTTAAAGGTGTTGCCGTCAATAAAGTTAGATGCCCGTATACAATGAGGTGCCTGCATTTGTTCAGTTGTGATTAGCCTCCGGGAGAATGCGGGTAGGTAACATAACGGTAGGAGGGGTGACGGCCTTGGGGCAATCTTGGTAGAGTTTTGTAACGTCCTCCAGGTGCGGAGTGTAGCTGAGATAGTAGGGTGGTGGGTGACGCGGTATGTAGCATTTGTGCCGTTTAGCCAGGGAAGGGAAGCCAGTGGGGCATCTGCCAGTGTGCGTTCCAGAGGGATCCATAGCTTGGTGTCTGCGCCCGAAGTCCACTCAAGTATGCGCAACAAGTGAGCAGCTTGATAGTAGCGGCGGGCATGGGGTAGTGCCAGTCCACCGCGGATTTGGATGCGGTGAGCAACTCAAATCTGAGCCGTGGTCTGTGATTATTCCAGACAAATGTGGTAAATTTAGACTGCAGGGACCTGAAGAATAAAGTGGGTACGGCTATTGGTAGTGTCTGGAACAAGTACAGCAGGCGTGGGAGTATGTTCATTTTAAGGACGTTAATGCGTCCGAACCACGTTACATGAGGAAAAGCCCATTTGGTGAGGTCAGCTGTGATGCTGTGCAGCAGTGGGAGGTAGTTTGCCTGATAAAGGTCAGATGTATCTGCGGTGAGGAAAATGCCTAAGTATTTAAGTGAGGATTTGCACCATCGGAAGGGGAATGAGGCTTGTAGCTGAGCGCGCATAGGGGGGGGGGACCGAAAGTCCTAAAATTTCTGATTTAGTCATGTTAATTTTATAATTGCTTAAAGAGCCATATTCTCGTAGTAAAGAGGTGAGGGCAGGGAGGGAGATCAATGGCTGGCGGATAAAGAATAACAGGTCATCGGCATACGCCGCCACTTTATGTCGGTGACCCGCCACCTCAATGCCGTGAATCGAGGGGTTAGTTCGGATTGCGTGCAAAAGGGGTTCGAGTGAGATTGCGAAAAGGAGAGGTGAGAGAGGGCATCCCTGTCTGGTGCCATTTCGGATATGAAAAGGGGTGGTGAGGGTGCCATTTAGGTTGATACGTGCTGTAGGGTCTGCATAAAGGGAACCAATCCATGCTAGCATGTTGGAGCCAAAACCCATCTGTCGAAGGGTGGAAAACAGATAAGGCCAGCTGACCCTGTCGAAGGCTTTTTCGGCATCGGTGGATAATATCAGGGAGGGATCAGATCGAGATTTGGCGGCCACATGAATGAGATTTAGTGCCCTGACTGTGTTATCTCTGGCCTCTCTCCCAGGTATAAATCCCGTCTGGTCCGGGTGAACTAAATGTGGGAGTGACGGGCTATCCGCAGGGCAAGTGCTTTGGCGAAGAGCTTCAAATCTTGGTTCAGTAGTGATATGGGCCGAAAGCTAGCGCATAGGTCATGGTCTTTGTCAGGTTTGGGTATTAATGTAATAGTGGCGGAGAGCGATTGGGGTGGCAAAACGCGGTGGTGTTGTGTCAGGGTGTTAAATGCCTGTAACCAAGCCGGTGCCAAGGTGGGGAGGAATGTCTTGTAATAACGAAGGGATAGGCCGTCCGGACCTGGTGTTTTGCCCGTAGGGGTCAGCTTAACGGCATTTTGGAGTTCTTCCACCGTTAGGGGGGAATCTAAAGCTTCCCGCATGAGTGGGGTCAATTTGGTGTGTGTGTGCATGTCCACAAATTTACATATGGAATCAGAGGAAGAGGGGCGATGGTCCGTGGGGAGATTATAGAGTTCCGTGAAATGTTCTCGGAGTAGGGAAAGCATGTCCTGCGGTAGTGTGACGGGCTTGCCCTGTGGGTTTCGCAATTTAGAGATATACAGCTTCTCCCTGTGAACCTTGAGTGCTCGTGCCAGTAGCCGTCCGCATTTGTTGCCGTGTTCATAATAAACACGACGAGTAGTGAGGAAAGCTTTTTGAGCAGTCTTGTTCAGTAGCGAGCTTAATTCGGTGCGAAGCTCCAGAAGCTCTGCATAGACAGTGTCGTCCATATAAAGCTTATGGGACTTTTCCAGCACCTGGATGCGGCAGAGCAGCGCGTCCCTCTGAGTGTTGTATTGCTTTTTCTTTAAGGAACCCTGTTGTATCAGGTAGCCTCGGATCACGGCCTTATGCGCTTCCCATGCTATTTGAGGGGAGGTGTCTGGAGAGGAGTTGTCGGTGAAATAGTTCTGGAGGGTCTGGAGTGTGCCCTGTGTAACTATGGGGTCGTTGAGTAGTGTTTCGTTCAGTCGCCAGGTTCTATCTTTAGGGCGTACTAAAGGAGAGGCGAGTGTGAGTAGGACTGGGTGATGGTCAGACCATGTCATCGGGCCTATTTTCACTGTGTCTAAGAGGTGGAGGTAGCCAAAAGGTAGAAACAAACAGTCTAATCTCAGTAAGATGATGTGTGTGGCGTGCTGTAGAAAGTATAATCCCGCGTGGTGGGGTGGACGGCACGCCAGCAGTCTACCAAACGGTGCGAGTGAAGCGCTGAGGTGGGTCTGTCGTAGAACTGAGTGCGGGACACTAGTGGATCCCTGGAGGTGTCTAGTTTCGCATCGAGTGGGAGTTTAATGTCCCCTCCAATGAGGACAATACCTTCCTGGAAATCCGCTAGGACTCCCAGCAAGAGGCGTAATACTTTGTGTTGGTTCCTATTTGGCAGATATTATGGATGCGAAGGTGTGTATGTTTGCCCTCCTATTTCCCCTTTGACGAATGTGTAACGGCCGTCTCGGTCCAATTTTGAGTCTGTGACAATAAGGGGGAAATCCCTAGAAAGAGAATAGCTGTGCCACACACTTTGCCTGCGGAGGAGTTACTGAAGTAACCAGTCGGGAACTTCTGATCACGCAGACATGGTGCCCCGTCTGCTGCAAAGTGAGTCTCTTGTAGAAAGAACCACGTCCGCGCGATTAGATCTGAAGTCCCCGAAGGGCTATGTGCCTTTTTTCCGGATATGTTCAGGGCCCTAGCATTTATCGTGAGGATTTTAATAGGTCTGGTCTTTGTGGCCATATTACCGACAGGAGGGGTAGGTGAGCGCCGATGGGTGTGGGAGGGGTTAGGGAAACAAGGAGTATGCGCTTAGTGAGACAAGGACCGCCCCGCGGAGCGCGGGGAACGAGTGCGTGTCACACCTATTCTGTACACGGGCGCTATCTCAGGGGTAGGAGCAAGCAACCGCAGAGAGCAACCAAATTATCACAAAGTCAACGTGCTAACGAAGTTAAGTAAAACAGTGGTAAATCAAAACAAAAACAGTAAACCAGATGAAAAAGAAAAAAGAGCCAGGGGCCGAGTCGCCCGCGCTCGCATATGATATGCCACCATCCATGGCATGTAGCGCGCCGGATAAGCAACCACCGGGGTGGAGACCCGTATAGCTATAAACATATAAATATACATCCAAGCAACCAATAAAGTAACCTGTCCTGTGATGTGTGGCCGGGTAGAGTCGGGAAATGGATATGAGAAGTAGTCCTCAGGAGGATCCGGGGCCTCTACAAGACGGTATGGCAGGAGGGGGTCACCGTAGTAGGCTACCCCAAGGTTACAAGCATCCCGCATGATCCAGCGTGCGGACTGCCGGTGGGTAAAGGGAGGGCAGGTCTGGCGATAAATGTGAAGATCACCGGGGTCGCCAGGACCGTGACAGTCTTGCGGTGACAGGAGCCATGCTGTCGAGATCTCTGAGGCCCGCTAGGGCGGCGTTACATCCAGTAATTAGGACCGGCCTGATCAGCAGCTAGGCGGAGTCATCTATTTGAGTGTCAGAGGGCATCATCATAGTCCGGTTCCGGTCGACGAGTATCTGCGGCGGCGAGGCCTCTGGGTTCGCGAAGGGGCTCCAAATGATGGAGTGTACATTTGTGTCAAGTCCGGCCATGTAGGCAACACGTCCTGGGTAGTGCGAGGGCTTCCAGGAAGGCCGGAAGGTCGAGCTCCGAGCGTAATGTTATAAGGCCATCATCTGTACGGACCTGCATGCCGAATGGGAATAGCCACTTATAGGCAATGCGCCGTTCCTGCAAGGCTGCTGTGAGGGGGCGTAGGAGACGCCTAGATTGTAGGGTCGCTGGCGACAGGTCTTAAATAAAGAGATGCTTACATCGTCAAATATTATAGTGCGAGATTGTCTGGCCGCTTCCATGATTTCCTCTTTAACAGTGTGCCTCAGGAGACAGCAGACCACATCTCTCGGCGGGGTGCCTGGAGGGCCTTTAGGGCGTAGAGCTCTGTGGAGGCGTTCGAATTCGATCTTCGCATCAAGGTTACGTTGTATGAGACCGTTAAATAAGCGAAGCAAGGTGTTCTTTTAAATCTGATGGTGACTGCTCCAGTTCAGGGAGGCCTCTCACCCGTATGTTGTTTCGGCGTCCTCTATTTTCCAGGTCTTCTAAATGACGTGCCATAGTCTGTAAGATCTGATTTTGAGATTGTAGTGAGGAAGTGTGTATCGTCAGTGTCTCAGATTGTTGAGCCTGCGTGGTCTCCACATGCTGTACCGATGCTGCAAGCTGCCGAGCTCCTTGCGCAGGCCCTAATCTCAGCAAGAAGCGAGTCCTGAAGGCCCGAGGTAGAAGCAGCCAGATCAGCCTTGGTGGGTAATGAGCTTAATAGCTGGTGGAGCTCCGGCGGGAAGTCCCAGGAACCATTTGATCTTGTGGGAGAGCTGGGGGCCGAAGACGCGGGGGTCGCCGCCATTTTGTCCCGCATGGGCGCCTGCATAGCGTCCGTGAGAGGGGTCAGGAACTGTCTCATTGTGCAGGTTTGTGGGTCCCCGATGTTCTCGGAGGTGCCAGGAGTGGCTGGTGGCCGGCGGGGCTTACCCATCGCGTTACCTGTGGGGTGCAGAAAGGGTTTGAGCGGGTCGACTCGGCGGAGCTCCGGGATCAGGCGGCCATTATTTTCTGCGCGCAAGCCGCGCCTCCGGGTTCTGGCTCTCTAAGCTCTGGTGCAGCTCTTCGAGGACGGCGGGGGCGAGGAGAGCTCGCTTTCTCCAGTCCCTTTATTAGGCCTCGAGTTTTTTAAAAAAAAAAAAAAAAGGGGGGGGTTATTGTCCCTGTGGGTCAGAGCGGGCGCTGGTCCGGTGTGCTCCCACCTCTGTTCCTTCGTGGACCAGCGATTCGGATCTGCGCGGTGTGGGGACGCAGTCCCCGAGATCGATCAGCCGCCGGCTCCCACGAGGGCCTCCAAGATGGCCGCCGCGTCTGGGCCCGAATCTCCTCCGGCGGCAAAAAGCGCTCCCCCGGGCTCCCGGAAAGGGGGGGTTCCGGGCTCCTGGGTCTCCCAAGACCCTTAAATGTCAGCTGGGGGCCGTGCTCGGATGATGGAGAGGCGGCACCTGTGGAAGCTGCTCAGGTTCCCTCGGAGCCGGTGAGAAACGCGGCCGCTCGCTGCCGCTGCTAGCTCTGCCCCCCATGTTTATTTTTTTATGTCTATTGCACTTTGTACCTTTCATCTAATCTACTATTGTACATTTAAACTTTGGTATTTTCAATAAACTTTGACGTGCAAAAAAAAAAAAATTATATTGTTAAACATTTATTTTACCTAAAATATTTAATGCAAAAGATCCATTTAGTAAATCCTACGCTTTTACATTATAACTCTGAACTCGCACTCTGCCTAAAATTAAATCACGTACTTTACAGACAATGAGCAATGAGCAGTCTGCCGAATGTGAGATTGGCTGTATTAGCTCCATGAAGCAGTCCCCCCTACAATCAGCACATTGAAAAATGCATTGCATTTCGTTAATGCTATGTTTGTGCTGTTTTGTGCGGTACAAATTAATGTTTGTGCATCTTTTATTTGTCAGACAACAGCAATTGTTTTTTTACAGATGATGACATCAACCAGCCACCCTGCAACACTATGCGAATTGAAATCAGGCTTGTTGGTTTCTGTGCCACTTGTGCTGTATAAATCTGTTGTATTTCTTTTATCAGTTTATTATTAACGATTTAATAAAGTCACGAAAGGTCACCTAGCCCCCCTACAAAATCCAAAAGGCATGAAAGGTGGCTCGTTGTTTAGTATTACATGTGTGCTGGTTTGAACCATTTAAATCTCTGTTCTATCACGTTTACTTTTTAAGTAATTAACAATTTAATAAAGGTCATCAAAGGTCACGCGGGCCCCCTACTACACTCATAACAAATGAAACTAGGCTCATAGGTTAGTGCTCTGTTTGTGCTGATTTGTGCCAGAAAAATTAACGCTTCTGCAGGTTTGGTCTTGGAGATATTTAGCGTTGTATCTGGTCAAACCCCGCCTACTTTGCCCTCACTTTTATTATAGTTTAAAAACAAAATGCCATTAGTTTCTGCTACTTTTTACAGTCTTTTTTTTTTACTTGGTACTAAGCCGGGGACATCATCCCGGATGCAGTTTGATCATCGTCACTGGTACGTCTTGGGTGGAATTCCTGTGGTAATGTCCCGATCACAGAACACGAGAACAGTAAAGTTTGTATGGTTTCAGAAAAAGGTTTTCCTTACAGTTGAGGCTCACAAGCTTAAACCTGGCAAGTAGCCTCTGTATCTTGGAAATCAATGTCCGTTCCGTTATTTCATTACATTGTGTGTGTTGGCAAAAGGGTTTGGGGGACCCTGTTGTATTTAGGTCAATTTTATTTCTTATATTTTTAATAAAATCAGCAGTTTTGTGGAGAGGGGTTCCCTTCTGTTGCCATCTTGATCCAGAGGAACACATTGATTTGCAAGTCTGTATACTTATAATGGTGATTTTCACAAACTGTGAAAATTTGAGGTCTCGCAAAGTGCGAATCCTGTGAGTTTATAGATGCCTAACCCTAATACTCAACCACTTACATACTATGAATATCCCCCAGGATAAAATGTTCAAAATTAGGCAATTTATTAGAATTAGTATATGTGGATAAAGGATACATATATAACATAATAGAGCCTACTGCATCAGCAGCGATATTGCTGACCAGATCCATTACTATGGTGTATGGGGCCAAGAGAGCATATTTGCTGCTTTCCTTTTCAATTGGCAGTTAATTACCTGTTTATTGCCTGTTAATTTTGGGGACCTTTTTTCCTATTTTGCTCCTTTTCAGTAGGTTAACAGCAGGGTTGAGCAGTAGGTAAATTTTTTTGATTAGCGTCTGTGTAGAAATTAGCACCGGGTCCAAACGATCTGTTGGTTACAATAGCGTAAGTGATCTCTAGCGCTCCCCATGTTAAGTATAGGACGCGGATAGAACAATAAGCTTGCGCTACAAATTGCAAATTGACGCACGCTAAGTGATTTCCGCCGTTTGTAGTGAGAGGCAAACAATCTGTTGGTCAGAAACTAGACTAACTTTACCTGGCGCTAACTCAAAAACATGCTGACACTAGGGTTAGCTCACACCAGGTGATAGGGCCCTAGATTTCTTATAACCCTTCTGGTTATGGCTTGACTGGGACTGAAAAACAGGCATGGAATCGGCATAGGTAGGGTGAGGAGGATTGAGGACCAAAGGACAGGTCCCATGCACTTACCTGTAACATGCATAGAGCCACAAAAACCCACAGCCACTGTGGGGGGTATACCATGTGTGGAGTTCAGCCATAGCCAGCAACCCACTGCCAATATGGCCCATTAAGCAATGCTTCAAATTTACCACTAACATTTGTGTTTTCATTCCCACTCCTTAGATGGTAAGCATGCTTAAACAGTGTAGGGTCCACCTTTTTCGTGAATTCACGTTTGTGTTTTACTGAACCACTGTACAGCACTGTGGAAACTTTTGGGGCTATATACGTAACTGTAAAAGTGGCGGATCCAGAGAGGGGTACTGGGGGTATCCCCCCCCTCGAGCAGCAATGTCATTGTAGTAGATACAGGAGCCCTTTGGACAATTTAAAGCCCTGTATCTCCTATTCTGTACACCCTACAAGGTCAGATGATACCAAAGATGACCACGTAAAATGTACAAAAAATAAAGTACAAGAGATACATTTTTGATGTCGTTTTTTTTTTCAGTTTTGGTTAAAATTGTGTATTTCCTTACAAAAATGCAGTAACAGATTCTTGATGTATGATTTTTTTTAAGGATATCATGTCCATTATATAGTCACAAAGGTTTGGATGATAACATTTTAAATTTACTTGGTGAAAATTATTGAAATCTGAATAGAAGAATTGTAATTATCCTTCAGAGGGATTTGAACTCATTGGGCGACAGACCAAATGTAGAATTGGAAACTAAAGTTTGTAAAAATCAGGAACATAAAATTAAGCATTCTGTGGTGAGGAATAAACAAGCAAAGCATACCCGGTGAGGTTTTGGTTAGGGTTAGCAGAAAATGAGGGAGAATTGGGTATACCTAAACACGATAGACTAGACAAAAATATGTAAGATCATGTTGCGTGTGTATACAGAGGGTTTCATACTCAAGACAAAACATTATTTTGGTTCCACATAAACCAATAATGTGATCTCACATTGAATTTGAGGTGACATTGTGACATCATATTTAAATTATGACTCTGGAAAGAGCACATAGGCAATTTCGACTAAACCGCTCAATCTGTTCAATTTAATACCTTTAATAAAAAAAAGTACCCAAAGGGAGACATAATAGCATTGTAAAAATTTATGAAGGAGAATGAAGGGAATAATAATAAATGAGCATGAGGTAAAAGAAAAGGACCATGGGGTTAAAAAGAACATTTTTTAAAAAATTTAAGGTAGCATTTTTGGAAGGAGGTTGGGGAGCCTTGCCTACTAGGGCACAAACTAGTCGTGCAGACATCCCTATATACAATGTTCTTTTCCCTCAGAACATTGTCAAACGGAACAGAATCAACAGCTTTATAATAAATGTTATTTGTTGCCCACAAATTATTAACCATATATAGGCAAAATGCTGAATTTACCCCTTTGAGAGCTAAGACCTTGGGACTGAACTGACACATCAGTTGTCAGAAAACATTGACTAATAATTTATAACAGATAATTGAGTCACGGTATGACTGTACATAAAAGGAAATATTGGGAAATAACACTCTTTTATACTTTTTCATTTGTCTGGGGAAAAAAAAGCACAAGCTGTGGCTTGACCCCATGATGGTTTGCCTGCCTACATGATCATTACGCCAGTACAACCAACTGTGTTTGCAAATGTTTTGTGCCAAATAACCTCTAACACCCTGTGAGAGCACAGTCACAGTGCAGCAGCTGGAAACTGTATAGATAATTTTTCCCTTGATTTCAACCAGGCTGCATTTGTGTACTTACCCGTCGTTGTAAGAAAAATCTCTTGCAGAGAGTTTTGTTAAACTAAAGAATTCAGACAACAGGAGTCCATAGTATATAAACATATATATTAATTGAACTGTTTAATGGGATCCTCCAGAGTTGTGTTTCAATTCAATTCCATTCAACTTGCTAAATAGGTATAAATTGCAAACAGCACGACTAGACTTTATAGAAAATCCACTTGCTTCTGAACTTTTCCAACATGCTGTGAAAATGTCCCTCCATTTGTGAAGAAATTACACGGTCTTGGTTAATAATGAATTAGTAAAAGTTTAGAGAATATTTTCCTAATGATTACTATTATGATTTTTTTTTTAAATATAGGGACCAGGGGTGTAACTACCACCAGGGGTGCAGAAGGTGCCACTGCACCTGGGCCCTTGAGTCCTGGGGGCCCACACTCGCCTGCCTGGGGGCTTGTATGTATATATATATATATCAAAAAAAAATATTTTATACTTATGTGTGAGTTTTACTTTGGAGTTCTGTGATACGCTCATACACATTGCACATTACTGTGAATTTTATTTCTGTAAAGCTCTGTGATACCTTCATACACAGTGCACATTACTGTGAAGTTTATTGCTGTGCAGCTCTGTGAGATACAAAGGGCTCTATTACGATGTTGGCGTTAAAACGTGGGCGCAAAGGAGGAAAAACTGCGCCCGCAGTTTTCCCCCTTGCGCCCGCGTTTTAACGCCACATCACAATGCAGGCGCAAAATATGCTGCCTGCATTGTTTGCGAGTGCTAAATGCTGGATGCTCGCGGCAGTGCTGCCATGAGCATCCACTCGCTGGAGTCCATAGGACTCTATTGAGTTCTCTCCTGCCAGTCACATGACCAGCCGGATCTCGCCTCGTGAGATCCGGTCGGCGTAGTGATCCGCAGGGAGAGACTGGGGGGACTTTTTCCCCCAGTCTTTCCCTACTCCCGCCGGCCGGAGAAGGCGAACAGAGCCGCGGTCCTCGCCGCGGGACAGAGGGTGAGTATGTGCTTCCTTTTTTTATTTTTAAAGCTGGTGTTAACGGATTCTGCAGAAGCGGAATCCGTTAACACCAGGTTCTGGCTCTGGATAACTTTTCGCTAACCAGAGCCAAGCGTTAATCAGCACTGGGACTTTGTAATCCAGCGCTGATTAACACTTTGCGCTCCCCATGTTAAGTATAGGGAGCACAAAGTACAGTAACCTCGCGCTGAGGAGCGCAAGGTACCAAACGCAAATGGGTTTAACTCGTTTGGATTGCAATATGTGGTAAGTACCGCGGCAAACGTTAATGCTCACGGAAGTGAGCGTTAACGTTTGCATTAACATTGTAATAGAGCCCAAATAGTGCACATTACACTAAAAATGGGATGGCCTGAAGAGGTCATGGTGGACCTGGAAAAAATGTGACACTAATTGAAGTCAACATTGTGGACCTAGGGGGACCAATGCATGTTGACAGGAGGGAGGACAAAATGTTTTTGCCTAGGATGGGGGGGCCGTCATAGTTCCTGCACCTGGGCCCTGAGGTTTCTAGTTACGCCTCTGATAGAGACCCTTTTCACAAGTTGACATGGATATTCAGGAGGACAGGATATTCATGTCACCAACCTGGAGACCCTTGGAATTCCCTTGATTTAGCCGATACAGGCCTGCCCTTACTCTCACTGCCCATATTTATTTATTTTTGGGAAAGTATTTTACCAGGAAGGATAGGTTGAGATTTCTCTCATTTTCAAGTATGTCCTGGGTGACATGTATGTACTGTTGGGTGTCTTGCCCAAGGACATTTACTGGAGAGGTGCTCTTGCCGGTATTCTAACCTGTGTCTCCATGGTCTCCATGGTTATAGAGCAGTGATGTTGCCTCTACTCCACTAAGCCGGTACTCCGTGGAACTTTCCCTTACAGAAGTGCCCTAACTACCTTTTGATGGCCGAGTAAAAAGCTAGTTAAGGATGAACTCAGTACAAGGCCTATAGAAGAGAGCAGGGTCAGACAAACAAGGGGTCGCGCAACAGAGATAGCAGTTTTATAATCCAAGGATAAAGGACAACAGAAGTCCGACAGAATGATAAACAAGCCAAAGTCAGTATGCAGTAATATCAGACAGTAAACTGAAATGCACTCTAGTGTAAACAGGAGACATGATAAGGATCCTGGGAAAGGATGCCATGGGCTTAAAGGAACACTCTACTCAAAAAATCACCCCCCGTTTTTTTATACTAACCCATCCCTATTCCCTTAATAAATCTTTTGTTTTTAATTTTTTTCTTGTAACTGTAATACTTACCCTAAAATCCTCTTGTTTCCAGCGGGGTTTTTTTTTTTTTATACTCACCTCCCTCCTCTTCCGCTCCCATCCTTCTTCTTGCTTCTTGGCTTCTGGTTTACGTGAGAAGCGCGCATGCGCGCCTCTCACATAAGCCAGCCAATCGGCACGCTTCCTCCCGGCTCCCTCTGAGGATTAGTGTTGCGCGCAAGAGGATGCGCGCAACACTAACCCTCAGAGGCAGCCGCCAGCTTCTGTGGTGAGTTGGAGACGTCATCGCGCTGAAAGCGCGATGATGTCTCCTACTCGGCAAAAGTCGGCAGAAGCGGGAAATATGATTCCCGCTCTGCTGACTGACAGCTGGGAGGGCGGAGTAAACTTCTCCGCCTCTCTCAGCTGTTTTCAGCATTTTCAGCTGATCGGCTGAGCGGAGGGAGGGGGGACAGAGGGCAGGATACTCCGGGCATCATGACCACCTAAAATAGCTTAGGTGGTCATGTTGCTTAGAGTATCCCTTTAACTATCCATAGGAATAAGATCATCATTAGAGGTCTGAGACCATCGCGCAGCATCAGACGCATGACCTACGGATTGAGGCATATAAGTAAATGACGATGAGGAGCGTCCAGGTTTATTGATGCGTTGGAGTAAAGCACCATGTCAACACATCTCGGCTTCCATCTCGTCGCTAGATCAGGCAGCATGCAGAAGATGGTAAGGGAAGTGGATCTGGCACCTTGAAATAAATCAAGTGGTATGCTAAGAACAGTACTTGGTGAATATGTCAGTAGACAAAGTCCAGAAAAAAAAGGTATGGGAATTAATAAAGACTTCTGTCCATTCATTATTCCAGTCATAAAATAGATTATTGGAAGCCTAGCAGCTGCAGTTTTATGTAGGAGAATGCCATTCCTCTGGCAATTACAGACAAATTGTCATTCCCATGCATTCCGAATGTACTCAAGCCCTGCAAACGCTCTTAAAATCACATTTTTGTAAAAGTGTGTATGAATAGAAAGTGACAAGCCGTCCTTTCCCATTTTAACCCTAGAGTATCCCTTTAACACTCAGGGTTTTTGTTATCACTGGTATCCCAAACGAAGCACGTAGCAAGTAACCTGCTACTTAGCAGATGCAACTAACCCGAATAACAATATTGTGCCAGTGGAAATTGCGTTGGCCTAGGGCCAA
Organism: Leptobrachium leishanense; assembly: GCA_009667805.1. Lineage (NCBI taxonomy): Eukaryota > Metazoa > Chordata > Amphibia > Anura > Megophryidae > Leptobrachium > Leptobrachium leishanense. The sequence goes on from CM019069.1 coordinate 122,648,898, forward strand.
AAACAGGCTATCATTGGGCCATGGCGAAGAGCGAGAGGAAGTGGAGCCCAAACAAGCACCCCATGGAAATCATATGCATAAAACAAATAAAAAAAATTAAATGAGTCATAACTCAGATGCGCCGTTTCTTGCAGATTTTGAAAAGTTTTGTTTTAAACTTACTAAACATGCTAATGGGAATCTCTCCATATTACTTGTACCCTGCTATCCCTGATGAATGAAAGTAAAGCAAATTGAAAATGGGAAGAAAGTGCTACATCATTGGAATCTATATCTCTCTCATGTGGCTCATGTACAGTCCACAGTATCACTTTTTCGGAGATACAGTCGAAAAATAGCACATAAGGTCCGCTAATGCAATTACTCTAGGTATGAATCAACCTAATTATTCAGGACATTTTGAACTAACTAACCATTCCAACATGAATGTTATAGATTGTTTTATTTTACACAAACCCTCTTAAAATCCATGGTGCGTTTACCATATCATTTACTGATTGCACTAAACAAGTGATTCCCAATATTAGTGATAAGAGTAATCGTGCATACTGTTGGTGAGCAGTTCTTAATAGATGTTCCCAGTAATATATTATTTAGCAGAACTAAATATCCAATTCATTTTGTTACCCTCAAAAATTACGAATCAAAATACCTTGTAATCACTGTTGCAATATGATCAATCAAGATCAAGATCTTGACAAATTATGAGCCCTATCACCTCCTTAACGCTAGCGCTAGCACTCAATGAGGATAAGTGCAAGATAATGCACCTGGGACATAAAAACCCAAGGGCTGAATATAGAATATTTGATACAGTCCTAACCTCAACATCTGAGGAAAAGGATTTAGGGGTTATTATTTCAGAGGATCTAAGGGTAAGTAGTCAATGTAATAGAGCAGCAGGAAATGCTAGCAGAATGCTTGGTTGTGTAGGGAGAGGTATTAGCAGTGGGAAAAGGGAAGTGCTCATGCCACTGTACAGAGCACTGGTGAGACCTCACTTGGAGTACTGTGTGCAGTACTGGAGACCGTATCTCCAGAAGGATATAGACATCTTAGAGAGAGTTCAGAGAAGGGCTACTAAAATGGTGTACGGCTTGAAGGAGAAAAGTTACCAGGAAAGGCTTAATGATCTTAACATGTACAGCTTGGAAAAAAGACGAGACAGAGGAGATATGATAGAAACATTTAAATACGTAAAGGGAATCCACAAGGTAGAGGGAGGGAGTATATTTAAAAGGAAACAAAGTAGCAAAACAAGAGGACATAGTCTTAGATTAGAGGGGCAAAGGTTTAAAAGTAACATCAGGAAGCATTATTTTACTGAGAGGGTGGTGGATACATGGAACAGTCTTCCAGTAGAAGTGGTAGAGGCCAAAACAGTAATTGAATTTAAGCAAGCATGGGATAGGCATAAGGCTATCCTAAACAAAAGATAAATCCAGGTAAAGTATCCATGTAATTGGGCAGACTAGATGGGCCGAAAGGTTCTTATCTGCCGACATTTTTCTATGTTTCTATGTTTCTATGAGTGATAGCACTAGGTTAATTGAGGCAATAGCATGCCGTAATGATCACTTCCCGATTGCTAACGGGTTAAACAACCTGTTAGGGCATCGTGTTAGCGCTTTTTAGCGGAAGCTTACTGTGCTATGTGCTCCCTATGCTTAACATAGAGTGCAAAGAGTAAAAAATCAGTAATTAGCGTTAGGACCACAAAGTCCGAACGCTAATTAATCACTGCTGTCGCTAACTAAAAGAGTTTCCTACAGCTTAGTGCGTCTGCGGAATCAATTAGCAGCAACTGGAACCCCCCAAAAAAATCAAATACTCACCTTTCATCCCGTGTTGAGAACGGCGGCCCGATCCGCCGCTTCTGTCCACGGGGAGCAGAGTGAGACTTGCAAAATAAGCCCCCAGTCTCCCTCTGCAAATCACTCCCCCACGTCCTGCAGGATCTCGTGAGAGGGGAGATCCTGTCAGTCATGTGACCAGGCAGGAGAAGCCTCCATGGAGTCTTATGGACTCCATGGAGGGGATGCTTGCAGCGGCACATTAGCGCTGCCCCAAGCATCCTGGAGGCTAGTGGCCGCTATGGGGCAGGCTGCTGATTTCAGCATCTGTCCTGTAATCCACAGGTAAAGCAGGGATGCTAAAGAGAGATTTTTGAACAGAAACTTTTCCCATTAGCATCCCTTCTTTAGCTGTAGGCAGGTGATAGGGCCCTATATGTGTATATAAAACAGGTTGATCAAGTGGGAGATGGATTTTTGAAGATCTGTTTGCTTAGGGGACATATTAATGCCATGGTGACTTTTTTAAAATTCTGACATATTGCAGCTTTTTACTATACCGTATGGCAGGGACAGGGCTGGATTAGGAGCTCTATGAGCCTGGAGCTGAATATTTTGGTGTTTTTTTTTGGAATTTATCTAAAAGAAGGCATATTTTAGGTTATTTAATAGCGCAGATACAGGTATATCTAACGAGGCAGATACTGTGTGATTAAATTTTCAGATTTCAATCATTTAAAGCAGGGGTGGGCACTTGCAGCCCTACAGATGTTTTGAAACTACATTTCCCTTGAGGCTCTACATACCTAATGAGCAGCTGAGCATCACAGGAAATGTAGTTTCAAAACATCTGGAGGGACGCAAGTGTCCACCCCTGATTTAAAGCCTTTAAAATTATGTTTTCCCATTCTATCATCCAAACCTTTGTGGTTATATTCTATAGGGAATTCCTGTTAAAACAATGTGAAATAGCAAAATGTTACTGCATTTTTCTGAAAAAAAATATACAATTTTATCCAAAAAAATGAAAAAGATATTTCCCTTGTGTTTCGGAGGATGGTGTTTTATGAATATTATGACTATGTATAAACCACTGACCTTGCTCCCAATGAGAAGGTGCGTAATGGCAGTGGTATTGCTCATTTCATATGTGACAAATGGACAATGCCATCGCTTTGGAACTAAAAATAAATAAATGAAACGTTTTTTTGTTTTCTCTTAAATTTTACATGGTCACGTTTGGTATCGATGCAAAGGCCAGACTCTGACCTGTCCAATGACACCTCACTTGACCTTGTGCGTTGTAAAGATTAGTGACGTAGGGGTCCAAAATCCCCCCCCCCAGTGCTCTTCGCTGCAGTGCGGCAGTTTAGGTTTTTGTTGTAACAGTTCGTAACAAAGGATTGTGCCATCACCTCCACACTTGTTGGTGACATAAGAAATGAGATGGTGAGTTAGTGCAGCATCATTGTTCACTTTAAAATTGAAAAGTGAAAAATATTGCTGTGTTATAAAGAAAAAATAAAGAATTATTTAATATTTTATTTTTATTGTTACATAACCTGGTCATGTTTGGTATCATTGGAAAGGTCATGCTCTGGTGTAGTTGCTATGGAGTTGGAGATACAGGGGTCCAAGTGCCAATCAATGCAGATATACAGGGTTATTCAAAGAGAATCCAAAAGTCACCGCACGTTCGGTGACTTTTCGTTCTCTTCAATTTGGTGCGATTTGGTGATCCCATTTCGGCGACCCTGCGGTGTATTCAGCAAGCACCACAGGGTCATCGTAGTGCAGGGAAAAGCCGCCGAAAACCCGCCGAACACTCACCGCAAAACCCAGGCGAATGCACACCAAAACCCGCAAAAACATCTGGATTAATCCCGCCGGAAAAACCCGAGCAGGAGCCGATCAGAGCGCAGAGCAGCCGCCGGAAAAACCCGATACCGCAGACGAATGGAGTGAAAAAAAAAAGCAGTTTGCTTGAATGTTTGGAAAGTGGAAAGTAAAACGCTGTTTGCAAACAAACTACTGAGCGAAAATGTCTGAATTTTACATATGAGGTCCAATGAATGATAATAAAAAGGGCTGTTACAGAAAGAAGAAAAAACGTTTACATTTTTTTAAAAAAAAACCAGAAAAACTTTTTGCAAAAAAAATCCCAAAAAAAGCTTAAAAGATCCTAAAAATTCTATGAATAAAGAGACTTTTTACTGCAGAATATTATAATAAATGGTTTATTAGATATTGGATAAAAAAGGGAATATTTTTAACATTGAAGCCTATGGGATTCGCCTGAATAAACCTGTCGAATGAAGCAACCGAATGGCATGGCATTTCGGCAACTTTTCACTGCTGGTTTTTGTTCTCTGAATAGACAAAGCTATTGGGATTTCAGGCACCGTATGTGCAGGCAATTCGCCAACATTTGGCGAACTGCCTGCTCTCTGGATAGCCGTATGGCCAGGAAAGGTAACCGTGCGCTGAATTTCAGCATTCGGTTACCTTTTGGCCCCAATTCGGAGCTCTTTGAATAACCCTGATTGTTATCCTTTCTCTGAGCCTATTCTGGGGCATGGGCCTGGAGTTGCTGCTCCATCAGCCCCTATAGTAACCTGGCCAGGGCCGGCGCTAACGTAAGGCGGGACAGGTGGACACCTTACTGTCTGGCTTCTGTCAGGTTTGAGGGGGCGCCAGCCCGGGGTGGATCCAGGGAGAAAATTGCCGCCGCGTTACACTCTCCAGCCCCCACCAGGCGAGCGGCAGCTGGCAATGGGAACCACGTGACCTGACTAGGCTTGTGCAGCGATTTTTTTTTTCGGTTCGATTCGGTTCGATTTTTCGGATTTTTAAACTTTTCGATTCGGCCCGTTTCGACCGATTTCGGTTTCGATTCGATTCGGTTCGGCACGTTTTTCGGGTACATTTTTTTTTCGGAATTTCGACCATTTTTCGTATTTTCGTGTCACTGTGCTCGGTTTTTGTATCGACTTTTCGTATTTTCGGAAATTTTCGTTTTTCGGAATTGCACATTTTTCGGAATATCGACCATTTTTCGTATTTTTCGTGTCATTGTGCCCGTTTTTTGTATCGACTTTTCGTTTTTTCGAAAAATTTTCGTTTTTACAAAATTTTCGTTTTTACAAAATTTTCGTTTTTCTGAAATTTTCGTTTTTACAAAATTTTCGTTTTTTAGAAAATTTTCGTTTTTTGGAAAATTTTCGTTTTTCGGAAAATCTGTTCTCCTCGTTTGACACATTTCAAGTCCATTCGAAAAATCCGAAAATTTTCGTTTCGGCTCGGAAAACATTTCAGATCTGAAATTTTCGGATCTAAAATTTTTCGGAAATTCGGCCGCATCCGAAAACACGAATCGGGAAATTTCGTGAAAATTCCGAAATTCCGAAACCCGAAACGCACATCCCTAGACCTGACCAGCACGCGATCTCGCGAGAATTCGGCTGCTCAGGTCACGTGGTTCCCACCCCAGGCGAGCAGCAAAGCTGCTTGCCAGTGGCCGCTCGCCTCGTGAGGAGTAGTAGAAGAATGGCGGTGGGCCTTGCAGCACTGGTCTGCAGCAGAGAGGTGAGAGCTGGGGGCAATGGCCAAATATACCCATTAGAGCAGGGGACAAATATATCCATGAGCACAGGGGGCAAATATACCCATGAGAGCAGGGGGCAAATATATCCATGTGTGAGCTGGGGGCAAATATACCCATGTGTGAGCTGGGGGCAAATATACCCATAAGAGCAGGGGGCAAATATACCCATGTGTGAGCTGGGGGCAAATATGCCCATGAGAGCAGGGGGCAAATATACCCATGAGAGCAGGGGGCAAATATATCCATGTGTGAGCAGGGGGCAAATATACCCATGTGTGGGCTGGGGGCAAATATACCCATGTGTGGGCTGGGGGCAAATATACCCATGAGAGCAGGGGGAAAATATACCCCTGTTTAAGCAGGGGGCAAATATACACATGAGAGCAGGGGGCAAATATACCCATGAGAGCAGGAGGCAAATATTCCCATGTGTGAGCTGGGGCAAATATACCCATGAGAGCAGGGGGCAAATATACACATGAGAGCAGGGGGCAAATATATCCATGTGTGAGCAGGGGGCAATGGCAAATATACCCATGTGTGAGCTGGGGCAAATATACCCATGAGAGCAGGGGGCAAATATACCCATGAGAGCAGGGGGCAAATATACCCATGTGTGAGCAGGGGGCAAATATACCCATGAGAGCAGGGGGCAAATATACCCATGTGTGAGCTGGGGCAAATATACCCATGTGTGAGCAGGGGGCAATGGCAAATATACCCATGTGTGAGCTGGGGGCAAATATACCCATGAGAGCAGGGGGCAAATATACCCATGAGAGCAGGGGGCAAATATACCCATGAGAGCAGGGGGCAAATATACCCATGAGAGCAGGGGCAAATATATCCATGAGAGCAGGGGGCAAATATACCCATGAGAGCTGGGGCCAATATATATATCCATGTGAGCATGGGGCAAATATATCCGCCTGTCACTGCGAACCCAACACCAGCTCTTGGCCAAAACTGGTAGAATGCCCCCCGAAACCCATGTCTGCATCCGCCCCTATGCTAGACTAGCTGGGCCAGGGCACTTACACCTGAAATGGCAGCTCCCAGTCCCCATCGGTCATAGCGGCAGCCGGTGCCAGCCAGGTCAGCTGCACGGTCACCCTCCTCATGGTCCACCATCCACTCCCCCTCCTTGACCCCTGGCTTTACAGACGTGACAGGATCTGGTCTGAGGTCTCTGTATATATGTATCTGGGCATGATCTGGTCTGAAGTCTCTGTATATATGTATCTGGGCATGTTCTGGCCTGAAGTCTCTGTGTATATGTATCTGGGCATGTTCTGGTCTGTATATATGTATCTGGGCATGTTCTGGTCTGTATATATGCATCTGGGCTTGTTCTGGTCTGTATATATGCATCTGTGCATGTTCTGGTCTGAGGTCTCTGTATATATGTATCTGGACAAATTCTGGTCTGAGGTCTCTATACAGTATATGTATCTGGGCATGATCTGGTCTGAGATCTCTGTATATATGTATCTGGGCGTGTTCTGGTCTGTATATATGTATCTGGACATGTTCTGGTCTGTATATATGTATCTGAGTGGGCATGATATCGGTGAGTACCTGAAAAAAGTATTGGTACTTGTACTCGGTCTTGAAGTGGTATCAGTGCAACCCTAGTGTGTGTATATATATGTAGGTGTATATATAGAGATTATTATGGCAGCTCTATCCTGATTGGCTTGACATGACACGGAGGGGTACCAAAACACACCTTCGCCTGACTAGACAAAAATGCTTCGGCCCTGGACAGGGGTTCCCAACCCTGGTCCTCAAGTAACCAACAGGCCAGATTTTAAGGATTATGTTGGGGAAAATACAGACTGAATCTGCAATCACTGAGCAGCAAATCATATATCACCTATGCTGTGCTTCAGATACCTGCACACTTGGCCTGTTAAAGATACTTGAGGACCATGGCTGGGAACCACTTCCCTATGGGGAGAAAATAAACTTTTGGAAATTATTTAACATTTTGTGGACTTTCACCTGCATTTATTTATACTGGCATCATCTTTCTCGTTTTTATTTTACATGTATTTTCCACAAGGATTGATTGGCAATTCAACAAGACACCATATAATATGTTGGCCTTGTTGGTCTTGCTACCGTTAGTGATGGTTATTCTGCTTTATGGTTTCTTTCTTCTTACATAAAACTGAATCTTGAAATTTAGAGTATATTTTTGTAGATTGTGAATTAATTAACATAATTTATTTATGTATGTGATAAAATCTAGGAAACCCCTCTACCAATCTTTGTCAATTATGTGGGCGTGCAAAGACAAGTTTAATGAGTGCATCATCCCATAATTTTTCACAACAACATTTAACAGGTTCAGTTACTCAATTATCAAATATTAAAGTTATCTTAACAGGGAAACACATTTTAATTGGTGTTGTTTTGATTATGTCCTTGATATGTCCACACAAGGTATAAGCACACTATAGTGCCCTTGACGTTTAATATTCTTGATGCATACGGTCATAATATCAAAACTGACAATGTAAAACGTAATAATTGATGGCCGACAGAGCTACAGGGTGAATCATTGATTTGCGGCATGATCAATAAATCCTCCATATCTACACATTTGTAGACATCTCCAGAGCCATTGTACCGTCTGCCAACACAACCATAATTACATAAAGCTGAAATGTCTTGTCGTAGCAACCTTTTTTATCGAGAAATGTTATAAGACTAGGCCATCCTAATGATTCTCCCATGCTGAGTGTTACAAGGAAGCTTAAGTCTATTTGATTTGTAAATTTATTTATTTATAAAGTATTTTACCAGGAAGGATACATTGAGATTTTCAAGTATGTCCTGGGTTCAAGAACATAGAATTTTTGCAGTCGTTACAGAAATACAAAGCAATAAAATGCAAGATATTAAAAAAACAGCACAAATATACAGATTAACAGAAAATAACGCATATTCACTATGTTACAAGTTTACAGGTGCATTCTGTATCAAGGTATGTTAATAGAGATCTCTTAAGTGACTTTAGACTTGGGGGAAGATTTGATGGCGTCTGGGAGGTTATTCCATTATTGCAGTGCTCTATAGGAAAATGAGGATCGAGCCACTTTCTTTTTGTATTGTGGTATTGCAAGTAAGGTGCTGGTCCTGGATCGGAGTTTATAAGATGAGGGGAACTGCTGGGGGAAGTAGTCTATTCAGGTAGGGTGGTAGCTTCCCAGAAGACCTCTTAAACACCAGGTTGGAAAGGTGAAGGGTGCGTCTAGATTCCAGCGATGGCCAGTTTAGCTCTTTTAACATGTCACAACTGTGGGTCATGTAGTTACATTGTAGCACAAAGTGGCAGAATGAGATATACAATGTAGTAAGTTTATGAACGTGTGTTTGCGGGGCAGCTGCATACACTACATCTCTGTATTCAATAGCCAGCATAAGCATATGTTGTACAATCTGCTTTCTTACCACGGGGCTCAGGCAGGATTTGTTTCTGTACAGGGTAGTTTGGGGTAAAGTTTAGATGAGAGTTTTTCTATGTGGGGGCCAAAGGATAGAATTGGGTCTAACCACATACCTAGATATTTGAGAGAACTGACTGTGGTCAGCGTGTCATTTGATTTTGTCCTGACACATAGCACCAGCTTTGTATTCCTGCCCTAATTTAACCAGAGCTGTTGTAAACTTACTAGAGCCATTATAGTTTATGGAGTTGCTAAGTTTACAACAGCTCTGGCTAAGTTAGCACCAGCTTTGTAATACTGCCCATAGATGGGGAGTTTGAAATTTGTGTAGTTTAGGTGCTGTTCCAAAGAGCATCGTAACAGTTTTGTCAGTATTTACTAAACGTTTGTTATCTTTGATCTACTTTTCTACCTCTCTGATTTGTTCTTGCAACACTGCCTTCAGCTGCGGGAGATTTGGTTTGCTGGTATAGATTACGGTGTTGTATGCGTACATGTGTCTTCCAATGAGCCAAATTGGTCAAAATTGATGAGTGATTGATCGTTTTGTGCAAGAACTGGCTTGTCACACTTATTTGCTGAAGCACTTGTAACTTTGAGCATGGCTTTAATTGTATATCTAAACAGTTGCAGGGGTGAAACAAATGCTACCTATAACTTACATGGCCTATCGAAAATGG